>KK351011.1:5072378-6299691 GCA_000671755.1 Glossina brevipalpis | reverse complement strand
TGCGTGCTCTTTCTTCTGCTTCAGTATTTTTCCGTTCCCTTTCTAAAGCCAACGCTTCCAATTCTTCCTGTCGTTTGATCTTTAATTCCGTTACGGATAAATCAGACTCGGGTTCTTCATCTTCTACAGGCCCTTGTAATATATAAGATCTCGTGCTAGCTGATGCTAGTGTTCAATTAATTTCTCTAGTCTAAGAATTGATTTCATTCGTCTAGAAAATATAATAATCATAATAGTAATTTCGAAAATATATACCTCAACATTTTTTAAGGGTTGTGTCATCGCTAAAAATGCCTCTGCTAAATTAAACTTTATCACGAAATAAAGAAAAACAATAAAATAAATATTAAAATTGAAAAATTATAGAAACGATTCATATGTAGAACAAACAAAACCTTTAATTACGATCACAAAATCAAAACACTAAGTAAAACACTGTTATAGTACATTTAGTGAAAGTGTGCAAAGTGAGAATCGAAGTATAAAAGCTTTCAGGGACATAATTTTTAATACGTCTGAAAAGGTGAATCTAATTTCGATGTGATCGTCGGGGTGGATAACCGCCAAAAGCTTCCATACATGTTCTCCTCCATGTACGTGATAGGGCTTAAGCGCAAATACATTGAATTTGGAAGAATTTTTTTAAGTTTGAAAAGTAACCCGTAGCTTCATACCTTATCGAATACTTTTTCCACATTTAGAAATACATCATCGTAGTAAATTTTATTTCAAATGACATCTCTGACATATGAAACGATATAGTGACATTTCTAAATGTGCTATGTTTATTCCTGAAACCGAACTGGTGGTTAGGAATTATGCATTTCTTTTCCAGAACTATTAGTAGGTTTCGTAGACATATCCTTTTAAATATTTTAGAAAATGTTATCAATAAACTAATCGACTTATGCTACGATATTTCTGGTGATACTGCATCTGTTTTTTTAACATTTTTCATAGCAATTTTAGTGTCTTTCGCATATGGAATGTAGTATATATGGAAGCTTTTGCTGTTTATCTGTTTGTTCTTAAAGACTAAATGAAAACGAAAAAGACCTGATTCACTCGATCCTTTTAGAGCTCTGATGGTAGAGAATTCATATAAGCCCTCATAAAATAAAAATCGATCAATTGTTCCCATTGCTAAGTGAAAAAAAGTTTCTTTTTTGCAAAATTCGACTTTATTCATCAACATAGTCTACGCCTTCTTTATGGAATGATTCGTCAAGATCTTCAAAATGTGCTTCAGTCTCCGGAATGACCTCATCGTTAGAAACAAGTAAATTTTTTAAAGACTTGTTCTACATAAAACCCGAATATTTCCATTGTTGTAAAAAATGGTACAACTGAAATTGAAACGTCAATAAACGATCCGAATGGCATAAAACTTTGACAGGCGTAATTTAAGGAGTAACACTCTGAGTGAATTCCAGGGAATTATTGACTGATTTGTTGTATTCATCACCGTAAATAATACAGCTAAACTTCCGCATGACTGTCTGACTGTCAAAAATCGCACGGCTATAAAATAAGGAGGCTAATCGTAAACTGTCTTATTTTTGTCATCGAGTAACGGCATAAAGATGGGTGGATTCGAGTGTGAATTCGTCCATTAGAAATTCTTCTTCTAGTGTTATGTATAACAATACCTATTTTATGGAAAATTGTGTTTTGGTCCATTATAATATCCGTTTTGTCCTCACGGTTGAGTGAAGTCTATCCGCTTATTGGGCTTTGAGTATATTATATCGTAGCAATAGTTTACATAGGGCGGAGTCTTTAAACCCAAGTAATACTGCCATGCAAGGAATGTTGGAGTTATGGAATAGATTGCTTACACGTGTACGTTACAAACAAACAAATGATAATAATAATGAAAGGTGAATTGCACCAACGCGCCGATAATCTCTTTGTGACCTTCAATTGCTATTGCTTAGAGACACGGAAACTTTTAAGTATGTAGCAAAGCAAATTATTTTTAAAACATTTTAATTGAAGCAATATTTTGATCATTATATAATTGTCAGCTCATTATGTGGAAAAGTACACATTCGGGGCATGAATATGTAAAAATAAAAGACATTTATCAAAAAGAAAATAACAACAACGGCCACGTTCTCACAGATCATTTAAATAAAGCGCACAAGCGTAAAACTGCTCGACAGCAATGTCGTCAAATACTAATTTTTCGATAAAATTTATTTATATGTTTTAGTTTTTTGATTTTTTTCAATTCTTTTTTTTGGCACATGCCATAAAACATTGTGCTAATAAAATTCATTTCTCTATTTGGTACACTAGGGCCAATCTATTTTACGGAAACCTCTTCTATTTGTTGTTTTTTTATTTGCTCAGTATAGAAACTGATACAACTGCTGTACAAATCGTTGACGATGTACATGTGGTTTTGTTATAAAAATATTTATCATTTATTATTTTATTTTTTTTTTTGAATTTTTTCTTGGCGCACAATCAAACACATTTACAAGCATACAAAGGCATATAAAGAGATCTAATTCGAAAAAGATTCTTAATAAAATTTTGTTTTTAACTGAAAATATTTACTTTGTGCAGTGGTTGTATATATATATATATAATATATATATATGTATAGCAAGTGTACATATGTTTATCTGTTGAACCATTAAGAAGCATTATTATACGCTAAAGAGATATTGTTGCAAGCCACTGTTGCCTAGTTGATAGGATGTATCTGTTGGCGTTTACTGATTCTAAGGCGGCTGCTGTTGTTATTTTTTCTATTTTCGCTGTGTAGGCAATGATGGCAACATCTGCCATCTAAGCATCTCAAGACAGATGGCACACCATGTAATAATTTTCAATTTACCAGTACAATACTTTGTACATATTGTATAAAGGCTTGCAAGTATGTTTAGGTTTTGGTTTTAGTCATTTTTTTTTTCTTTTAGTCTGCCTCGAATTTAGCAGTTTCTCGGTATCATGACTACATGAATATATGCGGATTTCTTTTCCATATATGCACGTAGTCATAAATTATATTTTGGCAAATGTTTTCATTGAGAAAGAGAAACAAAAAATTAATTTATTATTTAATAAAGCTCAATAGAAAATAATTTTTGGCTCTCCGTCTACTTTTTCTAAAGTCTGGGCGTATAAACATTAAATTTTCTTTTAATTTCCTGCATTATTTATTAGAAAAATTATTTATTACTGTTAAGATTTATATATATAAATATAAATATATATATATATATATATATATATATATATGTATGTGTATAATATATATATATATATATACATATATATTTATTTACTATAATATATATATTTATTTACTTACATATATATAAATTTATATATATTTATATATATATATATATATGCATACAATTACAAATACAAACGATTTACTTATCTTCGCCATAGTTTTCCTTCTTTATGTTTGTTTCTTGTACACATATTTTCAGGTTTCTCTTTTGTTTTTCTAATATATCGTCATGTGTTATAACAAAAAAAAAAAACAAGAAAAACTCTCTGCAAAAGTAGATTATTATAACTTCAAAATTATTGAAATAATTTGCTTTAAAATACCTTGATAAGAAAAGTCACAAAGTTCTGCTGACGGTTTTTATGTTTCATTCCATGCAAAACTTTTGCCACAGGTGCTTGGCTTTAAGTTTAATGTTGAGAAGAGAGATTCTTAAAGATTTGCAATTCCAAAGGCAATGCTGCTTTGCTGCATTGCACTCTAAGAGATTGCAAAGCACACAGTATCGCTTTTTAATATCAAATGTAATCTGTTTATTTTTATACAAGAAATAAACTTCAGTAATGTGCTTTTCTCTTCTTTGCCCTGGCAAACTTGCCGTTCTACGTTCATAAAACATTTAGTGGTGGTACAAATGTGAGATACGATCAAAACAAGGACGCTTATTCTAAGAAGATAGCTACATATTATTTCCATCTCTTCGAGAGTCTATTACAATAAAAATTTACATCTTGTAAAAGAAAGAATTAGTCGAAACTGTGTACAGTTTCGAAATGCTTTTCAAGTATAATCGTTATCAACGTAGAAGGATAGTGATTAGATATGAGATGAAATATGACTATATGTCAATATATGTATGGTATACTAAAAAATCATGCCATCATGACATCTAGCGGTTCTTCAGTTCAGTTGCATTAGTTGCGATGATTTAGTTATCCTCTAGATTCAGGAAAAAACATAACGCTTCCCGTGTTTTTCGGCAAAAATCTCAACGCGTTCAAAACTTCAAAAAACCATGCTATGTTTAACAAATAGTCTATATTTAGTACCTCAAGAAAACAAAAATCACATTTTGGTAAATGTTCACAGCAAAAGCCTCTTTATGAAATGTGCATTTCATCATCAATAATCCTAGCGACTGAAACACGTCGTTATCTCAAAGAAAAATATTCCATTAAAACTGCCAAAGGTACCCTTAAATGATATTTCTTTAAATTTCATGTCATTTCGATCAGTAGTCTGAAAGAGCACAAAAATCCGAATATCGTATGTTAATTAAAATACCGCTCATACTGAAAAGTTTGCTTGAAAAGCGTTATGTTAACTCTTCTCCGTCCAAAACAATAGCCGCTTGCTGGTTTGCAGAGTCGAAGCGAGATCGTATGAGTACCGATTATGTTGAACACGGATGGACACTCAAAAGGTGTAATTACACAAGAACCATATGAAAAGGCGTTCTATTTGCAGACAAAATTATACCTTACATGCTCTCACTTCAAATTTCATTGATGTAAGATATCACAATAATGTATGAATACTATACATTCTTACCTACGCTATAATTAATTGCTGAGAGAGCATGGAGGTATATGGAAAATTGTTGCGATAGTTATTTTATCATGATACAAATTAAAATATAAACTTGATCTTTAAAATTCGGATTGGTCGATATAACCCAGAATCGGTTGGAACTCGATCTTGAGAAAATTCCATCCCTATTATTTAGTTCTTTAGTTTTTGCATGGGATGACAGTCTTACAAGAAATATTTATACACTTTTCTCTGCTAACAAATGCTGCTTTATGAAAATTAAGCAAATAGGTTTGTCGCCTATCGATGGTTGTTTTTCTCCTACTTTCCTGCAAGCAAATTAAAAGTCACCCTTAAACTGCGGGTGTATTATTTTTGTCTTGTTTTTCCGTCAATTCATTATATTAAATGGTTTACGTGTACATATATATATATATATATGAAGAGAGAATTTTTTTGTAGTTTCTTCTAATAGTTATTAGAAAAATAACAGAAAAGAAAAATATGAGAAAAAAAAGTGGAATAAATCCCTTATATAAATCATAATTTCTACCGACAGACTTGATGGCGTCTTTTTAAACAAACTGTTGTGTATTATATTCGTCACTAACCTTGCTAAGAGTGATCCACTAAAGACAATATTTGTTATGATTATTTGGGTTAAAGAAATTTCTGATTTATAAAAAATAATTTTTTTTTTAAATTTGATTAACTTATGAACAGCAAATATATTTTTATGTTAATTTTTACTATAAGGAATTTAATTCGTAAGCATTTAAGGAATTTCCGAAATAATATACTAAAGTTACTATAGCGACCTTTTCTGTAGTTACGCACTACTTAAAACATTCATTAAAGCAAGTCTCTAACGTTGAGACTTTGAATTGTTTTTAGTTGAATTGAATTTAGTTAACGATAAAAACATTTAGCAACTACCTTAATAGAGCTCTTGTCTTAAGTTGCATCTGCTAAACCGTTGACAGAGCTCCACGTTACAAAATGTTACACTGTTCTTGGATATGTAAGCCTAGTCTGTCCAAAAGAGAAAAATTTTCAGATATAATTGTAAACATCACGTGTATCTATCTATGTGATCGTATTCCTGAAAAGATTTAACTATAACTTGTCTTTCGCGAAGTCCTTTTAATAATTGATTATTACAGTTGATCATCGTACAACAACCAATTTAAAAATCTGGTCGCGGGCTAGGAAATGTCTCTTACTTTAGCATGGATCATGCAATCTTTGTAGAAATGCCTTTCGAATTAGCAAAAAAACTAATCGGAACATTTCCTTTGGATGTATTTCTAATAAATTTGTACAAATTACATTACGATGGTAAGTTATTAAGAGAAGAATTTCAAAGAATTTAAATTCGTTTTTTTTCTTTTAATTCTAGTACGTCATATGTTATTTTGCTAAATGTATAAGTTTGAAAAATAAATTTAAAATATATTTTTTTAATTAAACGATATTTTCTAGTTTGGTTGCGAGGAGACTTTTTAATCGACTATTTTGCGACGGTCGATCGATCTCGATATAGCTATTTTGAAACATATTTTATATTAAATGGTTTTCTTTCCGTTTTCTTCGAAGCTATTTTCATACAGATACGCGAGACGATGAGAAAGCATCTAACTTGTCGAATTTGGATAGATTAAACACTCAAAGCCTACCATAATAAAGTTATGCGTTGGCCTTTACAGAGCTTTGCTAAGGTATTAGATATTATGTCTGTAAGTTGAATTCGAACTGAACCTCATATCTTTTATTATAATAATTTATCACTCTACCCGAACTTTTAAATTAAATTACTAAGTGTGAGCTCTGTAGTTTCGATCGTAGTCCGAAATTCGTAGGTAAGCGAAGAGATTCATTATTTTCGTAATAAATCTGAATAAGTTTTATACGCTGTGTCAACGTATAAATTTTGATAATGCCCCGCCAAACAATATTAAAGGTTTTTGGGAAGAAGAAAATCTAATCCTAAAACCTGCTTCAGAAGCTCGATAAAAATGGTTTCCATTCGTTGTAAGTTCTATTTGATTTATTCTAACACATCAATTTTTCATCGTCGTTTTAAGTCTTTGAACGTTTTCTTATCTTGCTTTTTTCATTCGCTCTCTCTCTCTCTCTCCTTCCTCTTGCCTTATTGCAAATTCATTAAATATCAATAGCAATTGCGACGATTTAGGCAAAAAATTAAGCAACAATTGAATACCTAAGAATTGTTAATGATCATTTGCTCTTTATTCATATTTATAGAGTCGTGTTTTATTAACCTGTTTTATTAGCCTGGCTAATTTAACACGTTTTTCCGATAGCATTCAAAAGCCCAATACTCGTTTATAAATGAATACGAGAAATTGTTAAATGCAACGGAAGTGTAAAAATTTTCACTAAAGTTTTACTTATAACAAACTAAACAACTACAAAAAAAGAGATAATAATAAAAACTCATACATCACTTCAGCAGAGAAATATATACTCAATAACTCTGACTATGTATGTATAATACTTGAATTATGTCTACGTGTGTCGTATAAGTGTGTGTGCGCGAGCGATATATCTTCTTTGTGTGAATGTAATATGTTATCATAAAATTTTTACAGCTATTATATTATATTTTATTTAGCTTTCTTTATATAAAGCAAACGAGAGAAAGAAATATTGAGTTTTTGAAAGAGATGATTTGAGGGAAAATATTTCATTCTTTGTCTCTCTCATATGTGCGCTCGTATCTTTTCTTCCCGTTCTGAGCCTCTTTGCCGCACTAATCCTCGGACAAGTGAAGTAGCATAGAAATGCATATGTATCTAAATCCTTTAGGAGTCATAAGTCTTTATCAGAAAAAATAAAAAGAAAAATATTGAACTTTAGGTTAAAATCAAATCTTTTATAAACTCATACATATGCTGGAGTATATAAAAAATTGAAATGAAAAATCCGCCAGTGTATGCGTATAGTTAGTTGTGTGTATATATCGCAATAGTGAGAATATTGTAAAATTGCCGGAAATTGATTTTATGCAGCTATTTATTTCATAAATATGTACGAATTGAAAAAGAAAAAAACGTAAAAAACTTTTTTCTTTTATAAATCCCTTGTGAAAATCAATATTAGAAATTATGGACACGTTAACAACTGCTCGAAATTCAAGTAACAGCAAAAGTTCCTACACATTCCCAATGACCGTTTTCCATTTTCTTTCCGTTTTTTTTTCTTTTTTTGTAACGCCAAGAGGGTTGAGTTGAGTTTCTTAGAAAATTTAAGGTTCTTCTTTTTATAATTTTTTTTTATTATTATTTTATCAACCTCTCCTTCTCTTTGGTATTTATCACTCTAATCTCACTTTAGCAATAGTTTGTGCCTGTGTATTCAAACAGCAGAAGAACAAAAAACTGAAAACCTCAGAATTTCTACCTCACTCTTCTCTCGGTTTTAATAGTGATGTTAAAATGTTAACGTCTTAAATTTCTTGTTTGTTTTTCTTCTTGAAAAGGATTAAAGCTGCAGCAACGTAAGGAATATTTGCAACTTCTCTATACCTCGTCCTCTCTTCTTCCCTTTGTCTTTACTTTAACGTTTCACAAAGTTAATTGATTATAATAGTTTTCTTAAACTTTGCTAAGTTTTAAGATAGCTAGTCTTACTTAATAGTTCACTTATTTTCTCGAAAATCTTTTACTATCTGCTTGGTATTCATTCTAACGAATGAAATGTATTTTTCGATGAAAAGTTTAAATAAAACTTTTTTATATTTGTTTACCATAAAAAAGTATGTGCTAAAATGTATGCAAAATAAAATTTTATTTTTTTTATGAAATTTGCTTTTATCATCAAGTAGAAACTTATCCGATTTTTATATAAAGACCTCCTTTCATTTCTAAAAGCTTTATATCAAAATTTTAATTTAAATCTCTAGACACGTGATTATTGAAATTAACGTAAAATGTTTAATCTTTCTTTTCATGATTTAAAGCTGGTATTCCTTTCTTTATAGTTCATTTACAAAACATTTAGACAAGTGATCCTATTGATTCCATTCCATTATTATGATAAAATTGAACAAATTTATATCGAATATTGTGAAAGAACTAAAAGAACAAAGCAATGGACTTTATTTATATTCAATGTGTTTTAGTCAGTGATATTAATTGGAAATTGAAAATTCCAATCTGATTAATGATAATCGAATTGCATTACGCAGTGCGATCAAATAGCTCCTGAGAATCCTATGTGGTATTTGTAGTGTTAGCAAGCGTAAATAGTGAAATCTACTTATTTTATTTACAAGACCTGTTTTCAAGGAGAAGTTCTAAATGAATTACTTATTTATTAAAGTAGCCATTTCAAGCTCGAAAATTAATTAAAGCTGTTTAATGTATCAATATATGTACCAACAAGAAGAACTTAGAATAGTTGGAAGCAATTGCCTGCTCTCGTTGCAGATGAGAATCGCAGCTGTAGGAATAGCGTTGATGATGAGAAAGTGTTATTAGAGTATATACGCTCGCTTAACTTTACATCCTTTACGTAATAATCCGTGGGTTTAGGGATCGTAGACTAGGTGACCCTAAGTTTGTAGTAATGTGATGATAGAAAATTTTGCACAGCCAGCACTTTGTGCTAAGTTAAGCGCTTTTTGGTTTTATCTGATTGGTTAGTGCCCAACTGAATTGCCATGCAGGGGGTATTCCGAACTTCCAAACTGTGACAATTGCTTGAAACTTTATAAGTCTACAAACATTGTCGGTATGGGATCATCTTTTTTATTTATGAAATATAAAAAAAGGTAGCTTTGTGAATAACCACCATAATCATTGTATTTAAGTCCCTGCTCGATATAATAATATAAAAAAAAAAGCAAAAGTACATTTTTTACAACTCTGAGCCTTACAACACTAACGATAATCGGTAGTATGGAATTACAGACTGATTGATTAAAAATTTTGCGGAAACGTGCGGAAAAATGTTTATATGAAAAAATTTTTTCTCGAAATTTTGGGCTCTTCGCAAAGCACTGTAGAAAAACTGAATGTGTAGAATGAATCCCACTCTCTGGAATATAAAAATAACATTCTTATAGCCACCACCGAGGGTGAGGGATATATGTATTTTGTCATTTATTTCTAATACCCAGAAGAAAACTTCAGACATCCCACAAAATATATATTCTTGACCAGTATAAAATTTGGAATTGATTTGAGCATGTCCCTCTGTCCGTGTAATATCTAAGGTAAAACTTCTTCTGGCCGCAAAAATAATGAAGATATTGACTTGATATTTGGCGGCAATATAAAATGATTTTTCTCTAGCGTTCCTTAATTTGCGTGAAGATACTAATTTTAGATTAGAATGCAAAAAGATCCCCTCTATTTCATCGCAGTACTTGTCATTGTTTTTGTAAAAGATATGCTATTTTTCTATCTAGTTTCTTAGCCTTCTTAACTCGCTTATTCTTTTTTTCTCTTTCATAATTATTTTTATTTCTTTATTTGAAGTCTGCATCGCCACAGGTGTACTTCACCTCTAAAGAGGGCATTCGGTTGTCACATTATGAATTATTAATTTGGACTTCATAGTGTTAAGGGAACCCCAAAAGCCGTATTAGAAAGACTAAACAACATATTTTTATTTTGCTGTAATTATCCAAATTTAAAAAAGTTTTAAAAATATTAATATGACATATAAAGCTACAGACAGGACAAGACGTCAAGCAAAAGGCCGAAATAAAAATATTAAAAAGTTTTCACTTAGTTTCTTGACAAATATGATAATGATTTAAAATTTTCTTTTGATTTCATAATATCTTCTAAAGTTATATTAACACGGATTAAAATGATTTTAAAAGGAAACATATGAAGTTTTGATACAGCCTCCTAAGACGTTTAAAAAAAACAAATACTCTAGTTAAAAACGATTCTCTATTAAATCATACAATTCTTTTTAAAATTTCGTTAACTTATCACAAAAAAATAATTGTAGTAGTTAAGACAAAACACTGTTAATAAAAATTTAAATAAAAGAAGAGAAAAGAACTGATGTTTGAAAAAATTCTAAATGAATAATAGTAAAAAACATTGATTGCTTGTTCTAAAAATAAAAACAAATAATAACAACTGAAAACGATAATCACGGCTATTTTACGGGTGATTTAGGTTTAACTACTGGTAGCCGTCTGTATATAAAATATTATTGAATTACTATTCCACCTCTTTTTTTAAATAGAAACTTTCATGGTCAAACATGATTAAATGTAACTGTATGAGGTCATATTTACGATTATTTCTCGCTTGAAAGAGTTGCGATATCATTGGCGAACACCGAATGCCTATATAATGTCTCCGCGTCGAAAGACACTTAATTTTTCAAAATGAATTGTCTTCTTCCTGTATTTGTATATTCGGATACGGTTAGGGTATGTGTGTGAATGCCTCTGACATTAAATGTAAATTCGTTTCCTATGAATGCTTATTCTTTCTTATTTAGCTTTCGGATCATCCTCATTTGTAATTTGCTTAATGTGTTAAGTTCTGTGACTTTCGTTCAATTACGTTGGAATTGATTTTCAATTTCTTGATGATATATGCCACGGACATTGCTGTTGCTGGCTTGGGGAGAATAATAAGAAATTCAAAATTTCTTTTACTCCGCAACTCTAAAACTCTAAATTTAATTTATTGCAAAATTTGAAGGACTAAACATAGTCGTTTTTTTTAAATTTAATGTGCAATTGTTTTATATATCTAAATAACAAGCATACCAACCGTGATCATATTTCTCAATCATTTCCTATCATTAAATAGCTTATTTTCTTTACGAAATTGCTTTCATATAAAGAGCTTAAGCTGTCTAAGCAGTATATTTATCGTATTTTTTTTTTTTTTTTTTTTTACGTTTTTCTATATTTCGGGTCTTTTGTTTTTAATGCCTTATCAAAACATTTTCATTTATTTGATTTTTATTTTCTCTCCTGATTGTTTGCGGTAGCCTCCCAGTGAAAAAATAGAGCTATAAGGAATTTTAAAAGTTATAATTTTCCGCTACTAGAAAGCAATACCTTTGGATTATAGCAAAAGCAACAGTTAGAAAATGAAAGAACTTATTTAAAAAAAAAAGAGAAAGAGAAAATATGAAACTGTTTTCCGTTTTATTTGATGATAAAATAAAAATTCTCTCAATTAGAAATTACTTGATAAAGATGGAATAAAATGAAATAAGAAATTACGTAATAAAATGGAAAGAAGATTAGGTCAGTTTTTTTTTATTACAAAATAAACCTGATTTCATTCAAACTATAATGTTTTCACTCTTCTGCGTGACCTTTCCTTATCACTTTGTTAACGTCACGTTTTCGATGCTATACAATTTTTTATCCTTGTGACTGAAAGTTGATACAAGTCCAAATGAAACGTTACCGACTTTAGTAAAAGTTTTGTTACTGCAAAAGATGTTTTAAGCTGTATAGAAGCTGTAATATTACGCCCCAATAAATCTCTAATAACTTCTTATTAGCTACAGGTTTTCCCATGACCTCTCCGGTCATCTTTATCGCTTATTGACAACAAACATCAAGCAGCACAATCTTCTTTCGAAGCAACTCAGTTTGGTAAATTTTTGGGCCAAGCTCCATTCAAGTAGCGAATTGTTGGTGGGCTTCCTTTTATGGGTTGCAATCACTCGTTCTTCTTTGCAGTAAAAATTGCTAAATTAAATCAATAATCATTTAGTCAAAACTTCACTTGTTTTTCTGTGACTAGAAACTTTTTTCATTCTATTGACACAACCAATTTGTAGTTTATTTATCTTTGTAAAAACACAGAACACACTCTCTTTCTGTTGCAATAAATGTTGTTTCAAATTATTATTTAAAAAATTAAAAGAGAAAACGCAAAATGTCAAATATTTTTAAAGAATTTTTTTTCAAACATAATTGAAGAAAATTTTCAATTACGCAAAATCTGCAAATAAGCATCAATCAATCACTGGTTGCGGATAGAGAAATATTATAATCAGTCAATAATGCTGTGCGTTGTTTTATCACAATAAAAAAAAAAATTATTTTTTATATACTAAATTATCGAAAGTTTGTATTTGATCGAGAGCACCAAAGAAAAACGATCATATAGAGATACGACATTGAAAGATTTTCAAGCAATTATTTCCTTGACTGGTAAAAAAGCATTTATATAGTAGACGCAGCTGGGCATGACTACAACTAGTGTGTGATATAAATTCAGAATAAATTAAACGAATTGATCTTCGACTTGAAGTGTTTTTAAGATGCTTGGAAATACCATATTATTAGTAAAGTCGAGATTCGGTGGTGAATGAAGTAATCGGGGTTTACATTATCTCTATTAATTCTCTTTTAAAATTTCATTTTCTAACTAATCTCGCTTTATATAAAACTTTAAAATAATACGTAGTATATTTTAATAAATCATTAAAAAAATTCCTCTCGTACAATTTGTTTTTAATACTGTACATTCCTTTTTCAGAGATTAGTTATTAAATTGATGCGATGCTTTTGTAAGTTTTTATTTATATATATATATATATATGACTTTTTGCTGAATTACAAGTTTCCCTTTATTTTCCTTCGTCTTCGTATATATATACAATTTATTTAACTTGTAATGAACTTTAAGCTTAGTTTTTCTTCTATGAGTGCATTGCATATGTAGTTTTACTCGTAGTGGTGGTGCCTGTTATATTGTTCCTGTTGTTGCCTATGTATATACCGGCGTCATAAATCTTTGCAAATTTTCCCAAGAACATCATGTAACCCTGGTAACTCTTGCTGAACTTCTTGTCTATTTATTGTTTTTTTTTCTTCTCAGTTTCTTTTTCATCCTTTTTCCCATTTTTCTCGCCGCAATATAGAATAGAGTGTACTAATTTCTTGGACAGTTTGTAACAGATGCGATAATGCATTAGATTATGTGTAAAATATATTCTAGTGATTTGGAAATTTAAAATTAATGCAACTATCTAGAAGGAAAAGGTAAAACATATTAGCGTAAACATTCAACAGATCTAAGAGCGTATTCAGGGGAAAATGGCGGACTCGATCATGACATACAAGTGCCCAAAATTCAAGCAATAATAATTTTTTTTTCTTTTTTGTTGTAACCGGATAAACTTCATTGACTTTTAATCTTGCACAGTTAAGACGGGGAACATTTTTACATATTTTACATATGCCCGTTATTCAGTCAACATTATGTGCTTTTTGCATGTGTTTCTGAAGATATAGTGCTGAACAAATTTGTGCACATAAATTTTGCGCAAAAAAAAAGTTTCTTATGCTCCAGATAAATAACTTAAGCAACATATGAAAATTACACAACAAAAGGTTTCCGTTTTATCGACCATTTTATCGAGACTAACGTAAAGGGAGAAGCAAAAAGTTAGATTATACATACGTGCTAAAACTTAAGTATAGGAAAAAATTTTTCAACAAAATAATTTATGCTTTTTTTTTCTTTTTGAGTAGAGCCTTACTATATCTTTGGTGTCTAGGACGCCGACAACAATAACTTTAGCAAGTTAAACAAAAATAGTTTTTATACCTGCACCAAAAAAGAGTTAACTAATAAAGTTAAATCATCTCTGGCTTGATCTTGGCTAAAATATTGTGCATATACATTCTCTTCAAATATCTACGCAGAGGTATATAAGATGCGAGAAGGTATGTGCAAGAAGAAAGTTTCTTTTACATTGTTGTGTTAGCTTACGGGTGATGAGTAATGGCTTTTCAACTATTTACTACCCCTGCACAAACACAAACTCATTGTACAACTCAATAACTTTAAATTATATTTATCTATACTTTGTTTTATAGCATTTCAACTCAAACCCTATTCACGTTTACTGCTGCTGTTGCTATTTTTTGTCTTTCCATTTGGCGCTTTCGTTCTAACATAGCTTTGTTCGTGCCATTATTTTTTGTAACGTCTTACAGCATGAAAAATTCGGCAACAAACTGAATAACTAGAAGAAATGTAAAGTTGTAAAAATATTCCACCGTATTTGCTGCTACTTTCCCTTTTCCCCTTCTACGTCAAGTGCAGTACAACTGCGTTTAATATTTTCTCTATGATAGTATTGTTTTCCTACTGTTTTCTTCGTTTGCCACGTTAGTTCTTGGCTTTTATGCGTTCAGTTCAGTGCAGTTCAGTTTCAATTGTGTTAAAAACGCTTATATAAATCTTTTTTTGAACACAGTTTCGTTAAAAAGAATTTTTTTTTCTTATACCATTTACCCATGTTGTGCATAAGTTGACATAAAACTTAAAATTATTACCATTGTTAAACTAGCTGGTTTCGTAATGTGACGTCAAAAGGTTGTAAAGTCAACGAATTGAAATTAAAATACAGTTCTGTATAACTACTTAACTGTAATGCGAAACGAATGAAAAATTCTAAATAAATCTGCAATAAATTAGAAGCGACAATAACTCATTAATTGTAATGGAGCATTAAAAAACCTATTGTTTTTCTTTTTATCTTTCTACTCAATATTATAATCGAAGCGGTTTAAATTCATTCGTTCATAATCGCGTATTTTATCGTATTTGTTATATATCCACGATCTACCCACGGTAAATACTTCCACCACATAAAGGGACAGTTCACATCTAAAACAACACTGCATTATTTTCCCTAATATGTGCTTATTTCATGGCCAAATTTTTGAAATATGAAAGAATTTAACCTGCTTTTAATTCTGATCAGCAAAAGTAACCGGAAAACTTATTTCAGTAACCAGGATAAAAAATTAAAGAAAGAAAAAAAAACTGTTTTCATAACTATAAAAGAATCAAAAAAGGAATTTCTTAATTTCATGTAAGACCTAAAGCGGGAACCAAAACAAACTTAAGTAACTGCTGCTGCCGAAGCATTTCATGTATATACTTACTTTCTGTTCCTGTTACGGTCCGTAATGTAAGTGTATACAAGATAAGACTGTATAATAGACTGAAATTAACAAACTGGAAAAATATAGTCCTAGAGGACAAAGAATAAGGTTAATAAAGAAAGATTACAGTACGAGTGCAACAGATCTTTCATATTTAGATCAGTCAAGTTTATAATTCCATAGAAAACGTTCGGATTAAATTTGGAGCTAAAGTGGTTAAGGCGCGCAGTTTCAGTGCAAAATTGATCGTCTTTTGTCAGGACAATATCACACATACCCTAAAGACCGAGTAAAAATTGGGAGAACGTGGCTGGGAATTGACGCATCCGCCGTATAGCCGGGATCTTTGTTTCGCTATCTGCTCAACTTTCTTTGTAATGTACATCTGCTTTCAAAGGATTACTCGATGTGCTTTCTCGCACAGAAATCACAGAAGTTCAACGATCGAAATGGCATACATTTCATTTAATAATATTCATTTAAAATGTAAGAACATATGTTTGGATTTTGGTGAAAAAAGAAAAGATCTTTGCTTGACGTAATATGTAAAAACGTATTCCTGATAAATACTTATCAGGCTAAAATTTTTTATTTTATGTACGTAATAAACAGGAGTTTATCTTAGAAATATATTTCCGTTTTTATATAATAACGAATCCCTAAAGTATGCAATAAAATTCGTCTAACTTTTTTTTTTTTTTGTTAAATAAAATTTTATACATTTTTACTTTACACCAAAGCATCACTAAGAGGTTTTCGAAAAACTATATATATATATAAAAAATAAAAATAATATCCTCCACTAGAAAAAAGGTTCTATTATTTTTAGTTTATGGTATTACCGGTTTCCTAAAAATGAAGCAATGACTATTATAACAAAAAAATAAGCATTTTCACTACATAAAATCTTATGCAAAAGTCTATTGTTTTATGTTAAACAATAATATCACTACTTTTTATTTTTTTTATTTTTTTCGGTATTAGTTTGTAATCCTTACCTGTGCATATATGGTTTGTGTTTATCTAAACATATTTCCGCTGTTTGTACGAGGTAGTATGAAATGGTTGAGTAGAAATGAAAAGAAGAAAAAAGAAGAGTATTGTGTGTGTATAGAGGTGGAGGTTTGCAAAATAGTATAAATATTTTTGACTTAAGTTTTCCTTTGAGTTTTATGTGCACGTTTCAGTAGTTGTGTTTGATTTTGTTTGCCGGTTTTGTTTTTCGTATAAATTTGTGAAACGAAAAATAGGAAACATCTGCTAAAATGGCAAAGAGCGTAAAGTAGTTGAAAGCGGTTACTAGTTATAGTTTTGCACGTGTTATAATAAAAGTTTACTTTTCAGTTATTAATGTTGCACATAATATATGTAAGTTTATATAAAGGAAATGTACATTTCGGCTGTTGTATATTTTCTACTTTTACTATTTACTTACTCATAGTAAAAACATTTTCTGAAACACAATTTTATAGTTTTACTAATGCATTCAGTAACAAGTACCAGATAGAAGCATAAAATGTTAAACTGAAAAAAAAGGAAAGAAAATAATTGTTTCAGGACTCCCAGGTCTTTTTATTCCTTTATTCGCTTGAAAATACTAAAGTCTTGAATGCACTTTCAAAGCAAAAACTTTTTGTGAGAGTCCCTTTTGAAAAAAGCAAAATTTCATAAAAGCTTTTAATTCATTTCTGATTGTAGTGATACATAACTAATTAATTTAAAGAGAGCATTCATACACAAAGAGAGTCTATCCATTGCCATTGCTTCGAGGTAATGCTAAAAAGTATAAAATATATTTTAATATTTTTTTTTTCATTTTATCTGCTTACCAATATGCAATATTGCAATTAATGTAGGCTAATTTAATATTTAAAAATTTATGTTTACAAAGTAAGAAGTCATGGTTTTACATAAGCACAAAAGAGTATGGCTTGTTCAACTCACCCATGTGGTAATTTCAATTTGAATTTATGATTTCAAAATAAGAAAAGGCATGAATCTCTTTGTAAATGGCGAGAAAAAGTGAAGGAAAGAAAGCAAATCTAGAAAGAATAGACATAGAACGATCACTTTGTTTATTAATTTTATTTTTCCAGAAATCCTTCCGTGTTGTCTGTGCTGAACTAGCGCTAAAGCTTATATCACTGAAACAAAATTTTAAAAGGTGAACTAATTAATACCAACGTTTCTCATATCAGCTTAGAGAAGTTTATGGGTGCAATTACACCGAACCAGCTAATATAACAGAGCGTTTCCAATTCTTACAAACATAGCAAATGCGAAATCAACCTTTTACTCTTCGTTGCCTTTCTTTGCTTTGGCTTTTCACGTTTGTTTCCACTAAGCAATTGTGTTAATTTATTTAATAACGGTAACACATGAGTTTTATTTGCTTCTTCGTCTTTGCTCTCTAAATACTTGAAAATTTAATGAAATAAATACATTTCCATTAAAAGTTTCTAACAAATTTCTTTGCATCTTCTTATACCCACATGGAAAGAAATGCATTTATATGTAGGCAAGGATGTGTTTTTGTTTTCATTTACCGTGGTACCATCAATCCACTCCTTTCGAACCAAAGTCATATTTGACTTTTGCACGCTTGAACTGGATCTTAAGTATATGGTGAGGTAGACGACAACAATATCTTCTTAAAAAAACTTTTTTATATCTATAGCTGAATACATACCGACGAAGATGGATGGATATGTTGAAGTGAATGATATGGTATATAAATATATCTACATGTACGTTTAATTACACAAAATTTCATTTAGTATATTAAAAGGAATAAAAAATTAAAAACTGTTTATGGGGCAAAACTAAGTATTTGATACAATTTTTTTAAGAGCACACAGGGATAGGCTACCAACCGAAACAATTCTAATTTTTTTAATTGACAACAGATAGAAGAGTGTAATATTTTAGATTAATCAAATCAATAGTTTTACGCAAATATTTATTTGTAGTATTATTTGAAGGTGAAACAAACTTTCTTTTAATAGGTGCCAACATGTATTCTGGCCATCAATATCTATTAGTGAAAATGCATTTCTCAATTAAATTCGATGATTGGGATCTTTCCCCATATAAAACAACAGTTTTCCATTTTGTATTACTAAGTTATACAGTGTACACTGACACTAATCGTGGAACGCTCAAAATTGCATTTTCGATATCCACTAATTTTGTGGTTTGATTTGAAGAAATCTGCTACCGAAGCCCATCAAACACTTTTAGAAGATTATGGTGATGTTGCTCCTTTATATCGCAATTGTCGGTTTTGTTTTCAACCGTTTAAAAATAGTCGTTATGAAGTCAATGATAAAGAAGGGGTTGGAGGACCAGAAAAGTTAAAGGACAATGAATTTCAAGGCTTACTGGACGAAAATCCTGCTCAAACTCTCAAGGAACAGCTTAGCTATTGATGAATCCACTGTCTCTTTACGTTTACATGGAATGGCGAAAGAAGGGCTACCATGCGAATGGTCTGAAAATGCCGTTCCGGATCGCTGCAAGATCGCGGTTTATTCCTCGCCAGACAAAAAAAGGAGGAGTTTTCTGTGGCTTATTGTGACAGCCGATGAAAAGTAGATCTACTACGACAATCCTAAACGCAAAAAGTAATGCGTTAGTGTAGAAGAGGCATCCGCGTCGACGTCGAAGCATAACATTCGTGGCAACAAACATTTGCTGTGGAATCTAAAAAGTACAGTGTTTTCCGAGCTGCCAAAACCGTATGAAACTGTTACTGCCGATGTCTACCGTCTTCAGTTGAACAAATTGAACGATGTATTGTTACAAAAAATATCAGCAATGGCAGTCAACAAACATCACAAGTTGCAAGAATTGTCAAGAATATACACCCTTGCAGTTCGAATGAGAAATACTGTTACACCCAGCCTGCTCACTACACGTAGTGCCTTCTGATTGCGATTTTTTCAGTTCAATACAGCATGGCTTGACTGGAAATCCTGAAGAAGTTCAAAAATGAGCCGAAGATTGGATCAGTACGAAATCAAAGTCATTCTTTCGAAGTTGTATTGCCATGTTGTCAGGAAGATGCGAAAAAGTTGTAGAAAATGATGGAAAATATTTTGAGTAATATTCTTTGTACTAAACTACCTCAATAAATACTTTTTCCAAGTGAAAAAAAAACGGCAAGAATATATGTAAACACTTAATATCTTGGGAATGTATGAAGAATTTCGTCATAGATCAATTTATCCATGTTCATTTGAATACATCAGATGTGCGTTATAAGTGAGCTCTAAACTTCGAGAAAGCATATTTGCCGTTTAATGAGGAATTTTTGGCTTTATTCACTTCTATTTTTCAATTAATCCAAATTATTTATAAATTTTAAAACAGTCAACTAAATAATGCTTTTTTAATTCGTGAATTAAAGTCGGTCTTTCTTTCAAAGACAAAAAAATCTCTCGTTTTTTGCAAAAATGTTCTGCCTTTTGCCCCTAAACCAAAAAATTTTCCTACACATTGTCTTTTGCAAAAATCATTAGGGATAAACTGTTGCCGTCGGCAAAAAAGTTATACCGAGAAACTAAAGTGATCAAAATAATTTCAAATTAATTTTCTTCATAACTTCCAAATTATGGTAAAAGTGAAGATTGACTAGCGGTATATACAGAATATATATTTACAAAAATAATTTGAAAGCAAAGTGAAGAAAATAGCTGAGAGATATTCATCTAATTGAGTTTGTCGGTGGTCTTCTAACGCTTACTGTTAAAATGTAACTTTGGCCTTCTACTTTTATTAGCAGACCTCTCGAATAAAACACGATATTTTCAACTTTTCTTGCGTGTTCATGGAGGTCATTTATCATTGCATTTCTTTAGTCTTTTCCCCTATAAATTGCAAATCTTGTATTATTTATTTTTGTGCTTAAATAATATTTAAAATATATTTCATTTTACCATATATAGGTAGCATAAAACTATGCATAAACATTTCATTAGTTGAAATATGACATAAATGCGTGACACTTGAAGTCGTTTTCCTGTAATGCAAGTATTCTTGGAAAATATCTTTATTATGGTTTAAAATATGAACCCATAAATTTTTATTATAATTGAAAATTATGAAATTTAGCCAAATTAAAATTATACTTTGAGGTATATAACGTGTAAAGGGCGTGAAATCTAATCATATGTTAAAGCCCTTATGTACGGCACACCATATAAAAACAGCAATTATATAAAAATGCCTAAAAACCGCATTTTACATTTTCGTTTAAAGAAAAAAAAAATGAAAATAAATTATTACTTGTACTCGAAGCATGTAGAAGCGGTAAACGCCTAAAAACTTAAATAATGAAGTGAAAAAGGAAGGTAAACAAAAGTAAAGTCATGGGAGTGCATATTATAAAGGCTTAATAATATCTAATTACTACAGATTAAACATTAAAAATTTTTAGTCGACTTTATGAATGTACCGAGACAAAAAAACGATAACAAATATCGTACAACAGTCATCTATTTGAATTATATAAGAGAATTTCTTTTGTAATACACTTTACGATAGAATTTGGAGAATTTTAGATATAATATAAATATACGTATCGGAAACTTCATGCCAAACTCATGTTCAAGATTATATTTGTACCTATACCTTTATACCGAGATCTGGTGCTCTTCTAAATTTAACATTCATCATTCTTAAAAAAATAATTTATAAAATAAAAAAGACACAAGCGTTATATGTATACACGCAGGCACGTACGATCCACGCATATTAAAAAAGTTAAAGTGAAAATAAATTTCTGTTTTAGAAATAAAAGTAACCCTATAGGAATTTTCACCATTTCTCATATTGTTTTCCTAGCTTACGGGTCGTATGGCTGGTGACTTAATGGTTTTATATTTTTCATTCCACAATCCTGTTCGTTGATTGTAAATAATTACATAAATTATTCTACCTTAACACGAAATTCTAACTAACACGTCAGAAATTGTTACCGAAAGAAAACAAAAAAACCTGAAACAAAAGGAAATTTAATGTAACGCCTGAGTAATTTTTATAAGTTGACATTTTTATGTATGCCATTAACTATTTTGTTAACCATGGTCCTAAGAGATTTCTTCAAAGAAATATTTTGCATTATTTGCATATAAATATTTACTTAATATTAAATATTGAATATTGGAAAATAAGAAAGAACTTAAAATGTAATGCTCACGTGCAATGAACATATGAATATCACTTTGCAAAGAGACTACATACAGAATTCGATCGGATTCCAGATCCATTTAAAAAAAAGGAAGATCAATAACGATAAAATTTACTTGCACTACAAAAGATTTTAATACTTTAAGAAAAATTTATTCTGAATAGATTTCAATAAATATTGAATGTTTTGTCAAAAGAGATTACCTTTAGTTGTTATTTTTTTCTTGTACATAATAATAAAGGATCATAACACATATTGAAAATTTTATTCCAACAATTCGTTGTAAATGTTTTCTCCGATAAACCTGCTAAAAACCTATCAATCGCTCTACTTTTGTTAACGTTTACTGTCAAACTTAAATTCATCTGTACACAATTAATGGAGAAGTGGTCAACATTACTATTGAAATGATTGTCATGCTGTAGACAAATAAATATTTGATGGACTTGTGCTGCAAAGAAATATTCATATTCATTTCCTTTTCATCTTTTCATCTTCTTTTTTTTTTTTTTTTGTAATATTTGCCAATGTGACTTCGTTTGTCTCTACATTTTTGAGGTTTTTCCTGTCCACAGGAAATTATTTCGGAACACCCTTGAATATAAACAGGCCTTAAACAACAATGACAATGACGTGTTACTGACAAACTATACGCAATCTTTCAAGCAAAAGATTGAGTTATGTTAAGACTATACCTACAAATGTATTCGCCGGATATTATATTATAATGTATAGTAAGTTAGAAGAGAAATAAAGAGTAGATAATCTAAGCAAAAACCAGGTAATGTAAGCGTTAGTTGATCCTTATGAAAAAGGATAAATATTAGGTAAGAATAATATAACTTTGTCTTTAGATATATTTTACACAGTACAAGCAAGTAGCAATTTAAACTTAAGGTTTTTACATAGAATATATAAAATACAAAAGGGTTCAAACTTCTGATTTCTAATTAATCCCTAGTCTGGATTCAATACTACAATATTAACGAGCAGTACAATTATTAACTGAATTATCACTTTGCAATTTGCAATTCGATAATCAATATATTTGGGAAGATCGAAAATTTTGTATTATTAGCGATACGATAACGTTGTCTAACACAAGAACTCTCAATTATTTGTTTTAAGATTACGTTGTAATATATCTGTTATATTTATATTATAGTTTCAGTAAGACTAAATTTCAAATGAGTGGCGAAGAAATATCTTTACTGAAAATAAAGTTAGATAAAAAAATGTGAAATAATTTTGCAAACATTGCACTAAATAGTGTATATTTACTTTTATTACAGTTACTTACTGAAACGATATTAATTAATTTTGTATTTATTGAAATTTATTTTTTACAGTAAAAATAAATTTGAATAAACTCTTTTTTTTTTTTTTAGTAGTAAGAAATTTTACGCATTATTAAATCCTTATAATGGATAATTTCGTATACTCTCTGTTATTTCCTTGAGATACACAAATTTTCTTCTTATACACTCGATAAGTAGATATCTAAGTATTTCGTTTATATAATAAACATAAATATGTACATAACTTTATATATGTAAAAGGGAATAGTAGGTATATATTACATAAGTTTACATATATATATATATATATATACAATTTATAAATAGTACATATATAATAAGCATATAAGCATAAATTTTATACTATTTGTGCAAAATTCTCTAGAGCTGACACAAGTGTTCGTCTAACTGAGCATAAAATATTTATTAGTGTTGTTAACATTTCCTTTCCCGTATGTATACAATTGGAATACAAAAACACTCACATATATGTTCATGTTCATGTATGCAAGGGTCTTTATAGAATTAAATATGTTAGGTTGTGTATTTGAGTGTATGTGTATGTATTAGATTTTCTTAATCACAAAATTGATGCAAACATGAATACAGAAATCCACACAAACATTTTGTCTTACGTACATATATGAAATTTGAAAATATAATACAATGTCTGGTTTGGCGTAGACACATTCTCTACAAAATACGAAATTTCAATGTTTTGAATATCTTCTTGTTTTGGTTTTGTTATTGTTTTACGAGTGTAAATGTTGTTTGTCGCTGTAAGGCAAGTGGTACATTTTGCTGAATAATTAAACCTACGTTTATTTAATAGAATTAAGAAAATACATGTTAGCCTTTTATAATGTACATTTTAGAATTTGAATACAACATTTCTAGAATTTTTATTTTAGTTTTATTTATCCTTTTATTTCTGTTCTTTCTTATAGAAATTCGTTTCTTTATTTATTTCCTTTTTCCATTCTTTATTCATATCGTAAAAAGAGACATCCTCGTATTGTATTTTTCTAAGAAAATTTGAAAGAGTAACATTAACTAACAATAATATCAGAGAGATTCCTGTACAAGGTTCCTTTGTGCGTTATTTTCTTATTTATTTTAACAGACAAAAATGAAACCGAAAAAACTTTGTAACGAAATTCCCAAGATAACAGCACGTAATTAAAGCGGAAAAAAATTTGAAGTGGTTCAGTGTTTCTTCTATACTTAAAGGAGTTGCGCATATAACGTATGACAATTCGAAAGAATTGCACTATAAATGATCTTAAGTTGTATTGTACGATGAACGATAGGTGAACAAATCTAGAGAACTTATAATCATTAAACAAACTTGAAACAACTATCAACAGAGGATTACATTTTTATTTTATTTAATTGTTGGTATATGAAGGAAATATACAAACACATACACTTGCGTCCCGTTACGATCAACAATAACATATCCGTTCGTCAACTTTTTCAAATGATGTTTATTTAGACACTAAATTATCTTTAACTACTAAATTACTTAGTATTTTCTTGATTTTTCCACACAGAAAAACGTAGCGTAGTACTTTATACGACGGAAGAAATTGCAAAAGTAAACAAAAAAAAAGATACATTGAATAGAAAACGAGATTTGAACAGTTATCGTCTTAAGAATGACAAAAGACGCTCACCGATTAAACATTTTCTGTGATCAGTTTTTGCCGATGTACCTAGTTACATACATTCATAAGATACTTCTCAAAAAGAATCATTTTGAATTCTTTTATTGTATATACAAAAATTTTTGACATTTGCATGCAGTGCTTAAGAGTGTTAAGAGGGTCGCGAAAGCGATAAAAGCATTAAAAAATCTCTTCATCTTTCGAAAAAACTTCAGTTCAATTCCAAGATAGAAATTACAAAATTACTTAAGTCTATAAACTAATCCTTTATCGTATGAATGGTGAGCGTAACGAAAAAAATCTTCCTATTTATATTAATTTTCCCAAATTTTCAAGACAAAAAAAAGTTATAAAAAATTTTCATTTCATTTTCTTTTATTGCAGAACTTTTCATTTGGCGGTTTCTACGAGTAATAAAAAATTGAAGAATTTTTGCTTTATGATCGATCAACAACAAAAATGTAAATTTAATAAAATAAAATTTTGAGCAACAATATCACGAACTTATGAAGTCAAATCCAGGATTCGATAAAATCAATAAACTTTTGCAAGGTGTGCGTAAAAGTATGAAGATGATTACATTTCTCAGAAAATCATTAAAATAGAAGGAATTTTTCAATAAAAGAAAAAAGAAAGTCGCCTATCACTTACAAAAATAGCGCACAAATGCTTAACGTAGATAAACCTGATAAAATATCTACCTGATAAAATATATTTAACAACTTTCAACAATAAAAACAATAAGCAGCAAACAGTTGTACTCCCAGAGTTTCAGTTGTATCCTCATATAACAATATGAGAAGCAATAAATAAAAAACAAAAGGAAAAATAACATTAATACCAGGTAAGTAAATATAATATAATATAAATTAAAAACAAGAAAGCTGAACAAACTCTCCACGCATTTTACAAATATAATTAATTACTGACAGGAAAAAAATGTGTATATAAATAGAAGCATTATTCACAGCGTTGAATTGCATATCCTTAGGGATCAGGGGTTAATAAATATACTTGCATATATTTTTATGTGTTCACTTATATTTATATATGTGCATACGACTGAAGTTTATATAAAATGAAATTCCGCAAAGTGTACTTTAATTAATACTTAACATACTCATGAAATGCACGTATTTGAGTTGTTTTGTTTATATGCATACATACCGCTAACTTACGCACATCGCTCGAACATATGAATATAAACCAATATGTGCCCACATATGCATGTGCATGAATATAAACATTACATATGAATGTTAA
This sequence comes from Glossina brevipalpis, assembly GCA_000671755.1. NCBI lineage: Eukaryota > Metazoa > Arthropoda > Insecta > Diptera > Glossinidae > Glossina > Glossina brevipalpis. Next base: position 6,273,563 of record KK351011.1, on the reverse strand, counting down.
TATTATGAGTTGGCTTTACAGCATATGATGATTAATGAGCATTCAACAACAAACTCCAGAGAAAAATATATGTTAGTTTTAGAAGTATATGCAAATGAAAAACCACAGCGCAGATAAATCAGAAAAGTTAAAGCAAAAAGTTATTATGAAGGGATAACAACTAGGTGAATGTTTCCATGGTTAGAAATGCTAGTGTTTATACGTCTTAAGTGTTCACATTAAGGTAAACAACTTTTATAATTCACCAGTATACGTTAAAGCTCAACTTTAGTGCTTGTTCAGTGAACCATAGCTATTTTCTTAGAATTATCGAATTGATATGTCTTTCTAAATACTTTGATTTAAAACAAAGCTTTAGAGCAGCCGTATGAACTTCCAACTTTCCACTATCGTTGATTGTGATAGCAAAATCAAAAATTAATGGTAGTATTGCTACTTCATGCACCCTATCCGGTATATTTAGCCCATTTGGCTTATTTTCTCTTTTTAAACTTCAAAAAAACTTATCGATGGTAACAGGCGAAATCTGCGAACGATTCTCATGCTAAATAGGACAATGGAGTTTTCGAATATTGCTAGGAAAAGTGTATCGCATTAAAAAAAGACTAATAGATAAATAAAAATTATTTTTCAACATTTTTTGAGTGCTTGTAGTTCTCTTGTAAACGACGAATATCGATTGCTATATCACTTTCTTTTGATTTTTCTTTTCTTTCGTTCCTTTCATATTTACTTCGGCATCGGATAATCATCCATAGCGTCATACGAGCCATTAGTGTCAGAGTGCCAGATAAGCATTTTTCAGCTAAAAAATGAGAACTATGATGCAATACCAAATTGCGTTGCATTAAAAATATATGATTCAATAGTCTTGCAGCATGATCAGATGTAAAAACCTTCATAATTGTAGACTTCACATATAAATTTTGCCTGAATAGATTAGCAACTGAGAAGATTGTATTTGGCTGCGGCAGAATGTTCTATAATCATTGTCTCTGAAAAAAAGTAAAAAAAGCAACAACAACAATAATTTTTAGTGCTTTACAATACTGGAAGGGCGCGGACGATTTTTCCATTGCTTCATAGGTACGCCGACCTGAAAGGTCTATTGTATTCGCTCATACTCCTACCTATCAAGCTTCGGGAATCTTTTGATACCCGTTACCTTTGGTTCGTACTGTGTCTGATTCTGCAGATGGCCATGCACTTACGCAGAATATTTCAATCGTGTCTTCGCAGCATCTGTTTAAATCTGTATCTGCGAAACCAGTATTTGTAAGTGATACTTGACGGACTAATGACTTGTGTAACCGGTGGCTGGCGTAGGTTGTGCTTCCATAGTTCCACTACCTTGTACTGTAGCGGAATATTTTATAAATTTTTTTCTTTGTCCTGCTTTTTTTGTGTCTTTTGCGATGATTTTTGATACGGTTCTTTGGTGGAAAGGTTCCGGAACTAATAGAGTTACGGGATAAAATTTAATATGATTAGAAATAAAATACATTTTCCACCTATTTGAAGAAAAATTCGATGAAAATTAAGCAAATCTTTTCTTTTTATATGAATTGAATACTTCAATGTAATTTTTTGTGGTTATGTTTAAAAAACTCTCTAACAAAATTAAATTTAAAAAACAACAATCAAATGTTTAATTTTCCACTCCGTTCTGAAGTTTAATGAATTTTTATCAAAGGTAGTATGTGATAAATTTTGTGGTTTTACAACAGTTATATGAAATGAAAAAGAGATATTTTATGCTTCTCACAAAAATCAAAGCATATTTTAAACAAATACTATTAAACATTATTCATAACATACTTTAGATTGTTCGGAAAACTTAGAAATTAATACAAAAATCTATGTGAGATATTACAGAATTACTTGTTATATGCTATCTTTGTATGGATTGTTTGTCTATTGTAAAATTTAATTAAACTTTCAACTTTTTAATGTCTTGAAAAAAAAAAATACTAGGCAAAGAAAAATAATTTGCTTTAGGCTTGTTGCAAACATTACACGAACATGTACATGTAATTGAAGTATAAGAATTCGAGAGGGAAATTAATTGTTTATTTAATTGTTTGCAAAGTATTATTTTAAATGTATTTTTTCTTTTTTCTTTTCTGAAAAGTATTTTCAATTAAATTTTCTTCTTCTTTTACAGTAGTGCAAATAGTAAATTTTTTTTACGTAAATAATGTTATTGGAAGAGATAAAAATCAAGCATCAAAACTTGAGAAAAATTTATAGTTAACATTTCTATATTGCAGAAACGTAATAAATTTTAAAGACGTGAATTTAATATCTTGGAGTTAGGGAACCAAGAAATTGCTTTTCGATCAGAGTAACACAGCCATCGCGAGCTATTGTTGTCTATATATTAATATCCGTCCTTAAATAATTGATGACATTTCATGTCAAATATACACAATTGAATTTCTTATTGTCGCAATATTCCTATTGGCCGGAATGTAGTAGACAAACGACTGTTTTTTTTTTTTATACCCACCAACGTAGGTGAAGGGTATATTTCATTTTGTCATTTGGTTTGTAACTACCAAAGGGAAACTTCGGAGACCCCACAAAGTATATATATTGGTGGTCAGCATCAAATTTAGAATCGATTTAAGCATGTCCGTCTGTCCGATAAGGATCGACCGCGCGTATTCGATATAATAGAATATTGAAATTAAATGTTTTTGTGGAAACTTTAGTAATATTAAGAATTGTTCAGAAGCCCCGTTAAGTGTATATATTCTTGATCAGTATGAAATTCGAAATCCACCTAGACGTATCTCTCGGTAAGTCTGTCTGGCTGCTTAACTATCTAATGTCTGTGGCAAAAATGATAATGCCGGCTTCAAATTTGGCAAAAATATTGGAAGTTCTTTCATTGCCACGCCCACCTATCATAATTTAGTTTTCCCCCCTTTTTTGAAGATAAAGGTGGTGTGCATAAAAGATTCGGCGCAGCCGAATATAACTTTCTTACTTATTATATATATTACGATTGTCTTGTGCGGATTTAATCAGCCTACGAAGTTCTCGATTCTGAAAAACCATCAATTTTAGCAGATTTATCCAAACTTGACTTCCACCTACCCAGCAGCGAGGCATTCATTTCTCAATTCAAAGAAAAAATAATAAGTTATTATTATACTTTTTAGAGAAAAAAAATTACTGGAGTACGTTTTGAAAATATTTCTGAAGAATCAAAAGTACCTAACTTAAGAAATTTATAAATAAAACTATTGGGAACCGTACCTTAGGTTCATCTATTGACTCTATTTTTTATATTAGAAATTAATTACTTTAAATAGTATTAAATTATAACAGCAATGAGAACGGTTAGAATTTCTCTCTCTTCTTGTTCGTCAAAATTATTAAAAGCCGGAAATCGTGCACGTTTGCACACGCATTATGGAAACCGATGCATTATTGTGATAATATTGGCTATTTATGTGGACGCTTAAATTTAATGATCAATCAACGTAACCTATTCGAAGGAATAAAATATCGCACATAATAATATTATAAATTGATAATAGCAATAACGGAGACTATGGCAATAACAGTAACAGCAATAAAAATGAAACAATTGCACATAAAATAATTGCATATTCGTAATCTTATATATATATATATATATATAATATATTAGAGAGAGAGAGAGAGAGATATAGTTACATACATTTACAAGAATTAAAACCGAATATAATTATTTGCTATAGACCACAACTACAACTGAGTACACAACCGGCTATCAAACCAAATGTATATATATATATATATATATTTGTTTGTATATGTGTGTATGTAATGTATAATACACATACGTATATATGTATACGACATGGAGCGCTGGTGAACATGACAACTATTGTAAATTGACAATACATTGTTATATAATCGGTCTCTCATATACTGTGTTCACTCATTCGCCATCAACAATAACGATAGTATGATAAAATGCAATTGTATATGACGCAGGCATATATACATAAAGTTTTTAACATGTATATACATAGCAATGTAAATATGCATGAGGGTTCGTGTGTGTTAAATGGCGGTCAGATGTTGTCATGTAATGACTGACACATCAAAATAACTTCGTGTACACACTCTCTCTGTAGACCCCACAATTTATATATCTTCTTACATATACGAATGTACGTGTATGTTTTTGCATATATATGCCTACGTGCAGATGTGCGATGAACACATTAATTATAAAACAATGAGTTATTTGTTATATAATAGCGTTTTTTTTGCTCACACAGTAATTATTCCTTCCTAGCAATTGCTTCCACCTGTGTATGCGCGTTTGTTTTAAACTGATGTTATTATAATATGCTTCAGACCTGTTCCTGCTACAATGTTTATTATTCGTGAATGATATTTATTTTACTTTGTCTTTTATTATTATAATAAATTTTATTTAACAATACGTTTTCACTTTAAGAAAAAAGTGATATAGAACAAAAAAAAAAGTCGAGGAAAATAGGTGCATATCATAAAATTGGGGAAGATTTAAGTCTTTGTTGAGTATTAAGGCGTAGAGTTTTAAGGAGTAAAATTCTCGAACGTTCTTTGATTCCAAACCAAATTTCATAGAATTAAAGAACTATAAGAAAACTCAATTGTCATAAAAAATTTTTCGAAGTACTTCTGCATTCATACTATTCTTAAAATTTGCACCAAAGGTATCTCCTTTTTTCTCCATACAAGTTACGCCGTGAGAAATTTGTTTGACAAAAGAAGCATCAATTTGATGTTTCAAAGAGCGATTTTATTTATTTATTTATGTTTTCTTTCTTTATATATTAAGAAATGACTCACTCACAATTGTAGTCAGCCGGCTTCAAACTAATCTTATAAAATAAACGTTCTCTAAACTAAATTAAAAATAGAAAAAAAACATTAAAAATTAAACAAGTTAGAAAATTACATTGGACTGTGCCGAATTTTTTATACTCACTATATTTATCTTAAAAAGAGGGGAAAAACTAAATTTTAATATGTGGACGTGGCAGATTTTTTCTATTATTTTGTGATTGACCACTGTGATTGACTTGGCGCTTTTCCAAGAGCAATGTATGTGAAGGAACTTCCAAAATCTTAAACTTTTACGGCCAGGACAGATGGACAGGCTTAAATCGATTTTAAATTTGATACTGATCAAGAATATAAATACTTTGTAGGGATTCCGAAATTTCTTTCTGGGCATTACAAACAAAATGACAAAATGAACCTTCGGTGGGTATATAAAAGATAAACGCCAAACAATGCATGTTTGACAGTCGACAGCAGGCGTATAGGATGAAAGTGTATCGCTAGATCGGCGCAAGCACACGAAAATGTGCAATCAATTAATTGAAAAATTGAAGAATATGAAACAGATATCGAAATGAAATGACAAACAATATTAAAATTGCTGCAAAGGACTGGTAGGAGGGTTCAATAGTTCACAATCAAGCTCACTTAGTTTTTGTTTGATTAGCTACATAGATGATTGACGCACTGACGAATCTTGACGTTAATCTCATTTAATAAAACTGGTGTATAAATTACACCCTCCGCCGCATACGATCCAAATCAAGGTTACGCTGTGCAGATAATAAGAACTGGTTTTAAATAGACTTAATTGAGTCAATAACTATGGCCACAAGGAAGCCAGACAATTGGCCAATGACAGAAGTTTACGATTATAAAAGGATGTACATCCGGTTGCTATAATTTAAGGTTGCATAACGTGACTTTAGTTATATTTATGCTACAACAGATATGCGTAACGAGATCAATAATAGAGTTAGTCACGTAGAACTTTTAACAAAAGTGATTCTTGTTTAACTTATAGTAAACTCAAATACTATTTGTCTGCGCAACGTAGATTATAGCGTGTATTTGCGACATAAGATCATAACTAAAAAGTGTTTTGCATACTTAGGGGTATGATCAAGAAGGTGGTTAGAGAAGCTTAGCTTTTAATGACTTAAACAATAAACAGCTACAAAGTAAGTTACATCAATTTGGTACAAGCAATTCCGATGGTTTTAGTTATGCGGCATGGATGTGGGCGCCTCAAAAAAATATTTCCTAAGTAATCACTTAAGTAACGTGAATAATCAGATGGAATTGGATGATTGAGAGCGACAATTATCCTTTCAATGTGTAAACATGTTTGAACTGTTAACTGCTTGTGGAAAAATTAAGTCAAATTAATTCTGCTTGAAGGTTTTAAAACTAAAATCGGGTTTATTAGGATTCACATTTTGTTTGTAGTAATACAAATTTAAACAAAAATGAACTTGTTTGCTACTGCTTGAGATGTCGCTCCCCTCAAACCTCTCAAGAAAAGAGAGAATATGCGTAAGTCGAATAATCTAGTATCAATTTCACTTTTGCTTATTTTCTTCAGACAATGACTTCTATGTGACTCTCAATATGCATTCAGAAATGGATACTGTGCTACATCATTTTTATCCCGTTCCTTAAACAAAAATTTTTTCGGTGTTATTGCTTCTGGACTTGGCCAAGGCTTAGAATTTTATACGTACCTTTAATTAATGAACTGATTCATAAATTTGGCTTTTTAAAGCAAGCTGATGTTTTAATTGAATCGTATCTTTCAAACCATTTGCAGCATGTGTTGTTAGGTGCCGGTAATTTCGATTCATTGATGGTACGCAGTACTCTCCTTTAACCGGTCTTTGGTTTGGACGGTTTTCGCATTCTTCAACGATATTTGGGTTTTATACATTGGTATGGCGGATAACTATGATAGATTAAAGCCCGATATTAATTATTTATTGGAACTGTTTTGGGGTGATCTGGGACTAAAGCTCACGTTGGTATTTCGAACCATCAAAACACATATAGATTCGTTTTTTTTTTATTTAGATCATAACACCTCATGCTATAATGTGTAGGATTTAAATTCTTCTTTTTCTTCTTGAGGAAAACAAACTTAATACGAAATTTACCGCTTTACGCGAAGCACGTAAGATTTAATCATCATTTCAAGAGTATGGCAGACCGACATTTAGATCGGTTTGGCACATACTTTTGACAAATTAAAGCTTACTAAAATGTAGAATCAGGCAAATATATTTTGATTTTGTGCCGTAATATCTGTAATTTTATATAACTCTTTTAATAAATGGACGATACTTTATCTGGTACATTTTTTATGCTTTTAGAATCTCTTCAAACTTTCCGCTGTTACAACAGTGAATTACTTAACTGACGACATTTTATGCAAAATATCTAAATATTGCAGCTGATTTTGTTTTCTGTTTTTTTTTTTTGTTTACTGTTAAATATTTAAATTATGTAAAATTAAAATAATCATCATTTTACTTATTTATCAGTTTTATTTCTTGTAAATTCAGGGTATTGTGGCGAAGAGATTACTCCCTATAGTTTTTATTCTATGAGATGACAAAATTCAATTCTTCATATTCTCAACGAATTGCATGAATACTTCGTACATATCCGCGGATATGATACAGACGTAAACCTTTATATATAGACCTTTACTTGCTCCAAATTGTATGCTTTTCAAATTTTAATTGCATAATTATTCATTGGTACTACGAACATCATAAACACAAGCTGAGCAGTGTCGGGTCTCTCTCACTTACCGTTACCCATGTACCATATCTGCTGAACAAAACAATTGTTTTCATTATTATAATTTTTTTTTATGTTTTCTCCCGATATTTTCTTATACGAACGTGAATATAGACTTTCAATGAGTAGCAGTTTACTCGTTAAAACAACTGCGGTTGACAGTTGCTACAATATATATTCATATATGTAACAAAAGGGCGCCTTTCTCTTCAATACACACATACGAGTGTCATGACATCCAATAGTTATGTGAGGGTGTGCTCTGCAGAATAGAGTTCAATTCTTTGGTATTGCCTCCTAGGTTATGTTTGCAGCTTATGTTTTATTCTTCATCCCACCCTTTGCCTTTCGTTGTTTGTTGTCAACAAAAAAAAAAAGAAAAAAAAAAAATTCAACTGCTTTTTCATAATGAATTTTAATATGTAGCGGTTTTAATGACCACTGCCATTACTGTTATTGTGGTTGTTATTGCAAGTGTGGTTTTAATTATTCAAATGTATTTTTGTAAATATAAATGAGTAAGTTTTTAAGTGTAGGTATATTTATTCGTCTGTACCCATGCTCTCAACAAATTACATGAATTTTTCTGAAACGAAAATATTTTGTGTTTTTAATATCGTAACAGTTTCCATTGTTTTCATTCTAGATATTGTTTAGATACTTTAGGTATTTATCATGAAAATATAAATTTAAGCATCGCTGCGCTAAAGACGAATACATATTTAATATTAAAACTGCGCGCGTCTTATAAAGTATACACCAAACGTTAAAATTGAACACACGGAATTCTAAATCAAGTGATAATAGGAATTATCCGGTCAACAGATATATAATTAAAGAAAATTCAAATATGTGGAAAATTTCACAACATATTCGCTTGTAACTGAAGACGCGCTTAATGTAGGTATCAATATCACAAATAATTATCAATGTCTGCTGAAAGATAGGTTCAAAACTTGTCATAGCCCATTCACACGATCTCTGATGTAATACATAAGTCAATGAATCAATAAATATAAGTAAGCAAACTCTTCTTTTTGCATAATTCCACATAGCCCTTTTCAATAGCAATACAGATATTTCCAAACAAATTGCGGCCACTAAATAATCGGACGGAGAAAACCCCAAAGTTTACAATATTCGCATCTAGGACCTCATTCCATTCTATGGAATGATTAAAAATGTTTATGGGGTTGTTTTCTTGCAATGGAATTCGATCTTTATCTTAATTGCGCGCTTTAGTGGAATTCTTGCTCAATGCCTTAGTAATAATAGAGAGTGAAATCAATCATCCAATCTGGTCAGGTTGAAGCTGCTTATGATGAACCGTCTGCTTTCAATCCCTCCAAATACAAAGGACTATCTTACGTGGGGTCAGTTCTGGTTTTACAGCGTTATTCATCGTGGACCGCCCTATAGTTTTCACACATTATTACCGCATAGGATTTGCTTTTCATATCCCGTTATTAATTTTTTCAAAAGCGATTCAATTCCGTATCCTTTCGGCAGCGATTAGCAGATAGAGACTAAGTTTATTAAATTTTGTGCTATTAATTCATTTGATATCTAAATATGGATCTTATTTTGTATCCAATTTAATGCTTAATGTAGCGACGCTACACGATTAAATCTGCCAGCCAGTTGTTTGACTTTACGAATGGTTTTTTGATCTAAGTGTTATATGGCCCGTCTTTTTCAGAAGGAAAAGGAGCAACCCATTTCTTTGCTAATGATTTTGATAAATCATCTTCACCGGGAAGCATTACTGGTCAGAGCATTATTATAAAACGTAATTTAAGCTTCTTTTTATAACAACCGTTTTTTTCTTTTAATTAAACTTCAGTTTCGGTATGGTTAGTATTATTCAAACTGATCGCCTCTAAAGTCAACATTTGGGAAAAACTCGCGGGTTCTTACAAGAAACTAATATATGGAGATCGCGCAGTTGTAAGCAGCTTCTTAGTATATGTATTGTTGGGTAGTAGAATGCATTTATTAATGTAGTGTCTTATATTTATAGTCTTTTTATACCTTTTTTTGAGAAGACCTGGTTTTACTTGCAGCGAATCTGAACCATAACTAAACTGTGTATACAACTTGATTTGCAAAAATTCGAAAATATTTTCTTAAATACGGAACAATAAATGCAGTTTTGGTTTCACTTTTTTATTCACCACTAAGCTCACAAATTTCGAATCATATTTCAAAAATCTATTATAGATTTCGTTTTTGCAGTTGTAAGTAATAAAAGAGATGATATTTTCTAATAACAATTTTTAATACAAATTCTCACGGTTAATGAAAATTTTACCTCCTTCTTATATTCATTTCCTGTGTCTTTTTCTTCAAAATCTTTCCTAACACTGAGAAGTTGTTTGGAGTTTATTTTAACCGCAAATGATAAACTTATATGAGTAAGTTGAGCAGATATTTCTGGGAAACGTTCACAATTGAAAATTGTTATTCTAGAAGATTATACAGAAAATTACCAGTACTCGGTTGTCAACAATTTTAGTTTAGCGTATATTTAAAATGCACTTGAATACAGCTGTAAAATACTTAGGGACATGTTACGGGGAAAATAGAGAAAATTAAATTTCTAATGAAAAAACGAAAAATATGGGAAAAATGGAGTGGAAGATAAAAAAAAGACTTAGAACTTGGAATATTATACACACTGCTGTCGCTTGTGCTGCTATTAAGTTTCGACGTGGGTGCTCTTTTTCACCTAAATTACAATTTTTCTACCGCCATTCGTACGTACGAGTGAGTGGATGATTGGTGTAATCAGTGTAGTTCAACCGCAAACATAACTCAGGTACACACATGTTAAGCTGAACATGTCTTCTCCTAATTTTATTTTTGCTTTTTGTTGTATTGCTTTTTCGTTTAACAGCAAAAGTTCTTTTTCAAGTAGTAATTATCGTTAAGTTGCGGTTTTCATAGCTTTTTTTTTTGTTCATTTACCGTGGAAGTCAAGAAACGTACAAAATGTTAAATGAAAAACTATAAAACTTTTGCTTCCATTCGTTCGTTCCCTTATAAATTGTAAGTTGCAGATTGTTATTCAAATTCAAATTCACTGAAGGTTAAATTGATGGTATTGTTTTGAAATGTTATGGTTTTTTGTTCCTTTTCCATTCTCAGGAGGGGGATTTACTTCGAAATATAAATACCTTCCTATTTCAAGGAGTTTTCATGTGCGCAAATTTTCTCTAATTAGAAAATCAATTAACAGCTCAAATTGTTTGTTAACAACTGGGTTTAGCTCTGCGTGTTTAATGAAATTGCTCAATGCAAGCCTCCCTGCCATTCCAGAATATCTTAAATTTTCTTATGTTACCTTTCACCACAAATCACAATTCAATTTTATGCTCGCAATTCTATCGTCAACATTCGGCAAGTATCGAGTCAGTTGAATAGTTCATACAGTACTGTTTACTTAACAGTCCATTAAAAATGTGTATATTCGATTAACTTAAAATATTTATTTACATTATTTTGCCAATGATTTGTGGTAGTCCCTAACTTTGGTGAAATGGCACATTTTTTCCAATATCTCGAATTCGCAACGATTATAAATGAAATTTAAAAACCACAAAATTGCAACTTAGTAAGATAAAAATTAGTCAAAATTACCAGAGATATGAAGACCACGAACCTCTGAAACATCTGTGAGCCCCAAATAACTTACTGCTGTTGGTGGATTTTTAGCGTTCATCTGCTAAATCTGATGCAAAAGATTCCTGTTATCCTTGAAATAATTCTTTTTTTCTTCGCCCTGTGATCACCGGAAACTGTGGATGATATTTCCTGATGTTTTCTAAAGTTGTTTGAGGAACCGGTGCTTATACAGTTACATTCACGTTCGCTATTTTCATTTCACTATTTTGCGTTTCGTCATTTTTATTTGTATAAAAACAAAAAAAAAATTAATAGACGATTCTTTTTGGTCGCTAGATTTTGTAAACTCAAAAGTAGATTTACCTAAAAATAAGGTCGACTACACATTAGCTGTGAATGCAAAATCACAATAAAAGTCAAGTATGCAAACCCGAGCGCATTTATGAAGTTGTACATAATGATGAGCATAACTTTCTCCAGCACACATTTCACAAATTTTACACTTTGTACGCTTTCGTTTGCATTATTTTGTAATTACTTCAGGTATTCAAATGTATGCGAGCTTTTCTGCGTTTTTTACACTTTTCAAAAGAGTTTGGATAAAAACATTAAATTATATGGCGATTATGCAAGTCTTGTCGTTTGTTATACAGTATAAGAGGATTCTTTACCATATAGGGTTTGAAGTAAATGATATTACTGGTCACAGTCAGTCTAAAATTAATGCAAATTTTATGAATTTTTATTATTATCATTACATGTATTTATTTTCTGTTATGTATAAAGAAGTTTAATCAAAAAAAAAAAAAAGAAATGTTGCAACCAAAAGAAGCAATTCATTAAAATTCTAATTTCTGTATATTGTACTAGATTTTGCGGCTACAACAATATACTGTACTTTCTTCATTAGATTCAATTCATATAGCAATCTTCTTGCAAATGTTACTTCTTCTAGCGCAACGTATGCCGTCTCTATTGAACTTACCAGAATCACTTGATATCTTTTGGTTTCCTAAGTTATGGGACTAGAGCCAAGAAACGACTTGTTTCCGGTATACGATTTACCTTCGTCAGTGTATGAACTGCCTAAGCATAACAACTTATGTCTGTTAAATAACATGATGATAGACCGCAGAAAATTATTTTTCATAAGAATGATAATTAGACGCCACATTAGCAGCATTTGACTATTTAGCAAAAACATAAGTCCATCACTTAGAGATTGATACTGTGCGATATCGATGACAGTTTTACAACAACTCCAAACTGTTCAACCTTGTGTTTATAATTTTTGTGCCAAGATATTATTAGTTTCTAAAAATATTCCAACTGATTTTTGTTAGGATAGATATTATTACAGGTTTCTACTTGATTTGTAATTTTTAAATTTTTACAAAAGTCTTTCCTATTTGCAGTAAAAAATATATTTTTTCCCTCGTTACTTTGATTATATTTTCGTAACCTGTTCTTCAAGATTTATCGTTTCTGTTTTATAACGTCTACGCAACCATTAGATATGACTTTAATGGCATCAATTCTTATATAAGTACCTTTGCGTAAAAATTGTATTTTATATGTAATCGTTTTTTCCATAACGGAGAGTCACCTCTTTTCAGTTGATGATTCTGTATCAGACAGTCGATGATTCTACAGATAAGAAAGTTCTTCTAAATTTTGAATATTATTAATAATACTTTTTTATTCGAGCTGTAGACCCTGGATATTTTTGTGCTCATTCCTTTATATTTTGTTATTCTTAGAGTTAATGTTTCATTTTGCTCTTTTGCTCTGCTCTTCATTTAGTTAAGTACTGAGTTGCGTTGTTGCCTCGTTTACGTCAACGGGTATATTAACATTTTGGTGAGTAGGATCATTTATTGCTTTTTCATCGTCATCAAATGTCTCGTATAATTTTTTTTGTATTTCGTCTTTAATTAATTCAATTCGTTATGTTGGGAGAAAAATTCTTCTTAAAATAGCACAATATTGATCTTAAAAGCTTTGTTCGGTTGTCATCAGGGTGTCTTGTAGCAAATTGTTGACTCATTTTCTGTCTGTAGCCTATTTGCATTATATTGTTTCTTTATTCACCTATTTATGTTGTGTTGTACCCATTTTTCCTTTATCCTTCAATATTGAAATTATTAATAATAATAAAATTATTATTTATAATAAAATTATAATTTACATTATTTCTATCATTCTATTATTATTGTATTATTATATTGTCATATTATATTATTTTTATATTATCATTTATTTTTATATTATTATGATATATTGTATTATATATTATTATTGTTCTTATTATTATTATTATTTTATTATTATATTATTATATTTTTATATTATTATTTTATTTCATACATATTTCAATAGAATTAATTTAAAAAGAAAAATTTCATGCATTTTGCATGCATTCGTAAATCGTTATAATAATCCTTTTAACATTGAAGGCAAAATGTAGAAAAAACTTTAACAACAACAATAAAATGAAACAATTGCGTGCTGAAACTGTTCAAAAAGTTTTTTTCATGCTTAGCAACCTCTGCATTATACTTAAAATGAATAATAACACATTATAATCCTTCAGCGCTTCACGACCACTATTTACGTACATCAATGTGCAAAAGGACTAACATTTTTTACAATTATAAAATTAAATTGCATTCTAGTGCAACGCACAACGAACACAATGCCATGAAATCGAAAAAAAATGAAACAAAGAAAAAAAGCGGAATATAGAAAAATGTTACTTAAGTAACATTTTATACTGGAAAAAAATTAAATTTCTACATAAAAATTGCACAATTATAAAACGCGCTAAAACGAAATGAATCTTGCTAAGACTGGGGCAGAGAAGTAATGAGGAATGAATATTGCAAAGCCTGAATATATGCACGCATAAGTAAAACGAAACTGTTGGAAAGTTTAAAAGAATTCTTATCCATGCATATGGCCAAAAGCACTAAAAGGCATTATATATATATTTTTTCTTTCTCTACTCATTTCTTTTCGTTACACAAATTCAACTGAAGAAAAGAAAAAGGAATAATAAATTGAAATAATTGTTACAATTTAAGTTTGTTTTTTACACTTTAGTAAAACTGGAAAATGTCGGCTCATTTCTAAGTGTACGTATATCTTTTATGTATGCATTCTTTTCTATTTCACCATTAAATAATAAAAGTTTAATTATTTCATTGCTAATTATTATGAGGCGTTAAAAATTTTAACACGCTACTTTTTGACTTATGAAGAGTTTTATTACATGTCAAAGTTGCGTTGCTCGTTAAATTAAGTTTTAGCAAAAGTCTTAATAATGTTTTTCCGAAAATAGCTATCATTTTGGAAGCGTGCTAAGAAAAGAAAGAAATTAAAACAATAATTTTGAACTAAAAATTATTCAACAAAAACAGAAATATTTCTTTTTTTCATATCACTAGTCAGCATATTATAAACATAACCTATTTTTAAAGTGAATAAATAAAACGCAAATGAAAGAATTAGGCGACAAATTTTATACAGAATTTTCAGTTCCATACAAAGAGAAAGACAAAGATAATAATAATGCAATAAAAGTGACAAAAATTTCATTTCAATTATTTCCTACTTTGAAGCACGATATGTGTATAAAAAAATCTAAGCGTTGATGATACCACAAGAGAAATTACAACTAATTTTGAATCTAATAATAAAATGGCTATCGTTTGCAAATATTTTCATAAATTTTTTGGTTGGACTCGAAAAAGGAAATTGCAGAAATTTGTGCAAATGTTTTTTGCTCTTATTTATGTTCATTCAAATGTTCCATTATATTTTATGCGTTAAATACGAAAGGAAATGGTTTTCATAAAGTGAGCAAGAGGAACATAAATTTACGCATGTTTTCCACTTACACAAATGTCTGCTCTTCAAAGAGAAATTTAATTTAATTGCATGTGTAAGAGGATAAGAAAAGGGAATGAAAGCAATTTCTTATGCACAATCCTCTTGTAAATGCTAAAAGCGTTAAGTAATGCTTATGTACTTATGTAGCTTTTGACTAGTACACTTATTTACATTTGAGTATAAATCATTTCAATTTAGACAAAAAATTAGACGAGAAACATAATTTTACTTGCACATGCAGTAGGTGGTAAAAAGAAAGAAGAACTAAGGGACCACGTTAAATGCACCGCTTTTGTGCTGCTGTTATGCTCTTCTTAGGCATCGCAAAATCTTCAAAGTTTAAATATCTTAATCAAGCTTTTATGCTTACGTATTTACTAGCACAAAAAACCACGGGGATTAAAACAAAGATAATTCCAGTTTACATTTAAAACATTTTCACTTCCTGATTTATGATAAGAGGATCTGAACATTGAAACGAATCACGAATTCATAATATCATTTTTAGTCATCGCCGCACATTTGCCGTTTATAAGTTGGAACTTTCTCAGCCGCTATTACCTTGTATCGGCATTATATGATAAAGAGTAGTCTGCTTACAATTTGTGTCGAAGAAATTGTTATCTGAAAAAAGAGAAAATATAGATAAAAAAAGTCGCGACTTTTTAAGAACTTTTTTTGGTGAGAATCTCGATAAAGAATTAAAACATAATTTCTACAAATCACCACAAGAAATTTCGTACGTTTGAACGAAAAAAAAATATATTTAAAGAATAACAAACGAAACTGTTTCATTATCTTAAAATATAAGCATTCGAGAAGTTGTTTGTTGAATTATAACACTTCCTCTCACACAAATCGTATCGAGGTATTAATTTGATCGATTTCATTTAAATCCATACGTTTAGTGAATTTTCATGTTTCTTGTTCTTCTTATATTCTGGTCAGTGATTGTCAGATATATTACTTTTTGCGCAAGATCATGCGCACGGTTTATTTCATAACGCAGCCGGCAATAGATTTTGCCGACTTAAGCGTACATCCTTCGTGAAGTTTGTGATCAACTATATTAAAATCAAAAAGGTATTCGTATGAATATCCGGTGAGTGAGGTGTTGTATCTGTTGTAGACTGAACTCAAACTTAGTTTTACGTACTGTAACGCATTTCTTACCATCAAAAGCTTTTTAATGTAATATTTGTTATATTGACCATGCAAAAAATATTGACGATACTGTAAATAATTTGAATGGAATGAAACGAATATAATCATGAATGAAAATCGTTTAGAAAAAAACTTGTTTTGAGATAAACTCGTTTGAAGTTTTGAAGTGTCATTGCTTCAGTCATGCTTTTTACAATAACAAAGTTTTTCATTACTATTTACCATTAGTATACATACCCAGGGCAATAAAACTGCCCTTCAAAGTTCAAATATTCTTTCTAATTCTCATCTCTTGAAAATTTGTTGGTACAACTTTACTCTCTCTTTACTCTGTCTGTCATTGACAATATCTCTCGTACTACATTTTATGTTTTGCGAAATGACAGACTAAAAGGCAAGAACACTTACTATTTTGTATCTGAACTCATAATTAAGATCAAAAACTTTATAGCGAACTTATCATTTCTTGACAAAGGCATTAAGAGCTTTCGAATCGCTCTCATTCTAACGCCCATTCAACGGTTGTTTCAAAGTGGTTGCACCAGCAATTTTTTGATTAAAAATGCTGTTAAATAAACATAAACACTTTCTAAAGTCATCTGTTAGCTAATTATAAAAGTTAAAAATCAACAGATAGGACTGCAACTTCTTGGTAGGAATTGATTTGACAGTCTTCACAGTCTTCAAGGAAAAAATTACTTTTAGGTATTGAATTTTTCCGTCATATTCTAGAGGGTTTAAAGCAATAGAAAAAATTTTTTTTAGACAATTTACATCGAATTCGTCCCTTAAGATATTTTTGACATGCTTCACTGACAACACAACAACAGTGTAGTATGATTAGGGATTTGTGTAAGTTCGGTTCCTAAAACGCAGTTCCATGAAATCATCAAAAAAGCTTAAGGCAATTAATACGGAAGTAGCTTTGGAAAATAATCTGTTGTTTAGTGACTTTGATTCCTGACGGCCAGACATATGAAACGAGATCTGATTCCTGAGAATGACAAGTCTAAGAGTTGGCGGATTTCGACGTCTTGCTTAAACAAGTAAGGACTTTCATCCTTTCAAACACGTCATTTTACTAAGGAATATATCCGACATTATATAAATTTCTTTCATCCTTTCAGATCATTTTTAAATTTGTGCTTCGTGTATTTAATTTTGATTCTATGGCCGATTTTTTTATTGTTAAGTAAACTAATATATTCTGCTCATTCCCATCAAGAAAAGCTTTCCCTTCTACTTTGTTTTGTCTTTAATAAACACGAAAAAGTTTTGTGAAACCAGGAAAGAATTGACTGGCATGGTTAACTTCACTTTAATGCCAATTTCGTTCGTGGCCAACTTTTCGCATATTTCCAACTTCTTATAAACCATCTTATTTTGCAGAAGTATCGCTTATCAGTGTTTCTTGTCGAGACAACTATATCGCAATCATATAGGTTTCTTTTCCTTCCTAGGACAGAATTTTTTTCGATAGGCCATGATAGAGTTTCGTCTATTTTGGTTTTTCGCGGGTAAGCTTTTATACTGATCTTTGCACCTGAAATCTCTTGGACGCATAATATAGAGAATGATTACACAAAATATGAAAACATAAACTCATGTTTATTAAGTTTGATCAATAAATTTTAGCCATCTAAAGCAGCTCACTTAGAAAAAAACAATTGAATTGAAACTGCTAGAGGAATTAATTCGCATTTATATAACGGCTGTACATTCAGTCAAGTGCATCGCAAATGGAATGGGTATATATGTAAAAACTACTTATTTATGAAAAGTATATTATCATTATTTAACTGCCTATGTTTAATTGCTTACCAAGAAGTAATGAACAAAGCTTTTTTCACTTTTCGAAAAATTAAACAAACTCGATACGCTTAGAAGTTAATACTATTTGTGGGCCAGTCATCGTCGATGCCGTTTGTGGTTGTGACAAACGTAATGACATATTAATTTAACGGTTTTGCATGTAACACATCCGCCAATAATTCCCGGAACTAATACATATACGTCTCGCTATGTTATCTGTAGATGGTAATATCAATCAACTGATGTCTTTGACAATTTCATGTTATTTTGAATATTTTATTAACGAGTTATAGCTACTTTAGTGGCGCTACTTTCGTTAATCTCTAAACAGTGGATAACTCGAATTTCGTTTATTAATTACACATTTATTTTTGATAAGAAAAATACCATTTAAAGCAGTGGGTTCAAAAATGTTACAATGTCCTCGTCAAATAAAATAATTTGCTGTTTGCTGATTTTAAACGAGGAATACTGTAAATTCTTCTCGATAATAAAAAAATGAAGTTGCTTGAAGTAGCAGAAATCCTAAAGACGTCAGCAGCAACTTTCTTCCAGAAAGTTTGGACATAAGAATGTTGTTTTTCAAATGGAACAAAAATAGCAATATGCTGGTAGTTCCGAATACTTGTAAAACTGCACCGAATTGAAAGCGAATTTCACCGCCGGCAATTATCATCTATTTGGTAATCTCAGCAAGAAGCTTCAGTGAGAAAGTTTAGACTGACAGAGGTCACTGCTGAAACTTAAATGTTCTTTGAAGGTCTTGAAAAATCGCTCTATAAAAAAGTGCATCGACATATTGAAGAAGTGTTGTATCGCTCTTAAAGGAGGGCATGTTGATCAATAAACTTGAATTTTGCAAAAAATTGTTTTTCTTATATTTTCCTGAAAATTATTGACCAACATATAAAAATTAATTAAAATTTTTTGCGGATATTAATATAATTTAAAATTTTATAATGGGCGTTTTTTACTTTGGGTTTCTTTACATATTTAGTAATCGTTAATTAATTTTTGTCATTTTATCTTCGGCGAGATATCAGCGCTAAAACTGTTTTATGTATTTTATTTATTTTTTTCTGCTACAATTCTATATGATATTATTTCTAATTAGCGATTCATTGTTTTCGTACATTTACATGTTGTGTTAACGTAACATACACTTTTTGCTTTTTTAATTTTATTTTTTTAAAATATTTTTCATAATCTACGGGATTTTCCATTCAATGGAATTTAATATTTAATTTAATTTCTTTCTATGGCTTTTATTTGATTATTTACATGCAAATTATATATCATTACGCTGATTTTCAAATGGAAATGTGGTTCAAGCAATATATAAAATAAAAAATTGGAAATAATAAAGAAAAAAGTAAATTAAAGCAAAATTGTGTAAATTAATTTAAATATAAAATGTAATGGTTTTTATGATTTCTCGTCTTTGAACCACAGCATTATTGTCGTTCGTCAGCACAATCAGACAGCTATTCATAGAAAATGTTCGCAGCATTTAATTAAATGTAATATTTTTTAATTAACACATTCAGGTACGACAAACCATAATTGTATTTGAGTTTATTTCTTAAGTCAAGTTGAAGCATATTTTAACTGTAAAAATGTTAGTTAAAAGAATGATTCTTGTAGGTCGGGTATTAAGGTTCCTTGCTTATTCTGAGCTATTCGCTTGTATTTGCACGTTAATATTTTAAAAGGTCTTAGTAGTCACATCCTCTAAGTTTAATATTGATATCTGCCACACTTTGCAACTTTCAATGTTTCAGTCTTTTTCCGATTGTGGATGTAGTTTGTGGGCGGATCGGAACAATTCTAAAATTTTATCCATGTTTACCACCAAAGCTCGTAAGATTTCCTTTTCAAGTTTTAGGTCTTTAACCAAAAGACATATGGTTGAACACAATGAACAGAGAGATAGAAATCGCTGAACAGATTTTAAATTGTAAGTTGGTCAAGAATTTAGGAGAATTTCGATTCTTGCTAATACGAAGGGGAAGTTAAAATTAGTACGCGCATCAGTGTGAGATATAAAGACACATGAAAACTGAAATCTCTAAAATGTGTTAAAACATATTCGGTTTCTACGGCAAAAAAAATCGCTTATCTTGAAAGATTCGTAAAATCGTCTGTCTGCAGATAAGCGCAAGATTATTAGCAACAATATTATGGAGAATTTTTAAAGCACCGCAATTGCAATTCTAAATTTGAATTTTGAATGTTGGTACTAAAGCGCAGGAGAGCTTGAATTTCACGATAAATCAAATGATAGTCTTGCTTTATCAGTACATCGCATCGATATTTACTGATGCTAAAATCGATTATGACCTTATTTATGTTCTAGTAAACTAATAACTAATTTAAATTCACCAATTAAGCGAACTATACAAAGCACATTTTAATTAGATTTTTAAATGAAAGTTGAATAAGTAAAAAAGTGAATTTACTCAGACCGCTTATCATATCGATATGTAATGTAATATCTCAAAATATCGTTTTTAATAATTGGCAGGTGACGGGCTGTCATTGTTTTTATCGAGCAACAATAAACATATTTGTAAATCCGTTTTTGACTCAAAGCGAGGGGAAGTGGTAACTTCTGCATACAAAATGATTATTAAGAGAACTCAAAGATGTGTTCAAATTAAACAAAGCACCTATTAAAAATTATACCGCTACAAATTTGAATGCTAACGTAAGCCACTTGAGATTAGTCATAAAATGTGATGTGAATTTTCAACATGTTAAAGACACTATTCACCGTTGGTGGAGCGGTTCCTGCACTGCGAATCATGGCAGGTGTTGTCAGGCGTGTGGCGTTCTCACTGACAAGCTTAATATTTTTGACAGAACATTTTGTCATTTGAACACGATTCGTGCGTGTCTCATTAAAATAAAATGGAAATAACTCGTATTGATTTTTATGCGACGTTTTAGTACGATTTTCAACATGGATTATCAACTGTGAAGCGCTGATATAGCGAGTTTAGTCGTGGACGCGGTTCGCTCATGTTTGTTCTTGTTGGATCCAGCGTAATTTGACAAAAAGATGCTCGTGCCGAAAATAAATACTTAAGAAATACAATGACGGCATTTCAAAAGACATGTATTGTAAAGTATTGGAACGGATGGCGAAGCATGGATTTATGCGAAAGTAAACTTAAATCGACTCTGTTGGTAATGCTTGAAGATAAATTAAATCCGGCAAAAGTTGTTTGCATTCGAAGTATTTCGAGACAATTACTCGCTTATTTTTTCATATAAAACTAGCCATGTAGCAATGGTGCCTTCAAAAGAATGCGAAGTGGTCACTTCTGGATGGTACAAAACCATTTCTTTGTTTAAATCTTTTAGTGAAGTACGGAAAGCAAACTAATGCCGAACCGTCAAGTCGTTCTTTATCAAAGACTGTGAGCTCTCACACATCTCTTTTGACAACCGGCTGTTTAAACACTCTAACAATCGAACTAAGTGGTCATACGACGTACAGCATGGATTTAACGCGCAATTGTTTGTTCTTGAACCAGAAGGTGTCTTAAGCGGAATAAAAAAATACTACCACAGAACGTATGCAGAAGTTTACAGACCGAAAAGGAGAATATTTTGAAGAACAATAAAGCAATTTTTAATGACAAATTATTGTTTTTTTTATTACTGGGTTTAAATTACAAATAATACTCTATATATATGTCTGAGAGGGAAAATAATGCGTGTACCGTTTAAGGACAGTGGTACAGTGAGACAATCCTGCCATGGAAACGAAATTGTTAAAAAAAGAAATCTCTTAACAATTGTAGAATACTATGTGACACTGGAGGAGATTGGAGTAAATCGATTAGAGTTAAAAAGTGAGGCAATCAGTTTTTCAGTATTAAAAATAACCTAATAGAACGAATTACGTGAAGCTTTATAGAAATATAAGAAAAAAGGCAGTGGAGCTTCGGAAATATGTTTGCTGTCTGACGAAAAGAAATCAATAGCGACTGTAGGATGTTTCCAACTCAAGAAAAATTGAAGCGGAAAAGTTGCAAGGTATAACGCATCTGTTGTTATAAAGTTAATATAGTATCGAAAGAAAGGACTTGACTATGAAGAAACATTCTCGCTTGAACGCACATTATGTATTCGTAAGATTGCTATCAGCAACATTTGCGAAACATAACCTAGATATAGATCGTGTGAACATTGTAACAGCATTTCTTCAAAATGGTTTTAAGGAAGAAATGTACATTCAATTTCCTGTAGATTTTAACTGTCATGAAGCTGAATTACGCAAACTTAAAAATGCAAATGAAAGCCAGCAGGTAGATGTTGGAGACAAAAGTTAATGAATATTTTAAAAAGATATGCATTAAAACAGTCAAAAATCCAATCCACGCGTATTGCAGAAAATAAGCCGCTGCACATGTGGTTGACATTAAAAAGAAGAATTATTAAAGATCATGGAGCTGCAATTTTTTTCAAGGATACTTATTCCGAATGTATTTATTCCAAAATTCATTTCCTGAAACTCAAAGTGACAACAACTGTAACTGAATATATACAATATCGGCAGCTTGTCATAAATTGAGATGAGACATGACTTTTTTACTCAGGCAGTGAAAGTGCAACTTTTTGTACATGTTTTTTTGTGTTAATTAATAAAAAAGCTTTAAGAATTGCTTACCGTTTGTATGTATTTTCCTGACGAAATTCACATACAACTATTGGCAGTATTACAAACATTCAGTTGATCTCCATATCTTTATAATAATTCAGATTCATTTTTAAAATTCACGACGCTTTAAGTTTTTTTAAAACTTATCAAATAGTTTCTTTAACTTTTCATTTTAACTGAATTCTATTATAGACCATTTGTGTGCTTCACATTCTTACAACGTACCATAAACCATAGAATCTTATACAGTATAATTCAGCATCTCGTGCCAAAGAAAAATCATCTTTGCATACATTTGAAGTTACATGCCTCACTCTGAGTTAACAACACTACTGCAAACATAGATGCGCGTGGACGCATTTTATACAATACCACTTTGGTGGCACTAAAGGACATTGTTATCTACCAACAACAATAAAATACCAGAGCTTAAGTAAAGTAAACGAACGCCTCTATTGTATACATAGAGATCGCGTACAGCGATTCACTGGAGACTTTTTCTTCTTTCTTTTTTTTTTTATGCATTATATCAAGAGAGAAATAAAGATATCAGCAAACCAAAGAATGCATCAATTTTACTTAAGTTGTATAAAATGATGACAGGTCAAAGTCTATTCTCTGAGTTTTACCAGACTACTGCAGCGCTGAAACCGATGCTGATGTTGCTGCACCAGATGTTGAATTAATAAAAGTAGACAACGACTGTCTCAAACTTTGACTAGGCCTTCACGTTGTTAAACAAAATTAAAGAAATTAAAAGAAATGAGAAACTCACGAATGACAGCGGTAGAGGTATGAAACAAGATAGTTTAAGTAGCTTTAAACTATGCAATGAACAACTTTTTCAATTTGCTAAAGGAGAAAAATATTCGTATATTTTAACGTAACCTGCATATGCAAACACTACAACAACAAAAATAAATAAATTTGTAAAGAAAATCGAAAGATGAAACCTTAGCTTAAAAGAGAGAACGAGAAAATGACTGCAAGAAATATATTTTAATTTAAAAGAATTGTTGAAAGAAACAAACATAAATTTTTTACACAAAAATGTAGACAAATTTATATTTTTTGACGTTTATGAGTTTCTTGTTAAAAGTGCATACACCGTTGCATATACGTATGTCTACGTATAATACTTTCTTATAATAATAAGATTGCATATAAAACTGACACGAATATATATGCATTCATAAGTGATGATATTAAGGTGGAACAAGGTCTTCGGTCCGTGGAAAAAAATATGAAGAAATAAAGAAAAAGATCCCTTGGATTTTCGTACGATTTTCTAAAGTGTTAGTGAGTGGCATATATACTCTCATATGCCATACACATGTATAATATAATGCCACACTGGGATTTACAACCAAAGGATTTTCTCTTCAAAAAAAATTGAAAACATAGAATAAATACAATCAGAACTAAAAACTAAAAAAAAAGCGAAAATATAGGGAAATACCGACAAGAGAAGAAAACATGGATCTATAGGAAATTGTGATTTTCTTCTTTTGTCTTAAAATTTTATTTTGTCTGTCGTAGACAGGACAGCACTCTTGGTTAACCGAAACAGATTGTCAATGTGGCAAAGTTATATGTAAAAAGGGAACCAGCAACTTTCAAAGAATGAGAAAAAGACACAAAATTTCCATAAAATATTATAAAATAAATTAAAGTGTATGTGTGTGTATACATTTTATAAATATGCACAGATACCTTTACTTAGTCACCGAGCTGTTGTTATCGTTATTTTTTTTGTTTTTTTTTTTTGTTTTGTTTTTGTGATTGCCGTAATGTAGTCTATTTTGGAGAGTTCCTTAGTAAGGTAGTGAGTGAGTGAGTATATTTGCTAAATACACATCAGCACTCTGGAGAAAGCACGAATATGTGTACACATAACTGCATAAACAGAATAAGTACAGACACAGGATTGTTAAAAATATTAAATTTTTCCCTTTTTCTTATTGCCCGTCTGTAATAATAAAAAGCATATTGGTATCGGTAAGACGGTTGTAAAACAAACATCAAACGATATTTAAAAAAAAGAAAATAATCGGTATTATACAAATAAATCAATAAGCATCAATTAAGCTAAATCAATTGTTAATAACTACAGAAATTACATCGCAGCGTTCAATTTGTATACCCTAACTTGCAAATAATTACATGATTTACTTATTCTTTAGTTGTCAGCAGGTACCGCATTCAACTTTTTTTGCGTGTGGAATACCTTCAGAAAACAAAACCAACTAGGGACATAAAATAGTTTTCCATAGAGAAGCTACGATCCATAACTATAATTTTTAGGCAATTTATTATTACTATAACAGTAGAACATTTTCATTCTTTTGTAACAGACGACTACAATGTTTTATTGAAAAGTATCTAACTGCCTTTAAAAAAAAGCGCATAGAATTATTACAATCTGTAGAAAGATTTACAAAAATATATTTTAAGCTCTCTCCCGAAAGCATTAATCGCTTTTAGATAATTTCGTAACGCAAGTTTAAAGAAGAAGTTTTAAAATTTTTTTAGGCTTAAGTAAGTCCGCTTGAATCGAATAAAGGTTTAAAATTCGTTTTATACCTCTTTGTAATATTCTCACTTAGTTAGTTCTCAAACAACCTAGAAAAACCCAAGGCTGGAAGGAGAACGAATAGAAAAGCAGCAATATTTGCTATGAAACCTAACGTTGCCAGAAAAATACTTAGGTAGGCAAGTTTATACATGTGTTTAAGTTTGTCTTACTGCAGCATAGTGTTTTTTTTTTGCTTTTTTTTTTAAATAAAAAATATACATTTGTGTATACATGTTGATGGGCTTGCATTCATTCACACGCTCATACACATACATGTCTAGTGAGTGGCAACATCATCATCAGTTCGAGTGTAGTTCAAATATCACACCTACTACTCTTTGTAAAGCACGTGAGTGCGAGGAGTATGTTTGCTAAACTCGTCTACAGACAAACTTTCTGTTATACATATGCTTACATTTGTGTATTTGTAGTGTATATATATATGTATAAAGAAGTGTGAGTAGGTGCGCATATATACACATATTTGTGTATACGTGTGTGTGTACATGCACTTTTTCAACAACAAGAGTGTATCTTTATTGCAGATTCTGTAGCTGTCATTGCTATTGAATTATGCAAACATTGCTCTTTAGAGTGGTGTTTGAAATTAAGTTCTTGCTCGGTTCAAGTTGTTCTTTGTTTTTTTTTCTTTTGTTGTTGTTATAGTTGTCGTTGCTACTGCTGCTTTCCCATTTTCTCCTCTATGAATTGATATGGATTTTTGTTTCACAAAAATTATAAGACACCGGAGACTTGAAATTCATATACTTTTCGAGTATAGGGAATATTTGTGCATATGTGCGCATTGCATTTATTTAAAAACTGTTTTGTGTCATTGCTCAAGAATACACAAGAACAGAAAAAAGTTTATATTCGATTTAAGCCGGGTTTTTCGAAGTTCCTAATCTAATTTACACAGTCGTCTACTTACTTATCTTAGTATAAACTTCCTCTTGCTATATGTATGATACACTTGGGTATTCAAAAATAAATTTCATTTTTAATATTAAACTTTTTATTGCCGAACACTAATTATATACATTTGGCTGATCCGTCACTTCTCGCGACTGCCAATAATAATTTGATAGTATAACGTTTTTTTTCTTTTGGTGTTACACTAGAAAATGCATATCAATATATTAAAACGAACTAAAAATTTTAAAAATAAATTCTATTTGACCTTTCCATTATTTTTATTAAACATTTTTGGAAAATTGTAAGGCGATGCCAGGGAGAACATTTGTTAGAGATTTTGTATGCATAACCGCATTATTGTTTCCTAGTAGACTAATTAAACGTAAGTAACCACTAAACAGCGAATACGACTCCTTGGGTACCTTATTGTTATTTGATATGATCAATTTTTACAGTTAACATATTGTTACGAAAATCACAAACTGGTAAAATACGCCTGCAGCAAACTTGCCGTCATTTATGACCGAGAAAATTTCTTTTTATGTTTTATCTGCCGTGGTCATAAAAAGGAGCATTTCCAGTTGTCGGTGAAAGCAAAGACTGACAAAAATTCCTCCGATACCTATCAGGAAAAGAGATTACTGAAACTACACCAAGCAGCAAGGGCTGGCATAGCAGTTTATACTAAGCGTTTGTGATATTGTTAATTTTTTTAAGCGGTCTATTTCGCTTAGGAAAAGTTAGTTGTACATAGAGATTAGAGTAATGATACTTCAGACAAACAAGTATAAAAGAAATAAGCTCTTATTAAGATTATAAATAAAATCTAGGGCAGTTTTGCTTACTAAACTTTAAATCTCACTATATGCGGCCGAAACGCAATTTATCTTACTTTAGAAATTCCAAAACTCTCTTTTAATCCGCTCTGTAATAGAAACGAAATAATGAAATGTTGCAATGGCAGGAATATAAATCGTTTTTGGCTTAATTGCGCTTATGCTGCTAGAAGTAGATAATTTCCAATTTTATTTTTTCAAAGTTAGAATCACTCGAATGATTGTAATTCACTTCGTGATCTTAATATGTATATTTATACTTGCAATTAAGATGCAATTGATGAAGAAAATGTATTTAAGTAAATATTCTTTGAAGGATTGCAAACCAAAGCGCCTAAAATATTGTGCAGAGAAATTTCTCTTTGAGAAATTCTTATTCGATATATTATAAATGGTTTTTAAACTTACAATATTTCTTCGTAGTACAAATATTTAAAAAAAAAAGTACTCATGCACTCAGGAAAAAAGTGTACGTGTTTAAAAATACTGCTGATGTAATCATGTAATGGGCAGCAAGCAAGCAAACGGACTGGAAAACAGAACAAAAAAAAAAAGAGTTCATAAGGGCACAAAAAACCTCAATTCAACCGAACAAAAGTTAATTAAACTTTTGTAGTTCATGATACAGACAATTAACGGGATACGCACGCATATTGTACGTAGGCACACATATGTGCACAAAGCCATGAACGTATATGTACGCATGTTATTGTACAGAAAAAGCGATAACCAAAATGCGGGTATGTTTTTTTTATTTTTATTTTTATTATTTTTTGTTTTTGTTTTTGTATAGCTTTTCTGCCGATAACTACAACCAAAACAACGGCTATACGTTATTGAAATACTGATGCATTACTTTTTTGTTCCACTATGATTCCAATGCCAAGCAATGCAGCAAACTTTTCATGGAAACAAAACAACGATAATTAAACAATAGTACTAACAAACTATGTATAGATGATACGTTTATATTGGTCGAAGTCCCGCTTGCTATAGTTTTACTAGTAGTTTGTGTTATTTTCAGCGAGGAGCTCTGCTCTCCTTTTTTATCGTGCGCTGTTGCTATTGCTGTCGCTGTTGCTGCAAAAGACATATGTCGCTTGAACAAAACATAGATTATGATAAATGAGCCAAATGATGGTAATTTGTATGACGAGGAAAAAGCAACGAAAAATCTTATTTAATAAAGAAAGTGAAATGTAAAAGACAAAGCAATTATCAGTTTTTAAAACAAAAGAAAAAAAATATGAAAATTAAACAATAACAAAGCAAGGAAGACAACCGAGGGGGGAAAGTGAAATCCGGGGACAAGCATTTAAATTACGATATGACAACATGTCAGGATAATGCGTTTTATTAAAAAGAAAAATATCCTGTATATGCGTGTATGATCTAGATTTTTATGTTTTAGTTCACTCTTTTCGTATGCTCTTGTTTTTTCGCTCTCTCGTTTACATATCTGTAACGAACGTTCACATTGTAACGGAAACCATTTAACATAAATTCGCCAATGGCGTTAATACAGCCGTTATTACTTCGAAACGTTAAAGCATGAATATGCTTGAGTCCAATAGCACTCTTACATACATATATGCACAGAGTAAAAAAAAAGAAACGGAAACAAAGCACGCTATGGTAAGCTTTACCACGTAAAATTGGCTGGTTTGTATCCGGCGGTCAGTTAACTGTCAGTCCTCTACAGTTGATACGCACACGCACACCCGCGCACGCACATACACCCATCCATACGCACACACGCATATATATATATATTTGTGTGTGTGTGTGTGTGTGTATAAAGTTTTCATATTTGCATTTTAATTAAAAATTTGCATATATGCACACAATCCGTTTGTTCATTTACATACAAGCACTTACATAGGTGTATATTATACAAATTCATATACATATGCAGGCATATGTTTGTCCAAACCGTACCAAACATTGTTATAAGCTCGCCTATAGTCTATATACACGCTCTAATATACATCCGAAAACTTCAATCAATATTTAACACAAACTCACGCACACAACCAAATGCACACATATATGTCCAATTTAACAGCCGTTCACTGTGTTGGTCATTCTGTTGATTTGCGTTCATCAATATGGATTTTTATTCTTTGCTTCTTCTGTTTTCGTTCTACGTTGTGGCTGAAAAACCTTACAGGTTATTCGGTATTTATGTGAATTGGCTAGCCTATCAAAAACTTTGGTTAAATTTTATTTAACTTTACGACATTTTGATTCAATTATTGAACCATGGTGGCAAACGATATGCTATGCGAAAGATTATCAATATTCATTACCTTCGGATTAACTGCAACTTTGTGATTTTTTTTCCCTTTTGGTTAGTACGCCAATTGTACTAAATTATCACTATGAGCGATCTATAATCGAAAGGAAGTATATTTTACATCAAACATGACCTAGAAGATAAAAAGACTTCTCGATGCAGGAATGATCTTAGTTATGATTGGCTTATGGTCAGAATTATAGTAAGTGCTTGATCGGTGAAAGCATAACACTTTCCTACCAGATATGCACTTCCCCGGCGACGACCGCATTTTATCTCTCTCTCGCCACGCGTTTCTATCGCTTTTTATCCATATATCATCATGTTTATACACATATACATGGATATCCTCTGAATGACGGATTATATTTAAAGCAAAATAACTGTCAATCTGTCGCATCGAAGACAAAGTGTTTTGTAGACGGAACGGATTGATGGGAATTTTAAAATCTTTGTCAATTGAAGAGAATTACTAACAAAATAAATAATGAGAGAGTCCCAGTCCAATAAACGATTAGTCATATAGATCTTTCAAGGCCCCGGTTTTGTATAAAATTTCAAAAAAATTCAGAAATTCATCGCAACGCATTTTAAGGCTCTGACTTCTTTAAACGCGAATCCCAATCATTCAAAAAAAAATTCGTATTGTATGTTCAAAAGATACCTTGATTTCCTTTGTCTATTTTGTCTGTCAGTGAACTGGATGCATATTTGAAAACGTACAAGTTTTATATTACCGAAGGGATTTCAAGTCAGCTTTTGCAATTTGATTCTCTTTATGCATAGGATGTCGAAGCTCAACTATTTGCATGTGAATTGCAACATTAATGCAGCTGCACTCAATATGCTTTTGATTACTAGTAATAAGAATAAAACTACTATTGGTTCAATAAAGACTCGTACACATGCAGCTACGGTTTCTATGTTTGAGAACGAGCCTATTATAAGTTTATGGTGCTCATTGCTTTTGCTTTAAACACTACAAAGCTATTTGTTATTATTGTTTCCTATGTAAAAAAACATTTCAGGATGATATTCATGTTGAGCATAATGACGTTGTTCTGCATAAATGGAGACTAAGGAAAAATTCCTTTTCAAAAATGATCACCATAGTCAGTTTTCAGGCAAAAATGTAAGTGCATCCATATTTGATGCTAGCTACGGCAATATACGTCACATTCCGTTTACAATTTCATGAACTTTGCTTTAAGACGCATAAGTTTTGTGTTTCGATGAATTGAGGTCTACATGCGCATATCTTTTATTTAAGTTCAACGAATAATGAACATATTTAATGCAATCTTATGCCAATAACAATCGTTTATGTTATCATTTCGAAGAACAACAACAAGCACTGCAAAAATGCTTAGTTATAGCATATGAGAAACTTTCTAAAATATTTATATAAATACTTAGCAGATTGTTTGATTGCAACCGTTTGTATTCTAGTTTCGTCTACATATGTTTGCATATTGTACTTCGATTGATCTATGTATAAGCCCTTTCATAAAATATTGTTCGTTCTAAGCATACACGTAGTCATGCAAATATGCTTGTTGAGTTGTATGCATGCTCATCTTTTATTACATATGCGTACTACTGTTTGTTTAAAACAAAGATGCCTATTTTAGAGCTTCATTAGTAACATGTAAACGTATATGTGAGTTTTTTAGTCAATGTGTGCGTTCGCCTTTGCAATATATCTATTGGTTGCCTGCCTGACTTTCTGGTATGTTTGTACCTTTATCGTACGTTATAATTAATAATTCAATTTGAATTTAATATCAATCATACGCCCAAGAGGCCGTATGGTACACGAATACATGCATTCATTTACTATGTGCACACATGAAGACAACAAGCTTTGCCCTTTATATCTTATATATCAGTCATTAATTCCCGGAACCGCAACATAGACGTCATCTTTAATAAAATATTCCGATTAGTTTTAGAAGACGATGGTTTACTGATTTCAACCAAAGCCGTGCGGAAGCTAACAACCACCTGCAATAGCAGCAAGTATCAGAAGAGTCGATGCAAGTAGTTGCCGCCAAAACGCATCGTTGGCGTAATTTTCTTTCTTTGAAATCTCACAACGGTTTTCAGCTCACAACAGTACAAGTTTCATGTAACAGCGTTGAACTTGTAGAGTTTTGTTCCAAATAAAAAGCGTTCGCTGACGGTATTAATTTTTTGTTTAAACGATACAAAAAAAAACTCATTTCCACGTGTTATCATTCCTGGGCATGAAAAGCAAGAGATTCGCCAGTGTATAAAATGATGCATCATTCACATCGAGCGGAAGGTCGCATAGTTTTGGCAGAACGACAACGCTTTGTGTTTGGTGACATCAGGAAAGAGTGGCTTATTATGGGCTGCTAAAATCTTCTGAAATGGTTAATGACAATTGACGAACAACAGTTAATGGAGTTGAACTGTTCACTGTTCAGAAAGCGACCAGAATATTAAGAAAAGGTATGAGTTTTTGACCAAATTTCCATTCATCCACCCATACGAGAAAATCGGTTCGTGGATCGTTGGCTGTAATCAAATGAGCAGTGATAGTCCATGCTTCTTACTCACAACACTCGGGCTACAACAGTAAAGTGACAGGAATAAAAGTTCTAATATCTCTATTACCCACCACTTTCTTGCCATATGTTTGCAAATCTCGAAAGAACGTTTCAGAGGAGAAAATTTCGATTAAATGATGAAGTCATTGCAGTAATTAAAGCGTATTTTGACAGAACTGGTAAAACTTCTTGCAAAAAGCATACATTAATATTAGATAAGCGTTGGTTTATTCGCAGCATTCTCGAAAGAAACCATCTTGAGGTATATACCAAATCTTGCAAGAAGGTTTCCCTTACGTTGTCCCGTTAATTACTGACCGACGTATTATTCTTATTTATTGCTGCTGGATATGCATACGTGTAAGCATTGTGTCTGTTTTGAGTGTTGATTAGTTTAAAATGCAAATTAGTTGAAAATTCTAATTAAATCTTTATTACTATTACTTGGGATTTGCGGAAAGCAAAAGAAAAGTAGAAAACACACATGCACAATTAAAATGTGTTCTCAGTCGTTTAATTTAAATATAATACAAAAAAAAAAAGTTGCTAAAGGAAAATATGAATTTTCCAAATAAATCATACATTTAAATAAAATTTACAAGTCATAAAATTTTAAATCAAGAAAATTATATATCAAATCCTTTATGATACAAAGGCGAATGTATTTTTAATGGACAAATTCAGTGATATCGAAGGCAATATCGATAAGAATTATTTAGTTGCGTTTCCTATGTGAAGGTATAAGAAAAATTGATGCGGCATCTGGTAATCAGCTTATCCTCCGTGCCTACCAACTAAAACAATATCTAACTGTTAGCAACTTTTTACTTTGAACGTCTCGATTTTATTAATCTTTCATGGACCATGTCAGCTTATTCATTGCGAGTAGTGGGAGTAGTTATCACCTGCAATATCTTTCATATCCCTTTCATATCTGGTATTCTTTTATCACAGATAACAGACGCTTTAAACGTATATTAGAAACAAAAAAAAGAAAATCCATTTAAAAATTTCTGTCATGCATTGATATCATTTCTCACACTGCAATCCAATCATAAACACACGTATATGCACGTATAGCTTTTATGTTTTTTCCTTTTCAAGCCACTCTCTAACACATTCAACTTTTACAGTTCGTTTTAAACAACTGTCTCTTGAGCTGTCAATACACATTATCATTCAAATGGAATTTTCTAGTACAAAATGCGATTAATTAGCTTTAGCATATTACGGACGCGATGATAGCAGCTATGCGTATGTGCATGTGAGCGCGCTTTGATGTTGTATAACACGTAACACTAAAAGCAGGCATTGTGTATGAATAAGAAAAAAATAAAGTTTATATAAAAACTGAAACGCTTTAACTTTGTTAAAAGCTTTCAGTTGCTGTCACAAATAATATTCTAATATTACAAAGCCTCACCTGGTGCTAAAACTCGAGTGAACGAATGTTTTAAAATTAAGCACATCAGCATCAATAAACTTACGCTGCAGAAGTTAAAATCCTAGCCAAAAACGGCATTAGTGTCATAGTACACATATAAATAAAAAGTTAAAAGAAAAAAAGTTTTGTCATTTTTGTTATAACTGCGGACAAAAGCAATGCTGTGAAGATATAAAATTTCAGCATCTTTATGCGCCGCGGATATTTTGAAAGAGTTGGAATTAAAATTACAGACAAATTTAGGAATTACGAAATCAATTTAATTAATTATAATCAATCGCAATAAAGTTGCGTTATCATAAGTATTAATTAATTATAATTAAGTCTTATTTAACTTATTTTTATAAACAAATTGTTTACGAGAATTCCTTTTCTTTCTATTCCAGGTTCGTTTATAAAATTGTTTTTAAAAAAAAACGAAGCGTAAGTAGGTAAAATATTTCTAACCATTTCAAGCACAACTTTTCATTGCATGAATTAATTCCCGTTAACCAGGAGGTCTCAAGTTTCCTTAGGTTCTTTTGTAGATTATTCGAACATCAGATTTCCTTGGGTAAGAGCATAACATCGACCAATCTAGAAAAAACAGGAGAGAAGAAGTCAATCTGTGCTCTTTAAATGCAATACCATAACAGACGACGAATATTGAATATTGGTCTCAACACAAATAAAAGGCGTTTGAATTGGTCTTCCAAAACAAAAAATTATAAATACAATTATAATTCATTCAATTGAACTTTTTGTGAAAGTAAGTCGAGGTGCGAACATAGAACGAATAATACTAATTCATTCATAACAAGTTGTGTGTGAGAGGTCTTCACGTAAATAGGAATCCATTTGTTCCCCATTTAAACCAGGCTGTTCCATTCCTTTCCTAAGTAATATACCTGCTGCCTACGTCTTTATAATTTACATAATATTACACCAGAAATAAGAGACCGTTATTTCGTTATATTTTTTGAAAAAGGTTTTTTATGTACAGCGTGATGAAGAATTTATTTATTGAATTTAGCTTTTCATAAAATTGACCCATGGAACCGTGTAAATATTTTCGCGTGATGAAAAAATAATCTGTCTCTAATAAATACTCGAATAAAAAATCTATTCCCTGACAATATACAATAAATCTGAGCTAGCATGCATATATGTCTATATAAGAGTAAAGATCTGTGTTCTAATATTCAAATTGTTTTATGTTTGACATAACGGTTTTGACATGAACTCTATAAATGTAAAAAAAGAGAGTATAGCAATATGTATCGCCTAAAACAACAGGGCATATGTATACTTTGCAACCTTTTCTGTTGATGAGCATAGAAAAATGTGTAGCACTAGGTAAAGAAATCACGCGATGTTATTGTATGATTTATGACAAACAACAACAGTAAACAGCAGTTTAACTTTACAGAAATAAGCTTGAGATGTAAATATAACAGAGAGCACGTTCGTTGCTAGAAAAGAGAATTTAACGTTAGCTATCAAGAATAATTTTATGGTTAAATGTCAATGTTCACAGTAATTGCTTTTAGATTTTAACGCAGTAATTTAGTTCGTTTGCGTATGTTAACTTAAAAGAAACAGAAAAATTACATTCGGCTGTGCCGAATCTTTTATACCCACCACCTTTATGTTAAAAAATAGGGAAAAACTAAATTTTAATAGACAGGCGTGGCAGATTTTTTTTTAAAATTTTTATAGAATACCCTTGAAATTTTTATTTTGCATTCTATGAGCAATACAAAAATAAACGTGTTTTCAGCTTGTTTTATAGTGCAGGCGCGGACTGTAATCGATTTGCTCCACTTTCAATAAATAAATAAATAAATAAATAAAACGCAGGTGAAAGAACTTACAATTTTTGTGTCAAATTTGAACCCGATACCTTGGTTTTTGCGGCCATGAGAATGTTTACCACAGAAACTATAGAGACGGACAAATGGACATGCTTGAATCGATTCGAAATTTGATGATGATCAAGAATATATATATCTTGTGGGGTCTCTGAAGTTTCCTCCTGAGTATTACAAACAAAATGACAAAATGAATATACCCCTCACCTTCGGTGCTGAGTATTAAAAAATAAAATATACGACTAACAAGAATTTCGACGACTTACTTTGGTTTTTTATCTTTACTTATCAATAAATGATCGCTTTTCAAAATATCATCTACTGTTCGCATAAATCATTAAAATTTCGTGGCAGATGATCAACATTTTTAAGCCTATGACCAGGTGCGTATGTACATACTATTCTTTTGTCATCTAATTGCAAAACTACGCATTTAATATCAAATGTTATGAATCAGTGAAACATTGTTTATTGATTCTCCTGTCGACCTTCTCGTCAATTGACGTTTGTTAGAAATTTGTCTTTCATCTAAATTCCTAAATCACAACAAATTGACAGAATCCGGTTCGCTATTAGCAAAAAGTACGATTTATATATATATTTACATACATTCTCTTATCCACGGTCTGTTCCTAGGAGACAACATAACTTCCATACGCATTCCATTCGCATACTTTCTATCTATTTAAAATCTGTTAATAATTTCAATAGGCAAACGAATAGAGAAACAAATCAAACAAACTAGCTTTATTGGCCTGTGATGAAGACTTTGTCTATGTGCGTGTTTCTCTACGTCTCTATCTCAACAAAGCAATCGAAATGATGGTAAAAAATTTCACAAAATTACAGGGTAAGCTTTAAATATCCTTTATTTGCAATTAATAAGTTACGCACAATTTTGTACTCACTTGCTTTAACGTTGGGCCTATGGCCAGTAAACACACTAAGTGCATAACTTGATGTACATACATACATCATTGGATATCTACAATCTAAAATAGTCAAAGCATAGCGCTTGTTGCTCCTGCGTGTTGAACATTTATAAGGTATTCTTTTAACTATTGTATGGAGATACCATCCATACTACCTGCAACAACCACACAATACACCTTATTATAGTAAACTCAAAAGACACATATATATGGTGAATTAACCTAAGATTATAAGACGGCATGCCTGTAATGGACATTCCCCCTAGTATTCAGCAGCGTAGGCCGAAAATTATAAATTTGTCAAACGAGACTGAGCATGTTTTTCCATTGCTGGACCTTAGCTGATAGAAACGGCAGTTACTTTTTTCTTTACTTGTTATTCTCAACTTTTGCATGCCGGTCATATCGTGCGTACTTATCAATTTCGTTTTTTTTTTTTTTTTTTGCTTATAAAACATGCACAAAGTTTTTCTTTCTTGTGTTACTTGTGGTAAGGGGGAGAACGAACATAAAATTTAAAAAACCGGAAAATGCGTGACGTCCGCTTTAAAACGGAAATGAAAAGCATATAAAAGAGGTAATGTCTAGTCGGTTCGACCGAGAACAACAACAATCTCTGCATAAATATTGAATTGTGTGGTCAGTGTACTGAAATAAAAGCAAAAAACGATTGCTTTTAAAATTTTTTTAAAGTACTGAAAATTTCCAACTGCAAAGAAAGAAAAATTGGAAAATTTGCGTTGTAAGCTTCATATCATCATACAGAAATTCAGAAATTGTCTAGCACCTTGAGCTTTCTTCTTAGTCTCTTCTACTTTACTCTTCGAAGTTTTGTTGCAATAAAATTTATAAAATTCTATTATGTGGGCTAGGCTTCATAGAATAAAGATATATTATATATTTCGCGGTATTCTGAATCGTGGTACGTCTATGTTTATCGATGTTAACGACTGAACACACTGATTTTGACTATTGTATCATATAACTGATATAATAATATATAATTAAATGCTAACTGTAATTATGCATATATATGTTTCTACGCTTCTACGTTGAGAACACGCTGAACAAACGAAAATAAGAAAACTCAAATGCAACTAGTGCATAGGCAAACACTAATGTGAACATTTAAATGCTGAGACTGTACCGTTCATACAGTCAGGATCTACCGTTGCTTTTGTCTTTATTCTTCCGTTGTTAACAAACCTTAAAAGTATAAAAACGATCGATCATGCGAGATCGTCAAAAGCGATGAGAAAGAGAACAATAACAGGTGAGCTGAAGTGATCGTAACACATAGATGGCGCTTCTAGTTTTAAATCCATATGATTTTTAGTTAACTCTAACCTTCAAAACACACTTGTATAAATTTGACAGCTGTTGCGGTATTAGTATGTGAGTTATAGCATTTTAGTGAAGCAACTTTTGTTAGTTTGAAAAAATGGAAAAAAAGGAATTTCGTGTGTTAATAAGGCATTGCTTTTTGGCGAAAAAAAAAAAATATACTATTGAAGCCAAGGCTTGGCTTGATAAACATTATTCGGACTTTGCACCAGGAAAGTCAACTGTAGAGAAGTGGTTTGCTAAATTTAAACGAGGCGAAATGAGCACCGAGGATGACGCCTTAAAGAAACTATTACGGACGAAAATTTTTCTAAGTTTTGGACATTGAAA
Organism: Glossina brevipalpis; assembly: GCA_000671755.1. NCBI lineage: Eukaryota > Metazoa > Arthropoda > Insecta > Diptera > Glossinidae > Glossina > Glossina brevipalpis. The sequence goes on along the minus strand of KK351011.1, from coordinate 6,235,676 downwards.
AATTTTTCTAAGTTTAAATGGGTGGCGCTGTACTACTCTGTGTGCTAACGAGCACTATGAGGTTAAGCCTTCACGGCAAGGACCTACGTAAAACCATTTCACATTCTCCTCCACCTTCATTTGTCAATACTATCTTACCTATTATTATATCGGAGATTTATGTGTAAAGGAACGACGGGAAAAATAAACTTTGAAGTCTAAAATGCAGATATAGAAACAGTCATATTCAGAACGTACATAAAAACATTCATTCTATTCCCATAAAAATTTATTTACTATTTTTTCCTTCCCATTTTTATGAATTTTTTAAATCGCTTTTATCACTTTTTAAAAAAAAATCACTTTTAAACATTATTGCAAAAATTATTATAACGTAAATTAGTATTAACTATTTATCTACCAACAACTTTTTTTAATGCTGATAGGTATTTATGCAAATGCCTTTAGAACACCCTACAAAAGAAAACGAGTAAAAATGCAGATAAATAACACCTGCGAACATTTACATAATTCACAATATGCTATATGCATAAAATGTATTTTTCACTATTATTATTATTATGTTTTGTTTGATTATTAAGTTTATTTTTGAAATGGATTTCGTACAATGTAAATAAAAGGCGTCATATACGCTAAGTAAGTAAGGCTGTGTGTGAATATACATACTCCTGTGAATATATATTTATAGATATGAATCGCATTTGATTTCATACGTTCGTATAGACACATAAAAATTTATCAAAATAATACTTTTACGATATTTATACATAAACAAATATTTTATGACATTAAATAAGTGAACGATATTTTTTATTTTAATTTTATGATTGCTTTACTGTATTTGCATATTTTTAGAATATCAAGTGCATGATGCGTGAGAGTATCAAATGAACGCTGATGCATTTGTTATATATTAGGCAGAGAAGTAAAATCATAAAATACAAAAATTTGTAAAATTAAGCAAAGCTTGCAAAAAAAAAAAAAAATAAATAAATAAATAAATTCAAAATAAAATAATCTAGCTGGTACAAATTTGAATTAAAAAAAAAGGTAAATAAATCACTTAATCCACATACCCATAGCTAGTGGGACATGTAGAGGCCTTTAAGAACGTGGGCTTTTATGCGATTAGCGAGTGTTTTAATGGACGAGTTAAGCTTCGTTGAAAAAAACCAATCTTTTGTCAATAATCGGTATAACAAAAGGTCCTTCTGAATGTTATATACATCCAACCTATTATACCCTGCACCATAAGGTATATAATAGTGTAAAAAATTCAAATGAAAACAATAAAATTCGTATTGGTGATAGACCTTCTTGAGTATCGTGTTCGAGAAAAATACGCTTAAAATATTTATACGTGTTTACAGACGTGCTTTTTTATGTAACAAATTTTTTTTAGTTTTTACTATTACTCTGCAATCCCAGTATTATTGCTCATTCTATTTCCTCGAAGATTATTTACTAGAACTTGTGATTTTTTTGCTATCTCTGTCAAAGACAATATTGCAAATTCTACACATTAAATGTAAGAAAACTTGTAATTCTATAGCAAAATTCATAATTAACATCAAAATCTTCATCTCAATATTTAAAATTCTTGGCAGAAGAATCGATCACTTTCACTGTTAGCCACTTGTCTATTAAATATTCGTTTCGATCAAACCACACTCATGTGCTTTCTGAAAACCTCTGCGAGCGATTTGCGGAAGTTAGAAATCAATAGATAGGACATTGGATTGCAAATTTCCAGTAGGGACTCATTTCACATAGACAGTCGTTTTGAAACGCTCGGAAAAAAGATTGAAATTTCAAGGGAGACATTTTTTCAGGCAATAAATTATTTTCCGCGTAATTTAGAAGTTTCAAAGCATCTACTAAGCCATTAAAAAAAGTTTACTTTCTTAAAAAATTTACTTTTATAAAAAATTAACATCCTTCCACTAATTACACCAAAATTTACTTCAGAATTTTTTAAATTAATTAGTATTTAAATTTTAAGAAGGAAACTTCCAAGATTTTGAATTAGTTATGTGGACATCAGTGATTAACGAATAAATTATACAAAATTTCTCTATTGTTTTATATTTATTTATTCGCTTAAAAGTATTAGCTAATATATAACCAATACAAATTAACGTTATTCAATCCAACAATTTATTAAAAATAATGTTGACAAAAAATGTATAGAGTATCAGTTCTCAAATAGAACTTAACTTAATATTAAAATGAATTGAGTAAGAATTAGAAATTGGAACTAGCAAAAGCGAAATAATTAAATTCACACATATTACATTAACATACAATGAAAAATAATTGTGATGCAAAATACGTTAAAGAAAACGGTAAAATATTATTATTCTATTACTATCACTATCAAAGGGGTCAATTATATAGAATAGTTTTGTAGTAAACATAAATAAAACACACTTCTGATTGAGATTCGCATCAATTTTTTTCAACATATAGTTTGAACCTTGTCGTTCATTATTCATGGAACACAATTCATTTAAATGTCCCTCGCGGGACATCTTACAGGACTGAATGCTTTTGGTGCAATTTACGATGAGTCGTCTGCTTATAACAGGCAAAAGCTCACCCATAACTTGAACGGTGATCGTTTTCAAAGCGTCAAGAGTTTGAGGTTTATTCGCGTGAACTCGATTCTTTGAGAAACCCAGTAAAAAAAAGTCCAGCATTAATAATGCGATGCAGTATACAGGAGTCACCTTCGACGCAAAAATTGTGGATGAAAGAGAATAAAGTGGAATATTTAGATATGTGAAGAATTTTTTATAATCCTCAGATAATAAAATTTAGCAGAATTTAACGGAATAGCATGTCTATAACACATATCAAAACTTTAAACACGTTATTCTCGAAACCCCTGTTTTCAAATCGGCACGCAGCAGCATACCCCTTTTTTCATTCCTGCTTTTGCAGTATCTTTAGAACAACATTCTCTAGAGAATGCCGCAGAATTTTTTCGTTAAGCTTATTTAAACATTTTTTATGAATAAAAAAGTGAGATTTTGTAGTCGAAAATCAAACTTTTTTATTCAAATACTCAACCGTCACACAATAAAGACTCTTAATAAATCCTACCCTATTCGCTAGACGTAATCAGATTGAATGACTTCTTTCTTTCTTTTTTTCTTGTATCTCCCTTTTGCACTGGTTATGCTGCGGGAATTCTTGTTTATACCGTTCAAAAAAAAAAATGCAAAATCCATTACCCAATAAATTTTTCATGTGTGCGTTTTATACCTCACACGTACTTTAACCACAATTCAACGTTCAAAGCATTTTTTACGTGTGCGTGAATTTTTCTCTATATCGTTCAATAAGTATACACAAAAATTCAAAATCGGGCGCCCTACAAACTTTCCATGTGTGTATTTTACACGGCTTCGGGAGAACGGCTGCGTTGTTGCCACTTTTTAATATTTGTCCAAAACATTTTTTTTAATACTTAAATATAGTCTCACATAACTTCCTAAAATATTATTCTACTAGCTTTCTTTTCCTCCAAAACAAAATTATCAAAAATACGCTATATTTTCGGCTGATACTCCTGGTGGTAACACTTAAGCTAAACGTACCTATTTCCAGCCCTTAAGAACTAAACGTATTGAAGTGCATTCGAATTGTATTCTAAACTTATCATAGTGACGTTTTGCGCAAAGAAAAATGTAACTCCAGATTTCCCATTAGAATAGTCTCTTCTTAATTGTCCCTCTTTTCTTTTCTTTTCCTTTCGTTTTGTCCACAAATTTTCGCTTTCATTACCGTTTATTTTTTTGCTTTGTCATTCTTTCTTCTTTGCCTCTTTATAATACTAACAAGAAAAAGTTGAACAGTAATATCGGAATAGAGATAGACCGACTTTGAAATACTAGAATAAACTAAGACAAGTGGCTGCAGAATAGCGGAAGAATAAAAGTAAAATAGAAGTAAGACGTTAACATATTATTTCTTTTTATATCAGGTTTTATTGGTTTTTTTGTTAGTTTGGAAAATTTGAAAACCTGTTTGGCTCCTCAGTATTTTTATCACTTATTCCTTAAATATAGTTTTTGAAAATTTTTAAGAACAGGAGTTCCCTGAAGCTATTATATGAAAAACATTTCGATTGAAAATTTTCAAAGGAAAGTCTGAACACCAACCAATTGAAAATTTTTCAATAACAGCAAATAAATTTTACAATAATTTGTCGCTTTTTATATTAAAATGAATGCTGAAACATGCGGACTAACATACCAACCATCAAAAACGAGTAGAAAAGGAATGCCTTGCAATTGAATTTTTAGCATGTACAATGGTCACAAATTATGGTTCAAAAACACTTAAACACCCACATTCACGTGCATATATATATCTATATATGTATGCTTGTGCATACATGCCAGCTGGAATTGGTAAAAAACAATATTTGAGGAACAGTACCAATAAAACCCGTATGATCAGGAGGAGTGAAGGCGAGAAGGAGCAAAACCAGCAGGAAACAACTTATGAATTTTATTTGCCTTTGTAAAAAAGGACTTGTGAAATAACTCTGGAAACTGCCACCAGCAAGAATGCCAACTTAAAAAAAAAGCGATAACCGAAGCAGTATATGTGACATATTTTTGTATATATGCTGCATTGTACTTTGCTTATTCTCCCCTACAGCGAAATGAAATTTGCATAAATACAAAAGAAAATAAAAAAAAACCGTTTCTACATTGGCAATTTCATAAAACTTGGTAACGTGTACATACAAATACGTATTCAGTGACAGCACACACTTGTAACGTTGACAAAATAAAAGCATTTAGCTCAGACACTAATATCATGAAAAAGGAAACGAAAAATCTGCACTCTCCCATAGATATGCAGTCAATGTATATAGTGAGCACAAGTGTCTCTTGTTTATGATTTTGTGTGACATTGAGATCGACAGTTGTTGCCAATTGGCACGGGGATAATAAACATACGCATATACATATACCCACCCATACATGAATAGTTGAAAATCCACAATAAACTTTAAAAAAAAAAAACTAAATAAATAAAAAAAAAAATAAAAACTAAATAAAAGACGATGAAAAAATGCCTTGCACACAACCATCGAATAACCGGGGACACAAACGATTGTGCTGACTTTGAAAATTATTCGTATTTTCCGCTTTTACATTGTCAAAAACATTATGCATGCCTGCGTCCAGATGCACAAAAACATAAACGCATACGAATATGCTTACGTTACTGCGCTCGAATGCTGTTAATATGCGAAAGAACGTTGCACGACATGCCTTCGGTAATAACAGCAACAAAATAATAACAAAATGTTAAAAGGATAAAAAAAAATTAAAAGAGATAACTGAAAATATGAAAACAAAAAAAGACAACATTTAAAAATGTTACTTTTTTTATTTTCATTTTTAATAAAATTGAAATATTTTTCTATTTTTTAAACTATTTAAAAAATTTCATGAAACGTTGTTTTCAATGTGTATGGTTTACTTTATATATAATATATGGCTTTGTTCTTTGGTAGTAGAAAAGAGAGGTTAAAGTAATGTATTCCTATTGACATTTAAATGTCCCTGTCCACTATGATAGGATCCTTAAAACTTTAATCTACGTCTATCCATTTATAGTGACGTTATAAGTTCTAAGGATAATCTCAACAGCATTTCTCCGCAGTCACATCTCTATCTGTCCATTATTGTTTCTCCTTAACAGTGAAGGCATTTTATAAGTACATATTAGGAGGTTGGATAATTTTCTGCCGATTTTATCATAAAAAAAATTACAAACTGTTGATTATCGCTATATATCCACTACCTTTCTTTTCATTTCTTAAACATATTATGGATTCGGCTCATTTTTTGCGTATAGTCGTGAAAATGGAATTCCTGCTCAAACAGGCAATAAGTTGTCGAACTTAATCTATGTTCGCTTCAAAGGAAGTTAAGAAGTTAATTTTGTAGATGGTATTTCATCGCTCTGTAAGCTTTCTTGATTGGAAACTTATGTGTATCAGATGACTTCGTTAATTCAGGGAAATGGCTTGAAAAAGCCATTTATTGAGAAAAATTGGTACTATATATAGTTACGAAAAGCACAATCTGGTACCTTTGCTGCTGTCTATGAAAGAAGCACAAACTGACACCTCTGCAGTTGTAAAAGAGGAGAAGAAAAGTATTGGCAGAAGTTTCTGGAAGTAAAAAAAAAATAGTTAGTTTTTAATAAGTTGCGAAAATCATCGGGATTGTAAATATTATTTCATAAACAGAGTAGTTGTAAATATAAAATCTACGCTTTTCGAGCCTAAAGGAAAAATACAAAAGGCAGAATCGTAACAATATATTAATCAAAATATTTTCTATCATTTACTACGAACTTTTCTAATCTTTCTGACAACGTGTTGGAAGAATTCACAATCTTTCGAGGCTCTCCATGAATCCACACATTTACGCACTTCTTCAATTTTGTGGAATTGCCAACCATGCCGCATCGATCTGAACAAGTGGTTATGGGAAAGCGCTATTTGTGGTGAGTACGCTGGGTGCGGCAGAATTTTTCTTCGAGCTGCAACAGTGTATTCTTAAATCCAGTGTTCCACGTCCAAATCATCGAATCGAACCGTTATGTACATTCATACTTCGCATTATATTTTCATTTTCATCAATAGATGATGCGTCTATCATTTTAGGTGGTAGAAGGTCAAGATAATCGTATTCAATCAGTATGTACACTGGTATTTCCTATTGCTTTCTCATTTATTAACGGCTGAAGTTGCCGGCCAAAATTAACGCAGGCACCTAATATATCTAAACTATAAGAAGTAAAAAAGAAATACAAATTTTTAAAGAGGTGTACGGAGAACGCGGAAAAACAGATCTCGGTACAAGTACACAACACAAAATTTAAAAAAAAAAACTATATTTTCTATAAAGCGAATTTTAGATAATCACAAGCTCAAGCAAATACATCAATATCGCAAGATCATAATTGCAGACATTTAGCTGCCAAAGACTATATTTAATCTCCGAACATAAGTTGTATTATTATAATACATTTACTATTATAACTGTACTATTATATCGCAGGTTAAGAATCATAATTATCATATTATTTACTTTATAGAGTTTTAAGATTTTTTTCTACTCCTGATGGCCAAATCATGTGCATTTGCTGATATGATCTGAAGGCGTTTATTAAAAAATTTTTAGTTATTTTTGCTGAGCTTGGGAGACACAGCTGACGTCAAATCAATTCCCGATTATAAGCTAGGGAGATATGTGTTGTTCGTTTCTGACAATCACAGACGAACAATATCAAGCTTCAGTGCAAGGACGCAAAAGCACTTACACACTTTCCATGTGTACTTACATTCTAATCTACAATCTGTATACTTCTTTTATCAGATTATTCTAATAAACAAGTAAGAAAATTATATTCAGCTATGACGTATCTTTTATATTCACCACCTCTATCTTAAAGAAGCCAATAAAGTTAAATCTCGATACTCCATAATATTAAGTAGGCGTGGCAGATTTATTCCAATTGTATTTGCCAAATTTGATCCCGACACCTTAATGTTTGTGAGCCGAAAAGTAGTAATCGCAGACATTACACAAATAAGCAGGTAGACAGATGGACGGATGGATGGACGGACAGGTCTGGGTGGATTCCGAATTTTATACGGGCCAAAAATGTGTATGCTTGATGGGTGTCTGAAACTTCTTTCTTGATTTCATAAACATTTTCACAAAAACGGAAAGGTTGTACTCAGCTTCAAAAGAATCTCTTGCTTACTTTTTTCCACTTACCACCGAAGGATGGGGGTATATTCATTTCGTCTTTTTGTTTGTAACACGCAGAACAAAGATTCAGAGCCCCACAAAATATATTAATTTTTGATATGCCGTAAATGTTGAATCGATTTAAGTACGCCCGTCTGTCCGCCTGTCCTCGTGCCTGTATGTGGAATATTTGTCCTATCGTTAAAAAAAATGAACATGATTGACCAGGTCCATTCGATGTAACAGAGTATGGGGTTTAATTTTTTGCGAAACCGTTTTTAACAAGAACAAAGAAAGCTTAGAGGCCCCATAAAGCATGTATTCTCGATTAGTATTAAATTTGACCTAGGCATATCCGTCCATCCGTCTGTCCCTCTAACTGTCTGCTTATCTGTGTATTATCTGCGCTAACCATTTTCACGATCGTAAAAATTGAGATATCTAGATCAAATTTAGCAAAAACATTGAAAGTTATTGCACGTATATTGGTATTGAAAATGGGCCAAATTGATTGAAGGACAGGCTTATACTGTAATATAAGCCTTCTTGGTCTTGCTCGGTATCCATAGACTATGCAATAAAAATTTCCATAGTACTCCCTACAAATGGAAAAAGCTGCCGCGCCTATCTAATATTATAAAGCATCGAAATTTAGTTTTTTGGATCTTTCTTTACAATAAAAGCGGTAAGTATAAAAGATTTTCGCACAGCCGAATGTAATTTTTTTACTTATTTATATTTTAATCTGCTTTTTGAGTATTCGTTTTTTTCGCAACAATTTTCATATTATATTTTTAACGCACACATGAGCTTAAACTTGAGCGGAATGGATAAAACGTCTAATTTCGGTAAAATTATTTGGGATCATTGTTCCCAAAGGTAAATCTAGACCCCATTTTTTTGCTCCGCAGATAGGAGTTGCTTCTTGATCTATTAACAACTCAAATTACTCTGCTTCTATGAGTATGTTTTTGTTTTTCTTACAGGTATTAAGTATCGAAAACAAAGTTATTGCTTTTTCTCGTCATAATACAAGGGAGTTGGCAAATAACGAAAATTCGGTCGTGGCAGCTGAATCTTCAAAAGGTACAAGATAGCTCTCTTTCCAATATAGTGACAAAATAAGAGTAAAATAAAAATTTAGATGTATATTGTTTACGTATTCTATTAAAAGTTTAAAAGCGCGTACGCGTGTAATGTTAATTTAATTGAAAAAAAAAAAAATTAAATTAATATGACATTAAAAAAATTATATTATAAATAAATACTCCTTTTTAATGATAACTGACTTATACATGTTAAAAATTAATACTCCTCTTTATATAAGTACATTTGCCTTTCAAAAGTGCATACTACTACTTGTTCATCTCTGACAGATAATGGCTTCAGACAACATACCCTATTCCTTCCTTTTGTTTCAACTGTTGCCAAGAAGTGAACAAGCAATTACGGAAAATATTTGTTCAAATTTAAAAACTTTCTTTAAAGCAAGTAACAAAAGAAAGCCAATTGGGCTACCCGCCCGCCTATTCCGTTTCTATTTTAAAAGTCTATACGCAACACTCTAATTAAAATCTCTCAATTTTTTTAATCACTTTTTTGTATTTTCATCTATAGCCTACTGCCGATGTCCATAAAAAGTCCGGCTCTGGTGTTTACCAGAACACTAAAGTTGTGATTACTACAAGTCAGCTGCTGCATCTCAGAGCGAGAATATTACCTTCTGCTCTGGCATTGGTATATATTGTATAAATAATGTATATATATGCGTATTTGTACATATTGTATAGAAAGGGAGAGATAGACCGGGTGAAAAGAATACTTCTGCTTGTTACAGGCATATATGATGTAAATCACAATATTATTTTTCCGTAAATTTTCTGGTCCTACATTAATATTTCGTAATATTATCTTTTACTAAATTTTTGCTACGATGAACTCTCAATACATGTATTTTCATATGGGTATGAATACACAAACACATATATCACCTATTTTAATCCATTTTAATGAAACATCTATTAATCCTAACTATTACGATATATGTTTGTTTGTATATTTAAATCCTATTATCATTGTTCGATGCATGGCTGTAATCTCTGTAATATTTTGCTTTTTTTTGCACAAAAATTCTCGTTACTGTAAAAATTGCAAAAATAAATGTAACACTACAACTTATACTGCACTCAGTACGCAGATGTGGGTGTGTGTGTGTTTGTGTGCGCATGCATATGCAGTTATACTTTCAATATATATCTAGTTCAGTTGTAAGTTTTATGGAATTTACATGTACAATACGTAATAATGTTGTTTAGAATGTCAAGTTACCCAAAAAGAAATTTTACAGTAGAAGTTTCTAAAAAACATTTTGTTTTATTAATTCAGGTGGTTTTGAGACTAAACGAAAAGAAATGAACTTTTTTTTTACTGCTACAATTAGCGGAGTCCAACTATGCGAATTAGATAAACACAGATGGCTCAGCTTCACTGCTTAAATACTTTACGCTTATTATACTAATTTTTTATGTAGTTATTTAAATATAGGTGCTTATACGAATACATTGTTTATTGGTTTACAATGTCGTTGCATATACTATACATTTTTGATTGGTTGCAAAACTATATCTTATACAAACCAAAAGCGCTTGTGTTGTTACACGTATAACATAATAATATCATTTAGGAGTTTACTAAATTTTGCGGTTACCCCTAATACCGCTTGCATTCACATACATATTTACAAATACTAATAGCCGCCTACCACTATACTATCAGCACCATTTGGCCCTTTTCAACGTAACCAACATAATATAATATAAACCCAATAAATGGACTAAGAGCGCCTGGACTTTGAAATAATTCAAATGCTCTGTGTGCACTTCGACGTACATACACCTGAGTAGTTCACATATAGATATGTGTGTTATTTTTTGTAATTTTGTATATGTACTTTAGCAAATGTCCTTCATATCCGGTTTAACGAGAACCATCTCCTCTCCCAACCAACCATCCTTAGTCCATAGTAAAGCTAAATTATACTTTTGCTGTTGCTTTTATTACAGATGTTGTTGTTGTTTTCATATGTAGATATAGGGGTTGGTTGTTGCTTGTTGACTGCTTCCTGTTGCTTTAATTTAAAGTGAATAGAGAGGGATTAATGGCAGCGACGGGTTTGGTGATGTTATGCTATTATTTGATCCTCATACCTTTTCGTTTCGTTTTGCTATGACCTCTCAGTATAAATGAAAAATATTCAGGTGGTAGGGTAACAGAGTGTAAACATCCATCCATATATGCACATTTAGGCTTCTACCTTACGTTGAGTGTGTCGTGCGATAAAGACATTTTCATGTAATCATGGATGAATAATTGGATTTTGAAAAAGTTTCCTATTACAATCCCCTCCGTAGTCTCACCATTTATTCAACTTATGCTTTACCTACAAAATGTAACCTGCCGGCTATCAGCAACCGCTTTTACCTTCACTAGCTCCGTTTTTATACGTTGTTGTTGGTGGATGATTATTTTTTCTCTTTCTTTTACTATCTCTTTCTTACTCTATAAAACATCAATAACATCAGTTTTTGGTTGAAATCTCTACCAATGCACTCGTGCATAAATATTGAAAAATACCAAAAATACAAAATCACATTTATACAAATACATTTGACTATATATATGTACTTGTAGACATATACAATGTACGTGATTTTGTACATTTATATACCAACCTGGTACAAATGTTCAATGTTATCACTCTAAAAAATTTCGGTATATTTTGTTGTCCAACAGAAAAAGGCGCCACAGCCGAGCCCGTGTGTGCAAGCACACAATATGTAGTTAGTGTAGATTTATATACGTATATACAAACAAAGATATCATTTTCATGTTTTTAACATACAGCTCAGATTTACTATGTGTTCTATTCTCTCTTGCTCCTCTTATTCCATAGCTTCACAACTAATCGTAGAACACTAACTAAGTGCGTATGTAGTTAAAGCAATAGCAACGAGTATCTATTTTTATGCATTTCCATGCGCTCGAATCACAAGAGGAGGAGGCAAAGTCCCCGATATATGAAGTGCATATGAAACCAGTGCACCAAACTCAATTCAATTTTTTCCAACTGCTATACTTTCGTGTACTTTTAAATACATATTCGCATTCCCTGTACGTAAATTTGTGTGCACGTGTGTGCACGTCTGTGTATGAAATATTTATTTTTCTTTTTTTTTCCCAAAATGAAATGAAATTTAAGCTTTTAATGGCAATTTGTGCATGCATAAATTAAACAGTGGTACGAGAGAGGGAAAGTAAAACGTTTTTTATAAGTGTAAATGTGTGTGTGTAGGAGTAAACTACAATTGAATTAAATCAGTTTAAAGTTTAAGAGTGGACATAAACAGAAAGAAATGTTTGGTAATCCCGAAAACGTATATGATTCGGAATTGGACAACCACACTAAGAAGCCGAAGAAATGGGGAAAAGCTTTGCTCTGAGAACAGCTCTGAAGACTCTTCTCAATTGAAGCGATCGAAAAAATAATCTACAATGGTTGTAAACAAGATGAACCTGAGTTAATGTAGTCCAGATTTACTAAAAAGCGAAAGTTAGTAAAAGTTTCGTTTTTATTTCTTGTGGCCAAAGCATGCATGCTAGAGATCTCTTTATATGTATTAAGATTGTAAGTAAAATCTACCAAATTTCTGTAGAATTAAACGGTTGTTATAAAAACTATTACGAGTTGTTTTATTCAATATGTCATCCAACGATTACTTCTCTAAAGTTATGTGCAAAATATGAATTAAAGGGACAACCGGTATTTTCAGATTATTCCCAAAAGCAATCGTCTTTTGAATATCATCATATAAAAGGAAACTTTGCTCGTAGAAGTAGTAAGTCATCGATTGTAACCAATGTTAACCAGATGGATAACAGTGGTAAGGGCAGCAAATTCCAACTTAGGACGGTTAAGATTTCCCGGGCGAGTTTTCTCGCGTGTTCTATTGGGTCGGTTCTCCGTCCCAGTTGCATCAACTCTTTTCAGTAACGTTGGTTTGATTTGCTCCTAACAAACCATAATACACTACAGCCAGCTGACCCGCAAAATGAAATCACCACAGATGTTCAACTTTATCATCCATATTAATGTTCCGCCTAATGTGCATTGTGGTTATTTGAGCTGTAGACAACCATTATTGATCAATTGCGAAGACTTAATAATATTATTCTTCAAATTAGGCAGGAAGAGTATAGTTTCCCGCAAAATGCGTTTTTTGTGACAGAAATTGACCTCTTCAAAGTTCTAACGAACTATTTTGTGTACACTTTAGTGGGATAACTTACACTGCTGTATAAAAATTAAAGATTATATTTTCAAATGAAGAAGTCACAGTTTTGTTCAGCGCAGTCTACAGTAATATTTACGCTTTCTTTTTTAGAACAGCGGAAATTTATTCAAGCTTACATTAATAAACAAATTTTTCTTATCAGAAAGAATAATTAGGACAAGCACAGCTTCATCCAATCGCATTACTTTCATCAATCAAATGTTTCCTCCTTAGAGTCTGTAAGAAGAAATGATATAATTAGTTTTCCCATTCATTAAAGATGTCCGCAGAAATCGCGAAACTAAAAAACTTAAGTTAATGCTATAGGTTTTTTGCATATAATAGACGATCGTATGGAATTAAAGCAATATTTTAAGCAATTGAAGACTTCCAAGTATTTTTCATCCAAGATGATGATAATGTTTGCAACTTGAAAATATTAAAAGGCTTTTATTGTTCACTTAACCACAAATATTGAATGTTGTTCGAAAGGAAATTGAAATAATAATTAAATTAATATGATTTAATTGAAATTCAACCGCATTTTAACAAAGTACATCAATAATTACAAATACGTGCATGTAGATGGGAGTGGGAAGTGTACGACCACCTTGGAAAATATAAACACATCAGTGAGCAAAAAATCTTTCTATTGATTATGTTATATTGAAAATTAAATTTTCAATAAATTCATGTAAATAAAAAAATTTGTAAACTTCCGTCAATTGAATATTCAAGGATATTCGATTGAAATTTACATCTCTCCTTCCATCTCTTTCTTTGTTTTGTCTCTCTCGCACTTTCTAAAACTTACCTTGTCTATGTCTATGTAAAGCGAATGAGAGTTTAATTTTAGTCCTCTTTATCTATGATGGCAAACAACACGATTGTATATGTGCTAAGGCGGTTTTGCCATTTTATCAATTCTAGCATTGCCTATGCACGGACATCTGCACTTTAATACATAGAAACACATACATGTTATACTGTACAAAACATTTATATGCTGACAAATGTTGTACAGTCCGGAATAGTGTTATACAGACTCGAAGAGCCTCAAATTCAATTAGTTTCGACAAATGGACACTAAACTGCACATGCATACATACTTAAACTATGTATACACCTAAATTCACATTTATATTTACTTATAGGCACATATATATCAATGTGCATACATTTGTTTAAAAAAATGAGAAAATGCTTGAGGCTAAAAAAGAACGAAAAATTAAATCACTTCGAAATTGAATTCACTGATTTTATGCCTAACGGTTCAGAAAAAAAAAAAAAACTAAACGCAATGACAAAATTTAAAAAAAAAGCATAAAGCAGGAAAAACATATAGGAAAACGTGAATGGCTTTAGGAAAATTCAATGATGTGATTGATTTTAATTACACGACACTCTCTCTTGTTTCAACTTTTTAAACCGCTATCCGAGAAGTAATAGTATTTTAATTTTTTTATTCAGTTTGTAACAGCAAAGAAACCCTTCAAATGTCCTATAAAATCTCTGTGAATATTCGGAGCAGAAGTTTAATGTAAACATTTTATTAGAAATGGATCTTCTTTCTCAAAAAATGATATATTTATTCAAGACAATAAAATGATAACAGTTGGTTTATTCATATTCTTGTCTACCACTTCGTTTTCAACAGAAAAACCGAAAAGATAGCTGGCCGTTTACGATTATTCGTATATGCAATGAATTTTAAATTTTACATAAGAACTGGAGCACTGCCTGACCAGATACTAAATCAAAGACTGAAGCCAGTGATTAACACTGACACTAACAAAACTATGTGTAGTGAGTACTTTGGAAAGACTAGACATTCCAGTCAAGTGCTGTTAACGTTCCCAAAAACAAACAAATATTCTTTAGCCTAAATTCTTAGTGATTTTCGAATTTACAGAAAAGTCTGGCGTAATGCTTTATCTGCATATTTTGGAAGTATCTTACCAGTGCAGCAATGTATGCATTCAGAATATTCAAATATTAAAATTGGAAAAAATCACTTAATGCAGATGTTGATATCCTGTGGAAGACGGGAGTTTAAGTATTTTGAACTCTGTGTATTTGGCGAGTGACAATTTTCCCGCTGTGTTTAAAGAAAGTGAGCTTAAACGTATTATAAAAACATCCGAATGAAATGAATGGAAATAATTTATGTTATACTGCGGACAGTTTGGAAAAAAAGGGATTCAACGATTTAAAAGTGTATTACAGGCTGTTTTTTATTATAATAAATTTGTTATTAATTTTTACTAATAGATTGTAATATCAGGGTAATAAAAGTGATTTTACCTGTTGAAATATTGCTCCTCAATCTATTTTCTCGTAGATTTCACAGTAGAATCTGTCACTTCTTCTGCATATGTCGAAAAAGAAACGACTACACCAACTTTGTTTGCTTGAAAATATTTTCAAATGAACATAAATTCAGTTTAAAGACATCTGCTTGTTTTAGAAATCGGAATTCGATTCTCAGGTAGGATATGTGTAACACAGCCTTGTCGGAAGGCCTCAGAGAAAAAATTTCTTTCGGGTCTTGTACTGTTTCAATATGATTTAAAAAATCTATCTATTCAGGGAAAAAAGGGGCTGATTTCGTCAAACATTTACAACAGCTTAGAAATCAAATTTTATGAAATCTGCATTTTGCGTTTTGTATTAAATTTAAAGAAAAAGGCAGAAGGAAGGCAGTGGAGTAGTAGCTACCCTGATTAGGAGAACTTTAATTGCGATTCAATCTTCTAAGGCAATGCTAATCGAATATTGGGAAATTTATTATTTGTAACGACGTAAACAACCGGCCACAAAGTTGGGCTTGACGACTGTAAATACATGGAGGAATATGTTCTCTACTCTTACCCGCTCCTTTTGTTTTAAGATTTTCTATAGAAATGGACCTTTCATCTATTTCACGACATTAACAAAATTAATTGGGAACATCTCTTTAAAATCGTTGCCGTGTCATATAAAGCAGATTAAAGATATTGATTTGTTAGAAAATGTATCTACTCCCCGAATTAGACAAAATACAATCCAAATTTAATTCAGGGCGCTCGCGTCAATGGATGAGTTGTGAAAATGTAAAGAAGAATAAATAAACAAATTTGATATTCGTATTAACTCTTTCGGGAATATCACGAAAATTTTCGGCTAGCGATTTACTTGTCGTACTGAAGGCGTGGTCTCTAACTTTTACGCAACAGCTTGAATACGTCTCGGTTGATGTTATCGTAACCACAGTAACACATCTTTAAAAAAGTTATGCGACATAGGTATTATTAAAAATGTCTTTCCAAAAAATTTGCCATTGTCTGGGTTCAATTGTTTAACTTTACTAATAAATTCCTGTTTTAACGTACAATACTATCGACCTTGGGTCATTACGGTAGTTATTATATTGCTCGAATGTCTAACAAGTCTATTCTGTCACATATGCCTTTACCAGTGAGGTTTATCCGTAAGAAATGTTTCAGGACTTACAATTTGCCTTGAATGATTTCTCCAATTGATTTTATCAAAGTTGCAAGATTAAAATAAATAGTATAAATTCTCGTCTTTTTTACAAAAAAAAAGAATCACTTTTTTTCCCCCCATAGCGCAAGTAATTAATGGTGATATTCAATGATCATAGACTATTAGATATTTAGGGGTATTAGTTTATATAAAAAACTCATTTTCAACCAACACGTACCCATTGTTGTTAAATAAAAAATCCATGTAACAAAATTTGTGATTACCTTATATTTTTATGTTATTGTTTAACGTACACATTGTGTTTTTGTTTATTTTTAAATTTTTTTGTTTTTTTCTTTACAATCAAACCTGATGTAAATGTTATGTAACCCTATTGTATTGTAATCTGTAACGTATTGTACTGGGTGATGCGCATCAAGAAGTGATGTACTATTGTATTCGCCCAGATCTCTAGCCTTTCATAGTTATTGTATTCTTATGTATCTGCACCACCCTGTGTCTAGGGTTAATAAATGTTAGCCAAATACCTAGTATTTGATACTGCATAGAATCGCGCATTCACATAGGACATGATGGGACGTTTCGTATCTCTCATAATTTATAATTACATTGGAATATAGCAAAGCGGTTGGTTTATAAAACATTATAATTTTAAAATTCGAATAAATAAATATTGCTATTACTATCGGCAAGTGCAACGCAACTATTAATTCATTCAATTAAATATACATTTCGCAAATATGTGTTCTTGCTTTTCATACTAAGGAGGCGCTAATAGTAATTTGGAATAATTTCAAAAATTGGGTTTTCAATCATATTGTCTTTGGAGCGTGTGTTAAAAATACAGAAAAAGAACGTAATAATTTTTGTAGTACTCCGCTATTGATTGTTGTCATCGAACACCATCTTGGGTTTCTCTACGGTGATTTAAGTTAATTTGCATTAATTTCATGGCATACGCCGGTTAGCCATCACCGATTTGCTCTAATACTTAACTTCTTGAAGAACTTCGTACGTTAGTTGCTTGGATTGTCATAACGCTTGTGTATTGCTCAGCTTCTTGTAATGTAGGGGGAAGTGTTTAATGAAGGAAGGCGTGTGTCAGGGTAAGGACTGTTCATAATAGCCTTGCTGGTGATCTTAAAATCCACCATTTTACTGTCGGAATTGCTAATAATATTACAAAAGCGCGTTAACTTTGTGATTTGCGAATTTGGAGATCAACAACTTGAAACTTCTTGCATCAAATACTACCATAAGAAGGCACTTACTTCTACCTATAGTTAATTTAGCCTGCTACGTACGTGATTTCGATTACGCACAGTTTACACACGAGCAATCAAAACACTGTTGTTTGACTTACTTTGAATCCGTAATATCCACTACATATAAAATACGCGTTAGTAGATTAGATCCCACTTTTTACTTTGTCATTAAAGTTTCAAAAACTGTTCGTGATTGTACCGAATTTCTGAACCATCCGATGTGAAGCATAAACTTTTGCTTGTATTTTGCGTTGTTGCATGCAAATAAATATTTTCAGGTTTGACAAGGAAGAGCGACAAGGCTTCTGGCCGGATTTTAAATTTTTACAAGCGTAAGTGTCCTAACAACAGACTGCGGTCACACAGATAAGCAGACGGATCAATACACAGGCAAATAAAAAAATTGGTATTGCACAACAAATGAATTTTGAAACCCTCATCAAGCATCTCGTTTTTGTTTTTTCAATGAACGATCTTTTACTATTTGATATTATTATCGTACGCCTATATAAATGTATACTTATTTTCTCATTTACATAGTATTTTACTTAAGTTGTTTATATGAAAATATGAATTGATTTAAGATACCACGTATTTTATTTCGAAACATGACCTGTCAGTAGAAGTGTTTTTGTTTTTCCTTTTATTTCTCGTAAAATTAAATTTTTAACCGTCGATCAGACTAAATATTAATATTTAAAAAATTGTTTATTAAAAATGATTGACGAGTCTTTGGCATATTAATAGATATATTACAGTTGGCTTGATTTATATGTACGTTACGTGAGCATCAATTAAACCGTCGCATTCAAAGCTTATTCAACCGTGCTTGTCCATATATTTGCGGTATATAAATTTATGCACATACATACATACATATATACACACATATATGCATACAGACATAGTATTATGCTTTATGTGGATTACACGTTTCATGTGGCATTAATGTATACATGCGTAATTGATGAGTTTTACGCGCGTGCGACAAGTTTTTGACATTTAATTACTAGAAATTTTTACATATCTACGCGCATGTATTTGTATATATTATTTTTTCTCTAAACGCTAGAATGCATTCCATAATTTCATAAATTATTACTTAATTGTCTTCGCAATAACTGCGTTTGTATTCAAGTATTAGTACAGACAACAATCGCTTTTAATGCCTTTAAGAAAATGTTTTATTTTATTAATGATTTCATTTTGTGTGAAAATTTCTTCTCTTTTTTTACAACTTTAAATGCAAAATTTTTTCTGAAATTTTGAAAATATTCCAAACTGATAACGCAGTTTTCCCAGTGAGATTACTATATCAAACTTGGCTTGCCAAATACTTTAGCATTTAAAATGCTTGTTATGAAACTTTTGAAGATTTTTTTATGGAGAGTTATTTACGAGACGACAGTAAGGATTTATATACTTGTTTGTGATTAAGGCGCATAATTAATGGCTTCGTCTTTACTTTAACGTCGCCCAATAAAATATAGAACAATGATCACAGATTACATTCAGAAATAAGCGCAGATTTCTTTAATGGTGGAGTTGGGGCAATCAGTACAAGCAAAGTAACAGATTTTAAAAATTCCAAATTGTCCAAATTGTTTGTGTCTGAAATCATATGACGTTATCAAATACTGAACCAATCACAAATGACAAAATTAAGCATTCACATCGGTAATAAAATCCAACTCATCAGTTTCATCATAATTTTTACCAAATATTAAGCTAAATTAATAAGTGAGCAGAGTGTGATTATAATTAGTACTAGTTACATAGCAAGCTTGATTCAATTCTGATTAAGATGTAAACATAATTTAAATTCACAAAATATTTTTTCCTATTACTCAAACAATGTTTTGTGGTATAGTAGTTCACATAAAGTATGTGCAGAAAACAACTGCGCGGTAAAACAGAAAACACTATCGAATTCAAGCACATGTCTCAGTCGTTGCTGACATCATTGTAATCGAAAGATCACTAATGAAGATACACCTATTGTCATGTTGGAATCAAAAACTTTTCTTTTAAAGTTCAAATGTTTTGACGGCATGTTTTTTAAATATTAGGTACAATATATTCTTCGTGACGTTCTTCCCAATAGATGGCTTCAGAGTTGAGTAGCTTTGGTAACGCTGATGCTCTCAGTCTATGCTACGGCACCTTTCTGGCAACGATAATAGTTTGCGAGCGGGCCATTCATCATTTCGCACTTCTGTGTTCAGCTTTCGAAGTGCTACTGTGTCTTCTTTGCAACAACACATCGTCTAATTTGTTCAACAAAAATCGGTAGAAACCTGCAGCAGTGTTTCGAAGAAAACATATTTAAAATCTTGAAATGTCTTATACATATGTTTTTATATTAAAATATAATTTTTTAAAATTTTTTTCCTTAGTCCGCAATCCCAGCATTATAGAACTGTCCTTCCAAGTTAAAATGTTGTTTCTCATTCTCTTTCCTCGAAAATTGTATATAAGGTTTTACACCTTTACCGCAGGTTACAAAGACAGAATCGCAATTTGTGCGCTTTAAGAAAATTTATAATTCTACTCTATTCTATTCTATATAAACGAATTTAAAATTTTAATTCCTTGGCCGAGGCATTGATATATTTCGAATCGTTCTTAGTTTCATATCCATTAAATGATTGTCTCGATGAAGCTACATTACCATAGTTTTGTTTAAGACTGCATTTGATTGAACACAAATACTTTCTAAAGCTATCTTTTTATGTATTAGACACGTTAGAAATTAACGGATAAAATTGTGACTTTGTGTCAGAAATACATTTCATAGGGGCAGTCTTTTCGGAGCATTTGTGAAAAACCAGAATTTCTAAGCAAACAACAACTTTTTTCCACTTGTTCTAGATAACTTAAAGTATTTGTTAAGCCGATAAAACAAAAAATGTGAAAAAATTTACAGCGGTTTCCCAAAAATTTCCAAATTCTTCTCTGCAACGGAAACACAGTAAAACGAACTTTAATAATAATGTGAAATAAATAATAGAAAATTTAAAGGAATACCGAATCACCATATTTATTGTAGTTTCATGGATTGCATTGAAAATTTTAATCCAAACAAGAGAAATATATTAAAATGTGCATTTTATTATTGTACTTTTTATTTTCTTTATATTCATAAAAATAAACACACATAAAATTTTATGATGCAGTAACGAATGCTAGTTAAATGATTTCCAAGTGATATTGAAGTTGTGTTTTGCCAAGCAAACGGAAAAATGTACATTAGAATGTATTTTAAAAGAACATTTTTTTGGCTTAACTGACTCTTGACCATTAGTTAGCAACTGAAGCAAAAGTAAATGCTACTAAAGCTAAAGTGAGTAGCAGAAAAACGGAAATTCGGATCGTATAATATAAAGACGGAAATATTTATTTTATTTTATGAAATACTTATAAAATACTTAAAGTATAACAAGCAACCAAGTGTTCCACAAACACAATATACGCACGTTAAGAAACTTCTACAATAAGGTACGTTGCTTCTGAAAAAATTTCAAGTTATTTACAAGGTGTTTTATAATAACTGAAAGAACAAGATGAGATGGCCGTAGCTCAAAAACTAACTTAATTGAATTTTTTTTTAAATTGTTTATCTTTAATAAGAAAGAAATTTCGAAAAGATTTTTATACAGCTTGTATTGCATATTTTGTTAATCTTTTTGGTCATTCTATCATGCTTTTTCTTTCATTCAGGCAATTTTTATTATATTTATATCTTTTCACTTAAGTAAAGGAATATTTATAAACACATCATTTCATATAAACGATATTTTTTCATTTCAAATTTTCGATTACCTGTATTAGTGTTATCAATGTACCAAAAACAAAGCAATAGAATTTAAACTTTAAATAAAAGAAAAGAAATAAAGACGTCAAATTAAATGTTATGCTGCAGAAATATTAATTTCGGAAGGAATAAACATTTCTATGCAAATCCTTTTGAAATAATTTTCTGAAGAATATCTAAACATGTTTTGATTTCTAGAAACTTTCATTTTGATTTATGTATGAATTTTTGATTATGAATAATTTCTTTTAAAAAAAAGAGATGATAAAATTTAAATTCAATTTTTCCCAAGACAAACTTTGGTTTATTGAGCTCTGCAAGATTTACTATTAATTATTTGATGTATAAAATATCTAAACATATTTTCTCATCTAATACAAAAAATTAGATTAGATTTGTGTTTCATAACGGTGTCTGTTAGTGAATGAAGATTACAAACTTTAATATATTTAAAGTAGAAACCACTGCAAATCGGTTTTTCTTACTATTCCGAGAATCCATTGCTTTTACTCAAGCCGGCTTATCAACAACTTTTGATTTATTTTACATTACTTGTCAGCCGATAAACATTTAGTTATCACGATCTATCACAATTCATCAAGCTTCTCAATAAAGACATTATATTAACAGGAATATTTCAAATGATATTTCTATTGATTTTGCGAAACAGAGTTATCTTTAAACCTAAAGCCTAGATAAATAGAAAACGAATGCATGTGCAATATGTACGTTTCTTTAACAATTCCTTCACATTTTACTTCTTCAATTTTTTGCGACAAATTTATGATGATGGAATTTTAAGTGATTTTTAACGAGACTTTGCTACTCCACTTACTAAACGTTACATGTTCATATACTTTGAACCAATCTTAAGTAAACACATGAAATTATTACATCGTTTTTTTTAATGCCTACGCAAAGCTAAGAAAATAAAAGTTATCTTACTTTGAAAATTCAACATATATATATATTTCCTTTGGATCGCTTGAGATAATTCTTTACATTAGAACTTAATAAATTTTCAATCTGCATTTTAAATTAGAAATTGATGTTAAGTTTTCTTGGTAAGATTTCTTTTCCAGACTTACATGTCCCTCATAACGAAAAAATTTCGTTTACCGTCACTGGTTTTTCCCGTTCGTAGATGAAGAAAATTATTTCTCTGTAAAGAGTTGCCGACGAATGCTTTCGGTCACTTCGCAAACCAAATCGAAAATCATCCTTAAATGTCGCCATTACAGGGTGCGTTCTAATGATACAATGCAGCAATTTATAAAATCGAGCAAAGTACCTAGCAAAATTTACAAATAAACCTTCTTTTTATATATTTATAGTCATAGCGTATGAAATATAAAAATTACTTCTATGACAACTTCAGACGTCTAAGAAATCTATATCGCAAGGATCTTTAACCTGCAAGCAGAGCCTGGCTTTGGTAAAATCAGGACAAAGAAAATACAGCTAACATCCTTGAACGATTTTCTCCTGCATTCCGTCCGATGTTTTACTTTAAATATGAAATGTTTTCACGTGTATTTCAAAGAATATTAAACTTTATTAATTTATGCAAAATTTATTATGCAGAAAAGACTGGCAACAAGAAACTTTTTTAATACTCCTGCTTCTTCTTCGAATTCTATGAAAATTTTTACACTGATTACTAACTTCTACTTACGTACAGTTATGGCGTCGACTACGAAGATTATATGAAAAATTACATTTTTCATTTTTTTCCCTAATTCTAGTGTAATCAAGCACTAAATAATGCTTATGATTAATGTTGTTTTCAATTCGATGGGTTATCCTAAGCGTTAATATGCAAAGAGTCGAAAACAAGCATCTCCGGTGCTCATATTTCTTAATTATTTTCCGTTATGTGTTTAAATAATAGATAAATAAAAAAAGCCTAGATGTTTTTGAAATGAAATAAAAAAATAGAATAAAAAATCGCCGACGTTCGTCTATTTTATTTTCGGCTATAAAAGCAAACACCTATCATTATATATGTCTATCAACACGGAAAAACGCAACGGGGTACGTCTCAAAAGGACATATCATCCTAATCTATTTAAAATCATTCTGCGATTTCAAAACTATAATAAGTTACGCAATTCCGATTTCCTTACTAATTTATTTAATAAGACAGTCTTTAATTCTTATAAATTTTCTTGAGAGGGATGGAATGTACAAGTTTCAGCCCGAGACGAATATGAATTTTTGCTTTACGAATGCAAGCGGAACTTGCTTACATAGAACCTAAATTAGTTTTAATTATTAGTTATAGAAAAAATATGGCTGTAGGTGCTACAAAATCGGGTCGTAATATCAATGACAATTTGCCTTAATTTGCATTGAATATCACAAAGAAACTGACACGCGCGCGTGTATTTCTATAAGCAATAAGAGATAAGAGATTTCCGGATGAAATTATTCAAAAACTTTACGAATCGAACATAAACAATTATGCCTACGACAACCCATTAAAAGCGACGTACGAAGATACAGTACACCAAGTACAAATTTACAAACGAATATGCTAAAGTTGACCTGATGCCTTACATACCACTGGTTTTAAAGAAGGATGCTTTTTAATTCATTCGGTTAATTAATTTTACTCTTGAAATAAATTTTTTTTTTTTTGCTCGGTGATTTTCAAATTAGTTTCCTCTGAAAAATGTAACGATAGCAAATTATTCTCAGTTGAAATTAACTCGTTATAACTTACTCAGAATTATAAAGGTATTTTAAAATTAAAAATTAATGTGGAACTCTTAAATATTACTATTGCCAAAGAACAAACTTTATATCCTTTTTTCTTTCCTTGCCACGAAAGGCACATTTTTGATTGGCAATGTTTCATATATGACAACATAACTAGTTAAACTATCGATAAGTTTGTCTGAAAGAGCAAATTTTGCCTCTGATTTATTTTTTTCATATTCGCGAGCTTATATTCAAAAACCAGTGATATGCATCCATAATTATCCATTTTTCTTCTAGTCTGTCTTATTAAGTACCCCGCAACAGAATTTCACGGTACTCGTATGTAATTTGCCATTAAACTCTATGTATCATATACTTTATCATGAACTCATAGTTTATCAGTACATATTATAGATGAAAAAATATGCGATGTAATATGAATAATTTATCGAAAATTTCGCAAGAAGTTGACTGGTATTAAAAAATTCATTTTATATAAAATATATAGTCTGTCTCTTATTCTATTTACGAACAAATATTCATGTCGCTAGCAGAGAGAGAGTTTGCTATTATAAAAAAAAATGAGATAGGGTAAGAATTATTTTTCTGGAAAGAAGTTATGGCATCGATATTGTCACATCTATCTGATAGATATCTACGTTCTATCAAGAATTATGGGTAAAATACAGATCAAGTTTTTCACGATTTCGGGCAATATTTAGGTTCTCGTTTCCTGAATAACTTTTTCTTCTTTCGTTGTAATGTTATTTAACTGCACATTCAAGCATCTTGTATGTATTACCAAGTTTTTAATTAGATATTTTTTTGTTCCCGCACAGAACGCCAAAATACACAAAGCTATTGCACTTTTTTCTTCTATGCAATTTAAATAAAATAACATAAAAAAATCTTAATTAAAATTTTTTCATACAAATACCAAAAAAAGGAGCACAAATAAAAAAACTCTACAAACACAAATTATAAGCTTTATGCACAACGCAAAGCCGGCACAAAAAAGTTAAAATTAAAAAAAGCAACGGTAAACAAGAAGAAAAAAACTGGCTGTCAAATGCTAACGAAAACTGAAGGATATGTTATAAAAATCGTCAGGCAGTCATAAAAATCGAATAACGCACACAGATACATATACGCTTAAATATGTCTATTAGATGGAGAATTCAGTAATCTAAATAAAAGAACAAAAATTCCATAAAACTTTCTTTTGAACGGTTGAAACTGTTTATTAATACATTGAACTTCCGTGAGTTTTTCAAAATTAATATCTAAAGCGTATGTGAAATTAGATTGAAGTTGTACACATATAATATATGTGTCGAATCGAAACCATTACCTAGGCATCTATATTCATTCAGAGTTATATGTGAACTTTCAATAGCCGGGTATCATAACGTTCTAAATGCCATTACAGACTGTTGCATTAGATCATTATTGTTGCTTAATGCACCGATTGCCTGCTTGCCTATCCAAAGAGACATTTTGAAGACAACATTTCGTATCAATTGAGTGAAAAAAGAAAAAACACTAAATAATCGGGCAACCAGAAGTATCAAAATATAACATGAATCTATGGCCTAACTGATAGACTTTTCACTTTCAGTATATCGCCTTTGTCGATCGTAACAGATGTGAAAATATTCAAATTTTTATATAATTTTCATGTTTCATATTTTTTCTGCGATAACTGCCCACGTGTACATTCATTTATTTCCAAAAATTTTTAATAAAAAATTGCTTTTAGACGATGATTAAGACCTGACTTTTTAAGGACCCTTTTAAAAAAAAAAAAATTAAAGTGAGATAAATTAAAGTTTCAGTTAACAGCAAATCTATTTTCCGACGTTCCGACGTTTATCTAAAACCTGAATATTACTATAAGATTTTTTCTAGTTAATTACTAGCTAGCAGAACAAATAATATGAACCGATCACATGGTTGATAAATTAAAAAAAAGAAAAATTCTGAAAAGAATCCAGACACTAGTCACTTACAAGCTCAATCACAATAATCTCTTATTAAAAAACAAATACCTCAACTTCTTGTTCAGATTGGTAAAAAATCTATTCTGTAGTACATTTTGAGTATGGATTAACCTGCGAAACGTGTTTTCAAGCGCTTTGTTTTAATCGAATTCAGCTAAAAACGGACACAAATAATTTTGTGTTTGGGCTTATATCCGACTTATAAGTAACTTAAGACTACTGACTGGCGTCATAGACCGAGACAAGTATGATATCTATTGTAGCAGAAGAGATGTTCGTTGTTGATAAATATTTCCCTGTATTCGTCTAGACCAAGTGAACGCATATGTTTGACATATTTGTTGGCATCGCTTAGATCTTAGACTTCATCGTTGCTTATAAAACAACTTTGCAGCATACTATCGCCAATTCCTTAAACTTAATCACTAATCAATTCTCTCGTACACTTTTTCCTTACATCAATTAATTTGAAGAATTTTTGAAATGTCCATTCGGTGTTTGTCACATATTTAGACTCATATAATATCTTTCCGTTCGTTATTCTCAACACTTTATTATGATGTAACAAAAAAAGTTTCATTCAGATCAGTTGAAATTTATAAAAAAAAAAGTTTTTTTTATCTCTCGAGATTATGGTCGACTTACGACGTCCTTATCGTTGTAAAAACTCGCTCCAAGACAAGAAAATCTATGAGTGAAAATATACGAAAGAAGAATCGTTCGAACTTCGCTAACTTTTATGAAAGAAAAGTCAAAGGGTTTTCGATTTTTCTTTTTTCAGGAGGAGCGAGAAAACTTTCGTTATCAATTTCTCTTCTACCAATTAGTTATGAAGCCCTCAAATCATCCTCCCTCTTGCTTGTATGACAACTGTTTGTATTCGTTGGTTATTGTTTCCAATTCAAATTTTATACCATATATATTGACAATGAATGATTAATTCCTAATAAAACTTTAAGTTGTTGCCTGTGGGACCATTTTCTCGTTTCATTCATAATTTATTCTTTTTGTTCTCGTTATTATGTGGCAGTTACGAACTGCATCTATAGACTTTTCCAATTCTGGGCGTTCTAACGAAAGCTGACATAGGATTTTGCGCCAATTCAAAATACATATATATATATTTATGGGGCCTACGACAAATGCCTCCAAGTGTTGTAAACAACTCACGCATCTTCTTAACCGAAAAATCGTGTAAAGATTTAGTTTTTTATTGATTTGACCATTGCTTAAGGCCTGCGTTAAAGTTACTTTTGCAATGAAGATGCATAAAGCAATACAAAGATATTTCAAAACGCGTACAAATTCCAATAAATATAGATAACATTTTTTGGTACTTAACGAAACATAGAATGCGTTATTGAACGCATGTAAGTTTTCTATTAAGGGGAAAAACCTAAAAGCAATAAAAAAATAATTGAAAATATAAAATTTCGTAATAAAAGGAAGCGCTTTTAAGTTAATTTTCTACTTAATAAAAACTGATAGTATTTAAGTTCAATTCAAAGATTCGAAGTTTTAACTGGAAGAAATCTGAAAAATCTTATATTGAAGAACACAATTTCAGTCTAGTTATTCATGATATACCGCATATGAAAAACTCGTAAACATTTCTCGAATCTTTTTGATTTTCTTCTTTGTTTTTGCTTTTAAATTTTACGATCCCTCGCTCATAAATTTATATATTTTGATATGGTGCTAAAAAATATAGAAATAATTTAAGTAGAATGTTAACCGAACTTATGGCTTTTTGAGTATTTTGTGTATTGTAGCACATTTGAAAATATACGATTCGATTAGAAATACAGATACATTCATACATACACGCAAACGCAGGCACAAAATCATGTTTATTATTTTTGCTTCGTTGTCTCACTCATGCCTTTCTTCAAAATAGAAGTGATTGAACTCATTTATAGCGTTTCGAATTCAGGTTGAGTTATTTTTTGTATTTCGCCCTCTTTGCAGTACTACTACTACTACTACTACCCTGTTGAGTATCATTTCGTTTTCTGTTTATGATGGATAACATGTGTTTTAAAATGCAAAGCAATAACTTAGTTTACGATCTTGGCTATAAGTGTATTATATATATGATTCTCCTTCCTTGCTGCTTTTCTACATTTTCCATTTTGCCCCGATTCACTGTTTAAATTAGGAAATATGTTTGGTGCGGACAAAAGATAAATTTTTTATATCCTAGCAGCTTTTTTACATTAATTTTATTGATCTAAGCGTACAATGACGTGCAATACCGACTCTTTCTTCCATTGATATTTAGAAATAGGCAGTAGAGTTAAAATCAGATCACTTTGCGTTTCCTGCGTATATATTTCGATCTTATATATATATAACATAATATACAGTATAATAATTAATTTAATATATAATGTATATATAAGTATTATTTTTCTATATCTATATAAATGTTCAATATAACAACAAACCTAAGACTCTAGCAAAAATCGTTAATGTTAATAACAATAACTTTTTGAAAAAGTATAATGCTGAATGGTACCCACAAATTAGAGGACGAATAAGTTTATTCAGCACTCTTGAAAAATATTCATCACATGCTCCGATCCACATTCCACATTCGTTTATTATGCTAAAATACTACGACTAGACTAGATTAACGGTTTAGCCTATCTTTTTAAAAAACAAACTCGATTACCTTAGTTGGTCCTAATTCAAGAATGTTTTTCTTTGGTTTAAATAAATTATAATATTAGTAATAAAAAAAATGTTTATGAACAACAAAATATATTACTTAACATTTTTTGTACGCCTTTGTCTTCAAGAGAAATCAATTAACGGAATCACTGAAATCATATCAAGGTCCAACATCGCATTGGGCATACATTTTTGTTTATTTTCCTTCGTTTAAAGTGAAAATTCATGTAAAGATTTTAAGAAAAGAAAATATATTGCTCGCCAGTTTATAAGCAAAAACTCCCTCTTACACTTACTGTAAACTTTTCAAGCGTAAGTACTGTTAAATTTAAAGGGAAAAGAACTCGTAAAAATCTCATCAAATCGTGATTCATGATATATTTTCTATATATATCCGCCATAACATATAATTTTGTCACTACATATGTAATAAGAAAAGAAAAAAAAAAGATTTTGTATTAATCAACATCATCTCCTTTAAATTTTCTTCAAAGTAGGTGAGTGTTATTATGTTTAATTGACAAATATTATATTTTATGAAAATTATTCATACGGAAGTTTCTTTTGGTAGGAAAATGGAAACGGATTTTGCGCAAAAGTTGTTTAAGAGTTTAAAAAACAAATATAATAATTTTAGACAAAAAAAGGACTCGTTGAGTCAACAACACCAAATGAGAACAAATGTATAATTAAGTAGCTATTCAGCTAATCATAAATTTAAGCAACCTACACTTAAATGATGAGCGATATGTTGTTGACTGGACGCACGTTTGATTTCAAAAACAAAAATAAAGTAGAAATGTTCTGACTTACCCACTATATACATAACATTATCTTAAAAAAGGGAGGAAAACTAATTTGTAATAGTTGGGCGTGGCAATGAAAAAAGTTCCAAAGTTTCTGCCAAAATCGAAGCCGACATCTTCATTTTTGGGGCCAGGAGAATGTTTACCATAGACATTACACAGACGGACAGACGGACATGCTTAAATCGAATCTAAATTTGATGCTGATCAAGAATATATATACTTGGTGAGGTGTCCGAAGTTTCCTTTCGGTAGTTACAAACATTGTGACAAAATGAAATATATCCTTCACCTTCGGTGGTGGATATAAAAGTAAAGAGCAAATAGATGGTAAAATTTTCGGATGAAACATATCGTGACCAATTATTTATATAAATTTTAAACAATACCGGCCGTTTTTGGCTTTGTACGTCTAAGCGTAGCATCAACAGCAATTTACTTTAGCTTTGCTTTACCACAAAATCAAATTTTTCTTATAAACGAATCTTGATCACTTAAGATTCTTGTTAATAAAACCTGACAAGGGTATAAAAACTTGAATCTTGAAGACCAATGCTACTTTTTTCTGCAAATTTTTTTTTCATTGAATAACTTTAACTAATTTTGGGATCAATTGCGGGATGTTGAATAAGAGTTCAAAAAAGTCTTTAGATTTTGTTTTAAAATGCTGGCCTGTAGGAATACGATAGAGGAGGTTCCACAAAAAAAATTGTTTTTTGTTAAAATTTTATTTAAAAAAATGTTAAAGTCCTTCAAATAATGCACAAATAGTTTTTTGTTTTCCTTCCAATATACTAATCGATCTTTTGTAATTGAATTCAAGAAAATCATTTCTAATTGAAAGCTCAGAAACTAGCATTTACTTACTATGTATGTCGTTTGTATCTATGAAATATTATCTCTCACTTCTAAAACCAAAACTAATTTTGAGAAACAAACACAAACGCTGACAATATTAAAAACTCTGGCCATACTTTATGACAAAACGATTTTTTCATCTTTTTTCTTATATAGCGCCATTATAATAATAAAAAAGATTAATTTGGCATTTTCGTAGCCAACAAATATAATAAATGAAAAATTTATTAGGTGCGGCCAAAGACTAAAACAAAACCCAGGTGTGTACCGGTTCTTGATTATAATTTTTAACACACTTACACTCGCACTCATGCTCATAAGCAACGTAAACCTCCGAATGTGCACGTAAGATTTAAATTAACGCGTGCCAAAGCATATAAACAAACTCATACACATTTAAAGATTTTTTATTATCATACAAAAATAATGCTAATCAAAAGTAAATGCTAACAAAGAAAACCTATTTTACACAAAAAAGAAAAAAGCTTTAAATTAAATAAAATTAAAAAATAAATGAACGAGCTTTGATTTATTACCAAATAATCAATAATTAAGTTCTATGTTCTACGAAATCTGTAGTGATTTTTGCTCCTTAAAATGAGAAAACTGTCTTATCCACCTTTGTGTTAAATATTGTTTCATAATACCGTTCTCTAGCTTCTTATAGGCACTCTGGGGTTGTCTCTATGATAAGCTACTTATCGTACATGACCAATTGCTTCAATCGACGCTAATCGTACGTGACTTTTATTTCATGTTTATAGCGATGAAACTTCTCACTGAGTGTCGATGAGAATTTCTTATAACCATTGAAATAAAATCCAGTACTTATATTTTCTTATTAAGGCAAAAGTAGCAGTAAATGCGGCTCATTGATTTAGCTAACATTAGCTTTATTCTAAATCTAGTAACGTTTTCCATTATTTCCCTCACTCTGTATATAGATATCCTTTGTAAATAATTTGTAAATAAATTATAAAAATGCATATTTTTAAGAAAAATTGTGCTATGGAGAAGCTTCATACCAAAACTACTTGTCAAAGGCGTAACGATATGATGATGATAAACATGCTTATGATATACATTAATTCAAAGATTATATTTGAGCAATAAAACCATAGTTTGAAAATTCAACATGTTTTCGCCATGATTTGATAAGGACACTAGAGTTCGATTCATCAAACTTTCTTTTTTAGTAGGCCCCTCCGCTTGCCAATGAATACGTCCGTTTAGGTGATATAAAATCAGACGAATCTCTCATCACAATTCTGTTTTATGTGGATCTTCCTTATAAATTATATTATCAAAATTTTCTCCAAGGAAAACCATCAACTGCCTAAAATAACAAAATCTTAAAATATAATTTGAATGATAAAAATTTTTTAAACTTCTTGTACCTCATAAGAACGATAGCACAGCATTATTTAAAGTGAAAGAGAAACTTTAGCAACTAAACTGAAGAGCAGCTGAAAATTTACGTTACTTTATTGCGCATTAAAATTTCAACAGATTAATGAACACGGCTCGAGTCATTTCCATGCTTCCCAAACGTTTTGCAAAAAAGTGATCAGGACACCTTCAAGCGCCTATTAAAGTCGCCTAAGGGAGAAACAATATAGCACACAACTCATGTTAATATCGTCATTCAGTTTCAATCGATTTATAATTTAAATATATTTATTTTATTATTTTCGTTTTGTTAATCAAAATGCTAACGTATGCCAATAACTTTAAACGCGATGAAAACATTGCTGATGCATAAAATTTTTATCCTCTTGCCAAAAGTTAATATAGGAAAAAACAAAACAGAAACGTTCAATAAATTACGTATGCGTTGTTTTTGACTAACCCACCAGAGCAAAGTCCGATTGGCAGCAAATCAAGGTCGGTCTATCCCTCCTTATCTTACTCATCAACACTCTCTTTGTCGTTTATATGTTGGCAATCATTCTTAAAATAAGAATTTATTACACCTGCACTTCAACGTTTAGCATTAAAATAATTTATTTACTTAATTTGTAAACGCACGCTTTAACTCATAAAAATATTTGTTAACTTGAAATAAATTCTCATAAATTATTTAGTTCCATCAGTGTTTATGCAAAAAATTATTTCATTTCCTTTTAATTTGATTATTATATCAGATCTTAGGTCCACATCAAATATCTTCATTCAAACAACGTTAATGTGTCGATTTGTTAATGCTTACTGATATAAACATTATATTTTAACCCGAACTGTGTGACAGAACTCATTAAATTCGATAAATTTTTATGTTTCACTTCGGACAAGTTTTACATTAAAATATCAGCTATCATATCGTTAGTACTTCAGTGTTTTAGCTCTATGTCTCTTAAACGATGATACTTAATATGCTTTAGAATGCTTCTTAATATGCTTTAGAATGCTTAATTAATCTCCTTGCTGCAAGTTGATGCAAATTTCTACATTACATTGTCTACATTAGACATTTGTAGGGTAGTGGAAGTGCATTAGAAATACAGTGATGGATGAAGGCAAGGTGCGAGCAAATGGCCTTGATATTTGATTTGGGTACTCGCTATGTGTAACATCGATTGCATCCTTTTCCAAAAGAAGAAGAGAAAAATAAAAAAAGACGAGATCGTTTGAAAAAAATTTTTAATGGGGACATAACCCATATTTGCAATCGATGAAGTGTGATGGTAATTTACTTACCATGTCTGTACGGATTGTTAACTGTACGGCCACAAGAGGAAAGCAGTTAGAATTATAAGAATACTAAAACTATTTTGAAATTAATCAATATAATTTCGTTGTGCAAAATATATTGCAAAAATAAGTGAGATGTACTTTTAATAATGAATTTTAAATGGGATTGAAAAAAAATTTAGTATAAATTTCTGCTTGACGAATTAATACTATCTATAAATGAAGAGAAAAAGAACAATAGTAATGTAAACTGACGTCAAATAAAGCACCGCATGCACCTATTACTAAACATAGGAAATTAATATAGAATTGAAACTATTTCTAAAGTCAGTTGCTGAACATCAACGAGTCTGTTCGCGGTACTTTTAAAACTAAAGTGAATTTCGTTTTTGTATGCATTTAAAATACGAAATAAACTATTATTTCAGCATGAATTAAATTTTGAAATCAATAAACACGATAGGTATTGATGTAGAAGTTGGTAAAAATAATTATAATAATAAATAAAATTGGAAGACAAAAAATATGTCAGTCATTCCGATGAAAATAATCCTGAGGTAGGAAAGAGAATGTTCTACTTTTAACAACCAAATATAAAAGAAAATTTTCTTGAAAGAGAATCGTGTTAGAGTAATTACCGCATACTAACTGCGATTGAAAAGAGAATTAAAAATCATTAATTGTCATCAATATCTCTTGCTGCATCTATAACTTATTTAAAAGCAAGTTCATAAAATCTTAAAAGACCAACCCAAACATAAGCTAATAGGGCCGATAGGACTATTTTTGACTTTGCAGCACTTTATCCTCAGATTCCATACATATAGAATCGTTATAAGATCATTTATTTCGTACACACAAGCTGGGAAAAGATTAGATTTACTAAAGCTGAAGTTAAGTTAAACAAATGTAGCAATGAAATGATATCCACCTTAAAAAAGATTTTACATAAAGTAACATTTACGACTGACTTAAAAAAATGTGTGAATAGCCCATTTTGAATCTATTTAATCAATTGTTTTCTGTATGTTTAATAAATTTCAATTTTGAACTAAACTTGGCTGGATGTGAAATAATTCCATTATTTTATAGCTTTAATACGAAGAAGATAAGGAAGCCTTTGTGTACAAAAACACGTTAAAATATTTCAGGAGATTTACTCGAAGAGCATATGTGACGAGAAATAATTAGATGGACTAACTTAAATTCACAAGTTTAAAAAGAGTTGAATTTAACAGCACATTTGATGTTTTGATATGAAAATTTCGAAATCTTAACAAGAAGCCATCAACTGTAAACAAACGTTGAGCTGTTATACATATACACGTACACGACAGGTACAACGTACTCAAAATAAGAGTAATTTAACTAATACCAATAGATCTTTAATATTTAAATTTTTTCTTACTACAAAGGCAAATGTGAGCCGTTACTTAGCAAATCAGAGGTATCGCTTATAAGCGATTGTAAACAACTTAATTAATAACAATTTAAATTATATAAATGCTATTAATTCCATGCGTGTACGCGCACATATAAATAAATCATTTATTCAAAATTAAGCCATAAATCTCTAACGTATTAACTGATTTTATATATGATACGATATGATAACGAGTGGACGTTTAATTACTCTACTATTAAAAAAACAACTTTATTACTGCGATAGTAAAAATATATTTATTATATATAGAGTAACAATTAAAGAATAATACACATTTTAATTTATTGTAGATGGAACTCTCATAATTAATTAATTTTATTGTTTGTTTATGTTTATGGCTTCATTGAAATGAAGAAACCATAAAAATATATTTGAGACCACGATTTGACGATTTTTAATAACAATAATTATTTTGCGAAAAGCGATAGAGTGTATTTATTTTAATTTAGGCAAAATGTGTAATAACGTATTCTACTTACGATAAAATACAATGTATTGTTTCAATATTCTTGGAGAGAGCAAAAAGTTTTTTCTGGTATTTGTGTCAGGTTTATATGCATAAAAATTTTCCATAAAAAGTTGGTCCCCATTTTAGACGAACATGTATTTCATTCAAAATTGATATATATATTCGTTTATATGTTATACCTGCCTTCATTTCCATCAGGATAAGTTTTTATACACAAAGTGCATTTGAGAATAGTTTTACGTGGTGTTTTTACAGCAGCGATTAACTATATTCACGACATTTTCTTCATCTCTTCTGACTTCTCCACTTATGAAAGTTTGAAGTTAACTCTCTAATAATATACTTTCAAAGTCGTTCTTAATTCAATTGCGAGAATTCGCGTCAGTTGCGACACGTTCAGCTTCAAAGCGTACAGAAATAAACGGTCCTTAAAACTGTACAACTTACAATTTTCCATTCAATAAAATCTGTACGTCTCTGCGACCAATTTTTGGCACATTTGTAGACCAAATTAGAATAGCCTCTTGAATATCTGCGGTGCATAATAGATAACATATGTCATCCAACTGTAACATATATTTCTTATATCACGCATCATATATTTGAAGTTTAAATGCAAACATAATTTGTGACACTGTTTACCTGAGCAATGATACACATCGAAAATTATGAAAACTATTGAAGAGTGCGCCGAGAGTTCATATTAAAATTATAATAAAGTGTGTCTGCCCAATTTTAGAGCCGTCGTACAAAACACACCGGACTAACAAATTACGGAAACCATTCACCTTCATGCATCGATCGATTTTAAGTCAGAATTTATCCCCAAAAAAGCAAAAAAGTATTACACAAGCTTTTGAAATTGAGCGAGCACCAAACCTACACGAAGACCAGGAATATCTCGCACTTTCATCGGTGTATAGGAGATAAGCCAAATTACTATTATATCAATTTTCATTAAAAAGTATGCAATTTTCCATTTCAATTTACTAAACCAAAATATTAGTTGCGATTAATTTTCTCGGGAATTACTGGAACTGACAAATTTTTCATAGAATTAATTTTTTAGAACTCTTCATTATGTCGGAAGAATGGTCCAGTCCAATCCATTTTCCGCGGAACAAAACAGTCCAGAAGACCGAATTTCATCAAAATATATCGCAAAAAGCGACCTCAAAGTTGATTACAAAAATTCAAGGGCAAATTTTAGGGGAACAGACGATGAGAATATAAATTTCTCTTAAGTCGTTCTAGATGTTGCATACTTCCGTACTAACTTAATATACTTTTACACCGTACTAAAAATAGTTTAGGGTATAAAAATCCAATATATATCTAAAATTAAATAAATAATTTTATTTTGTTAAACATAAATATGAAGCTTTACCATAACTGTCGCTAAAATATCGCTCTGCTCCTTAACCGCAAATGATTATACAAGAATTAATTTTGGTTTTTTTTTTCTATTATTCATATGTATTCTAACCCATTAATTTCCATAAATTATTAATGTATAATTTTGCACTTAGTTATTTTTGTTTAGATTTTTTACGTTACGTTACATAAAATAATATATAGGATAAATAAAATGCTACGTAGTCATATAGAAAACTTATCATAATTTTCGTATAGCACACGCATATATAAATCGATATGTGTACGTTTGCACTGATTTAGATAGAGAAAATTGTGTAAATGTGTAGACGTAGAAAATTTTAAACTCGACGTCCATCATAAATAACCGCATTTGCAATAAAGGCTACATCATCAAATTTCAACCATATACGCCATGAAAACCACAAAATACCATTTGCTTGGACAACACACACTAAACGTTATACCATTAAAGGTAAATATATATTTTCATATATACATATATATGTATAAATATATATATATATGTGTGTGTGTGTGTCTGTATGTATGAATGTATGCATACATGTAGTGTAAATAGATAAGCTAAGCACAATACGGCATCGAAGGAGATTGAATATAGGGAAGCAACAAACAAGAGAAATGCCTGCCGCCAATAAAGACGAATGGTAAAGGAACGAATAATAATTGGATATATATATACATAAATACATATATATATATATATATTATATATGGACATTGTATATATACAGCAACAGTGCAAGTATAAGTAATAGTCTGCTTATCAAACCTTTATTGTCGATGGCAGGAGTAGACAGTATTTAGCTTTCAATACCTTATGAATAGGAAATTTTTTATGCACAATATGTGTTTATCGATTATATGATTATATTAGAAATATATTTAACACTACGACTACCAACTATGTAAATTTGATTCATTTCAACTTCTGAACTTCAAAAAAATGCTTATAATGCCTACAATGTTTGGAAAATTTGCAGCTTTTATACTTCACACCACTTGTGACGCAAAAAGTCTCCAAATAGACCTTCTACTATATTCAGATTTATTTTCTGAATCGATTTAAGTCCGTTTGTTATTATGTATGGATACCTGTATATGGATATCTCGTTCTGTACCTTTTGGAAAATAGAATTTGCCAGTTTCCACGTATGTAAAGGGTTTTTATTTGTTCAAGGATACAGCAAGGATACAATTATTGTTTTTGAGAAGCAGTTTCTTTCTTCCCTTACTGTATTGACTAGCAAATCCTAACAATTGAAATAAAAATTATTATCTGCTTACATTTGATTGATCAAAATTTTATACAATCCCTAGGTGATGTTGCTTTCACATTTGATGAAGTATATTTTGCTTATGATCATTCTGATTGTACTAAGATATACAACTTCAGGAATATGTTTCCTCTATCGCAAGCAATTTTAACGGATTTATATTTAGAACTAAGAAAGTTTCACATCGTTTGCTTTTGTAAACCTGTAAGAAAGGCAGAATTTGAAGTATAAAAAGGAGCACAATAGAAATCAAACGTATCCTCTTAACCATTTTCGTCGTGGAACGCAATCCATCCCGTTTTTGACAGTAGATAAAGATAACAATAAAGCGATCGACGTCATTGAAAACACTTTACTTAGTTCCTGGTCATAATTCTCGGACTAATATCTTTTTCATCCCTATCCTTAAAGGTAAAATGTGGTATACAGGCAAAGCCGACAGATTAATCGTCAACCGTGGCCGTGTTAGCAGACCGATTGGTATGATATAATAAGCTGTAAATTCTCGGTTTTTTCAAGGCTGCTTGAGTTTTTCGCCCCATTATGGGAGAAACTTGAAATAGTCTACTTAATCGATTGAGAAATTTATGCGTCAAACTTTACCTTCCTCTCTCCAGTTTTGCGCATGTAGGACAAGAATCGTTCAAACTAACTCTCTTTGGTAGTTATAAGTACACCGACAAAATATAGGATGTTCTGATGTTAATAAAAGGAAAAGAACCAAAACAAAACTTGCCTTATATATTGATTACAAGTGTGGACTGAAATAAATCCATTAAACAAGCAGGCAAGACCCAAGTATAACATACGCGAAACAAGTAAGAAGGGTGCGTCGAATTTTAATGACCCATCACCTTTTGATTAGATAGGTTTATGTTTACCCAATAAGAAACGATGCCTTTAAATTCCGTTCCTCTAGAATTTTATGACATCCTGGTTGACTAAGGCGTCACTTATTTGCGTATCGATCACGTTCACAATATGGCTTCGTCGATGTCTTCTTACTGCTAGCAATTAACTTCACTTTAGATTCCCAACCGAACACCTCCTCTATTTAGGTTTTATATTCTGTCGAAGGCCTTAAACAATATCTGCTACGTATTCCGCTTTTCTGTGTCTCCTGCATTAATAAATAATCACTACAGTAAACCTGTATTCAATAAAATTCACTATTGTTTTATAAGTTTTAAATATTTCTTACGCTTTTTTTATAACAATCTAAAGTGCGACTAAGAAGTGGAGCGTCCGTACAATATATTTTAATAAGCGAATATGTGATGTGGACATTAAGGTATGAAAGTAGGGAAAGAAAAACAATTCAAAAGAATAAAATCGTTTTCTTGCTCCATATAATACTTACAAAAGAAAGCTCTTTTTTTCTCCCAATCATTTCGCTCAGATTTTATTACGATTATTTTGCTATTTTTAAATATCTTAACGCTTAATTGAAATGTTTTTAACATTTATATAAAGAAAACGACTAACCACCAAACAGGATTATACATTCGATTCACAAAATGATAAAAAGAAACAAAATACTTAACACAAATATTTACAACACATTTTTTGCATACCAACCAGCATAACAACCCATCATCATCATTATCAACTGCATGACTATGACTATGAGTATGATAAAAGAGCAAAGTGAAGACGGGAAAAAAGTGGTTCAGTTTATGTGACCGTAAACAAAGATTTCCTTTTCAACAAATGCTTTTTAGACACCTAGATTATGCAAACAAGCGCATATATGCACGTCTTACATGCATGTAATACATATATATGTATACATTACATATATTTGTACGTACATACACATCTGCATATTTATGGATATTAAAACTTACTTATTTCTGTACTACTTACTACTTTACCCATAGCAAGCACCCGCAGATGAATTATCTATCACCGACTTTAGAACAATGTATGCATTTCTTGTGTGCCTTTTTCGCTTGCAAAGACAAATTTTTCGTTTCGGTGTTTGATTGCTGAGTATAGTATTTTACGGATAGCGAAGTAACACAAAATAAACACAACAGATCTTTTTTCTTTAACCGTTTGTAGAAACAGTAGTCCGTTATCAATCAATTTCTAAAGTCCAAGTAATCTCCTTATACGAATGTTCATGCATTAAAAGTGACATAAGCGATGCCTAGTTGTAGTTGTAAATAAGTCACTTTACATTAACATTAAAGAAAAGCTTTATCTTTGAATTAAAGTTGCAAAGTGATGAGTCTATTTAAATTAGTTATGACTTTTAACAATTTATTTAGTTTCTTATAGTTTCGATAAGTATGCAACATAGGAGAGATTAAGAACTCTATATATGTATATATTTAAAATTTTATTGTATTCATCTTTAAGCATTATTATCAATTTTTCGATTGAAACATGAACAGCAATAGTGAACCCATGACAAGTAAAGTTTAGGTATAATAAAAAAAATTGCTGTTTAGGGATTAATTTATGCTGGGCATGTTTAAGTAGACATATATATATGCATGTGCATATATGCATTACTTACAACAAAAAACAATAATAATAGATTAAACAACAAAGTCCAAAGTCTACTGCAAATGCCTAATTAAATAATTTTACAATAGGCCTAACAAACAAATACGGAAACGTATAAAAACATATAATACCTCTACACACTAATTTGCATACGTGCATATAGATAAATGTGCGTACCAACGTGTGTACTTATATTTATAGTGCTATGTTTGCTGTCATAACTATGGCAAAAACATGCATATATAGTAATACTTAGCTATTGGTAATAAAATGCTATGATTGTTGTTGTTGTTCTTGTAGTATTATTCTCATAAACAATACATAAACATGACATATAACTTAGCTTCCTGTTCCCTCTTTTTAGACTCTTACATAACTGTTGTAATTATATTCTCACCCATCAACCGCATAAGCATGCACACATAAAATTTTATAACATAAACTCTCTCGAGTGTATCTGCATATGATTATAAGTGAAAAACTCTTATACATCATACACGCAAATACATACGTACATATGTAAAACACAAATTTTATGAAAATATTTAACAGCAATAACATAAAAACATCAGCACAACAATATATTGTTAACGATGCTTACGCAGTAATTCATATAATTTACATAGAAATTTATGCAAAAAATAATATTAAAAGTTTAATTTTGCATGCGTGTAGGCGTTCGTTGAGCACATTAGTTTAAAATCGTCCAAAGTCCGCATGAACGCATCTTTATTACCAAGAAAGTTTTATATACGTAAACAATTCAAATAATTTTCATTTAAACAGCTCACTTAGTCTTTACGATAACCCTAATATACATTGAAATTAGTAATCAAATTATAACCGGAGATTAGGATTTGAGAAGACTTTAATACAAATTATAACAATCGTTTACAATTCCATAAAGGGGTCATTTATATACAAATACTCTTCAAAATGCTCTTTGCATACTAGATCCATCTTACAAAGCCGTTTATTAATATATCGTTACTATACGATAAAGCCGAATTTTTTGACAAAGGAACAAATCTTTAGTCAATCAGTCAAATGGACGAATTCAAAATTTCTTCGCTTCATTTTGATTTGCATGTTCCTTGCGAACATCTACTAACAAGGAGGGGTTAAGGGAACCCTTACAGCGTTTCTATAGTACCCATCCTATGTTGGCAATTATTGTGCTCTCCTTTATGTTTAATTGACAAAAGGCATTAAATAGTTCTGCTTTATTGTTTATTTATTATATAATTGCATTCTCACCAATTTATGATTTGATGATGACTGCTTAAATATAAGTTTTCAAACTCGCTATTATCCAAAAAGTTTAAAAAACTTATAGCTCTCTTCTTATGTGAAATCAAAAAACTATATA
This sequence comes from Glossina brevipalpis, assembly GCA_000671755.1. Classification (NCBI taxonomy): domain Eukaryota; kingdom Metazoa; phylum Arthropoda; class Insecta; order Diptera; family Glossinidae; genus Glossina; species Glossina brevipalpis. Next base: position 6,193,789 of record KK351011.1, on the reverse strand, counting down.
TAATTTACTGAATATAATAAAATCTACATTTTTTTTATGATAACTTTTTATTACGACTGTGAATGGGTTTTTGCGAATTTCTTCGTAAAACGAAATGTCCGTTTCAAAAAAATGCCACGAAATAATTTACTTTGTTGTGCTTATAAGGTGTTTGCAAAGCAAAAATAAAAAAATTGAGGTATTCTTGAATCAATTTTCTTTTGTCAAATTATAAATCATTTTTTTTCTATTTATTGTTCCGTCAAAAATTATAACAAATACGGGAAAAATTTTTATATATATATTTTTACATATCTTAATTTAACTTTCTATGTGCCCTGGAAAAAGAGAAATGAGTTAATCATTATTTGACATTAAAAAATTGAAGAACTCGAAGCATACTACTGCATCAACAGCTATGGGACATAACATCTGGAGATAATTACAAACCGAAAGAGAATAACGAAGTTTGAAAAGCAAAGATGAGGAAACCATTGGCCACAATTATCTGTAGCTTATTAATTTATTCAAATTTTCCATATCGAGCAGAGTCAAACGCAAATTATACGAAATCCGCAGATCAAAAAAAGTATTGATGATCGATTTCCCAATATAATGTTGAAACATAAGAACATTCGTTAAAGTAGCCTGAATGCCAATGGAATTTCAAATTAGATGACATTTTAAAAGGAATTGGTCCTCAACAATAAAAATGTCAACTGTATGTTGAAATATAAAAACATTTAAAAGCGGCAAATCGGAACACACTTATGCTATACAAAAAGCAAAGAGATGCAATTTTATAAAACCGGAAACCCGATATATTATGTTGATGCTGATTTCGACGGGAATACTAATGACCGAAAGTCAAATACAGAATACGTAATTTTCATACCTGATTTCTCATATAAATCAAAAAAGTAGTCATTGGTGGCTCTCAGTATTGATGAATGTGCTGTAAAAGAAGTTATGTCCGTGAAACAACCGCTAAATGGAAGGAACCCTGCGCGTCCTAAGTCTATAGTTGAATGCTACGATAATTCGAATACGTTCAATCTGGCAAAACATCCGGCGTGTCATTAACATCATTAAACACATACAGATCTATATAAAAACGGTGAAGTGGAATTAAAATACTGTAGTCCCAACAAGATGGTGGCCGATATTCTTATCAAAACCTGCAGAACCTTAAACATTGTTAACTAATTGTCCTAAATGTTTTTTTCATTGAGAGAGCGCTGTATTTATAACTTACTTGCAACGAGAAAATAAGGATAAATTATCAATAAACGTTAACCACCCCGAATTAATTTTGGTTTGTATAATATTCATGTTTTTTTGTGTTTATTATTCTATTCTGTTTGCTATAATAGAAAAACGTTAAATTAATGAGATACTTTAAGCATTGTCACTACTTCTCTCAACCTTGAGATTATATATAATTTCCGTACAGAGAACACAACTGATCTTTTGAGGCTATCTCTGGAACAACTTTCTTTTGTGTATCATCATAAAAAGGGAATAGGCGAATAAAGAATAAGTCATGGGTTGAAACCAACGCTAATTAGTAGCAGTCAGTTCACGTGAATAAAGCGGGATACACCCCACAATATTGTTAATATCATTCCGGGCGAATTTATTTAATTTGTATCATAGTTAGTTGCTTGTTCAATATTATTTATCATTCATGAACAAAGACAATGCTTATCGTACTTAACGTTTCTGAGGCACAGTACTCGGCTTATCCAAAATGCTGCTTACATTTCCTGTCCTGTTACGTAAGGCTAAAAAATAATGCATTCAGATAGGGAAGTTGTAGTCCCATTCAACACTCTATAGCATTTCTTATGTTTTCTCTTGGAAATCATCATTCAATAAGTTTGAACAAGTTCACTTGAATTAAACTACTCAAAGTAAAATTTTGAAAAAAGGAAAGAAAAAAGATATTTAAGAATATCTGGAGAATCTGTTAAATTTGTTTGAGAGATGCTGAAAAAATGCGTTTAAAAGTATGTAAATTATGTCAAAAAATAGTGCATTTTAAGGAAGCGTTGTCTATTTGTGCCTTAACATTTTGTGCAATAAAAAACTAAGCGTGCTTGCTTTTAAGATATTTTTAAAATTAGTTTCAAACTAGCTATAGCTATATGCATCACTGCGTTGCCCAGATACACTTCGGTAAAACATCAAGGCTTCATGGTGCTCTGTTTTTTTACTATTTATGCATTTTATCGCGATTTCAGAAGAGAAATTCAAAGAAGGCGTTTCATTCGTCCAGGGCTGAAATATCCTTTGAATGTTTGTTAGGGTCATCAGGGACAGAAAATGACAAACTCCTTTGATGATTATGACGGATAAAAAAGCGACTGTTGTTAAATTTAAAAAACCATCGATTATTTTTTTAGAAAATCAAAAAAAAAAATACTTTTATTCTGAAAAATCCACCGACAAACTTGAACAGGTTTGAACAATGTTCACTGTCCAAAAACCACAACAGTGAATGAATAACTTTCATATAAAAACTATTAACAAAAAAGTGAATTACAGAGCAAATTTGAAGTGCAGATACTATATCGAAAAGTGTAAACTTTTATTTACTTTTAGTTAAGTTTTCATATAATTTGGAGTCAAAAACAGATAAAAGCAATCCTGTCTAGTCGTTTCGTTTGTAACAATCAGTCACACACTTCGCGTTTAGTTCGGCATATGCCGCTCGCATGATAGGAAAAGCTGTATAAGGCAAGTTTGCAATAATTATGAAAAAATTTTAAAAATTTTGAAGCAAAACCTTTCGGTTCTACAGTGATTTTCTAAATTATAAAAAAAAGGAGAATTTGTTAAGCTTTTAGCATTTATTACATATTTATATTTAACTTGTATGAGATTCATACAGTAGAGTTCTCGTTTATTATTTTAAATTGTTATGGCATCTAATAAAGGTGGGTATTCAAAAAATGTTCCAAACCAAACATTTAGTTCTAATGTTTTCTGACCAAAGTAACGCAACTTTGTCTTTTTGTCGTATTTCCTTATTTCCTTATTACTCTTCTTCTTTTTTTTTAACTCCCACACTCATTTGTTCTAGATAGTCCGTCCATCATTACCTTCTTTTTGTTCCCGTTGTATTTGAGAAATGAATAAAAGGATGTTTTCACTCGTTGACTTCTCTTCTTCGGCTTATTCTACTTACTTTTCAGTTTAACTTTTCGCCAACTATAACATCAAGAAAAACTCCTTAAAACTTTTTATATATTTCTTTTCTTTCTTTTCGGAAACTCTTTCGTCGAAAAAAAAATTGTTGAAGAATGCTACCGAGAGAATGAAGAAAAAAAAGTTTTACAGAAATAATAAGATTGTAGTAATTTTGCAAAAGAAAAATTTTGATATTACTTCACTATGGCAAACATAGAAATACGCTAACGCATTCATAGCATTGAGAGCCCACATTCATCATGTCGTTACATGTAATAAATTTTTAGGTTTTTACTCATTGCCACTGCCTGAACTTATGCTCATATAAAACTTTTGTGCAAGCATGCATATGCATATTTAACTACAATTATTGCCATTAAACATCTTTTTCCATTCTACTCTTCTTATCAGAACTCCTATGCGTTCATGTTAAAAGACAATATTATGAACAGATATAATCGATCTTATAGTCCATTATGTATAAGTTTTTGTAAATTTCTAATAGTCATACGATTATTTCAAACATTTAGCGATGAATTCTTTTCTTTTTTTTATAAATTTCCAATCTTTCAGTGCTTTAAAAATTTGATCATAATCCCATTGTCATATGTTACATTTTCTAAAGTCATTAAATATCTGTGATTCCTATAATAATGAACATTTTTATTATTAAATCATAAACCCGTCATAAGCTATAGAATTGTAGCTTAAGATCCGATACGGACAGAAAACTGAAACGAACGAAACACAAGCAAATATTTTAGCAAAAACATTTTTGTGTTTATATATGTTTTCCGAAACTTATCCGGGAAGCAAGTTAAAATTCCAAACCATAGATATCGTCCTTTTTATCAATTCCAAAATTCCCAGATACGCATCTTACGCGTAACAGTATGCAAATTCCTTATTCATTTAGTTTCGACTAAACATATTCCGTTGTTATCAAGATTTTGTTCTTCCTTACAAGAAAGTATTACTTAAACTTTCATCAATTTCGTCTTAAAAAGGAAACTCATCTCCCTTAACTGTTCGACCATAATCCGCAACTAAGGAGACATTATAACAACGACCGCCATGCCGACAAACAGGCATAAAAGTGTAAATTTTATATACGCAGATTTTATAGATTCGACCCAAAAGTGCATCAATCCTAATATAAAAAGTTTATGTGTGCGTATGACTGGAGAATTATAGTAGAAATTTCCCCTTATCTTCAATATTTTTATACATATAACAAATGAATTTGCAATTTGGAATATTTTGTCGGTTGTTTACAACTTTTTTTTTATCGCATTTATGTTTTTTTCGTTACTTGCTTATCGAATTTCCTTGTTTTTCTTGTTCATTCAAATACGTGTAGGTGTGACTAATACAATAAGTTGATTTACCATCTCTTTTGATTTGTGGATAGTTATATAGAAGCAGTGTTAGATGTTCAATCAATCGCGATTCGAATATAATTTACTTATTCTACTTGTTCAATGGGCCATCGAGAAATGAAGGCATATACTCAATCCGCGCTAATGTGTTGATTTGGCATAATGGGTACTAAAGGTTTTATATAAGAGGAATATATCAAAGGTATTTCGAACACATTTTATAATGTAGTGTTTATCTATAAGCTAAATGCGACGATTGCTTATATCCCTTTAATGTAAGAAATGACAAAAAATTGACAGCTTATTTATAGTGGAGATTAATAGCAAGCGGCTCAAATTTTACAGATGTTACTTGGCGTTACAACGCGAGACATTCTATGGTGATCAAAATCTATTGAAGGCATTAGAATATTTTTCATTTCATCAGCACGCTCAAGGAAATGGTTAACCTAGTCACGTATATGCCACAGGCATTCCGATTGGGCACCTTTATGGTGTCTAATTCCTATACTCTACTATATTCTACTATAATCCTTGTGTTTTCTGATATATAATCCTTGAGGCCCTGCTTCAAGTGTCGCAGTCTTTCAGTTTCTTTGTTCTAAAGATGGAAGGTACGGGAGAAGATACGAAAAAAATCTTTTTTAATCCTTAGTCAAATAGGTCAACCGTAGCAGGTCTCTATTCATTCTTTACTGCATCATGTTTGTGGTATTAGCTAAAAAAAAGAAAACTGTGAGGAATAAAAGTTTTTAATTAAATCAAGCACTAAGCGTCTGTAGCTGCAAAATGTTTTTGACGTACATATATTTCTCTCTTTGTTAAATTTTAACTGACTTGTGGGAATATTGTTATACCCCCACAAAAGGGTGGCAATAGATTACTTTTATCAAAAGGTTTGCAGCATCCAGAAGGAGACTTCAGAAACCCTCTAAAGTATACATATTCACAATCAGCATTAAATTTTGAATCGATTTCCTGCCTGTTCATCTGTGTAATGTCTGTGATGAATATTTTTTTGGCCTCAAAAATTAATAAATTTGTCAAGAATCGGCCAAGTAGCATGTATACAATGCAACAACAAGCTGAGAGCACTTCTGTTTTTAAAAGCTACTACTCATAAACTACCGCAGATAAAACTACGAACATTTTCACAAAAAAATGGAAAAAACCAATTATGCCCACCGAATGTTAAAAGGTGTCGAAATTAAGTTTTTTTTATTTTTCCGATTTTTTTTTAAGATATAGGTGAAGGTGCAAAAGAATCGCTCACAGGCAAATATAATTTTCTTAGCTGTTCCATTTATTTTTAAATAATTTATGTTAACAATTATATGCGTGAAGGATTACAAATATGTAACAGCTGTAATGCATCCTTTTTTCTTTCAAAAAAGTAAGTAAAAAGTTAAATTAAATTAATGGAATCTCAAACTCGTGAGTAATATTTGATGCATGGTAAGGTGCTTTCTTCAAGCTCTCGTTCGTAGCTTGATTTGCCTTCTTTGGTCTGTCGGTCTCTAGGGTTTACTTTTCACAACCGACACACGTGGGTTCAAAAAACGTGTTCTTTTGTTCAAAAAAGGATCTATGGTTCTTGGATCTCATTTTCTTGCAGCTATCCCAAAACTAAACCGGTGCAGATTAGCACACCGCATAATTACACGCTACATAAAAAAACGTTTAAAGGCATTTTGTGCTTTTTTAAAGTTATTTTTCTTTTTATTCATTTAATTACTTTCTGGTTGCCTTTAAGCTAAAACCTCATTTTTAGCCACGCAGTCTTATAATTAACATCAAATAATTATCTTTGCGATCTGTTCTTATACATTATGTAGGTGACGCTATTAATGGTTTTGAGAATGATAGTAATTTGGCCCTCTAACCTTAAGCAACTTTGTTTGAGGTTATTACCTTAAGTAGGAATTGATATTGATTTTCCAATCCTTGACTTCAGTTTTCCTTGTCATCGTTTTACTGACTGAAAGATCATATGGGATATTTTCCAACATTGCCTGAATAGTTAGAGTCAAATTAAAGTTGAAAGCCTAATGCTTATTTAATAACATTTGCTTTAGACATTGGCTGTGATATAGTGAAGACGCATTGAATGGTTTGCTAATTTACATCAAAAACTCTTTGTTTGGAACTTGGAGTGTGTTTAGCGTCTTTGTATGTTTAATACTGAAAATGTAACTTAAAGTTCCCGTTAATTTTTCTCTTTTCAAATGAAGTGTTCTACCTTAGTTATCATGGGTATCATGATAGCGCAGCATATCTCTGTTGATAGATGCGTACGTACACAAATGTGTTTGCATTTGGTATTTCGATAACGCGCACACATCTTACGAATTGCAATTGAATGTTACTTTTCGTCTTCTGCAATTTTTCTCTTCTTTTTTTGCAACTTGAAATATGTGTTTTTGGATGGTTTTGTTTCTGTTTTGGCAAAAGTTATTGAGCCAGTGAATTAACGCAGGGGGAGAATAGGAGGGATTGAGAAAAAGACTAGTTTTGGTGGAAACTGAGAAAATAGTTTTCATTTCGAAAATTTTGTAAAAGTAAAGAAAACTTTTGCCGACGAACATGTACGTAAAGGAATTTTTCTCCTTAATGGTAAAACTTAATTGAATTTCTGTAGTTTTTCACTTATTGAAGTCATCTTTTCACCCACATCAACATTACCCATACACATAGACTCACTTATCGATGTGAAAATTCATTTGTGAAAATTGGGAAATTCCTTATAACATTTCTTAAGTTTATTTCAATTTTCATACTTTTTTCCTTCGGTTGCCTAAAAGTTTAAACATGTTTATTGTAATTTGCAAAATTTTCAATGAAATTAACTCGAACGATTTAAGTACTTGAAAAATTAAATAGAAATATATTTTCATGAGATAATATTCGTTAGATATTTGTAAAATTAACCTAATTCCGTCGAAGACGAAATATTCTAAAATGTAGAAAGTCTGATAAAAGCGAACAACGGTTTGTCATATTTTAAACGAGGCTGTCATGAAAAAAACAAACCCTGTGCAGCGGGAAATTCACGAAAAGATTAACGAAAATTCCAAATTCCAAAAAAACCGAACAAGTAAAAGGATTAAGCAAAAACGCTAAGAAATCCAGACGGTTACATGATTAACAACAGCAACTGAATGAAAGGTGATGCTGGTCACTTGTATCCAAAAGTTCTATAAGCCGTGGACTTGTCAAGAAGAGTTAAGTAATGGAGCATATATATATATATATATAACGTATATAGAACATATAACATATATAGAACAGAAAATCAAGCCCTAGTCGATACAGCGGATGTTCGAAAAGTTAAATTAATTGCAAAAGTGGTAGATGTAGACGCGGCGGAAACAAAAAAGATGGTCATAAAGTTGTTGAAGAAGACACTAAGGACGAATTTTACACCGTGGAACGCATTATACGTTGCCAAACTTCAAGGTAAAATGAAAAATGTTTTAACACGACAGCAGAAAAAAGCCCCCTTCAGAAAAGGATAAAAAATATTGTGGATTAAATTGCACAACATTTTTGTTAAAAGAATCTTTTAATCTTGACAATAAATTTCTCCCGGTGTCATTTGTCACGGAGTCAGCCGTGACACCTAAGATTTTATAATTTGTAATAAATTAGATTTTTTCTAAACGTCGCGAGCTTTTAGTCACATAAAAGTAACTGAGAACAAAAATATCTTAAGGTTTTTTGTTTTGTTCTATTTTAATTTTAAGATTAATTTAACTGTTTTTTTATTTTATAAACTTTTAATTAATCGGCTTTCGTGTTAGGGTGAAAACTCCCAATTGATATTTCTGGTAAGTCAACATATCCAATCTTTGCGTATTCCTATAGTTCCGACGACAATACGTCACTAATTTTTCTGCGTATACTAATTGGTGGCCGCCGGAAATTATCCTGCATTTAATGATACTCTTGATATATACGTCAAATAAAAGAGCGAAAAGAGAGAGAGGTTACGTATCGTAATAGACAAATAAAAGTGCCATATAGATTAAATAAAAAAAAAAATTTCTTAAGAACGGTTTATTATAATGAATTAAAGAAAGGAAAACAGAGTTTTCTATAAATCATTTTATATGACTTTACATAAAAACTTGTGATGTTTGGAATAAGTGGAATTTTTTGCATACTATACACTACTTTAACAGCAGGTAACATTTAATGACATATCAGTCCTTGTTTGTCTTTATATTGGACTTCTATTTTCAATTCAAGAGCAAAAACAATTAATATGCTACACTTGTGATTATTGAATAAATAATTCTGTTATACTAACTACCACTAACTTGTTTTATATGTCTTTTCATTTAAGCCGTTTAAATATTGTTATTAATGCTTTTGCATATATTGCATATTAATTCTGTTTAATTTTATTCATTAATATGTAAATTGAACGAAAAAGATTCCAAATTAAAACTTAAGCCATTTATATGCTTAAAACAAATCGACTTATACCACTTATGAGAAGGCTACGCAAGAACTTAGAAGGGAATAAATTCAAGATATTTACATTAGGAATGGGCACATACATGAACTGAGTTGAAATACAGCGACAAGCAGACTCGTCCACTACTTATCATATGAAACAAATTTAGGCAGTTAGGCAAAACAAAGAACAATACGTCTGTGTTATATCAGAGAGAACTAAATAACAAAAGGGACCAAAATTGTTGTCTTAGAATATATACCGTTTTATTAGGAACTCTTGATGTTTCTGTTATTAATAATACCCGTGGCGCCGTTAATTAGCAGTAATTTAATTACTTGCTCTTTCATTCACATTACTTGTATGGGCAAAAATGTTGCTCGAATTTTCCTTGATATTACATCGCTCTATTTGAAGCATTTACAAAGCAACAGCATAGCAAATCCTATGTATTTAACTGAGTATGTGCTACGCGTTGTACATATAAATGCATATGTACGAAAACAAATCTGGGAAAAAGTAAAACATATATTTTATTCTTCTTCCATGGTTTATATCAATGCATATTGAAGATTTTCAAAATCTACGTTCGCTAAATTCTTGAAATTCAATGAGTTTTAATGAAAATTTTGTACAAGAATATATTAATTGTATATAATTACAAAACGAATTAAAGAATTAAAGAATCGTCCTTAATCCTAACTTACGCAACTTGAGTTGTTTTTTATTTTTCCGATTAGTGCACTGTAAATCAGCATGCTACCGGGCTTAGAACTTCCAATTTTTATGCAATAAGACCTTTAACGTAAACATGTATATTCGCTGTATACATCGTCCGTGCCAAACCAATATTTTTCTACCTTCATAATCTTGTCGAAAATTAGTTTGCTAGCAACTAATTTGTGTTTATTTTTATAATATTCCGCTACGTACAGGTCTTGTTGGTAAAAGTAACCAATTTATACTATTTGAACAGCGAAGCGCCTCCAACGGCGACAAAACTCAATATCTGATCTCGATATAGTATTAATTAGCAAATTCAAAGGTGTAGAGGTTAAGCTTTGAAGATTTATCGAATTCGCTTGTAGAAACTCTTGCACAACTCGAGTCGGTTATACGTTGTTGCAACAAATTCAAGACGTTTTCATACATTTATTTTCATATAAATCGGGTGCGTCAACACACGAGTACACTTTAATGTAACATATCTGAACTAGATGAAAATTGAAAACCATAAATTTCATGGGAAAGAATAAGACTGAGAAGCGTTTACAGAATATGAAAAAAAAGGGTCAATTAAAAAGACTACGTTAAAGAAAATGTATTTTATTATTATTATTATATATTCTAGACTAATTAAATCAATTCTTAGACTAGAGAAATTAATTGAGCACTAGCATCATAGGCTATCGGCTCGAAAAATGTATTTTAATTACAACAAATTATTTATTTTTTCTCTAGTTAATAAAAACCATGAGTTCTACGAATATAAATATGCTGCAACAAAAACAAAAAAAACTAAAACTGCTTTTGTTGTATTGAGCGGCGGTATAAAAACAGCCGCCTCTTCTGCTGACGCCGGTACAATATTAAACAATAATCTTTTTGACAATCCGTAGTTCAATCTAGAAGCACATCATCGTCCCCCATACAGCTCGAACCTCCGTTGTAGAATTATGAACGCAAAATCTTCATGCAAAATACTTTTGCCGAGAGATTCTTTGTTTTTTTTTATGTAAACTCTGCAGTGGTTTCCTTTTTTAAAGTTTCGTACGATTCATAAATTAAACCAAATATGGTTCACTGTTATCGGTTTGTATGTTTACTTTGATTTAGGTGTTCACTCTTAGCTCAGATCTGCGAGAGCGCCTCTTATGCTAGATGTGTGCATGCTTCTTTTTTTTTTCTCTTTCACGTTTGTTTTATTGTTCTTCCTTTATTTTTTATACGTTACGTTAAACCCTAATATTTAGCTTAAGATTTATTTTTAAGAATCTACTTAATTCGACTGTTATTTTATTGTAACTGAATTTCATGTGTAAATAAATAAATAAAAAGGGAAACGAGAAAATTGTGTTCGGCTGTGACCGATTTTTTTATACTCATCATCTTTATCTTAGAAAATAAATCGGATAAGACTAAACTTCTTTACTCTCATTATGTATATACTGCGGTTTATGAGTGATGAGCGAGGTGTTTCAGTTTATGTTATACTGTAGACGGTGTGTACGACCAAATTCGGTCCATTTTCAACGCTGATTTGCGTGTAAGAATTTTCGATGTTTTTGGCAAATTTAAGGTCGATATCTTCATTTTGCTGTTCGCGGAATGTTTACCATGGAGCGACATGCTTAAATCGATTCTAAAAGTGATGCTAATCAAGAATATATCTTCTGTATGATGTTTCAGCAGCTTTGTTTTTGGTGTTACAAGCAAAATAAGAAAATAAACATACCAAAATCTGTCTGTGTTGCGTGTAAAAATAAATAAGAAGAGAATGACATTTCTCTCTCATGTAATTTTGAGAAGGTTAGCAGCTATTCAAGACCGTCTGCTGTGTGGCTTAAGAATTGAGTCCTGTACGTAAGACGGATACCTTTTTTACCTAAGTTTTTTCGGTATAAAAGTGAAGTACACAAAATAATAATGAAAAACGAATTATGTCTATCAATTCCCGAATCATTACGATAATAACATGTCAATTAATGGTTTTCATGCAGTTTTGTAAATCTAATAAAATAAGCTATGGAAGCAAGAACTTCTGCATTAAGGGTTATATGTAATTCTATTATATTCATAAATACGCAGATGCGCGCATGTAATAGGAACTCTTTCGAATTCGAATCGGTTGGAGAAATAACTACATCTGACACCCTCAAATTTCAATGCATGCTCAGGTATAAGTTATGCAAAACTGTGGAGCAGCCAGCATGTATTTCATAAAATTATTTAATTTTTTTTTTATTGCTTTAGAAGACACAAGTTGATCTTGAGTTAGTTACAAGTGCGTATTTTCTGTTTGGTGTTTAGCAATGGCCTGGAGTCGTATAGTATGATACGGGCTTTCATTCACAAGTCGGAAGGTACTGTGCTTTTTTACATGCAGCGTATGAATACTCTTGATATTTGAAACACAATGAGGAATATCTATATAAGCTTTTAGTTAAATGAAATAGTTTTTGTATTCACCATCGAAAAACGAAGGTGTACTAGATTTGTCTTTCTGTTTATAGTATTCAGAAATATTCACCGAACACATATACCTTAACGGGTATATAAACCAGTCTTTCTGCAATTTATTCTAGGAACATCCGTGATTACAGAAGTTGATTTAGAAAATTGAAGCTCGGAATTATATACTAGGGGCGATACCTTTGTAAGCAAACTTAAAATAGGTAATCCATTCATATTAATGTAACAATTTTCACGTTTATCGCCGAAGGTCATATAAGGCTCACTTTATCCTTACCAAAATGGTTTGCAATTTTAGCATACTCGTTTAAACTGAACGGTATGAAGGATTCGGCAATAACGGACATGAATTACTTATCTCCTTATGTTTAGGTGTATTTGTATCCACATCCCAAGAATTGGACAATATTGGATTTCTCTTTCCGCTTGTAGTTACCAGAAATATATCATTATTGCAAAAAGGGATTACTTTAAAGATCTTATGGATATGTTCATATATAATATTTTCACGTGTTGCGAAGTCGTTAATGAATTCGCTATATCATGCTGAGTGGTAGTTGCGAGTATAAAAAAACAATTGTATTACGTGAAAAATGTAATTGCTGAGCACAGATATGATCTAAATGACCTTGAGACGGAACAAAAACTTTACTCAGTAGTTATTTCTAAGCATGTTTTTGAGGAGTCAAGTTTCAATAATTGATTTTGTGAATATAATTTCACAGTAAACAAAGTCGAAGACGTGGTACACATTTATATCTCGGCACACATTAATTCTTTTGTTACTAAATAAGCAGAACAATGCACAAATATTTTGTTTTTTCTTTAATTTAAAAGCTGTTATTTTTTGTAATTTTATACATTACACAGGCATATATAATGTTTGTATGTATATATATATATATATACATATATAAGTAAACCAGGTGCATATACATGTGAGAAAAACAAAGGCAGATAAAAAAACTCTATGTGTTGCTGTGATTCATTTAGTGTTTTTTTTTTCATTTTTCTGTTGACAACTAACGAGAAAAAGTTTCATTTTTGCTACTATATAAGCTGGAAACATTCTCACTCACAGAACAGCACATAGCTCCAGTATAACTATGCTAAAATAAAGCGCGTTGATGATTATGATTATCGCACTATTGCTAACAGGGTTTTATTGTTGTTTCTGTTTAATACTAAAACAAGAAGAGTCGAAGTCTCATGCAGTTAACTTAACAGCACACTAACAATAAATAAACTGACGAACAGTCAAATAGGGAGACATACTGTTATATAGAGAGGCAGACAAAACGGCCGTCATAAAGATAATAACGATGAGGTAACCAGCACACTCAAAACTTTTAATGCGGTGGGTGGTTAATCTTTATGCCTGTCAGACTGATGGTTTGATTGTTTAGTTATCTCTCTTTATTTTTCTATAGTGAAAAAAAAAGTACGGCAGGTCAAAAAGTTCTTTCATACATTCCATATTTTTTCTTATATTCTTATATTCAACACTTGACAAACAATCCAACATTAGTGCTTACTTTACTCTTTAAGTTTTACTCATTGCAATTTTCATTGTTTCTTTATAGAACTCAAAACTCTTCGCTCTCTTCTGCGCTCATATATTTTCATTCATCATAAACTTCATCAACGACAATCAATATTTGTCCTAAAAGAAGCCGACACTGCGAGATTGTGAAAGAGAATTATTTCAGATTTGTAAGAGAGCAGCTAAGCAAAAAAAAAACGAGAAAAACGGAATTTCACCACACCTAAAGCATAACACTAAGTAATTGTGTTTGGCAGCTAAACGAACTTGAATTTCAACTCATTACAGTTACCAGCCGCGTTCTTTACACGTACTTATCAGGGTCTTGAAAAATTACATTCAAATAATTTTCAATTGCTGGTAAAATCTTGACGAAAATATTATTAATTTGAAATACTAAAGAAAAATAATTTGTTTTTAAATGACTAAGAAATGGTTTGATAACGATTTGAGTGATTCCTTACGTGTAATCTTAACGTATGAAACATGACCGACGATTCGTTTAAATTGGCCGAAATGCAACGCACAAATATTGAATTTGAACGTCAAAGACATTTAGCAAATTGGTTAATTAAAAGTGTTCCTCACATGGCAACACCCCCACCATCCGGTATACAACAACAAGTAAGTAATTATATTCTGTCCTGTTATATATATATATATATATATATATATATATTCCACTTACACTAGATTGTGTCCGATATTCTTTTCTTAATACTGTGTCCAAAATTCCCCTCTTAGACATTGAAATGTTGATATGTACTTATTCATATTTCATCATATTTTCATGTTTTAGTTCACAATCGCAGCTGATCAGACGGAGAATGACAAAAAATTGTACAAGTAAGAGTAACAAGCAGTTAATTCTATATGCATATGTGTAATTTAGTTTGAAATAAATTTTACTCTATTGCAGGATAATAACAACAACTGCCACTACAACAGTATCAGCAGTTAATCAAGGGCCGATAACTACAACAAGTGGTGGTGAGTAAGAATACATAAGCTTTAAGAGGATAAAATAAATACAGTAATAATTTAAAGAGAGCACGATACGTGAGCATTACATGAGAATCATCCCGCTAGGAAATTAATTTCATCATGTTTTACAAAAATTTCACTATCAAGCAAATTCTTTTATAATTTGCAGCCAATGCTTGTAGTACGGGTCATACACCAGTTAGTTCTAACAGTTATATGCATCAGAACCACCATTTTAATACGAAGCACGCAGGCGGTGCGGGTTGTGTGAGTGCGGCCAACAATTCGACTAATAATCCAGTATTTTATCTTATGGCAAGTAATGGTAATGCGGGGGCAGGTGCGGTGGGTAATGGCGGCGGTCATTCAGCCATAAGCACCTCAAATGTGACTCCAAACAGTAAACATACAGGCGCTCTATTGGCGGGTACATCAGGCGGTGCACATTCACATCACGCACATCATCATCATCATCCACAACATGGTTTACAGCACTTAGCTGACGGTCGTAAAGCGAAGTTAAGACGCTTCAATTCACATGACACCAGTTCTAATATGTTTTCGGTAGCAGATTTCGAAAATGCTCGCTTAGCCAGACGTAATGAAATCGAGTTAAAACAACGTCTCCAAAGACGCATGCGCAATTGTTTTGGTAGCAGCTCTGTTGGGAGTGGTGTACTGAGTTCGAATAGCAATTCCGGTTTACTAATCGGTAATGTTAGCAACGATTACTCAACGGGCGATAATAAGACATCAAAATATAATAATGAAGTGAGTTTTCTATTGGCTATGTTTTTTAAAACCAATTTATAAATTTCCTTTTGCAGCTTCAAAATGAGCCGTTGCCCGCTGATGAATTTTTAGAACGCTTTTCATTGCCTCGAGTTGTTAGAATTTCTTATAAAACAAAATATTTCCATGAAACCTTACAATCATCCTCCTCGAATGGCTCTTCAACAGTAACATCTAACTCTTCAACTAGTGCCACTGCTGTCGTAACAAATCCAACATCGGCGCAGGTAGACACTAATATAATTACTTCCAATTCAAATTCAAATACCGGAACATCATCATCAACCTCTTCAGCTTCGGTCACAACCAGAGGTGCTAATGTCATTAATACAACACATACAATCATTAGCAATAGTAGTAGCAATAATAGCGGCTGTAAGCAACTGAATACCTCTATAACAATAAATGGTGCAAACAGTGGCGGTAGTATTGGCATTAATTACAACAATAATCAAGTTCTACATGAAGACGAACAGGGTGAATTGTTTCTTTTATATCGATTGGTGCGCCAACGTCGTCTCTACCACGGTCATAACGCTAAAACAACAGCAGCTAATCGCAAGAAAGGTGTACTCATACCTCAAGAATTTCCGGGTAAGTAGAAAATAATTCCAATTATTTTAATAATGGATTAAAAAGTAAAAGCACTTACTAATTGTCGAAGAATGTTTGCTCAGCTGTTGTTTTCTTGTTCTCTTCAAAAGAAATTAATTTTCTGAGAAATTTCCATTATTGTTGCAAATTGATGACAAATAAATTAAATGTTTATTTTCTACGTAAACTAAGACCTATTTTTTTTACGTAGACTTATTTTTAAAAGGATTGAAAGTTTGCTGTTCGCAAAATTAATATAACAAACAATCCGCAAAGTCATCTCATAAGATCTAAGATTTTAAAAATGGAGAAAACGATACTTTTACAAAATAAACAGTTTTATTGTTTTCAGCGACAGTTAAGTTAAAAAGAACTTTATTCCACTATTTCGGTATTTACTGAATTACTAAACAATTTTGTTGATGAACTAAAAACTTTGCAACAGCTATTTTATGACGCTAGGGAAATTCATTTATTCTATTCTAATTTATTCTAAACTAACAACAATAAATGTACTGGAACACATGAATATTTAGAAACAAATTCTATTAACTAAAAACACTGCTATTCATATTTGTTAAATGTATAAATACAAGTGAATCGAATGAAATTTGACATATCCCTTTGATGATAAGATTTTAATAAAGGTAGTGAAATAATCCGTCTTTTCCCTTTCGCAAGACGATTTTCAAGATGTTTCGAACTTTTTCAATAGTTTAATTTTTAACATCAAGCTTACCAATGAAACCCTCCTAGTTTATATTTAAATCGGGATAGACATCATTGTATAAAAATATTTCTGCAAAAATCTCGTTCTCGTTTCTCGTTCTGTCAACGCTTTGAGATTGTATTTAGTTTGATAAACTAATTGTATTTAGCATGATAACAGTACTTCAAGTCTAACTGACATTTGATATAAAAAAAACAGCTGTTTAATGCGGTCGTATCGCATACGATATGATAAAAACTCTAACACCTTCGTTGTACTCTTTCTTACTTTTGAATTTGTTCACTGTGGTTTAGAAATTAAATTATGTAAATTATGAAATTCAGAAAAAAAAAATTTGTGTATTAAATAAAAGTTTGGATTGTTTTGGAAAGTTCGCTTACTGGAAGATAGAGCACAAAAGCTAAAGCAACTAATAGAATTTTTTTAAAAAGGAAAATTGTTTATAGCGGCTTAGAAATATTGGGAGCACATTTTCTTCATTAATGAAGGGAAATATATATTTTAAACCTTGCGGTAAATATAGAATTCTATGAAGACTAAGAAAAAAAAACTATCAATTTTCTTATTCAAGATTTTTCTCACGGGTATCATCGTATAGGAAACAGTTTGCCGATCAATTGATTGAGTTAGAATTATAAAAAAATTTTTTCTTAAATTAATAATAAAACAAAAATGATTATATATCATCGCGTTTTCGGTGTTACATTTATTCCAGGATAATGTTAAACTATTCTTAATAAAGGAATTTCGATTTTTATATTAATCAAAAAGCCTGCGAAACTTGATTCAAGGAATAAGAGTTTATGTTAAAAGCATACCTGTTTCCAGTAGTTTTGAAGCTTATGACGTTGTAAAATAGTCTCTTTTGTAAATGATTATCATTCGCTTATAAAAAGAACGGGACAAAATTTATGGTAATTTCAACTGAAATATTAAACTAATTAGAAACACACAGCTACCATAACCTAACGGATTTGGCAAACATAATACCTTTAAAAAACAAAGTATATTTGTGCTGAAAATACTAAAAAAATAAAAAAAGATTTATAAATTTTTGTATATTAATCTTTGTTTGCTTGTTGGTTATTTGTCTTTTTTCTTGAATTTTTTTTTTCTTTTAAATTAAAGTATGCCAGTAATATTTGGCAATCTGTTTGGTCTCGCATTAAACATTGCATGGCTTTTATTATTTCCTACTAATTTTAAATAACCTTCTCTTGCTTTGCATGGAGTAAAAGTACAATTTGTTTATGGGCTTTGCTCGACTGGTTACAAAGAACGTTTAGTTGGATCCTTTTTTTTGGCACACTTTAACTATAACAAACCAGGGTTTAAGAACACAAGGGGTAAAAGCAATCATCACTGCCGACATTAATGACAGGCCAATAAATGCTAATGACATTGAGTTTGTAATAAATTTTATTTTTTTTGTGTTTTTATTCAGCACAAGCAAAGTATATTAATTTTATCATAAAGTTCGCAGTTAATAGAAAATCTCTTTGAAGACAATGTATGTTCCAAAGGTCAGTTGTTTTACATCGTTTTTCAGTACGTTAACGAAAATTTCAAAATCCCATATTCGATATCCAAATTGAGAACCAAAGCTACTGCCGAAATATTTGAGATAAAATGTCTGCTTAAGTTCTTTGGTGACTGAAATCTACACATAAAAAAATTTCAAGATTCAAATATGAGTGTAGCCATATGTTGGCTAAACCGTTTTTCTTTCGCCTTAGAAAACAATTAATCCTGGGTATGTAATCAGTATGTCATAAGCCCATATGGTGAATTTTCATGCCAGGAATTCATGTAAAACGCGTAAAACAACACCATCGATGTATCAGCGGTTTTGGCTTGCATGTTTTTAGAAGTACTCTTTCTCCGTGTAAATAAGCAGTATCAAACCTTCGGGTCACCAAAAAATTAACTTAGGATCTTTATTAAGCACACATTTCACTCAATTGAACGAAATTAGCGATAAATTTTTCATCACATTCAAGTCCATGTGACACAAACTTTTAATTTCAATCCAGTTATTCTTATTGCCTTAAGTTTTATGTTATCAAAAACAATTGCGTTTCTTAACAGTTCGTTCCTTTTTATATCGGGGATCGTAAATAATTTGATAGTATGAGTATAGTTCCATGAAAAGTGTATGTAGAGAGCCTTTATCGAAAGGTTGGCTGGTGTTGTGTGTGTCATTAAAAAACGTGCTACACTGCTACACTGCACACACTTTTAACGATATGAAGAAATTTTTATCGTAAATGTTATAAAAATAAATTTAGAAAAAAATTTAGTTCGCATGTGTATGTTAACATTGTTGACGTTGAATGAAAGAAAACGCTTTTATGCCATAAGCGCACTTCCGTTTCCGTTCTTTTTTGACTCGTAAACATAAAACTGTTAACATTTACTGCACTAGTGTTGTCATAACTTGAAATAATAGTTGTAGCAGCACCAACAATCCTACTAAAATTCTAACTCCGCTGGTGGTAAATGGTTTTCGGTTTTCTTATTTAGCTGTTTGGCTGGTTGCTCGTTTACTGCTCTTGTTAGCCAATTTTCTTTGTTTTCTAAATGATTCACATTTTGCTGAATGTTTTAAATATATTTTCGGTTTTAGCAAATTATGTGTAGACATGAATATTTTTTGAACGTTAAAATATAAGTATTTTTTGCTCCATACTGTGCTTTGTTTTCACATAATTAAAAATATCAAACCCTTAGAGCAAAACCAAAACAGAAAGAGTTAGGCGCGCGTTTCTACTTTCATTATACTTTTCTAATTTTTTCAAATAATTTTTAATATATTCTTAGTTTAACTACTCAAATTAAAACTGTATGCTAACTATTACAGCATATCTTGCGGTCACAATTCACTGTCAGACATTATTCAACTTATTCGGTCTACTCCATCTACGAATTATTTCGTGGTTAATCACCCACTGTTTTTGTATGTCCTTTATCTTGCTATTAAAGACATTTCATTAAAATGATGATATTTTTCATAAATATCACGGTAAGTTGGCTATGTTGGTAACACATATTTCTGAAAGAAGCTAAAGCCAGAATTTGCTTTCGTCAATTTTTATTAGTGTAAATATCTATTACGTTTTTAGTATATGCTGTGCGACAAATTGATATTTTTCTAAGATAAAAATAAAACTTTTATTCAATGTTTTTTTTTGAAAAACTAGAACCTCTTTATATAACTTTCCTACAAAATGGCAGATTCCTCATTTGAGATAAAAACCAACTGTGTGATGTAATAGGTGGTTGCCTGTATGCCAGTCATCGACATCTACTGATGAAAATAAAATAAAATAATGTGAAATATCAAGTACATAACGATTGAATTCTATGATTTCAATTTTTCCCTATATAAAAGAACAGTATTCTATTTAGCATTATTGATCATGAAATACTCTAAATTGCATTTTCGACATTCATTGCTTCTATTGTTTAATTTGAAGAAAGCGTCTGCCGAAGCCCATCAAATACTTTTGGAAGATTATGGTGATGCTGCCCCATCGGTATCGCCATATTGGCAGAAAGATGAGCAAAGTTATAGAAAATGATGGGAAATATTTTAGTTAATATATCAATAAATGCCTTTTTCATGTGAAAAAATGTCCAAAATATATGCAAGTATCCAATATTTATATTTTGTAGTCTTTCATATGCTTTTCCCAATCGGCAGAAATGTTTTATTTTATTTATAATTAGTATTTTGTACTTTTTAAAACAACGATTAAAGCAAATATACTTTTAGGTCTTGGATGGTGCGTTCGTAAAATGTTATTTATAAGTTTCTTGCCTAATATCACACTCTGACTCGGCTGTCTGTCTTGCCTTCTATTACTATTAAATTTAATTTATTGAAATGAAAAATTCCTAACTTTCTTGGTGGCATCTTTCATTTCCTTTCTATTACACTTAAAACCGTAAAGAAAAAATGTTCTTGGACAAAAAACAGTAGCAATCAACACGAAAATATGCCCATAAAAATTGAAAAGTGAAGATTATTTTTAAAACTTTATTGAACAATCCAATATTATTTCATCAAATTAATTAAGATATCAAATACCGCACATACAAAGTGGTGCAAAAATAATTGTAGTTGCGGTTTTAAAACAAAAAAATTTTTTTTAATTTACCGGTTCTCAACTGAACGTTGCTAAGCAAACGTTAAATTCAGTATCTTCCCGTATTCTGTATTTTATTTTATTACTTTCTAAGGCATGTATACCTATATTTATTTAGGATCTTCAGACCGGTAGCATTGCCAGTAGCGTCGTCTATCCAAGAGAGTGGACTATATGCAGAATGCAACATCAATAAAACTTTTAATTTGTTTTTATTTTCTGACGACTTTGTTTTATTTTTTGTTTTCTAATCCTTAGTCTTTTTATTCATTTTTTTTCTTTTTAATAAAACCATCGCCATTATTGTTGCTTACTTTTTTTTTATCATTATTTAAATCCTGTGGAGCTTTTTATTTTGAAAGAGTAATGTTGCTAAGCAAATATTAAGAATGGAGGAGGTGCAGGAAGGACAATAAAAAAAAAGCAAAAACGTAAAAGCAGTATAAAGCAGTTTTTAACTTAAATTAAAAAAAGGGAGAAATTAAAAAATAAAGAGAAAACAACAAAGCACTCTTTTTGTAGATTTTTCGGTCACAGAATCATCATCATGAACGTTATTATTAAAATGAAGGGAAAACACTTTGTTATGAAATTTAATTTAATTTATACGCAATGTAAAACATGCCAGCTTTGTTGTTGTTACTATTCATGTTGTTGTAGTACAAATTCATAAATCACAGACTTTATTTGTATAGTATATCGTTTTTATTTTTATGTATGCGCTTTTCATGTGCGTGTGTGTTCTATTTTATGTTGAATCGTAGGTACTTTCAGTATCAGTTTTTCGTATTTGTGTGTGTGCATGTGTCAGATTTTGTAATGCATAATTTATGATATGTAGAAATACTTATATTCACACTTTGCGTGCTAGCATATCTGTGGAAGAGTATGTTTGTGTGCTTTTGTTCATTGTGTAGTGACAAATGTCAAAATGTCAGCCATACATGAAATATTAAATTAATTAAAATTATTTTACATATCACAGAATAACCAAAAAAAGGAGATATTTCCAAAAAAAAAAAAAAATAAAAAAAATTGAAATTTGCAAGAACTTATACGAAAATTTTTTTTATAATTTTTGGAAAAGTCATGTCCTGTATTTTGAAAAACTGACAAGTATAATCATACTTAAAATTAAGTTGAGTAATTTTTATAACATGTAAAGCTGAAAAATGATTTTTCTTGTTTGTTGTTCTCGTAGAATCGTGTCTATTGTATACATTAAAGGGCTAATTTTGACTTATTTGAAGTTTTTTTTTTTTTATTTAAGTATCAGAACCATGTTTAGCGGACACCTCATAAAAATGATGATGGAAGCAACGCCAGTATACATGCAAATCGAAATCTTTGAAATTAAAGGCTTATTCCATAGCTCCTACATATACCGTCTCTCTTTGTCACTCTCTCATTCTTTCTCCGTTATTTTATTATCCAATCAGACACTTATGCTCTTGACCTATCAAAGAGTTGAACTTTATCATAAAGAAAATACTAGGCTTAGCTATTTTAATGAATGCTCGTTTGCACTTGTTTGCTTAATTCACTAGAAAATTTATATTGCATATTTTTAGGCTTCCTTCCTTTATTAAACGATAACAAAATTTCCCATAGAATGAATCCTTTTCATATTTGTTTTCTTTACTTTTTTAATGTTTCGAAATTGAATATTTCAGCAGATAAACTTTATTTATACCCTTCAATGTTACTGTTGTAGCTTCTTTGCTTCCTAAACTTTATTAAAAACACAACAAAACAGAAAAAAGAAATTGTAACAAGTTATCATAAATTCACGTCCGAAACAGAAATATTAGTTAAGCTTCAAAAGAAACTATAAACATAATATTTTCTTTAAAAATCAGCCAGATAAGCAAGCACAACACGACTAAGAAAAAAAAATGAAAAAAATTGTTTAAAATACTCGAATATGAAAAGTTATTTATAAAGTGAATTGCACTGAACAATTACAGAATAAAAACAGATAAATAGAGCGAAGGGAGCGAGAAAAGTAGTGCGTTTTACAGTAAAAAAGGCAAAGAAGCATAAACTTTCAGCTTGTTTACCACATACATTCATATGGGATTTATATGTGTAGATGAACATATACAAACATGCAAGCAACCTACTGATGGATTTGCGGAAACCAGTAGTTGATGTTCCATTAGTTTTACTTAACAACCAACATAAGTCCAATACACAAACATGCCAAAAAAGGAAATGCTTGCGAAATGTGCATGCGTTTCAGTTCTCTCTAGTGCATTTCTCTACGTGCACTTTCGTTCGCATTCATGCAAAGTGTTTGAAAAATTTGAAATTGTATTAAAAACATCATGTGTATGGCATGTCGTATATATATATATATATATATATTGTCGTATGTTATATATATATATATATAATGTATAATGTATATAATGTATAATGTACATATACCTGATGTATAAAATTATATTATATATATATATATATATATATATATATATATGTGTGTGTGTGTGTGATCATATGCGTGCATATTGTACGCATATACACAATTCTACATAAACTTTTCGTGAATTATGTCTATGTGCATACGCATTTCCTGCTTTCATAACTCAGATAATTAATAACTCTTCTTCCACAAAAATTTATTTTATTTCATTTACTTTACACATTAAAAGATAACTTATCTCCACAACCTACGACTAGGACTACACTTGTGCAAATATTACGAACCAGATGACAAAATTCGTATAATAAAAAATAATGATTCTATATAATGCGTGTATTCTCGATCAATTCCGCGCCAACTCTATTATTTACGTCGATCGAACGTCCCCATTTCCCCATAGAGAATCTAAAGATTACATGGAAAGAAGTTTTACTTTTGAAAAAAAGACTTCCTTTCTCAATAGACTTACTACCATGGAAATGAAGTTAGTTATTATGGATCTTGACAAAGAGGGTTAAAATTAGAATTATGAAAGATATAAATCTATGGCGATAAGTACTGCAGACCACGCGAGAAATTTGCGGGCACCGAATTCATGAGCACTAAGCAGCTCAAAAATGCGGGTCTTAAATACTTGAGATATTAGGTACAATGGTATAATGAGAAAGATTTCTAGGTGCTAGTACAATGAGAAAAATTTCTAACTTCTAGTACAATGAGAAAAATCTTTTAAATGCTGGTATAATGCGAAAAATTTCTAAGTGGTGTTATAAGCAGATTATTTTTATTTTTATTAATTTTATTCGTTTATTCGATTTGTTTTTAAATTTATCTCTTAACCGTATTATTCTCTGAAATTTAAAAAATCGAAATTGATTTTTTTTCAATTCAATTTTTATTTAAGACAAGCAAAAAGGTAATAATCAAAACAACCAAATGGTAGCGATTAAAACCTTTCAGCTAAATCGAATAGAATTTTGTTGTTATATTAATTTTAATCGACGACTTTGCGACTCCGAAAATGCAGGTTGACTTTGATTTCCCACGCTTCTTGTAATTATCTAAATTCAAAACTACTTAACAAACCAGACGTTCACCACTCATACGCCCTGCGGCAGATTTTTTGCAATTTTTCAAGCTTTTAAATGCCAAACTAAGCATAAATTTTGATGAAAAGGTGTATTGCTTCAGAGCTTTTTGCTAAATTAAAGTTTTTTCTTGCGTTTTTTTTTTCACAAAAAATTCTTTTCTTATCCTGGTTAACAAAAAAAAAAAGAAAAAAAAAATAGTAAGGATTTTAATTTCTTGCTCTCATCTTCATTAGTAGACGTCCGCTTGCCCTTGTACACTTCTGTTTTGCTTTTTTTCATACGGTTACTTTTAGACGACTGATGCTCTTCATATATTTGCTAGCAGTGTTCGGAGACCAGATTTGTTGGACTTTTGTTCATTTTTATTTTCTACTTTTCCTTTTCTTTCTGTTTTTAATCTTTTATATCATGCTATTGCACAATTTATTTGCACTCGACTTGCTGCATTACTACACTTTGTCATTCATTAACGTTGTCGACTGTAAACTACAAGCGTGGTTATTTTTTAAATATGTGTATATATGGAACACCCAAATGCCTTCTCCCTTCTCTCACTCTTAGTTGGCCAGTGGCTGGCTGGTTGGCTGGCAATGTCTCGCAAGTGTCACCTGCTTTGTGCTGTAATCCTTCTTTCTAGGAATTTTAGTCTTTTCTTGTCGCCCACAGGGATCTCTATCATTCGAATGAGGTTTCGTATTATTAAAATTGGTTTTTTTTCTGCTTCTTTAATACTTTTACGTAATATTGGCGTTGTGCTTAAGATACATTCAGGGATTAGCAAATTATGTGCAGATTCTGGGTAAGTTTCTAAGAGAAATTCATTTATTCATTCAACCGTGCCTATGGTGGTTAAAAAAAAGTTAGAAAAGTTAAAACTATCAAACATTTAAAACAAGAAATAAATTTATTTACCAGTGATCGTTTACGATCATTATAAGAATCAGAATAAGTTCCACGTGACAATGTTTAGCATTTATTTTTAGATATAAGTTTTAGTGAATCCCCGATGAAAAGTAGATAATATTTCCTTCTAAACGATTATTATTTGCTTATTTGTATTTCTTTACAATTGCGCTCGTTTTCTCTGCTTGAATTTAATTGAATTGCAGTGAACTTCGCTGTAGAGGTTACAGACACTCTTTCCTGCCCTCGCTTCTCATTTTTTTGTTACATACAGATACACATTTTTTTATGCAATCATCCATTTTTTCCATCAACTATTTGTTCATTGTCGTTTTAGACATTTCACTAAAGCAGAAATAATAATATTAGCAGTAGGAGTAGCAGTAGGGGTAGTGGCTACGCTGTCGGCGTTACTAAATGTTCTAGTGGACTGGCAATATACTGATTGTGGACATGTTGTGACATTCCCATTCATTTAGCATTAATTTTATTTCTCAAGCAAAGCTTAAAAGTGTCAAACATAATATAGAGAAAATCTATCTATATGTATTCTATCTACAGACTAATGTCAGGTTTATAGAGGAGAGGTGTATAAAAAAGGATTATTGATATCGTTGCACTTTGAAGAAATGTATATGTAAGGAGGAGTGATATAATGGCCATAGCAGCGGAGTGTATGGTTTACAGAATACTATTGAGGACACATTTAGTTATTGCTGCCTGTGTGTGCATGATAAAGACCCAGGGCAATTCATTAGATTTATTTCACAAAAGATAATTACAGCGCTTTTCTACCAGAGACTACTGCATATTAAATACACTTTAAATGATTCTTTAGAGAGTCATTTTTTCTTCTTTCGTTCTTGTTTTACAGAAATGAATTGATGACTATAATGATGCCGAACGACTAGAATAATAATAAAAAGAAATTTTATGAATCATTGCCATTATATTCATCAACGAACTTAATGACAACTAAAGAAAACTACTTCAATTCTTAGATGTGCAGCATTCACCTCCAAAGTATATGCCTAAGTAAAATTGACTTATTTTTCTTCTCCGTTGATAGAAGTACACTAATTTGTAATAAGGTTTAAAATCTCTTGGTAATGTTAGACGCACTAACTGACTGAATTTTAAAAAACACGTTTTTATAAATGCCTGCTTAATACTCCAACTTTCAGAATGATGTCTTGTTTAAATTTTAATCTACTGATCCAAGCTCATGGAAACTGGCAGTATTTTACAGTGGCAACACCAATTTTTAGCAATCTTCATACTTAATTACTGGAATTCATTTAAGAATATTTTTCTCAGTTTTTATACCCACCATCGAAGGTTGCAACAATCAACAGGAAACTTCAGACAGGGCACAAAGTATACATAAACCTATATAACTATCCTCTAGCACCGGTAAAAAAATTGAAAGGATCGACAAAGTCCACTTGATATGATAAAGTATTCGATTTAATTTTTTTTGAAAGCATTTCAGAGAACCCACAAAGTACATATGTTCTTGATCAGTATCATATTCATAGCCCACCTAGATATATATGTCTGTCCGTCTGTCTATCTTTCTGGCTACTTATTATTATGCGCTAAATTAAAGAAATTTGGTAAAAACATTGAAAATTCTTTCACACACATTGGTATTGAAAATTGGTTAAACCGTTCGGAGGGCACGCCTACATACATTTAATATTTTCATTTAAAAAAGGCTTTAAGTAAGCATAAGTAAGTTACGTTCATTTCGTTTTCTTCGATAAGCAAACATATATGAATCAATTCTGGTCCCAGCATTTCATGAATGGTTTTATATTTTGTGCGATTAATCGAAGATTTCAAATGGAAAAATAATTTTATTGTACTCGCGTATGCAAAATGTAAATTGTGTCCATATTAGACAGCTTATTCGGTCCAAGTATGGGTGCTAATAAACGTCATTTTTAAATTTTTTATATCGCGAGAGAGTTTGCATTATAGTCTGAATAAATGTTGAAGTCAACTTTATCCTTAAGTCATATAAATGCGCCACAATCGTTTTATCTGCCTGATTTACACTCATCAAAATGGAGTCATTTCATTGACGCATTAAATTTGTCTTATACATCTCTTTATTATTATGCTCCCTCCATGTATAGTTTCTTCTTTTGGAATATGTTTTGCATAAATTTTGCTGCAGAAACAATTATATTCCCGTAATTAATTGATACTCTCTTCTCATTTGGTGCATACACGCGCTGAGACTCTCATATACATTGTCTCGAAATATATATGCTCGTGCTCTTTCGACCAGTAATGTATGTGTATTTGGTGAATTATTCTCAAGCAAAATATATAATAGCGTAATAATAAAGGAAATTCTGCTAATGAAACATTTAATGAAACCACATCGAAGTTGCTGATCAAATGCATTTCGCATGTACATATCTGCAGTAGTATGCACATGCGATGATATTCTTAAATTTCGAATTATTCTTGGACATGCAACGAGTTCTGATTTCACTTTTCAGACAATGACCTCCTAAAAATATAAGAAGTTAATATCTATCTACCAACTCGAAACGCATGCATATTTCGTAAGCAATCAACGAGAGAGATTCAAACTACTAACCTAGGCTAAATTAAATGATGAAATTTTAGTTGCAACAGAAAAAGGGAATAAAACACTTGGTATTAAGTTTTACACTTTGCAAGCGTTGGCTTTTATTGTCATTTGCAGTCAAACAAGCCGTCATTTCGCCGGGCAGTCAATGAGGCAGTTTCATTGCTTATACCTATAATGTGTTATGTTGTCTGGTTAAATGTGAGTGCACATATTTGTGCCTCATTAAACATTTTCATTTTACGTGCTAATTGCAAATTGCTTAATGTTACAACAACAGCAGAGCACTACATGTTACTAAAGGCAATCTACTTATTACACTATGTATTCTTCTCTGCAGCTATGATTGTTTACAATACAACGGATAGAGACGGATGTGTATAATAGGAAGCGATATGCAAATCTCCAATTCTCTTTACTTCTCTTTCTATTTGCGTCAGAGCTTATTAGGGACAATAAAGTTTAAGCAACGTCAGACGCACTAAACAACAACGTTTTCATTTATATGTTATTTTAATGCGAACTCTGTTGATTTATTTCTCAGTAAATACTTAACGTATATTTATGAAGTTATTTCTCGAGTTGAATGTAAATACGAGATAAATGTGTATAACGAAAAAGACATTAAAATTTAAAATTATAAGTTCGCAGGAATAAAAATGTTTACACTCATTTCTTCGTTCGTCTTCTTCGTTCTGCTTTTGTACACATTAATAAAATATGGGATAAATTCACTTTAACAAAACATTCGCAACATTCAGAAGCACGCCTTAAGTAGTAAATATATTCTTGATTAGTATCAAATTTGGAATTGATTTAAGGGCATCCATCTGCTGATTTGTATAGTGTCTACGGTAAACATTCTTCAGTTCTTTAAATGAAGATATCGGCTTCAAATTTGGATAAAAGATTAAAAGTTCATGCACACCAGTTAGTATTGAAAATAGGCCAAATCGTTGAAAGGACACGGCTACTTTATAACATGAACTGAGAATTTTTCTGGTCTCTGGGTTTTTACTCATTAATCATAAATTATAACACGTACACGACAAAAATGTTCACTTCAATTTTACGAAAATGGAGAAAATTCCATTTTGTGTTCTTTTTTTAACGGGGCGAATATAAAGCATTCGGACACGGCCTTGTCTAATTTTCGTAATTGCTGTATTTAATTCTTTAAAGCATTGAATTTTAGCAAATAAAAACGCAGATATTCCATTTATTTTTAACTTAACTGAGATTCTTCACGTTAAATGAAAATTATATTTCGTTTGGGTATTCTTCGAAATCTAAATATTTCAATTGCAGCATGAGTTCGTATATCATGCTTATAGAGCTATCTCTTTCGCCGTTGTTGTTGAAACAGTTACATAATCACAGTCTCTTACTGATAACAGCCGTTTGCCTCTTCAACGTTAAACTGCAAAATTAAGTTCGAAAATTACGTTCTTTCAACAAGGTTGCTGCCTTATTCATCTTTGTTCTATTTTCATTCCAGGTTACTTTTCTTTACTTAATGACAAAGGTATGCCTACAGCCACTCAATATACCTCTTTAATACAATTGGTACGCGAACGAGTTTGTAAATTTGTCTCGGTGGAAAATATGCCTGCTTTTACAGAATCCCAACCGAGTAATAGCGGTAATCCCAATTCGCCCACGGAAGGATGTTTAAATATTTACTCGGCTAATGGCAACACGCCCACCAATAATCGACCTCAGTATATTAAGACTACGGCTCGTGGAGGACAAGTTTTCAAATTGTTAGCCGTCTATGAGGACGGTAAACAAGAACATGGCGCTTTGGGTGCGAGTATTTCTTGTGGTGGTTTAGGTTCAACTAAGCAAAGTAATGGTCACGGCCGTGAAAAAGAGAAGAGTCGTTATGCTCAGCTATTAAATGAACAACGTCAAACTTTGTATGTTTCACTTGCTACGAAAGGCAAATTTTATGAAATCGAGCCGGGTATACCTCAGATACTACAAAAACGGCTAGACATGTCAACGCACGATAGCGGAAACACTCATCATAAAAAAATTAACGCAGATTGCGTACATCGCATAACGGCTTTAATTGCTCCGAACAAAGAATTTCCGATTATTTTACGTTATATTTCGGGACCCACTGGCTGTGCTAGTGCAATACCAGAAAATTTGTCCATTACTCGTATCAGTACCGAAAATATAGTAATTGCTTGTCCGATTGAGGATGTCGAAATGCAAAGCCCTTTGCATTTGCGAAAGCTTCAACTAACCAAAGAAATGAATTTCTTGCGTAACACCCTGGGCTTTGAGAGTGAACAGCGAATGTTGGCTAATCCAAACGTCCAAAATATTTTGAAATTCTGTCAATTTAACTGTGATCAGTTTCTGAAAATGGTAGAAGTAGAAATTCTAAATCGTTCTGAACGTTCTACCTCCAAAAGTCGTGTGGACGGCTTAAAGATTTTGAAACCTTTACATTTTCCAAAACTGTTAAGACGAGAAAAAACTACGATTTCTGCTCACGAGAAGGAGGATTCTATAATATTTCTCAGCAAATCGGATTTGGCCAATTTGGAGCATAAAGAGCAATCCTTCGATCAGAGCACCAATCGCATAACTGACAAAATGAAAGTTTTTCAAACAACCAAAAAGAAATGGTTTCGTAAACCAGATAAAAATTCTGTTCATTTTGTAAATGCCATGGATTTGGATGAGCAGGCCAAACGCATGAGTATGGAGCGTTATTCAGACATGTCCAAATTATTGCAGGAAAGATTCGGAGATAAACCAAATACTTCAGGTAATGAACATGAGGTAACTTCAGAGCCGAGTGGCGGTGCCAGCGATGTTGGTTGTTCGGATAGTGAAACCACTACCTTCGCTACCATCGAAGAAAAACCCAGCCGAAGATATGGTTCTACTAAGGCCGGAAAAATGGTTAAATTGCAAAAATCTATGTCTTTGCAAGACATTGAATTAATCACAGTAAATGCACGAAAACCAGATCTCTTGGCTTCACATCAAACAACTGATACAATTTCAGAAGCTGGCACGGATTTGGAAGACGTCGAAAATCATGAACCTTTGCAGCAGTCTTTTATAACTGAAAAACTATATAACGAATTTCATGTGAAGACCCGACAATACAGTAAATCATCTTCGAGTCTGCATCAACTATTGAATTTCTCGTTGCCTCAGAAATTGCAAATTGGCGATAATAAGCGATCATTAGCTCACTTGAAACATCAACCTCCTCATGGCAATCCTAACTCTATCGAAAAACGTTTAGATTTTAGTATAGGCGAACCGGTAACTGGCAGAAGAGCTACTGGAGGTTTAAATCTCCTAACGGGTGTTAACGTTGTAAATCAACAAACGGCCTCTTTATTGACATCATTAACACCCAACAATCTTATAGAAGATGATTTACCCTATTCCAGTGTACGTGATTCATTAGTATTATCTAGCGATGAAGGTAGCCCGCCTGACATTCCTGCCAGCACTATTCGTCAAGCCTTGCATTTAATTGACCATGCTAAGGAGAACATTTATGCGGAAATTTGTCATGAAGTCAGCGCCATGGGGGGCATACCCAGTCATAACCAAACACGTGATAATTTCTCAGGCGCCACACATTCCACGCAGATCTCAGATGATTATGGCGATTATGCCTCTCTTACGTATCCGGCTTTAAATCCCACAACAAACAGCACCAACAATAACAATTCGACAGGCTTAGGCAATGCCATCAGTCGCGTACAAATCAATTGCCCGGCCAGTTCAATCAGCTACCATTCTTTATATGTAGGTGATGACCATCCCGGTGAACATCAATTGGCTAAGGAACGAAGGCGTAATGCGAATTCGAAAAAGGAGGCAAGACATGCACGTGACCGTTCACACATTACGACCGTCGATGTGGTAGGCGGTGGCAACATTGGGAATAACATGACAGCAGTAGAAGCAATTAACACTGATGGAAATGATTCAGGGGGTTTTGACAATATTTACAATACGCTCAAATGATGACTAATGTGATTTAGTTGGAAATTGGGAGCGTCGGTTTTGAGTGTGTTGAGTGATGGTAAAATATTTTGATTAATATTTAGAGCGGGGATAGTCGTGTTAATTATGATAAATATGGTTCAAGGGAACAAAATAAATGTATGCGTAGGAAGCACATAGTAAAAGGAGAAAATCTTTTTTAAAATATAAAAGTTGAAAATTACGTTTTCATTTAGAGATGTTCTTTACGAATTAATTTCTCATGTTTTTTCTTTGTAAATTCTTCATAAGTTATTTTGTTTCTTTCGTGCTTCTTATTTTTGATTTTATTCATATTTTTTTTTAAAATAACACCTACTTAGATTCGCAAAATTCAAAAAACAATTTCATTTATTTCGCCTGGTTTTACCTATTTGACGTAAAGCTCTTCAAAACCTTTTATAAATCTTCGCAAAGTAAAATCGTAGCTATATCTTAATCTTATAGCGAAAATGTGAATTGAAATTTGTTTATTTGCTTTCCATTTTTTTTTTCTAAACTGACAATAGGATGTTAAACAATTTTTTTATCTCCAAAAACGAAAAAAAATTAGTTGATTCTGAATTTTCGGTTTTCCTTATTAACTATAATGAAAACTTTTGAAATTATTAAGCTTTTCGGAGGTTATCGATTAATAATTTGTTGTACCGATTTCTCAATCAAGTTAGTGTTACAAATAGTTGATTATAGGACATTTTCACATCGTGGACCTTTTCTTATAAACATTTAGTAACACAAGAATCTGCCGTAATAATACATCCTTCCTCAGACTTTGCTCATCATAAAGGGAACCATATACACCCATTTTAGTCCTTGAAATACCCACCGCGGATTCCATGTAGTTTATCTTCGAAATTCTAAGACGATTCAGTCAGACTGGGTGTGTATCCGTCCGCCAACCATTGCATTGAAAAATTGAATTTATTTTATCGAATGAATTCAATAGGTCAGATTAGAAGATAAATGTTATTTGCCCAGCAAATCTAAAATTATTTTTAAAGAATTTCCAATAAAATGTTATCAGTTTTGCTTAATATTTTCCGATCTAAAATTTAGCTCGCAGCAAAAACAGTTCTAATGAGTTATTGACGAACAATTATTTATTAATAATATTAATAAAATCAAAATTTCTTCATAAATCAAAATTTTGCTCCTGATCAGAACAAGAATAAGGTTTAAGGTTGCCGAAGTTCTTTTGCGAAGATAAATGAATATTTCTATGCGACGTCGTTTCATTTTAAGGATCCCGAATCGATATCGTGTCCCTTAAGTGTAAAAAACACTTACTTACATGAAGAATAGAAATTTCTGGAAGTCGATACCCTCTTGTGAAATTAATATCCCTGCTCCACAATATTGATTTTTTCCACATAAAAGAAAAAGCACAAAAACAACTCAATAACCAATGCCACCAATTTGACAACTATTTTATTATTATTTTTCTTTCACTTTTTAAAACTATGCTAATAAACAAAAAAAACCAAAAACGAAATATTATATATTAATAGATATGCAAGAATTTTTGTAAAAATTCAATATTAAAAGAAAATTGAATATAAAGAAAAAATTTTATGGAAGACACGTCTCCACATGCAAGGATGATAATAAATAATATTTTTTATATTTTATAAGAAGAGCAACAGAAATAAAATACCAGAACTCAAAAAGTATTTTATAAAGAATTTAATATATGTACAGAAAAATAGATTAATAAAAAAGTAGAAACATGATAAGGAAAAAACATATGTATATTTACACAAACACACACTTTTAACAATATTAAATTTGTAACTATGCAAATTAAGTGAAAAATAACCAACAAAAAAAAAGATAAAAATGAAAAAAATAAAATATTGAAATAATGAAAACAAATAGTCCTAAGAGAATGGAATAAACAAACATGCACTTACATGCATGCATGTGTGCATATGTATATACACTTATGTATATAAAATTATAGTAAAACAAACAAACAACATCTGTGTTAGTAGTGGTAGTGAGTTTGCGTTTAATTATTAAATATCCTTTTACGAATTTTTCAAATCTTAATATTTAAAAATGTTTTTCTTTTCTTTTTGATTGTTAATTTTAAGAGAAAATTTATATAGTTTTGTAAATTACGTCGTTTAAAGCAGGCGAATAAAAGTAGAAAAAACAACTCAACTAAAGCAAATGCAAATCAATAAAATATTAGAAGAAACAAAATGAATGACGGGAAAAATCGGAAAAATTTGAAAGAGAAATTTCTATACAACCCCCCAAAGACATCCAGAAAGCAACAGTAAATACGAAAACAAAAAACAAATGGTTTATTATTAAATATAAACACTTTGTACTGTATACAGATTAGTACACACATAAATAGATGTTAAAACCACATTTAAAAAAATTGCATCATTTAATTTATGTCATTTATAAAGCAAGGTAGAATGAAAATCAAACCACACATTTAATTTTATTGAAAAAGAAAAAAAACGAGTGCAAAAAGAGAGCGAGATAGAGAAAAAAAGATTTAAAGTTTTGTATGAAAAACATTGTATAACCGATCACATGTAGGTATTATTAGCTTTTAGTTGCGTATAACAATAAGTAACAAATACAAAGAAGTAAAAAAGAAAAACAACCTTAGACGACAAAAAAGAAAAGATTTAAGGATAAGATTATTACAAATAGACATGCGTGAAAGGAGCAGCGGCACCACGCTAATAAGCTTCAATGAACTTTGTTAAATATTGAAAACAAAATGGAATATTTTTAATTTAAATTTTTCTGTTAAATAATTGTCATTATTTCATTTCAAATTAAATAGTCTTATAAAAAAACCTTACTAATCTGTTTATATAATAGTTTGTCTAAGAACCATTCAATACTGAATGTGAAATTAAGAATATATAGTCATTGCTTTGGGAAAACGTTTTATTGGATTACATTTTCTGCAGCAACGCCATACTTTTTTCCTATGAAAGTTTTATAGCTTTTGGTCAAAAACACTTTTCAGATATTTTTGCAATCATTGTGACAACTGAAAATGTGACTGTACTCTATGCGAGCTATACATTGAATTTCTTAAGTCTTGAATTTTCCAAAGCTGCGTGTACTTTTTGACCAGAAGACTCATTACTTTTTAATTATTTGGCATATGCTTGTGCACATGAGTAAGAATAAAAATAAATTTCGATCTACCTATAATTCTTTGTTTATAGGGCAAATATATTATTCTAAATATCGTACAAGAGATGCAAATAAAGTTTCAGTATTTGCGCTACTCTCTTTTTTGAAAAAACCATCGAATATATTAAATTGTATTAAATACATTTTTAGAATAACGGTTAATATAAATTATCTCTAAAATCTAAATTAAAAGACAAATTGTACTGAATTGTTTGACATTCTATTGAAAAGATTTGAATTAATGTTTCTATACTGATAAAAAACAGGACGAGACTTATTATATTATTTATTTTCTTTTTTTTTTTAAATCCTATTCAAAACAATCGTAATTTTCAGTATTTTTTTCCGTGTTTGAGCGTTTCACGAATTTATATATAAGAAAAATACCATATAACAGACGTTTATATATATCACTGAATGGTCCGCGTCCATTTACAACTAAAAAGGCAGCAGATATTCTCGGCGAATGAAAGATAAGAAATCCAACTTTCCTTGTCCGCTGAAATTTTGGTCTGCTATGTCAGTCGACAAGTTGACCACCACCCGACGACATTAACGAAAATTTTGATTATTTGGTAAATTGATTACAGGTCAATAACGGCGGAGTTTTCCAATCGCTCAGAACAGAAAAACCATTAAAATTATAAACTTTTCATGACCTGACCGTTATGGCTCATTTACTTTCATTTATATATTTTTATTTTTCATTATTAACATATATTTTGTATATTTCATGATTGTTAAAATTTATTTTTGGATTTTTGATTCAGTTATAAGAATTTGAACTTTTTGTAATTCTTTTGGATTAATTTTATCTATATTATCTTAGACACAATCAGTCCACTGTTCTAATAGACTACTTTAAAAATATCAAGCATATTATAAAATTAAAAAATACTTTCACAAATACAAACAATTTTCTTTTGCAAAGTAAAACTTGAAAACATTGGTGTATTTAATTTGCGTTGTTGTTTTATTGCTCTGAATTTTTAATTACGTTTTTCCCCATTTTCAGTTCTAAAAATTTACATTTCTAAATTTTTTCGTAATATATATACCTTTTAAATGAAATGTGAATGCATTTCATGCCGCACCCCCGCGTACCAAATACAAATTTATGTAAATGTGTTTAAATCAGTTTGAAGATAAAAAGATTTATATTAATGTCAGATTAAAGATAAAAGAAGAAGAGACAGATTCCTCGATTCTTTCGAATCCTTCTTGATCGTAGGCTGTGAGCCTTTGAAAATTAAACTTTACCTGTGAAATGAAGTTAAATGGACAAAGCTTCCTAGATATTTGCAAAGTTCGTAAAATTAGGCCTCTTTTTTATCTTAAGTTTAATAGATTTCAAGTTATAAGCTTTTGTAAAGTCGACGAATGACGAAAAATTGAATATCTAAGACTATATGACATTAGCGAGTACGCTTTCTTGATACATCTTTTAAGTAAATTTCTTTACCTGTTTGCTTGTGCCGTTACAATCAATTCAGCCTTTCCGTATTTGGCCCTTTTATACGATGAAAGAAGAAAATTTCTGACCTCAATTGTTATATATGTATTTTCGATCGTGTGGAAAAAGTGACCATGGAGTAATAGATCGCTGAGAATAGTAGAAAATCAAAAATAAAAATTATACGAAATTAAATTTATTTTGGTAATTTTTTTAGTTCGTCTTGATTTATTTTTACATTGTATCTTAAGTCCTATTGTTTGGCTTGATTATTTACCAAAACTT
This sequence comes from Glossina brevipalpis, assembly GCA_000671755.1. Taxonomy (NCBI): domain Eukaryota; kingdom Metazoa; phylum Arthropoda; class Insecta; order Diptera; family Glossinidae; genus Glossina; species Glossina brevipalpis. Next base: position 6,156,832 of record KK351011.1, on the reverse strand, counting down.
TAAAAACAAAACCCAAGAACTAAAATTATACCATTACGTTTATAGAATAAGTATTTAATTAGTTATAATTCGCGTATAGTCTCTTCGAATTCTTCTCATCAGGAGAGCACAAAAGGAAGCAAAACTAAACATAAAATCAAGGACTGTAACAACAATACAAACAAAAAGAATATTAAAAATGATAAAACAAAAAATCTGTGGCAGAATAAGTCACTAGAAGAAGTCATCAACCAGAACACAAAACAAAAAACAATTCAGAGAAATTAGGAAGAAGCTCACCCGCGGTGACAAATTAAATCTTGGAAATCTTTAATTAAAGGTAAGAAACTATTCCCTTTTTTAAACAAGAAAAAGAAAAATTAATCTTATCTTCTCCTTTTATAAAATTCACAGAAGTTTTCTTAAACAAACTGTCATCGCCTAAAATGAATCATTCGTAGAAACATCATATCATCGTCATAGTAAAATGTCGTGAAATAATTACATAAAAAAAAAATTATTAAAAATAAGTGAAGAGAGAGTGAAGCTACTTAGTTAATAAGTGAAGAAAGAAACTCTAAAGTTAATAGCATTAGGAACATACAAAAGATGAGGCAGCTATTTTTAAATATTTTTTCAAACGAAATTTAAGTCAATAAATTTAAAAAATTACATTCACGTAGAACACAAAATATACGATAATCGCATTACTGTTATTAAAAAGATAAACACATAATAATAATTTTTAATTATGTATAAATGTACATATTTATTTCATAGCACATCTAAGGTAAAATATAAGCATATGAATATCTTATTTATCTTAATTTTATATTCGCTTTGAATAAATATAGCATTTTCTCAGTTAAATATAATTTTATTATATATGTATATATATATATATATATATATTATTATCTACATTGCTTTTTTTGTTTATTTGTATAATGTTTTAAAGCTAAATTCTGGCATCCTTGATAGGAAAAGTGATACCGGCAAGAACGTAAAATACAGAATTCTTAACAATTTATAACATGGCATATGCTTAATGTAATTGATCCAAGCGTAAATTATGTTTCATACGTTCCTATTCATGCCGTAGTCGGTCAAACAACTGTTTGAAGTTCATTTCTTTCCTAGAATATAAAATTACTTTTTTACAGCTTGTTTTCTTGCATTCGCCTAGCACTTTGTGTTTATGAACGACCTAAAATTTTTCCAGACTGAACTCAAAACGTTTCATTAATCAATTTTTGATGTTCGTATAGTTTGGGAACCGAAGGCCATTTGTCCAACGCTCTGCAATATACTCAAATTATTTTGTCTTATCATCACTTTTAGTGCGTATATGGAAAATTTTTTTTTCTGTGTCGCACGAATTTTGAAGTGAGTTCATAAGCAGTGCAAAGAAGAAGGGTACGTAAATGCGTATCTTAAAAGTTTCATATGTCTTTTAACTTCGATCTTAATTGTTTGTAAATTTATCGATTATTGCGATTAATTTGCAAAGAAGGCAAGTAAATGTGAAATTTTTTGTTAATAAATCTAATAAAAATCCCAATTGCTTTGTACAAGTGGAATATTTCAATAAATTATCCGATAGAGATATTTCTTAGAAGAAGCGGAGTTTTAAGTTGGATAAATATCGATGATTTACCGAGAAAAAATTATTAATATTTAATAATAAATGTTATCAAAACCAATGATTAATGCAGAGGGCAACCAGCTACATATCCGATTGTCAAGATCCACACAAGAGTATTGTAGATTTGGCATTCCAAACGCCCTAAGAAAGTGCTGCAAAAAAACTACGTAAAGTACATATAGCTTTAATCGACTCAGGATTACAATCTAATTTGGTCATGTCCATATGTCTGCAAGTACGGTTGTAAAATCTAATATTAAAACCCGACATTTGGGACATATTTCTTAAGGGGAAAAAACTGATCAAATCTAAAGAAAGAAATAATTTAATTACATAAAGAAGAATAGCAAGAATATATTATTGTTTATAATTTGCAAAATTTAGCAGATATCGTTCGAAAATCGGCGCAGTGACAAATCAGAATAAAAAGACTTTGCCATAATCAGCATTTTTTTTTTTGTTTTATATAATTTTTTTTTTTTTACATTTTCTTTCAGTTGAAATGAAAAACAGAACGAAACTATATAAGTAAATTGAAACTTGTATAATTACAAACGAATACTCACAAAATAGCTATGATATTAGGATATAGTCAATAAACCAAACAAATTGTAAATAAAATTTTGTATGAAAACTTGGTAAACCAAAAGAAACCCCACAAAAGAAACGAAATGACAGACAGATATAAAATTGAGGAGCTAAGCGAAATATAAAAGTCTCTTGTAAAAAATTTACAAAACGCAAAATACGAAACATAAGTAAAATATTATTTTAAAACTATAGCTAAAAAAAGGGTTGGTAAACAAACGAAAGCTCCAAGCGAAATAGGGAGAGTGGGCTTAAGATTTGTAAAATATTTGATACCCCCGCATAACCTCTTCTAATAATAAATGTGATAGTAGCAAAGTCTAGTTTTGCATATGAACAAAACAATAAACTAAAAATAAACAACAAAGAAAAACGAAAAAAAAAGTATTAAGTAAGGAAATAAGAGAAAACTTTGTTAAATAAATTAAAAAATAAAATTGACGAAAATGTAAATGAATTGCAAAAAAATGCTTTAACGAATGAAAAACAAATACTTTATGCAATTAGATCTTTTTAAAACTAATTGTAAAATAATTTTAAGCAATTTTTCCTTTTCATTTTAAAGGCATAAATGAAGTAACATAAAAAATTCGATACAATTTCAAAGCTTAACCAACCAATTGAAGGATTTTAAAACATAAACACACACACATATAAACACACAAAAAACCGGGCGCAGCTACAAGTGCACGCATATACGCCACGCGAATGCCTTTTAAGCGCAGCCAGCACACATGGGATGACTGCAACTGTAAAGAATGAAGTACACTGTTTGAGTATGTATCGTCCACTTTACCAGCAGATAAAACCCCCTTAACCCTCTTCCGATGATGGCGGTCACTGTAACTTGATAATAAGTAATGCTAAATTAGGAAAAAATTAAATGCATCGCGTAGTCTTTCTGAAAACTGTACTACGAAACAAGGTTACATAAGAGGGCTAAAACTATGTTTTTTACACACGCATACGAAACTAGACACTCAGATAAAAAAAGGCTAATCTTTTTAATTTTTATATAATCAGGGCTTTATAGTCATCATAATGTAGCTATTGATGTTCTTTGGTTTAATGATAAATAATATGACAAAAATTTATATATGGCACATACACATATGTGAATATAAAAAAATGGAAAGTAATTCTCTCTAGTAAATGTGATATACAACAAAAAATAAGCTGATAATAGATGATATTAATAAATTTAAAAATTGAAAAAAAATAAATAAATAAAGAAATAATATTCAAAACATACTCAAGAATAAAATATAAATAATAAAATATTAACGAAAGACAAAGAGGACATAATTATTATTGAAAAATTAGATATTCTAACAAATTCTTTGTTTTTTATTATTATAATAGACAAAATAATGAATAAAAGCAAATCAAATCAATAAGAAGAAAGGAAGAAAAATATGAAGCAAACCTCCCGCCAGCATATTAATATATATATTTATATTAAAAGAAAAACTTATAACACAAATAAAAAGCTCTTAACTATATTACATTTATTTTACACTACACACAGTTTTCTTATATTATTTTTCAATGACAACAGAACCAATCAATAAAAAAAAACTAATATTAAAATGTATCCTAAGCAAAAAAAAAATTTATAGTATTCCACAATGAAGAAACTACAGAAAATAACGGTTTCCGCTACCGAATAGAAAACGATTCTCTTATTTAGAGATTCAAATATGAGAACTCAAATTGGAGGCAAACATACAAACTTTTCCTTAAATGTGACAAAGAAAAATTTATAACGAATGCTGGCTTAAAATAAATACAATCGATAAACGTTTGTGGAATTACAACAACAAAAATTATATATAGCACATGCATACATAGTGTAAACATAATTATATAAAGTATAATAATGATAATATTTTTCATCAGGGATTAATAAGGCGGAGTTTTAAGATAGTATTTAAATTTTAAACAATCTGTTGTTTATTAGTTTTGAAAAATCAAAAAAAAAAGTTTGAAGAATGAATCGTAAAATTTAATTTCTTGGCATAAATATCATAAAAGAATTGAACACATTGAACTGTAGCAAATTTTAAGTTTTCTACGCCGAACGTATACGAAATTTATGATATTTTTTTACTTCCCGTAAATAAGTCCTCTAAAGCCATTTATAGTCTCCCTAAATATGAAGTAATTATTTCATTCATATTCTATTCTATTAATTTTTTTGTTTTTTGTTTACATTTCTAAAGACGCAAAAGTAAAAAAAATGAAATGCAAATGTTCGGTAATCAATTTTATAGATAAAATTGTGTGAAAAAAAAACAGAAAAGCATAGTAACGGTTGATTAGGAATTTTAAAAAATTGTTACGAAATTATAATTTTGGTTTTTCTTGTTTTTCTCACTTAAGCTTCATTAAGCTTCATTGTGAATAGCATAGATTGCATTCAGAATTTTAGAAGAACTATTTACGACTAAATTATTTACAAGAACTTATCTTTAACTTTAATGCTAGTTTTCGATTTGTCTCTTCGAATGTCACCATTCAACTTTACGTTATATCTCCTAACGAAATCATTAATTCCATTTAGTTGCTTTTGCTTGCCATCCTTTGTTGAAAATTTTCATTAAACTGAAAGTTAAAATAGAAATTCGTAACTGGACAAGCAGGTTGAGAAACAAGCTGACAATTGAGCAAAATTGTTGTCAGAAGCCAAAAAATCAAAAGAATATTTAAGATAACCAAAAACAGCTACATGCTTTATTAAAATCATTGTTTACGGTATAACAGATATCGGATTAAATGGCCGTAAATGGGATAGCTTCGGTTGGTTTTTTACTTCGCCATACGCGGCATTTAAAAATCCTGTTTAGAGCTGCACTTAACACAATGTGTTAGTAAAAACATTTGAAACAGCCATGAAAATATGACAATGAAATTACTTCCTGCAGAAATCGGACAGGGCCTTATAAAATGATCTAGTTGAAGTTATTTTGAAAAGAAAAAAGGAACACCTCTTTAGGCCAATCATCATAAGTACCTCAGCTTTATTGATTATTGAGCAAAAATTTCTATGACTACAGTTCTTTACGTAACTTGGGTGAGTTATAGCAGCTACTTTTTAATTACAATATTTAACGAACAAACAAATAATTTTCGGAGAATGAATAAAGTGAACTTTTAGCGGATCGATATGCGGGGAAGTAACTAAATCGACTCATCATTTTGAAATGCTCAGTCAGATGTATGTATACGTTACTATTATCAATATTTCGGCAAGAAGAACATAAGACTTGCATTTCTTTGTAAACAATTTGCAACATTTCAATTATTCATTCTAGAAGATTGGTTTACATTAATGTTCTTTTAAATTTAATGAAAGCGAATTGGTTTTTAAAATATCTTTTACTAGGAATCTATCAGTGTTTTATATGTTAAAGTAGGTTTTTATAATAAAATTTTAAAACTAAAATAACAAACATATACTAAATTTTTTTTAAAATTATTTATAATTTCTAATATGTTAAATACTTTTATTACTGTGCTAAGTAAATGTTCATTACAAATTTCTTCTTCATTCATTTTTACATAAATTATAAAAACAAACAACAATGAAAAGGAAATTCTTGTCAAAAAGCCGCCCATAGGCCTTCTAAAAAATACATAAATAAATAACAAAAAATTATAAATATTTACATATAAACATGTATAAATAAAATTCAATGATTATAACATTCAGTAGCTTAGGACTTAGTTAATAAAAAAACTGTTCATTAAGATACCCAAGAACTATAAGACAAAAAAGTTAAACATTATATTGGTGTCTATGCATATTATTTATGTAATATCTATGAGTATAATAGAAATAAAAAAATAAACCAATGACAAAATCAAAAAAGTAAAAGAAACCGAATTGGATGTTCAAGCATTTAATTAAATCAATGTCTCATAAAAAATATAAGAAGTTTTCAATTTTGCAATAGTTTCGAATATTTAAATGTGCTGCTGAATACAAACTGTATTAAATTTTCGCTTACAATAAACACGATAAGTCTAAAATACATAAAATGTGTTGTCCCCTTACCTCTTACAAAATAGAATTATTTAAAAGCAAGTTTTTGAAGAGGATTAGAAAATATTGATGTGAAAAAATTTTATAAGCATACCCACCAAAGAGTAACCAAATATCGATCATTGAAATCATGTCATTGATTATTAATGGATATTTGTTTATAAAAAATTATTTAATGAGAAAAGACGATAAGAAAGAGGTAATGCACACACAAAAGAAAAGCTTATAAACTTGAAGCGTAAATATATAAACTTATACAAATTTAATCATTTTCCATATCTGACCAGCGCATCGCGTCATTTCCCCTGTTTTGACTACATCCCCTTTTTTTTATTTATTCAGAAATTTAAACTTTAAACTTAAAATAAAAATAAAAATCATTAAATTCTTGAAGTTAAAAACTTTGGCTTTATTTTAATCTATTCAGAGGAACCTGTTCTGTAATCGATAGTCCACGTTGTACCTTACTTAAATTTGTATTCAGTTTATATACCATTGTTATTAAGTATTTTAATAGAATATTAATATTTAAGAATTTGAATTTGAATTGAAATTTCCTTTTCTCCATTAATAATGTTTTACTTGCAAAAGCAAGGAAAAGCGGAATTTGAGTTTTTCAAAGGACTAATGAAGGTTCGTTTACGATTTTTATTTCGATTGAATTCTGAATACGTTCAAGTCTTCCTATTGAATTTCTATTAATAACTTTTTATCGATTATTGTTAGATACGGCTTTTATTTTCTTAATCAAAAAAAAATTTGAAAAAGTTGAAGAATTAAAATTTCATTAAAAACCACTTCACTCAATTCTTTTCTTCTTTTTAATTCTTATAGTGAATATTTATTTCACTTTTCTCTCTGATGTTTAGATTAGCTTATACCTATGCCGGTGTTGAGTACATCTTTCTGTGAACAGTACGCACGGTTTCACATAATTTTTCGATTAATTTTCTATCGTGCAATTCTTAAGCTTCGATGGAGATCATTTTTAAATGATATTAAATTAAGAAAATCTAAAACAAATTTTATATTTTCCATTGAAGAATGAGCGCAAGTTAATGTTTCTTTTGTTTATAAGACATGAAAATACGCTCCTAAAGTTCTTTAAAAGATATAAGTTTATGAGATGCATTCCGTCTGTTTCATGAATTCTTAACGAACAGAAAGCTTAACCCTTGTACATGTACCTTTTATTGATCTTGCCAGATCAAAATTTAAAGTCAGCATAGTATGCTACAGTTACCTATAAAGCTTACAAATATTGTTAATGTCAAAATATTTTATTCAAACATACCGGTGCTGGGTTAGACTACGTCATGATAAGTGAAGGATACAATGAAGATTTTAACAACTTTGCCTTTACGTTAATAACGTATGTATGTTGTTCTATTGTCAACTTATATTTGAAATCTTTTAAGATAATAAAAATTAATTAACAAATCAGAGAGCTCTTCGCTCGCATCTAGAAATGCTTTATTTAAAAATGTTGAAAGTTTTTTTTAACGAACATGAATAAATCTATGCTTAAAAGATGGTTCATAATCCATGATTATAATTCATATTTAAGAAAATTTTTATTTAAATTCTTTTTTGTTTGAATTTTTGGCGGCGTATCAAAGACTTCCAAAAAAATTCGATTGAATTGATGAAAATTCTCTTGAATATTTAATTCGGTCGAATATTTTTGCAAAAATCAAAGCTTAAAATGATCACTTTTTGCTGAAAAACGAATCTTTCAGAGGGTCTTCTATATTATTCTGATCTTCTAATTTCACAATATTTGATTCAGTCAAGCTTTTCTCTTGTCTTAACTTTGTTTACCATTGAGTATTGGAAAAATTTGGAATACTTGCTTTTGAAAGTGAAATTAATTTAAAAATAAAAATCAACACAACTATAGAATTCGCTTACCAGATATATACTGATTTGTACCCCTTTGAAAACTATTCTATGTGTATATAAATCCGTAACTCATTGTTGTTGGCAAAACAAAGGAGCACATTAACGTTAATACAGTTTTTCGATTGTACTTTAAAGAAATGGTTTATTTTTGTTTTCGTCTTGGAAATTCTTATGCTTTTGCCAACGACGTTTAATCCACATGTATCCAAAAGATTACAAAATCAAAATGAAGCAAAAATAAACAAAATACCAAACGTAAGGCATTCAACCACAAAACATAGAGCACAAAAGAACTACAATATTAATTAAAAGTAGAATAAATAATTTATTGTAAAAATTGTTCTAAAATTAAAAATATTAAACAAGATATGTAAATTACATAAACAAACGATTTGGAAGTAATTTTGTAAGTTTCTAATTATACGTTGTTATTACTAAATAATTTCTCTCAGTTATTAAGAACACATGAAACTTTTTGGAAAGACTGAATACAAAATTCTATAAAAAAAAAAATTAACAAATTTTGTAAAAAATCAAATTAAAAAAAGCTTGATAACGAAATTACATAAAATATTCTCACTTAACTTTTTCTTTTCTTTTACGGCACACTTGTAGAATTTGATTACAGATTTTATTATAATTTTTGTTACATTTTTTCTGAAGGTAGACCTTATCTACTTCTACTGCCTTTTCAATCATCGATTGCCAACTTACTACATCGTATTTTATTAAACAGAATAATTAAATAAATGAAAAGGCTGACGAATGACAAAATTATGTATGTTTTAGACATTCTGATCAAAGAGTACTAGAAATTCGTTAATTAAAGGGCTCGCAAAATAAACTATAAGATTTGCTTTTTCTTAAAATTGTAAGCCTTCATGATCCGTGAGTAAAGAGTCTTTGGATACATTGAAAATTATCTGCTCCTAAAAAAGATATTATGATTTTTCGAGATAAAAGGATACGGTTTATGTTCGAAGTGTTGTTTCATTCGTAGAACTGACGAAAATTGTTAATAATCTTCCTAATGCTCCTAACGCAACACATAATTTCTTTATGTAATAAATTTCTACATCTCTTATGATTTCAATGTAGTACGTCCGCAAAATAAACGGTTTTTACAATAAAACGTAAATTACATACAAAATTCAAGAAAACTTTATATTCAAGATTTATACAAAAATCAAAAATGATTCTAATGTCAGTTGCTGTGGTTATAAATAAACTTATCGTCATACAAGGATAATGATTGAGCATTGACGTACGTTAACATATATGTTTTAATTTGAGAAAAGTGAATACTCCTCACAAAAGACTGGTCAATCACCCACTAGTTTTTGTAATGTTTCGAGGATAAAGTACTTTATAGAGCGATGAGTATTTCTAACTCGTTTTAAAACGAATATAGTTTCTGTTTTATTTTACATTTAATGTATAAACGAAAATCTTTTTAAGAAGGTTTCGTCTTATTTGCATATCAAAAAAAAAAAAAAGAAAAAATGAAAAATCCTAACGAAAACAAGAAACTTACAAATGTTTAAAAAAATTAAAAAGAAAACCTAACCAAGACACAATTTAAAGAAATGATGCCTATACAAAATATTATTGACATAGAAAACAAATGATGTATGAACACAAATTTTTTATATAAAAATACAAAGGAATGATTATGAATAAACAAATACAAAATATTATAGCAATTAAAACATTAAAGCATATACACTATATATACATTGCATATAAATACATGTGCGTAACATACACATAATAATAACAAAAATAATTTTTTCTTCTTCTCTTTATATGTGTGCGTAGTTTACAATTTATATAAAATATATATAAAATTATTAACTAGAAACGAAGCAAACAAAAAACAAAATTAAATACCAAACGAAACTTAAAACAATCTTAAGCTGGAGAGCGCAAAATAGAAGAAATATTGATAAAAAAAAGGCACAAACAAAATTTATTCGAGAAAATTATTTTGAAGATCGTTTATTAATAAATGCATTAAAGCAATATTTTTGGAAAAAAAAACAAACGAAAAAATTTATAATAAAATGAATGAAGTCATCTGATTTAAGCAATCTTTGGCAAAAGCTATAATCACCTCTTTGTAATAAACAATAATAATTAAAAATTTCATTTTATATTTTACATTTTATATTCAAATCAATTTTGTTTATCTTTTGTTCTATAAGTTACAATCCAAACTCAAGTCATATTACTAAAGAAAATCTAATTCGTTATGAAACTTGAAACAAGAAATGAAAGTAAAACAAGAAATAACATCTAAATAAATAGATTATTATTAATAAAATATACATTAGAAATTTAATAATAAATTCTTCATTTAAAATTAAAAGCAAACAAAAATATAAGAAATGAAACAATGTCAACCAAGAAACATTAAATCTGCTTTTCGGCAGAGCGACGATGAATATATATAAAAACTTATTCACAACACTACGAAATACCAAAAGGAAAACAAAATTGCAAAAATTGAAAAATTATAAAAAATATATATTAAAACATAAAGTAAATATATGAATGTATGTGTGTTTCATTTATTATTCAAGAATAACAAATAATCTCCAAAATAAATTTCTCTCTGTGCAATTGAACAAAACAAATCAATCATGCCCACGCTGTTTTATTTAATCATTTTTTAAAGGGTTTGAATCTCTACTACTAGTACAAGAAGCAATTCATACTAGACGTGGACCGCAGCAGTAATTCCTGCGTTGGGTATTTTCTGTAGTAAAGACGAAGTGTTGATAAACTTTTATACGAACAGAAAAGAGCATTAAATCAATAAATTTATACGCCTTTTGCTGTTCAAGTCTTTAAATTGTATATACCACTTATACTAAATTCTCCCTCTTATTAGCCAGGAAATTTTGTTATTAAAAAGTTAAGTCGACTTTATTTATTTATTTGTTTTTTAAAATTTTAAATGTCTTATATCTTCGTTGTTGATATATTCATTCGAAGATTCCTCATCTCATTGTTAACTTCTATGTCTTGTCCACAACAAAACTATACGTACCGATTTGAAATTCTGTTTTCAAAAAAATTCAAAGCAACGCTTGTGTTTAAATTATCTAAATAAACTGAGTTATCACATAAATGCTTTAACATCTTTTCTAATTGAAAAACGTAATCTAGATATACATTAGAAAACCATAGATAGACTGCATAATCACAAAGATCCTTAGACAATCTCTCTTCAAATTCGAAAACCATCACACAAGATGCTACTACCCCTTATTATCTTTTCTCAAAAATACTTTGTTCCAAGTTGTTCGTTTTGCTGTATCTGTCAAAGAGAATTGTACCTGAAGCGAATTAACAAAGAAAACGGCGAAAGAACCTATGATTTTATAATCATTCGTTTCTTACCAATAGCATTGGAAGCTTTCGAATCGCTCTCAGCCTCATATCCGAGTGATAGTCTAAATGAAGCTACATTAATGTACTTTTGCTTTTAAATGGAAATAAGCACTTTTTAAAGACATCTTTAGCACAAGTTCCATTAGGTTCAGATAATCTGCTAAGTTCATAAATAAAATTTTTTTTGAAAACCCGCATTATTTTCCCTCTAAGTATTTTAGTATTCCAAATAGTTTACGCTCATTTGTAAGCCTGATTGAAAAATATATTATAGATGTCACCTTGGTTAACTTAACTTGTTTAAGCTTAACAAATCTCGGCAAGCAATAAACGATAGTTATAGTAAATTACATGTTACTGCGTCTTTTGTGTTGATTTTTAAGCAATGGGTGTTGCGGAAATTTTATTATTTGATAACGAAAGGATCACATAAGATGTTTCACTTAAAAATGAACAACTTGCGCCCAGTTTCCTGCGTTAGCAAAATTAAAAGAGAAAGCTATGGATTAAATGGTAGTTAGAGGAGAACAAAGATGGCAAATAAGAAGTAGATATGAAATATTTTTTCTTTTTTTTTGTACCTATATTTTCGTTTATATAACTTACATTTATTTCAGTATTTATAGGATAGTACTTTTTTAATTTATCAGCAAAATGAAAATGATTCAAAACACTTAGCACTTAAGAAGATAGTTTACATGTTACTAATTATAATGGAACATAGATTATATTTACCTTTCACCGAGGCTTATTACGTTAAGATGTAATACTAAGAAATGAAGATTTAAAAAATATATAATATTATAGCACATAAATTTATTTGATCAGCAAAAAATAGAAAAATATCAAATATGTGGAATCGTAAATATTTCAATTCGTTAATCAACATACGGGCTTTGGCCTCAGACATTTGCAGTAGGTAAGACCAACAGAAAAGTATTCCTCAAAATCTTCCGAGGGTTCTATCAAGGTTTTGTAACGGGCTACAGCTTCAAAATCAAAAGGTTCAATCAAATGTGTTGAATACCTTTGGCCCAGAATAGAGGCGTGTAGATATTTAAATAAATCGCTGACTAATTCTATGAAAAAGGATAAGGGTTTGTGAAAGGTGTCTCCCATTATAAAAGGACTTTCTACTGTCATATCCAATTGAGAACACAACTCTTCAAAGATTATGCAAGACTTCCTCAACTCTTTAAGTGAAGCATATATGCGGCAGCTAGGAAAATAAAAATACTTAAAGAGCTGCTATCGGCTAATTTTTCAATGTCTTACTTCGAATTTCTTAAGCTCTTAAGTTTCTCCGTGATATCTTGGAGTAAATTCTCTTCTGCAGGTGCGGGAAAAATTTCAGGATATTTGCAGCATGGCCCGGTACTTTGAAAAGAAACAGTTCATCACTGGGTAAGAGGAGAAGAGCAATCATTTTTACCTTTGCAGCAGGGCATATCTTTGTGTTAGCACCCATAATCTGTCAGTCCATTCCATTTGTTGTACCAATTCCTTTTTTGCTAGATTATAGTGAGAATGAAATTCGTTTTCTAACACCAGTAGTTGATCAAGGGTCTTTTCCTCGAGTTCATAGTGACGAAGGGAGCGATCATTTATACTGTCTTTTAAAGACATTTATTCGAAATAATACGCTTCTTCAAAATGTTATAATACGCTCAAATATTAATAATACGCTTCTATCAAATGTTAGTTTATAGCACAAATAAAGATTTAAAAATTTTCAATTACTGACATCTCTAGAAAATTATATATCAAAAATCAGGAGAGCTTGCTTTCTCTTAAAAAAATCGTAACTTCAACACTCGTGTTAATTTCAGAAATGAAAATAAAGCTAAAAAATACAAAATACTTATAGCAGTTTATGGTATGATGATGTGATTAAAAAAAATTAGGTTCTATTATAATCAAGTTTCTTCACAGCTTGGTCAGAAGAGAAGAACGTTGAATATTTTTGGCAATGTCTTTTAAATATTAATTATTATCCAAAGTCTACCGGATGAGCTTGAAAAAGCTTGAGGCGAGCATATGCTTTTCCAATTCTCTCAACGGCGATACACACCTAGAAAAGGTTTTGTCTCTGCCAGCTGCTTTTTAGTATACCTACAGGACTTTGTTAAATCATCTGCATCTTTAGCCTCCAGCAAAACATCTTCCATGCAGTTCAAAAAGGGATTTACATAATAAAAAAAAATTTTGATAAAAACATTCGTAAATGTAAGTATAGAAAAAGTTTTTCCCTTTTTAATGTTAAATTTTATAGTTTTTGTAGTTATTTTATAGTTAAGCACTTGCCCCTTGCTTTCGTGTTTTCTTTTCTTTCTATTCGAATGCCTCTGCCGCGATCATACCGTTAACGTGTGAAGTAGAGACTAAGAATTACTGCGTAACTGTCTCACATAAAGATTTTCTGGTTGTCCACTATTCACTTTAGAATGTTTGATATGATATGAGCGTCTACGGGTAAAACTGTACTAGTACGGCGAGAAATTTGGTGTCAAAAGTGGCGATTTATTATGATAGTCAGAAGAAATTTCCGTACCAGTGTCTCCATCGTACGAATCTTTTGATGGTGCACATTTATGAAAAAGACAGGCTAATGTCACTGTTGTTTGCAAACCACCTTTCAAGTAAGAATTTCTTGAAAGAATTATTATGCAAAAGCATTTCGTGTTTCAAACGGTATATTAGGCATTTCCGCTAGGTAAATGGGCAAGAGGTCGTGACGTCCATTTGTTTCACAAATTTAAAGATTTCTTTTGCAAGTTACAATAATGTTATATTAATTTCAATGGCCTAATATGGCAATGATGGATACGTTGGCTTCAACGTGTCCAGTTGCTCTGTAGCACAATACCTATCTGAAGTATCACATAAAATTAAAATTTTGGAAGAACTACCATCGACTTAGAATTACTTGCCATAAGACATGCTATGAAACTCGCCGCCACAAGAGGAAAAGAAAGTTTCCTATTTTCTCTGACACTAAAGCAAGACTACTCTTGATATTTGAGTAAGATCGATATAATCAATATATATTTGAAATATTTGAATACATCAATCAGTCGTCTGGTCTGAGGGTCAGGTCACTGCGATTACTTTTTAAATGAAAAAGTTCATTGTTATGTACGCGACAGTCGCAAATTGATTTTGTCCATCAATTACAATCCCAAGGAAGTAATACGGGCAATTAAGAAACTCATCTCTTAACGCCTTAACGATGGATTTAAGGAAATAGTACAAGCGATCGACTTTTTTACAATATCAAGTCCGTTGATGAATTTTAAAACCCACTTATGATAAGATATATTTAAAAATGATCCGAGCCATATCAAGCACTAGATATGTGTGATGTTTATAATCCAAGAGAATCTGCCGAACATCTAATCCTCAGGTGTCATAAATTTGATAATAGTAGAAGGCCCTTCAATCTTTTCAGAATATACGATGATTCTTTGATCTCTTCAAGCTACACAATGAAGCACATCTTGGAGAACTTACTTGATTTTGAAAAGCAAATCTCTTTTTTTAATAAAATACAAACTTGTAATTTTTATATTAGCTTTCAATTTTACATTATGTCCTTATGTTTATCTTAACTAAATTCTCCAATTTATCTAAAAATTATCATATTTCAGCTAAAATTTAAACATTAGATGCACATCACATTTTCTATACCACCAAAATACTAAGACACTGGACATATAGGTCTCATAAAGTTAAAAGGTCTCAGTTTGTTAATTAATTATAATATAAAGAAAAAATATATAAAAAATAAAAGGAATAGATTAAATGGAAAACTTAAAAACTTTAATTGAATGGCAAAGAAATCCAATTTCCTTATTTCACTTTATTTATTTTTCTAATTAAAAACACAAGATCGAGTGTATTTATTGAGTTTCACTTTCTCTTTGTGACAAAATTTGTTGCAATTTTCTAATAAATATGTAAAATAGAATTTTATAAAGACCAAAGTAATATAGAATTTTATATAAAGCAAAGTGTTGGACTTGAAACATTATGTCACAAAGCAAACGCACTCACTTTTTGCATGTTTTGCTAGGCAGATTTTCCATTTCAATTGACTAAAAATCTATCAATGTATATTCACATGTCCTCAGTTTATATTTTATAAAATGATGATCTTAATCTTGGGCTACTGTAGTTAGTGAAATGTTCCGTCTTTTGATTATAAGAAAAGTGTTTGAGTTCGGTATTATTATATTTAAGGATTTTGCTTTGACAATACTACTGAGCTTTTCTTTATTTGTTCTGCTTCTGGAGAGAAGTGGCAGCGATAAAGTTTAGCAATAACTTTAAATAGGGGGAAGTTGCATACAAAGTTGTTGTTTTGAAACGGTTACTCCGAAATTGAAAGGCTTTTAATTTCGCCAAAAAAAAAGATATCTATAGCTTTAGAAGCATAAAGTTTTCGATGTTTTTGTTCAGTATCAGATCAAACAGTTGTCATATACACACATAACAAAGCATTTTGCTGAGAAGCTTTTTGCAGCATGGTTTTCAAACTAAAAAGCCTTAGACCACAAAGTTTTCATATACGCACAAGACGGAACATTTTAATGAGAAGCTTTTCAAAGTAATCAGAAAATCATAACAGTAAACGATATACAAATCCTTATAATTTACGCAATAAAATCTCTAGCAATTATATGTACGACTATCGAATATAATAAAAAAATTAATTTTTTTTTTATTATTATAATTTATTTAAGCCAATGATATCCATAATGCGAAATAACTTCTTGGACTAAAAAAAATAGGAACTAAGACTATCGGCTGAATTTTTTAGAAAAAGATAGACTAGATAGTTAGTCTAGTTGTTTTTATAAAATTAAATATTTTGTTGATATAATGTCCTGCGGATACTATCAAGACATGATGGTTTAAATACTCCGAATATGAATTTTCGAACTGAGAAAAGGTTTTAGTATTCACTAAACATATGTTCAATCGCAGGATTTTGTCCATAATTTCGAATTGAAGAAGTAGATTTTTTAAGGATTTCTTACGTGTATGCTGACTACACGTTGTTAAATGGGCTTCATAAATCAAAATATTTGGTGACATCATCTTATTTAGCTTTACAATAGCTGATTTCTTAGAACCACACTCACACACTTTGGATGTACTTTTTCTTATCCTTTCAACTTTGCTATTGTTTAATGACAAAATTGGCTATTTTGCCTCGAAAATCATCGAAAATGTTCGGCAAAGGTAGTATTTTAATAGGAGTTGTTTAAAATCATAACTATTTACTGCCGTCATCAAAAAGGAAATCTACGCTTTATAGTTGCTTTTAATATGAACATTCAGACAAATTTAAGTAAGGGGAGAAGCTCTGCTAAATTAGTTATTGAATACCATTACTATAACATTATTTATTTTTTAAAAGAGAGATCATTTCGTTATCAACATATCGACAACTAAGTCGCGGGAAAAAATATGAATCTCATAATTAACAAGAAAGTAGAAAGTAAATGAAAGATTTTCAATCAATCTAGAATTCAAAATTCAAAATAACTATATACTACGGCGCAGTTAAATATCCTCGTTTGTTTTGAAAATAAAATTTCGAGTAATCATAGGAGTATTGGTTATTTTGGCCTATTTATATCAATTCACGTTGAAATTTTCTAATCTAATATATATATATATATACTATTAATGAACCATCACAAATCAAGAAATTATTTTCTACTCTCTTACCTGCGCGCAAAAGCATGAAACCTTGAAATAATATACAAAAACTTTACTTTATTACAAATATTTCCTACTGAAATCGAAAATAGCGAAAAAATAATATCTCATAATTAAGAAAATGCGTAACAATTTGTAGGCATTCCAGGAGACCACAGATGTGAAAGATTTTCGACGAGGTGAATATGATGATTAATTTAAGAATAGATGAAATAAGAGATAGATGAGATGAGAATGTCATTATAATTGCGCGACGCTTTAAATTTTTAAAATTTTAGCAAATTATATTTGGCTATGCCGAATCTTTTATACCCAACACTTCCATCTTAAAAAAAGGTCAAAAAGACTAAATATCGATACTCTACAATATTAAGTAGTTAAGTTTATTCCATTTTCATTTGCCAAATTTGATCAACTCTTCTTAATGTTTGCTATCGTGAAAATGGTTGTCGCAAACATTAGACAGATAAGTACACAGGCAGAGAAACAGACGGGCGGACGGATGCGTTTAGATGGATTTAGAGTCAAGAACTTATGCACTTTATGGGTTTTCTGAAGCTTCTTGCTTATTATTACACAAAAAAAATGGATTCCAATATTCTATTACATCGAGCAGGTTTGGTCGATCCTTTCCATTTTTGTCTAAATACTGGAGGATAGCTAGCTCAATATGAAAACGTGAAAGTTCTTATAGATATGTTTGCTATGGTTTATAAGTAATAAGCAAAAAACCCGACTTCCCTTCTTGAAAGCAGAGATGTTCTCAATTTACATTTTACTCTAGGCGTGTCCTTTGATCGATTTGGTCCATTTTCAATACAAATAGAAGCCGGTATCTTTATTTTTACATCTAGGGCAATGTTTACTATATATATTGCACAAACTGACACGCGGACAAGATCAAGAATATATATATTTTGTCGGGTCCCTGAAGCTTCCTTCTGAGTATTGCAAACAAATTGACAAAATGAATACATCCCACTCTTCCGGTGATGGGCATAATAATACAAAAGCATAGAGGGCTAGTGTTTAGTGTACAAGAGCTGAAAAACTTAGAAATGAAAATTGGAATTAGTTTACTTCTAGCATACATATGAAAATATTACTAAAGCTAACCACGGAGATTGATGGCTTGATTCTACTATGTAATGAGTATTGAAAGTTTGCTTGTGGAATCGCGAAATGTGAAATTTATCGTAATAAGAGTGCAACGACTTACAATTTTTTTTCTTGTTCATCACACTTTCATGGTTTGGAATAATATTTTCATCGCTATACATAACACAGTCTCTTTTAAATATTATTATGTTTACAAATCTGTTATTAAAATGTAAATTTCTCTGCCACACTTTTGAATTATGCTTAATAGGAGTAATAAGCAACATAAGAGAAGTGTGTCTGGCCACGTGCTAAGCTAGATACATCGAAGGCAGTAATATTATGTTTGATTTATGTGACACTATGAGAACAATACCTTAATCAAAAGTGACCTTGAGTATATATAGTTTGGCATCTTCTTAATTAAAAAATTTTTAATAGGCAAAGCTGTTAATGGTGTTGATATTGGTTTTAATAAATAATTATTATATGATCTATCAGTTATATTATCAAGTGTATAAACTCACACCTATTGTATAATATATTTAATGTTTATGTTACAGGATAATAATGTAAAACCTGTCTTGTCTTTTCCTTAATTAATGCTATAGGCATACCAGGCATTATGTAAATTTTTAAAGATAAAAATTTCTACGCAAGTAATCCCTTATAATAAACTCTAACTTTATGTTTACGCGTATGCTGTTTGCTGTCAAAATCCCAACTACTCTAAATTGACGTATCATATGACATTTTGCACGTTTTCAAGCATCCACCAAAATTTTTCAAAATAAAATGAGGCACACGCACTAATGTGAAATTAAAGCGGCGAATCTATTTTTAGCCTCAACACCGCAAACATCGCATACTTTAACATTGTCCATGACAAACAAGTGTTTTCACATACACTTACTCAATCGGAAAATTATACTCTCTGTAGAATATAATGTAAATAAAAAAAAAATAAAAAACCCTTACACTGACGAACAAGCAATAATAAGCAGGGAGAAGAAGCTATCACCTAAAAATAAATATAAAAAAAAATTACTTTATAAAATAAAATAAGCAAAAAACTTTAATTTACTTGTTAATGAAAACTCTTTGTTTCAACTTCTGCTGTGCAGTTCTTACGACGAATCTAATCCTATCAATAATTGGTCAGAAAGATAACGGATATTAGCAGTTACTCCTTGCTATACACATTTAATTTATTTATTTAATTTATCCTTTTATCGAAAAAGCAACAACATGCTACAAAAATTTAAATCGAACGCTCTGCTTCTTAAATTTCTTAAATTAAATTTGGTAGCATTTAAAAAAAAGTTCACAATCAAGGGCCGTTTTTACAAATCAAAATATAGTATAGCAAAGATGTTCAGAGACGGTGTACATTTTATTGTCCATTGTTCATTGTATTTTCTTTTGATTAAACGTTGCACACGTGTTATTATTTGTTGCAAAAGGTTGCAAAAGTAACGCTTGAAAGCTGAAGTTCGAAGTGTATTAGCCAATGTATCGGTTTAGAGTGAAACAACGTTTTAACTTTAATTATATCCTACGCCGTCCGTCGTTCAGGCTATATTTAGTTTGTGCGCGTATGTGTAACATTCCGAAGGCCTTCAAATAGACCCACAATTTATTATACTGGAACTGTAAAAACTTTCAATACTTTTTCAATAGCACTCGTCTTTGGGCCAAAATATCTCAAAAATTGTGATTTGTAGGTTGAATACAAAAACGCGTGAACATATAGACGGAGACAGAAACAAAAGGACAGACGGACGGACTTGATTTAATCAATTTAGAACCAATCGGTAGGGTATAATAGAAGAGATAAGTTGTGATTTAACTTTAAACTAACACATTGACTTATATGTCGAATTTCAGCTTGTAAGCGTTACTTGTGCGTACGTTGCATTGGACAGCGTTCCTTCCTACTAACAGTACATACGGAAAAATATAGAGAAATTAACGGCAATCCGTAGTATTGCCAGCAGAATAAACGGTGTGTGTATGATGTCAATGTGGCGAGTTCTCGGAATATTGATTTGGATTCTCTACGCTGGCACGAAAAAGAATTAAAGAAAAACTTATAAAAAATGGTCGTAACAAAAATTAATTAGACAAAGAAGTAAGGTTTCGCATAACAGAACCTGAATAATAAATCGACAAAATGAAAACATGAAATCTCAGAAAGAGGAAAGGTTTAAAGACATATATTTGAGAGCGAAGACGATGTAATGAATTGAATCTTTGTCTTTTTTTAGATGAATTATAATGTAAAAACATGGATGCCGTGGATCCAAATTTGGAAAACGTCTGCCAAGGTTCTCAAGTCCTGTGACGATGGTAGTTACCACAACAAAACATACTGACGGATATTGAAATATTACAGAGTCAACTGAACATCTTAGGCTGATAAAATGGATATGATAACATACTACATATATACACTTATATATATACTACATAACGAATATATAACGAAAGTAAACGCTTCTTCTTTGTTCTTAAAACTTGTTTTATATGTTATGAATAGCCTGCGAAAGTACCGGTCACCATGTAGTTCCACATTTACACGCATACTTACGTACGTTTACTTATTCAAAAACGACACACAATAAATGTCGCGACATTTTTGCTTTCTGTCTGGATTTACTTTCATTTCAATGCATCTACAAAAAATGTTGTAAATTTAATGAAACTAACTAAAGCAGAGAGAAAAACTTTTAAATACATTATTAAATATGTCGTTCTAAACAACGGGTTTGAGGGCGTGATCTAGTAGTAATCAGAGGTGCAAAGCTAAGCCGATACTGTTATTTAGGCAGTGACTATTAAAATTGAAGAAGAAATGGACGAGGCTAATAAATTTATGTTCGTCTTGGCCGTTGTTGTTATTGTAAAAAGAATATAAGATAAACACTCGATTTCCTGAAAGTCTTTATAAGGTTTTATAAGAGAAATTATTGTGTCAAATATTTATAATTTGATTACAAATTTTCTCCCTATCTGTAAATGTGAGAAATATGTACAAAGGTGGAAAACAAAAATGATTGATTTCAAAATCAGAGAGCTGTCGTCTATTCTCCTTTGAAAACAACATCTGACCTCATTAGAAACCATCAAAAATTACTTTCGATGATTGAAAAATGAAATTGTCGGGGATAGCTGAGATCTTAATAGCGATGTGTACACTATTTAGCAGAAAAAGTTGGGCCTGAGAAAGATGTTATGGATGTGCAGCGCTTGCTCACAGTGAAATATATGCGTCACAAATTCATAGCTACACCGGCAAAATTACATGAATTGAAGTTGCAAATGTTATCCCACGACCGTATTCTCCAGACGGGCGACCTGCTTGGCAAGCAAAAAAATTTGAATGCAGCTCCGTGCGGAAATCGAAGATCTTAGCAAATCGTTAAGTAAAAAGGAGATATCAAGAATGGATTATTTGAAGAAGATTTTGTTGATGAATAAAATGAAATTTCCTTCCAGTACCGGAACGCATTAACCGCAAGCTAGAAAAATTTCAAAGACATGATTCTATTTCTGCGACCAGTAATAGTAAGTTTTTAATAACTACGTGTCTACCTTCAAACGTTTTTTTTTTTTATAAAAATACACTCAGGTGATTTGTGAGAGTGTAGTGATTTTTTCCATTGATGACATACATCATGGATGAGTTTCATGAAAACTGCTATAATCCTATGTTAAAATGCATGAAAATCCTTTCAAGAAACCCATGAATTTGTGGCGTTTTATACTTTGTATACTGTATTGTAGGAAACGTATCAATATACGCAAAGTAAAACATATAAAATATTAAAAAATAAATATAGAAAGTTAGATAAAAATTAGTCTTAAAAGTATTGTTTGACATGTTCTAGGACGTATTTATATCTGCTGTCTCTAAAAAAACAATTGTTATAAATAAATAATATTTAGAACCATTTTTAACTTTCCCCTACACTCTGTTATCACTTTTGTGATTCAAAGACTTTTCATTGTCAAGCATTACACTCACAGTTTATTCACATATGCCTTTTGTTTCTTATTTGTTTAATATTGAAAGCCTTGCTGGCTTTACAAAGTAGTTCCGTTTCATATCTATTCGTTCCGATAAAACAAAGAGAGTCTTGAGAGTCTTTTTAATACTAAATCTACAGAAGTATGTGATGAGATATACGAAAATCAATAAGAGAGCAAGATTTCCTAGTGTACGCGAAAAGAGAGAATATGGCAAAGTACTACCGGTCTTCTCGCCTTAGTTCCGTTATATTTATGGCGTTGATAACATGTTCAAGCGGAAGTGAAAAAGGGAAAGAAAAACGGAGATTACGATACTACGGAAATATTATGTGAGATGATAAGTAGATATTAAAGTAATAATATAACGAAATAATATTTTTAAAAGTAATCTAAAGAAAAAGTATACAAAAGTGCATTTCCAAGAGGAAAAAATCGAATATAAAACATTATTATTAAAAAAAAAATTGAACTAAACAAATTCCACTTGGCTTTAATAGAATATAAACGTTTATTACGGTTTTAACAACTATAATGTGAACTGTTTGATCCATTCGCCCGGAAAATCGCGTATCAGTGTTTTCGTACTATTCGGTCTATTATTGTTATGTTTATTTACCTATCGTTCGTTTGTGAATGTCAATTGGCCCAGTCATCATATTTACGATTCCTGTTTAACGTCAAGCACCAACGTCTTGGTTTCCGTACTGCTAACTGCTAACTACGTGTGTCGCCTTGTGCAATTTGTATACATCTCATTGTTCTCTTTTACTTTTTTCCTATAAATTAATAGGTTTTTAATAGCTACGACGTTATTAAATTATCTATTTTGTTTTACTATGTTCTTTCACCCTTTTACGGCTCATATGAAATGTTTTCCATACTCTCTGCAATATCCGCCATTTTTATCACTAACATTTATTACTTTAAGTGATTTATGCTTAGAAAGAAAACAAATTTGCTAATTGAACATGGCATGCGAGCAGCATGTGTAAAGTTCAAAGGTATGCCACCAATGTTACTTGTTATTGTAATGTATGTGAATTTATAAAGTTTTTTGCGACGATATTTTTAATATTTTACGGTTCCTTGTAAAATAATTGACACATTATTGGATAATAAAGAAACAAGATATTCATTAATCTCTGTGGAATTAATTTAGATGGACTGACTTTTAATTTTATTAGGTAAGTGCATTATAAAATATAATTAATTATATTTCATATTTTTAATTTTCATCGAGCCGATATCCGCTTTATATAGGATATTGTTTATGTGATATTTTCTCGAGAAGGTACAAAAACGTGAATAGTTTTCAAGGAATTTTAGACCCAACATGAGTTTTTGGTAAAAATGAACTGAGAACTTAGCATTTCTCCTCGTTTTTGTGAATTTCAAAGCACTTTATGCATTTCTGTTGTCTTGAAATATTCAGCATCTAGACCGAATTGAGATAGATATTATATTATTATATTTTTGCTTTCAATATATACGTTTGAAATTTCGAGATATTTTGATAATATATGACATGTTTCGGTCGAAAGGTGCACTATATCTAAAATGGAAATAGAACTACTCGCCATATAACGAACAACCTTGAAAAATTCGTTATATGAATATATAAAAGTGAACACTTATGGAGCAACTTATAAGCTTTTATTTAACTTACTTTCCTGTTAGCTTGGGAACTTCCAATCAACATTTCGGGCGCCCCAATCAATCTCTAATTCCCCAACTACCTTTAGTTATGATGACAATACAATGTGATGCAGTCAGTTTTTCTGTCTATACAAAATGGTGACCGCTATAAATTGGCGGATTATCCTTTTCTTAACAATCTCCTTGATATTGGTTTCAAAATAAATAAAATAAAATAAAAGAGCGGATTGCGACAACGCAAGTGCAGCTATTCTACATTAAATGTGGAAGGTCTCAAAAAGTTGAGGACTATTTTTTCCTTAAGAATCTCTTTAATAAGGACATTAAGTAAAATGGCTTGGAGAGAAGAACACGAGAAGCTAAGTATGTTAATTCTAAATGAAATATGGTGAAGATACGATTATACCGGTTAATTTTCTATAGATAAGTCTCTACGCATATAACCTAGGACTGAAGAAATATATTTACATAATCAAATGGTACTTGATCATTGCAAATCAGAGCAGCTGATAGATGCGAGAACAAACGCAAATGCCCTTGATCTTAGTAACATTATATCAAGCAGAAGTCTGCATAAGAAGCTTGCCGGATTTGTCACATAACCTACGGCACAGATATTTTGCCTTTTTCTTGTACTGTTTACAAGAGAAAATAGAGCACATAATGCTATAATGTAAGATATGTACAATTGGTCAAGCATAAGTCGCGCTAAGTCGGGTAAGACCATTACAAGACTTACGAATATAAGTAATGGACTGTATAAAACCAACTAGGAAAAAGCCCTGTAATAAGGAAGAATTCACGAAAGTTAGCATAATTAGACATTTAGGATATAAAGATAAAAAAAGTGGAAAAAGCGGACTATAAGTTTACTTCTAGTTTTTTTATGTGGCTATGCATAAAACCTTGAGGCGTTTAGATCAAAACGAATTTCTTACACTTTAAAATCATAAGCGGCACAAGCTTTCTTTGGAGTCATATATACGAAACCTGGACAAAGTTTATTTTCATTCTTTTAGTTGACTAAAAAGTTGATTTAAAAAGAAATTTTAATAAACTTTATTTGATATTTTATGACAAGAAAAGCGCTGCGTGGCGCTTAACCTTTGTACATCTGTAACATGCTAACTTGTTTATCTTTCTAGCAGTTTTTCCCGGGAAAAATCGATGTGCGACGTTTATTATAAATTTAAACGTATTCTAAAGCTCAACATTTGAGTAATGCGCTATATAATATGTTCGGTGATGTACATGTCATAAAACCTAAAGATAGTGCTTTGAGGTTAAGCAGCAATAACATTAACGGACACATAGCACTAGTTACGCATTTCGGAAATTTTATTTTTAATTGTTGAACATTACCAACGCATCCAGCAAAGAAGAAGAAAAATAGGATGACTTTATTTTGCTATTTAAGAAATCTTTTTCAGAAGATATTTATATTCTTTAAAAGTAAGATCTAACAGCTTTCTTCAGCTCGTCTATCTATGTATTATTCGTGATTTCAAAACGAAGAGCTAAAATAAAATGAAAAATTTTGCAATATTTATGTAATATCATTAGCTAGAGAATATACGACATTAGTCCAAAAATGAACATAGATGTTATGTATATACACACACAAAATACTCTTTCCCTACTGTAATTTAACTTTCGCCCAATTCTTCGAATTCCAACAACCGATTTAAAAGTCAATTTTAAATTGAAATAAAATCTCTTAGTGCTACTGAGAATATTGTTTAAAATTTCAACTTGCAGGCAAGTAGACACCAACACACGTACAGGGACTCATACACACAAGCAGTTTCTAATCTAATCAAAGAACTTAATTCAATTCAACACCCAAAGGATGTGTTTTATATTATATTTAAAACAAACAACCCTTATAAAAATGTTTTTTTATAATATTTTTATTTTATTTATTATTTGTATTATGTAAAGAAGAAAAAATGACACTTAAATGAAACAGACTGGCAAAAAAAAGATAAATAAAATATTTAAAGAATTGTATATTCTTCTGTGTGTTAGAAACAAAAGTGAGTCACATCTCTATATGTGATCTTATTTGTAAGGCAGACCAATAAAAGCTTATTAAAAGAGCCTTCGCTTTTCTATGGAGAATATCAAATTCCCAAATTATTTAGTGGATTTATATTTTCTTCCTAAACGTAATTCCTCGTTTATTTATGTTTATCGTCATTTCACATTGCCACAAGGTATCTATGATTCACCCAAAATTTTTTGTACACATACAAACAATTGTGAAGAAAATTCTCCCAACTAAAAACCAAATATTGACTGAGTCATATCATGTAATCTGAAAGGCGAAAAGGTCAGTAGACAAAACATTCGGCTTCCGAAATATCTAATAAGTAATACATTTATAAAAAAAAATATATATATATAATAGACACACTTCAGCATCCTTTAGATTTACTGAAGTGAATTGTATCTACAGCAAGAGTATACGCTCTCAGCGTTTAGTGACTCATAGCAAACAAATTAATTAATTCATATGACATAAAATATTTTTGTAAAATAATTTATTTAATTAATTTTTTTAGAAAGTGAAAAAAACGATTGTGTAGGAAGTTGTTACCTTTTTATATCATTGCATTGTTCTTTTTATTTTGTATTATACCCAGTTTGGCTAAGCTTTCTCTTTTCCACTCCTTCGTCCCATACTTTATTTACTTTTTTATTATATCAGATTTTATTTATTATTTCTTATAATAAATTTATATAAACGCAACAATAAGCATACGCAATCACTAGTGGGGAACAAAGCTAGATGAGATCGAAAATCAATTCACATCTACGAGTATGAATCGCCAAACTTTACAGATTTTAATGCGTGCTTCAAAAGCGATAGGAGCATGAATTTCAACGCATAGCTCAGTATAGATTTACTGAAGAAAGGAAAGCTAACCTACCACTCTGTCGAAAGGCGTTTATAATGTTTTTGCAATCACTCTCTCTGGCCATTCAACAAATGATCACAAAACCGAATAATACAATTTCTTGTGATGACACACTCGAAATTATACTGCCTATAGTTCAGTTTAAAATTGTCGGGATTAGCTCTAGGTTACGCGGTGATTACAAGCCGAAACTTTAATATCCAGAGTAATGTCATTTTGAAAAAGAATCAACTTGCGACAATCTGTGTATTTATGCAGTGATATTTACAAGAACTAGTGGAAATTTGACAAATTGCGAGACAAAACTAGATAACCACACCCATTTTATACATTCTAAGCTACTGTAGAAATACTTTCAAGCACGACGATGTCATTCATCTGTAGCTGATATATAATAAATATTAATTATTTTTAACGAAATGCAAAACAAATATATTCTTGAGGCAAGAATTAAAAGCTTAAAAGGTTTTCTTGGCCACTTAACAAGATATTCCAATTTTTTTCAACACTTCTTGTTTATGAGAAAAGTATATAAAAGACGTTATGGTTACTGTTCCACCAAAATTTTTGATTTTTTTAAATCTTCTGAGAACCCACGTACGTACGTAAGCAAACGTTAATTTGAATTTTTATAATGTTTGCGGTGTTTTTTTTTTAAACCACAAAAACTTTTTACAGAGCTATAAATTCATTTTCCCAAACATTTAATCACATTTTTATACGAAAGTGTGGTTAAAACGTTGTCTGTTTTTAAATGAACCGGACAAATAACATTAAAAAATTTTTGCAAGTCGCCTAAAGGAAATAATACAGAATATTCTGTAGCGTTTTAAATAAGCGATTCCACGTTACACAGAAATATGTGAGCTACAGAACGTAAAATGCTTTACGGATAAGGTCACTTGACAATAAGACTTTGCAGGAATAGTTAGCTCCACGAACAAATTTAAAAATTTGTTTTTCACGGCAAGCGAAAGGAAACTGAAAAATTATGTTTAAGAAAAACTGAGCTCATTACAAATATATGTAGCATTGCTAAACTCAAATTACCTCTTCCTTTATTCAAGTTAGTAATTCGTTACTTCAAGTATTGCTCACCATTATTTGCTACGAATCAACTGCACATTATTTTGCCAGCGAAGTAAACTATAACTCATAATTTCTGAATAAACTTCAGTTGATAATTTCTGTTTTTAAATCATTGAAAAACGTATTTTTTATTAATTTTTCAGGTAAATTTTTTTAAAACTGTAAGTACTTTTCTTGTACAAGAATGTATAGTTAAATATGATAAAATAAGTAAAAAAATGTCACTATCATGAAACAAATAATTGTTGCCGCTTTGGCAAGGGTTTTAAATATTCATGATTTCAATTAAAATATTTTATGCAGATAATGAAAGTAGAATACAGAGAGAGAGAGAGAAAGAGAGAGAGAGAGAGGTAAGCGATAGAAAAAAAACGAGACGAGAAACACAAACCGAAAAAAGCAAAACAGAGGGAACCAGGAGGAACAATTCTTAATTTCGAGCGGATTTGGGATTTTCCAATTTTGCAGATTTTAATAAAAGCGATTAGGTTAGTAATAATGCGATAATAAATACATAAGCAAACTGATGGTTTGATAGACACTCTTCGTTCATAGATTGACGGAGAGATCCAGAAGCACGCAGACCGCAATTAAAACACAAGAATTTAGAGTCTTTCACTTAATTTAAACTTACAAGGGCCTCGTTTATATATTTGCGTGTTACCAGCGTGATAATTAAGCTAAAACACTTTTATTCTATGGTGATAGTAATTAAAATACAAAAAAATCAAAACATAACTTAAGCAAAAGAAAGCCTGAAAAACACAAATGCGAAGGCGTGTTATAGTAACATACAAGTGACATGACTCAAAGAATGTAAAAAACAAAACGAAACTATTCATAAAGATATTTTTTGCAAGCGTTTGTGTGTACATTCATTCTTCTGAATATATAGAATTATTGCATATGACATAAAAGAATTAAATAAAGAAACACCACTACACTGTCGAACGTACTGGAAAGGGCAACAAACATAAGACAGACTTTCGTTTTAAGGGTATTTTAAGTGTTTGAGAAAAGCAAAAACAACGACAACCACAACGACGACGATAAAAAAGGCATGAAACACTTAAATTTGCTTAACATATTTTAAGTGTTGTTTCGGTATATGATATAGTAAATCTAATTGTAGCAATGTTAGTTGTGTTGTTTACTGCTTTTTTACTTTTAGTAGTAAAGGTACACTTGAAAAGAATGCTAAGGTATGTTGTTGACATTTCATTGCATTTGTTAAGCAACAAAGGGTACTTTAGTAAGACCACTTTTGCAAAAAAAAAAAAGAAAAAAAAGCCAAATATATGGATAAACACATGTTTCGTAAATTTGGAAATGTTTAAGAGAAAACTTTGCCAATAGTGAGTAGACTGTTTAAAGGATTGATATAAATGTCAAATGTATGTTAGAAAATAAAATAAACGAATGATGATAATAAAGATGTTTAGTTCAAAAACAAGTTTGGCTAATAAAAATTATTAAGAGCACACTTGTTGAAAATGTCTAATAAACTTGTAAACTTATTCAATTGATAATAAAATTATGAAATTAAATATAGAATATTTTTATGTAGAGATATTGAGAATAAAAATAAAAAGATTTTTTTTGTTCCAAATCATAACAACTTAGGAAACAAGAAAAGATGGAATGACTTATTTTTTATTTATTATTTGTCGAGTTAACGATATCATAAAAAATTACTGCTTTATAAAAACGCTGCGTTGCGTTTCAGGCTTATGAGCTTTTTCGCGCACTGAAAGTATCAGTTGCAAAACTAAAAACTCATAGAGAATCTTCAAAATTCGAGAGGTAGAGGTTCTTAAAATATCGAATCACAACTTATATAGCATTCTAATGATTTGGAAGGACGTCTATCAGTATTAGCTTTCTTGCGTTTTAAAATTCGATATCGTGCACTCTAGTCAGATTAAAAACGTTTTGGAGATTAGATTAGATTCAAGATCAAGCAGAAACTCTATTAAACACTTAAAAGGATTTTCGTTTTATTGTTTTAGAATAGTTTTTATTTCTTTATTTCTTTTCTTAAAGGTTCTAAGCCTTTAGGTGTAGTTACATAGCAGCGACAAAATTTGGTTTCCATCAATTAGTTAACTTAAATAAATGAAAGCTTATTTCAAATGAAAATTTTGCACATAATTTATTTGAAATAATTTCTATTTTCCTTTTCATACTCTACCACCCTTGCATAACCTACCACTTTTGGCACAGACTGTATTAAGTTTGTAAATACAATAAATGAAATACTCAGAAGGACTTTCTATATTTTACATTTTATTGTACCTTTCGATTTAGAATCGTTTTCCGAATCAACTTAAAATAATCGGTTTAATTAAAATAATTTTTGTTTTCGTTTTTATATTCTACCCACGCTTTTATAATCTGCCACTTATGCTGCAGACTTTAATAAATTTTGTGCGAATATATGCAACACTCAGAAGGACTTTCTGAATTGTGCATTTCATTGTACTTTTCAATTGAGAATCGTTTTCTGAATCAATTTAAAATAGTCTGTTTGTTCGCAGGTCTGTCTATCTGTCTGTGACGTCTCTTCATGTACTACTGTTGTAAACACATTGGACCGGACTACTTTTGCGATCATTACCCCAATAACACCTTAATTTAAAAAAGTCGTTATATAAAAAATATGGCTTTTACCGGTCGCCATTTTGCATATTTCAAAATTTTCTTTTTTGCGGAGTTTCGATTGAAAGAAAGCTGTTACCATGCTGACAGGAAGGCGAGTTAAATAAAAGCTTAGAAAATGTAAAAAAAGCTTATATTTGGATTCTGGAAGAATTTAAAGAAATTGGCTTCAAAATATGCAAATTTAATGGTCAGTGAATTGCTCTTTAATAAACAAACTCAAATTACATTAGATCCATTTTCAACTGGAAAAATGAAATAAATTCTTCTTCAGGCTAAAGTTAGGGCAGCTCGTAAAAAGATATCGTCATGAGAACACCTCA
This sequence comes from Glossina brevipalpis, assembly GCA_000671755.1. Lineage (NCBI taxonomy): Eukaryota > Metazoa > Arthropoda > Insecta > Diptera > Glossinidae > Glossina > Glossina brevipalpis. Next base: position 6,125,773 of record KK351011.1, on the reverse strand, counting down.
AAAAAATCTTTAGACATCATCTGACTTTTTGTTGTCCAATCGTGGCATTTGTGGCGCTTGTTCGACTATCCATCGATTGAAGAAAGATAATAAGAAGGCATCGGTGCTTTCAAAATGCTTTCATTATTTATCAATTTTCATTTAAAGAAGTGTCGAAATCTTTCTCACAGTGTCTAAACTTTTTCTAAAGAATTTTCGTTATTCATAAACTCAATCTTACAAAAAAGTTTTAAAGTATTTGCTCTGAAATCTTTTTCTTGAAATTCTAGTTAAAATGATGCACAGCATAATTAATCTACAACAACACGTTGATGATGATAACAAGGAGAAAATTGGTGTCTTATAGTCCAAGTAACTTCACAAAATATTTATGAAAACCATCCAGACACATGAAGAAATTTTCTTTGTGGCTTATTAAACAGTAAACGACCTTTTTTTTTGATATTCCGTAACAGCAGGTTGAATGTAATGTGGTTTGTTGGCTTACTGAAGTTGAGCTTTTCGTATTTAGCAAATAATCTTGATGATGATCAAATAAAGATGACACAGAAAGGTTCCCAAAGTATACAAGTTGGAGATTCTGCACAACCCCCGTAGATATATATCTTACACTTATTGTCTCTTGATACTTATTTTACGTAATAACATGTGTTTTAATTTTTCTTGTGCGTAATTTAAAAACAATCTTAAACTTTTTCGTGTGTCATCTAATTTGCTTACAATGTTGGTTGGTTGGTTTTATATTTTATGTCTTGTTTTCTTACAATAATAAGAAAAAACCTTTAGTTTATATATAAATTTTCGTTTTATTCTCGTTTTCTTTTTCTAAATGTTTATGTAATCAAAACTATGAAAGCAGTTTAAAGTTTTCCCGTAGTCTAGACCAATTGTGAAAAGTTTTTCTTGTGTTGTACTTTAATTTTCTCTATTACATGTGAAACAGAGAAATGAAAATTATTTTGTTATCACTGCACACGCATTTATATATTTATTTGTCTAACAGAGGGAATACACGTTTTATTAACTTCATGTATGAATGTATGTGCAGTTGTATCATTCATTCATTGTATGGTGGTAAGGATAAGAGGATTATTGCAATTGTTGTAAATTGACTGTTACGCGATTAAATGTGTATTGCGTTAGTTTGGAGCAGACTCTTCTTTTCGGAAATATTTTTACAAAATATTTTGATTAGATTTTCTTTCTATCTTTCACTTTTGCCTAAGTAGCCAAATAAAGATTATCCCTATTAATATAGCTTTTAGAAGCAAGAAGAAAAAAATTCAATGTAATATGTTTAAATAAGGAAAGCTTTTATTTCAAAAGGAAAAGAAAAAATTAAGGCATATAATAAGCAGTAAATACAACAATCAGTAAACAAAAAACTGATGTTTGCAATCTAGAACAGGTATTGATGTAAAGTTTTGTGAAACCTTAATGTAAAAGTGCTGTTTATTGAACAGTTGACATGGTAGCAATTAATAAAATACATTAGTTTCAAAGAAAGGGCATCAATTATTGCCCGAGAGAAATATAATTTTCTTACTTCGTCTTTAAACAAAGGGAGTACGTTAGATTTCCTCTCCTATTTGTAAAACTCTGAAATAATCATAAAATGAAAGTTTTATGAAAACACAAAAGCAATAGCCATTCATGGTAAAAATTGTAGTTCCAGCTTGCATTTAATGTTAGTCGGCTAAAATTTTAATATATGATGTCCAAGAAAGAATTTGCTTTGCTTTCTTGATCATACAAGGAACTGAGTGATCTGATATAAGTTCCTTTATTAAGATAGATGTTTAGATTCGTATACTAATGCGGCCGCTTTTATTCCAGGAAATTCAAAACGCTTCTGGACAAAAAGAATGAAAACATTTATAATTGATGTCAAGATTCCAAATCCGGTATCTGAATTCTGCAACTGTTTCAGGAATGTTACCGCCAATTAGTAGGTTTCTGTAAATTGAATGTTGTAAGATTAGATTGTCTCTCTACGTTCGAGATATAATGTGTTTTATTTTAAAGCTACTTTTCCGTTTGTTTATCAGGCAAGAAGTTTTTAAATACTCCCATACAATTTAACATTTAATTGGCTAGAAGATATCTCTTACCTACTTAATATCTAAACAAACATATAAATTTACAACTGTGCTTTATTATTAACTGTAACAATAGTATAAATTTCAAAAGCATAAAATAGAATGAACCAATAGAATAAACATCAGAGTGAAGAGGAGAGAAAATGCATAAAATTGAGAGAGATGTTTTGTAGCACTACAGTGATTTTACATTTGCATTTACACCGGAGTTATTGCGAAAATATAGCAAAATATTTATTTCTCTATCTCCTCGCTCGTCACTCCCTTCGTTGTCTGAAATGTAAAGCATATGCTGAATCAATTCTTCAGTTATAAGTGAAACGTATTAATGTTAATGGGAAGAACCTTAGGTTTACTGTAAGCCAAGGATATTTTATAGTTCATTAGTAGAATTAAGAAATTAAGAAATTTGTTTTTAAATGTTATCCTAATTTGTGCAAATTTCCGTTGTCTTGATGGTCGTTTTTTAAAAGCAAAATTGCAAAATCATCAATTTCTCTTAATCTTAAGTTAAGTTAAATAAGTTTGAAAAATTATTGTTCAGAAAAATTTATTTTTCCTACTGGATATTTCATTTAAGTAAAATTTTTAATATTAAATTGTGCTTCCACCCTTATCATTAGAGTATTTAATTTTTTTTTTGGGGGGTTTTTGCATCATTTTGCAATTTGTACTTGAACAAATAAAGGAGTGATTCCGTTTTTATCTGTTTCTTTTCAGCTTAACGAATGTAGTGCTATATTAACATCAACCACCACGTAGTATACTTTCACAAATACATAAACATAAATGTATGGGATCAAGAAAATCATTATACTGACCACCAGTTCCCCGTTCGTATTTTGGTTTTATCTTTAATGCTGTTTGGCTAAATTGCAAATCTACTCCATTTCTCCATTCAATGAAGCAAAAATCTGCCAATATTTCAATGTCCTTCAAAGATTGTAGTCATCTACATACACTTGTTTTATAACCTTATTCCTATTTAGTGTTAACCAAGTTATCGCTTCATGTGCTGGTATATACAGAAAACCGTTGATTATCGTCTAATATAATGCATTTGCACTTTCTGTCCAAAGCAGACGTATATCCCAGTCAAACTTTCAATTATTTGTCTTGCTTTCGTTCTGCTTTAAGATGTCTGTCCCCATAATTGTGGCAAGAGTAGAGTGTAAATTGTATATGAACGCAATGTTTACTTCATGAGCAAATGAGTGTAATGCTATCGTTCACTTGAAAGTCTGTAGCTCATATTCCTGGATTTCAAAAGAAGAGTAATTGTACAGTGGTTGTGGACTAATACAAACCTTTCTAATTTTCGCAATTTTGAATTTCGATTTTTGAAGTCTTTGTCGCACTTATTCGCTGTTTATAATTCAATATTTTTAGATCTTTTTGTGCTTGGACTTTTTTGCATTTAAACAAGATTGTCTTTAAACTAAAACTTAGAAAAAATATGCACTACTACTAACTAACTACTTCAAAACTTATTTAATTCAAGAATAGAAAAGGACGTGTTATAGAGTTATGGAACAATAGCCTAGCGAAATAAGCTTTGGACCGATATAGAAAGTGTTTTCGATTCTCCGAAATTAAATAGATAGCTTATCGCCCCCAATGTTTCTTGTACTTAATTGTCTTATCAAAATAATAATAAACACAAACAAAGCCACATCGATGTTAAGGTTGGATTCATATTATCCGTTTCTTCACAATAACTTAGCGGTCTGTACTCTGTTACCTGTAAAACTGATCGAATACTTTGACAGTTACAGTCTTGTAAGGCTAAGGGAGAGACTTTACTCTGTGCTTATCGGTACAATTATACTTTATATTATAGTATCTTCGTTGAGAGCAACTTATTTCTTGACAATTTCAGAAATAGAACACAGCTGCAAAAGCAGAGTTTTAGTTATTATTTTTACCACTGTGCTTATCAATTACTAGTGGTACGTATCGTAATTCAAATGTGCGAAAGTATTTTCACACTCACTTTCAGCAACCTGCATATACGTGCACAGCCACATATGTGTTATGTTATGTAGAATAATAAAACATTAAACTGAATCACCCCCATTGCATTACATAAATCTATAAAATTTTCAAAACACGTGTGAAAACAAGTAGAAGATGAAGAGAGTAAGCAAAACAATAGAACAGCCTCATCGAGGCACACCACAACACAACACACATTATTTTCATTGTGGGCCGGTAATTTGAGATTTATTTTTCATGTGTCAGAATATATACGCGTGCATATGGACGTCACAATGTACGTTAGGGTTTTTCAAATCGATACTCAAACGAGCTGTGTTCCCTTGAATTTATTCCATCGTCCAAACTTAAGGTTGTAAATACAAAAGAGATTGGAGCGGGAAAAGAATCGATACTATGAATATACGATAAAATTCTTCGTAAAAAAGTCTGCTGAAACATTTACTCAAGCAGCTAGAACATATGCGTATATATCAGAATTTTGTAACAAATGCTTCTAAGCTGTGCAGATGCTTTTTAAAATGTAACTATTTTCATTTTTGCTGTGGTTTGTGTAATCGTATAATTAACGAATCAAATGTCAAATTATTTAATAATAGTCTGTTCATTTTGCTGACATTGAACTACTATTTGACATGATTTTATGTTATAAGATAATTTTTGCTAAAGGAATTCTAAAATTAGTTTTGAAATTAATTAAGAACAAGGGACTTACCTTACACGGATAAAAATGTATAGGAACATACATGGATTTAGACTCGCGAAATTTCGGAACCACTAACATTATCAAGCCCTTCTGTAGCACGAATGAAAGGTGGCAGTCGTTTCATAATAAAAAAAAAACCTGACGATATTTGTTAGTTAATTCGAAATTCTAATTGTGTTTTTCAAACGAGCAAAAATTCTGAAAAAGTTCACTTACTTTACAACGTTACGGTGATGAAGATAACGCTTCAAAGGCTTGAAAAAAAATTAATGGCGTTTATGATTAAAGTGCTTTGGCCTAATCCACAGCACGGAAATGGTTTGCTCATTAGCGTTTCATTTTTAAATACGTGCTGGTTGAACAGCCGTTGATCATATTGATGAAATTCTTTAAAAAATTCTTCATCATCTTTATTCATCTTACAATGTCGATGTAAACTTAAATAGTAATCAAACAATAGTTTTAAATCTTCTGTGCGAAGTGGTTACAAGAGATATTTGAAAATGTCTTCAATTAACAGCTACAAGTTTAATTTTTCATATGAAAATCGCACCGGGAAAATAGCGAAATCGCGCATTCCTATAACGTCCAGCGAAAGCTAACTCAACGCATAAACCGTGGCAAAGCTCAGATCGGTTTCACATAAGGTAATGCTTTGGGTTTGACGGAATTGGAATCAATTCCCATATCATGAACAGCTTCAATCTTGCGAAACGATCAACGATCTTCGAACGCGAGTGAAGCGTGCAATTAAACAGAACGTCTAGAATTGATCGATAGGAAATTCAAATAATGTAAGATCGCACACTCTTTTAATAAATCGACAAAAATTGTAAGAAATTACGGGAAATCGTACTGAGAATATTTTCTGTGACTTGAAGTTCAAACGCAAATTTCAACTTCACATAGCAAACGTAAGTTTTGCAAGTTGTAAATATTGTCCAATGCATAGGCAAATGTTTTCGAAATTGGCTTATCATCACCGGCAGTTATACGTATTTGCTGAATTTCGGAATTGTTCCATTAAAAATAAAGGCGATTATATGTATTGTAATGTGGATCGTCTGTAATTAAACTCTCGTGCACGTTGCAACAGAATATACTGTAGAGGAACGAGCAAATGAGCATATTGAAATTAATTAAAAAGGTCACCAGAAACCCTTTTTTGGATTACAGGGGCAATAAATAGTAACCCGCCCATTTACTCCTCAAAGAACATTCTTTGTATACATTCCCTCCAAACAGTGTCATATAGGTTATGTCTTGTTTTTTTTTTATTCCAAAGACAAGAACTGATAGCAAATCAACTGCAAATTAAGCAATCGTACAGTGAGCACAAATTTTTAAAGTTCATAATAAAAACAATGCATGTATCCAAACTATATTTCGCCCATTTCGTTTAATAAATAAAAGAAATTCATATCTAAAGTACGGAATACTCACACGTGGCTCTTGAAACCTCTGTGCATCTCCAAAAATGATGATTTTAGTTTAGTTTATGATCTCAAAGTTTAATTTTTGAGGACAGTCAATGGAGAAGTTTAAATAACTATGGATGCCAGTTATATTTTCTTTTTGGATGAATTGGTCGTCTCCGATTTGGACTAAATATGTTTTCCACAAATATCAGTTTGCAGTGACAAAAGCTCAATACCAATCCAATTTTCAAAAATGTCGTGGTAAATTTGGCCACGAAGTTTATGCGATAGAATCTCATTAGATTTCTTCGTCTGGGATCACGTCGAATCAATGCTTTATTACAAAAATTCCACGAACTCATACGAGTGTTATTTGCCTCATTTCCGAGATAAATGCAACTTGCAGTAGTATAGAAAAGTAATAAAACATCGGTTGTTCAATACTGAATGCCTAAAAAGATGCAGCGGACTATCATCTACACGAAACAGTTTTTCAATAAAAATTTCAAAAACTGTTGCTATCTAGTGCTTGCTACCTTTTTGTTTTTATTTCAAATAAAATATGCATAGTCCTCATTTGAGGACCTTATTTTAAAAAAAGGTAAAAATATAAAAAAAATCAATAAAAAAAATTATGTCTTAGAGTGGATAAGAAAACATATAAAATAAATAAATCTTTTTTTACATATAAAGGCACAGCGCATTTCAGAAAATCTGGTATAATTTGTTTTCAGATTTTTCTTATTTCTTTCTTTAAATTCCAGACTGCTGTGATGATTGATAATTTTTCTTAAATTCAAGCAAAAAGTTTATATGACGCTATAAAACATGGCTTCACAGTGATTTCAAAATGAAAACGCGTTAAGTTTTCTTTAAAACATACTTTTAGAAAACTTTTTTAAACAAATTTTCTTACCTTAATCTGTCTAACTCGCAGTTTCCTCGAATAATGTTTATGTTTAAACTTTTCATGCCAAACACAAACCATTGTATAAAAGCGACACTTTACCATCTCATTTGCTGATGTTGTTTACATTAAATATGTATTCTTGCTTATGTAGCAGTAGGTACATATCTGCATGAATGTACTTACGTCAATGTTTTTATGTAAACAACTTTATATTTGCCGCGCCATCTAAATATAAATTTCCTTCCGTTTTTATGTTTTATGGACATTAAAAAAACACATTTGCTCGAACAACTGCTGCAGGCACACGTTCGCATTCATTATCCTGCATTAGCATTTTTAACAAACGGTAAGCACGTTTCTAATATTGTGTCATTTTATGTTTACTAAAATTTCCTTTCATTGGATGCTTGCGGATTCTTATACATATCATAAGATAGTGTATTAGTGTTATCTACAGAACTATTTAAAATTATGCCTTGAGAAATCACTGAAATGGATGGACAACTAGCTAATCAATTTTGATTTTGTGGCTAGACACGTATTGGCTTAACCACTTGCTTGAGAATTCATGCATGGGTTATATTGAACAAAATTGGTTCATAAATATGGAATTTATTTTATGTTATTCGTTATCATTTTATAAATTTCTTGCTAAAGTTTCTTACGTAGGACGAACCAGAAAGAATGAAAATCTGTATACGAAGTCAACCAATTTTTTTGAATAGTAGCGTTCGAATAGAGCGCTTATCGCTTATTTTTAAGACGTTCAATAGATTCGAAGTTAACTCGTTATATGTACTGCAAAAATAAAAACAACTGTAGAAATGATTATTCTAATGGCAAGATTTCTGTTTAAAAATTCCCTCCTACTGCTTTTCTGTCTAAACTCGAACTTAGCGTTTTTTCTCTTTCAGTTTTTTCCTCTCTTATGATAATACCACCCGTTTCATTTCCATCCGCTGCTATTTTCATGGCAACTTTTCTGAATTTGGAAAATTAACATTGAGCTTTAGCTACGTGACTAGACTAAATTTATTAATGGTAATGATGATTAAAACTCTTTTGTCGTTAGATCAATTTACTTTCTTATATTAATATTATTTATATGCGCAATGTAAGATTACAACTTCTGTTGGTTGCCTCAAGGAATAAAAGTTAACCCATATTACGATAGACATGAAGAATCAAATAGAAAAAATAAAGGAGAACATAAAACCGTTACTTAATTTCTTAGCCGAAGTCGAAGCTTTTAAAGCTTCCGAATCGTTCTCATCTACTTAATAGTCGTTTCAATGAAGTTACATTAAGGTATTTTTGTTTGGAAATGCTTTTAAATGAACATAAACGCTCTGTTATTTTATAAGAGAGACTAGACATTAACAGGTAAAACATTTTAGGCTGCAACTTTCTAAACGTGTCATAATCACTAATTATTAAATTTTCTACATTCTTTTAGCCTACATAACGCTTTATTAACTTTCGTTATTTTTTTTTTTTTTTTTTGTAAAAAAAGACTATTCGCTCTCTCTCTCTCATATAAAGACACACTTTTCATGAAAACACCTACCTGTAGTGAATATAAAAAATTGACTTACGTGATCCAATTTCCAATTAATTTGTATGTCAAACTAAAATTATGAATCAATTTTTGCTTTGAAATATTAAACATTAGGCCGTTTGTCATGTAAAGGTTTACTTTTCGTGGAAAAGACCATATGGGAGAAGATTAGAAAAAGTCCGATCCAATCCGATTCAAATTTTACACATCAGTTTAGTATGCTAAGGTAACTGTACTTAGCGATTTTGGTCAATTTTCTTTATATATAACATTTTTAAAACAAGACGTTATGTGAGCTATTCTAGACTACTTTTACAAAAATGAGAAAAATCGCTGATACTCACTTAATATTATAGAATATCAAAACTATATTCTTTTTTCCCGTTCTCTTTGCAATTCTTTTTGTGAAGATAACAACCGAGATACAAACGATTCGTCCACGGTCAAATAAAATTTTCTTACCGTCAAAAGATGCGGATAGAATCAACATATCCTTTCGTTTCTGTAAACAGAGACCAATAAAGTATTTTCTGTGACTATCATGCTTACGGGCGTACTAGACATATCCACTTATCAGCCAGTCGGCCTTTGGTTCTTGCAGGTGGCTTGATCGCGAAAATTGATATTGAAAGAGGAAACTTGGTATAAAATATTTTAAGTTAGTGGCCACAAATCAATTTTGCAAATAGACAGAGTGTGCACACTGCCATGTCCAAAGTGGTCATAAATATATAACTTAAAGCCTGTATGATGGAGAGATTTACAAATTTTTACTAGTATCACTTATAGTCTTCTGAAAGTTCAAAATTGCCTCGATCTGCTTGTAATCAGCAAATTCTTTGCAATTTTTCACGCGTCATTAAAGGTTAGGACTGTACAACATTTAGGTTATTATCTATTCGTAAAACCTAGAAACCAGAGATTTCCAGAAGCTATTTTTAGCTTTACTTATTAGTGAGGAGGTTGCAATTTACAATGCAGGCGTTTAGCCTAGGCCTACAGATCAAGTTTGGAATTCTGTTACGTACTCGTAAATACTCTTCAAATTAGGTGATAGATATGAAAAATTCTCTCAATAGTCCCCTTTTTTGTTTTTGAGTAATGCTTCAAATACGAATGGATCGAAGTCTAACGGCGCCTTTTTTCTACTCTTTTTTATTTTTTGGCAAATAATCTTATAAAAAAAAGAATCTTTAGTCACATCTGCTACATGCAAGTATACATGCCAGGATATGTACACAAATTTACATTCTTATGATGTCTTTGACCTGTATATCGTTAAGACATTGTGTTTACGAAGTTTCGTTTTCTTTTTATTTTTTCTCCTTTTAAGTACATATGGTATGTGCAGGTCCCACGTATATGTGCATAGATATAGAAAGTAATATCATTTCGGTTTCTATACAAGAAAGTTTGTTGAACTGGAATTTAAAATTTAATTTAATTTAATAATGTTAACGATGGGCGTGTGTGTCAAAAGTTATTCCTTAGTAGAGCATAAAAAATTAGAAAATAAACATATTCATCATATTAAGGAGCAATTTTCTATCAGTTGTGGAAATGCAAATTGTTGTGAAATAATTTTTTAAAAAGTTATCAGGTGCTTAGGTTTTCAAGTTACGTTTTATAAAAAATAAACCGAAAGTTTATGAATTTTTAAATAAGTAAAAAAAAATTTTTTTTTAAATATCCATTAACGAAATATTTGAAAAAATGTTATATAATAATGTTAAAGTCGACTTCTTGCAGGCTTACAACTATGTTAGTAAACGAGGTATACTTAAACCGAATAACATTCATTGAAGTTTATATACCCATTACAAGGGCGTGCTTACTTTTGTGAACGTCCTTTATTAACAAGAACAAAGGTTTCTCGATTTGAATAATAAGAAGATGTAGAATTATACTTCATTGATATGGAATATCAAGCAGAATGGGCACAAAATAAATCGGATTTACTGACTGGTTTAAACTTAAATAAGCTTAAATCCATTACATATTGTAGCTGTACATATTGTAGCTGTTGTTTGATCATTTCTGGCTAGTTCCTGGCAAAGACTCAGCAGTACTCTTTTAAAAAAAAAATGTGCAACTTAGATCCATCTAATGTTAAATTCGGAAAAGAAATCAGAAAGAGTTATATATATGAAATATATATATGTTATTCGTAGAGAATTCGAGTCTGTCCAAGATATACTTCAAGATAGGAACAAATTCCATGTTACTTAGTTTAGTGCTTATCTCGCAGACGTAACATAAAGAAGGGATGATTTTTGAGAACTCCTGTGGATGGATAACAGACTAGATAAATGTGATGCTGAACTCGAAAGAAAGTATAAGCCACCTTGCAATAAAACTATTCTGCTATCCGCGTAGTTTCTAGTGTCCTTGTTATTATGTTATGTTATTCATAGAGAATTCGAGTCTGTCCAAGATATACTTCAAGATAGGGACAAATTCCATGTTACTTAGTTTAGTGCTTATCTCGCAGACGTAACATAAGGAAGGGATGATTTTTGAGAACTCCTGTGGATGGATGACAGACTAGATAAATGTGATGCTGAACTCGAAAGAAAGTATAAGCCACCTTGCAATAAAACTATTCTGCTATCCGCGTAGTTTCTAGTGTCCTTGATGAATTTTTCTATGCAATATAGACTTTTCACAAACTTGTTCTAATCTGCAATATGAGCTTTCATATATAAAGAAAATGACTGATATTTTGCTAAAAAATTCATTCAAACCAACACAATGATCTTCAATCTTGATAAACTTAAAGAAATAAAAACAATATTCTCCGAATTTCGATTCTAAGTCGTTTTTCTTTTAATCTTTTTTTTAGCTTTACAACTGCATGCTATTATTAATAACTTAGAAGAAAACAACAGCAACGTTTTGCTTAACCAAACAAATAATTCCTGTAATACACGCAATGCCGAATTTACACCATGTGGACTATAATCGTAAATATACGCCACAGGAAACGATTCAGGTAAGTGCTCTAATTGTTTAGTTATTTCCTTTAAGGTATTTCTCTGTAAAGTTAAGATTATTGCTGTTATTTACTGATATTCGAGCATAAACGGAAACCGAACGTAGGTTGTCCGTTTTGATTTGCTCCATTAAGAAGTTAACGCATTTTTTAAATATTTTTAATGAATACTAAAACTTAGCCGCGTTGTCAAAAGTTATCATAAGTTAAGTTACCCTATGTGTTAATTATGAAAAATATTGCTATGATATCTATGTAGCTTACATCAAATTTGAATTGTTTAATTTTTTTTTTCTACTTAAGAATATAGGAGTTCGCGTTGTAAGTAATCTTCGAAAATGCTTAGCTATTAAAAAGATTAATGTTCGTCTTTGTTTCAATTTAAAAGCATCTATTTTCTAAAAAGCATTTATTTTGCAAAGCGTTTAATTTGTAAAAAGCATGCAAAGCATTTATTTTGTAAAAACGTTTACATGGACGCTGCTTATATAAGTGTTTCCATCTTACAAAAACTTTTCGTATTCGCTTAGTAAGGCAAAATAATATTTTCTGTAAAATTCAACAGTTTATACGAACATCTGATTTGTTTTCAACAGCGTTCGTCTTTGGGTCAAAGCATGTATCAAATTTCATTACAATATTTAGAAAAGTACAAACTGAAGATTGAACACAAAAATGCTTGGACATATAGGCTGGCAGACCTGCATAAACTGCAAGAGAATTGCTTGGTAAAATAACAGACTAGTCTATCATAAACACTCTTGGATGTTGCATACGTTCGCGTAAACTTAACGTAGTTTATCTTTACTCCGCAAGTGATGTAACGTATAACAACTCTTGAGTTTTTCACTAGTGCCTATAAGTACGTACACTCTGACACTCTAAAGCACAAAAAAATTGCTATCATAACAACTCCGCCGTTCTATCTTTGGAGAGAAGAAGATAAGGCGTCTTTTGCCATAACTTGACAATCAAGTTTGTCCTTGTCATGTTATTTAAAACACGTTATTAGAAGCATCATCTGGTTTTATTGGTTTCTCTTGTTAAATATTTTTGAATTCTTAATTAAACCGGTTTTAAGAGATTTAAGCGTTTTGTTACCACTTGTGTTCACTAATTTATTTGATGATTTTGATAGGTCAAATGGGAGGAGAAATGTGATTCGCTTGAATTATTTTTTTAAAGCACTTGAATTAATTATGGTTGAAATTTATGTCGATTTAGTCTCAAATTATTCCCATTTAGGTCATTAAAGTCATTTCATTTTGGAGGAAATTTTACGAGTAATAGAAAAAAGTTTTCATTATTAGCAGTATTAGCAACTGTATGTTTACTTCACCGTGATGGATACAGTAAGTCTGTTATACATTTATAGCCGGTTAGATGTAAGTATGTACGTAGGTTGAAAATTTCTTCAACTGGTATTTCAATGAAGTTGGACAAAAACATTGGAAGTTCTTTCACATATGTAGGTATTGAAAATGGGCCAAATCTGTCACAGGCCACCCCTACAGTATAAAACAAGGTGCAAATATATCTCTTTTCTGGTTGTTTTGCTCACTATTCATAGATCACATAATAAAAATTTCCACGGTATTCCATAAAAATAAAAAAGGTCAGCCATGCCTATCTACAAAAATTTAGTTATTTTTTAACTTTTTTAGAGGTGGTGGGTATAAAAGATTCAGCACAGTTGAATATAATTTTCTTAGTTTGTTTTATTGAGATTTCGTTTTATTGCGCACTTGTTGGAAAAATATTTCGACGTGAGCGAAATGAAGTTGCAAACTATAATGTCGGAAATAGGGGTTACCAATATTTACATCGAAGAATATGAAATGAGAAAAAAAGTTGAAAAACAATTGCGCATACGTCCTGGTTTATTTTTCGGTCAATGTTTAGAAATTTGTGGGGCTAATTATTTCTGCGTATAGTGCTATACGGACTGCTGCTGCGTATAGGGCTAAACGGGCGGACCGGTGTCTACTGACCGTACGCTGTGGTATGTCGCTTCATTAATAATACTCAGGCCCGAGCAATATCGTAGAATATCGATATTTAATTTTTTATTTTAATATTATTTTAAGGGTAAATATGGTAAGAGTAAAAGACTTCCCAACGTGTGTATATAATTTTTTTGCTTATTTTTTTCTTTAATTTATTATAGCAGACAGCTTATCTTTCGAAATAAACATTAGTTTGTAAAATCAGCTTTAAGCAGATTTAAGAGCCCATTTTTGGTCTAAACATAATTCAGAAATATGTATGAATGAGAAAATGTTATAAAAACAAAGTGCAAATAGAAACATGATCGAATGAATTTGGTTAAATACAAAATCAATATGTTTATATGTTCATCTCTTTCCTAAAAGTAATCTTCGGAGCTTCCCTTATGCAAGGATATCGCTAGTACCCATAACAGCTAAAGAATGTTAGGTTCAGTTTTTATTATTCTTCAGATCTCTTATATTAACAATTTAATGTTTCTTTCTTAATGCATTCCTTTACTCTCTTATCTTATTATTCTTTTCATATCTGCATCAATTAAACTACATTATTTCTTACACACAAAATTGTTTAAAAGCGAGAACCAAATCTCTCTTCTGTGTTCACTATTTAACCGCTATTAAAAGTAGGACAACGAATCAAGTCCTTAATTTTCTAAAAAATTAGGGTTTTTTTTTATATCAGACACAATTTTTAGGTAAAAATTACTACATCTTTTGCTGCATAGTTAACTTTTTTAAAAAGTGGTATAATTCATCTTCAATATCAACTTCACCTTTCATCCGATAATTAAATTCATGTCTCTATTGTTTGGTATATATGGTGCTCCAATATAATTAAATAAACAGCATGATTAGAGCAAGCATATCTTCTAATGAGACGTGAAATTCGAACAATGCCAACACGTGCTGAGTTTGCAATGTTTCGATAGTGGAATTCGGTTCTGTTATAGATATACGTTGCAATTTGTTGTTTATGTGCCGGAATGAAATTTAATTAAACGTGAAAATCTGTAAACTCTTCATATGCAGAGATAAGAGAACGATTTGCCCTTCTTTCTCTCTCTCTCTCTCTCTCTTCCTCTTTTTCTCTTTTCCTGTCTCTCTGTTTCAATTTTTCAATCAGCCCTCTTTACGTTACTGTTTCTGAGCACAAATAATAATAATAATAAAAAGTTATTACAGAAGTTTTTCTGTCAAATTTTGTATTACATCTCTTAGTCGACTGGCTGCAGCAGGTGGAACAACGGTTCTTGCTAGACGGATATCCTTTAGTTTTGTGAATCTTTAATAGTAGGCGTTTTCATGTCGCTACAGACCGACCAAAGCAGACACATGTCATAAAAATAAGTTTTTGTATTGCGGTGGTTTTTCCGCTTTCATGACCCTTGTTTGGTAACGTATCTTATATCGAATGGCTTTTTGCAAACTTCGAAAGTGAAATGAGTTCGAGTACAAAATAATTTAACATACACACCTTTCTCCCTTGGCCTTATATTAACCTTATTTTGATTTTTAAAAATGCTGTTTGTTTTCGATTGTTGTTGTTTTGTGTTAGGGATTTTTTCAGACACATTTGGCCTAAAGGGCCAAAGTATTAGGTTTGCGAACTCGTTTTTGGTGGGAAATCGAAGGGTGTTCTCTTTTACATATTTCTTGTTTTTTTCTTTCTGTTTTATTCATTGCATTCAGTAAAATTATGAAACTTTTTACTGCTGTTGAAAAGTGTAAGAAAATGACTTTTTACATGAAGTTGTAGTTTGTTTTAAACTTCTTGGAATCCATTTACGACCAAGTGGCTATTTAATGTTTTGCAGAACTTTTTACTGTATAACGAAAATTGTAAGAACTTGATAATCAAGTTGTTATAAGTCAAGTGCTTTCTGTGCGTTATCATGACGGGAATAACAACAACTGGAGCTTTACATGTAGCCAGGTTTGTACATTAGGGTTCATTGGCGTTGCTTTTCGTATTTGTGGGTTTGTTTGTTGATTTTCATGATAATTTAAATAAAGGCCTCTTATGTAAAGAGATTGTTTGGAAATAGGGTGACCAGTGAACTTTTTTTAAGTTCATGTTTTTGTTTTGGGTTCATGTTTATTTATGTTATTTATGTACGTGGTTTTCGTTAAATGTTTGTTATGGCTACATATGTTTGGATATTTCTTTTCTTGCAATTGATCTTTATTTAACAGCATTAAGTAGGAAAACAATTACAGAATTTTATTGGAAACCCAAATGCGTACATTTCATTTGTTTTAATAGCCTCGACGAGTTATACTTAATTTCATAATTTAATTTAATGTATTTTGTTCTGATAGCAATAATTTAAATACCACAGTTCACATTATTCAAATTCCAATTCAAATTCAAATTTAGGTTCAAATTTGATTATTTTTTATAAGGAATTGATTTACTTTTGGGATAAGTTTCACCCAACATGACAATATTACTACCAGCCGTTTGGAAATTCAAACGAAATAAGAGCAGATTTCTATTGTCGGATAACTCCAGCTTAGTTCTGTAATTCGAAAGATTAGCGAAGTCAAAGTGAACAGCTTACAATTACTTTGCAGAGGGGGATTTCGGTGACTATGCCGAAAATATTAAAATCTGGGTTAATTTTTAACAAAAGAAATACTGTGTGTGTGCTGTAAAGCCAATCAAAAGCATGATTCAGAAGTGTTAACAAAAATGCTCTTGCATCTGAGTGATATCCACTGCGATTTTGCTTATTTAGAGAGTGATAGTTATAATAAAGTCTACAAGAAAATTTAAACAAAATATTGTGTTGTGTGTGGATCATGGATTAAAAAGGAACCCGCCAAAACAAAAGTGCTTTAAACAGCTACGTGCAGGAAATTACATTAGAAAAGGGAGTCACTTTTCAAAAAAAAAAAAAAAATTAAATTTTCATATAATCTTCTACATATGACTGATTTGTTTTATTTTTTTGATATTTACAAAGCCAACCATTATTAATTAAACACATTATTTCAATCAACAAGGGTTCGTTTGAATGATATCTTCAATTATGAAACAAATAATAGCGAATTATAATCATAGCTTATTCTAACACGGCCATGACAGTTACATATAAAATTACAAAATAAACAGTTTATGAAGCAAATAATATACCTTTTCAGGGGTTAAATTATGAATTGTTTACTACAGCAGTTATTAAGCAAATAACATCATGTAGCAAAGAGAGATGACAACAAAGCAATCGAATGCAAGTACAATTTAACGTATAAATACACAAAAATTACAAGCAAAAGATTTAAAGAAGTATATAAAACAGTTCAGGTTTCAATAAAAACTATTCTTTTTTTTTGTTTTTCCTTTTAATGAGCTCACCACAAAAGCCAAAGTTTC
Organism: Glossina brevipalpis; assembly: GCA_000671755.1. Lineage (NCBI taxonomy): Eukaryota > Metazoa > Arthropoda > Insecta > Diptera > Glossinidae > Glossina > Glossina brevipalpis. The sequence continues at coordinate 6,108,713 of KK351011.1, read as the reverse complement.
ACCATTATCCTAAATTTATTGGTTTAAAAAGAACAACAGAAAGGAGAGCAAATTAATTTATTGTTCAATTCGTAACAATAAAATAACGCTCGCCTGATCTTCAATCTGGGCGTTAGAACTTTTAAAAGATAAGATTTCACTTATTTTTCAGAATAAGTGGTAATATTCGGTAGTAATAATACTAGTTTTAAAAAAACTCCAATATTTTTATGGACATTTAGTTCAAATGTGAAAATTATAAAGATGAGTAAATAATGTTCGGCTTGTGTACAATAATTTGAAAGGTTAATATTAAGTTTGCATCAATCGTCTGATGATGAATTTAATAAAATTTTCCAGCAATTCGTTCAACCAAACTCAGAACTGAATTAATTTTCTTTCTTTTTTTGTTTTACTTTCAAAGAACCAATGAATATTTTTCGATTAGTGTTTTCATTGATTTTGTTTTCTAAAAGTTTGAAAATATTCTAAGTTTTTGTTCGCTTTACTGTTTGATGGCTTTAAGTCAGTTTGTAAAATATAAAAAGGCTTACTATATTCGACGTTGGTTTTGCTTTTATTTTATATAGAAAGCTCTGAAATTCGTAAATTTATGAAAATTTATTTTTGTGCACATGGCTGGGTAAGATTTATCTAACATGAAGTTTTTTTAGAAAGTTGTGAAAAATAAATTCTAAAAGTATGTTATTTTTATTCTCCTACACATTTCGTGGGGGAAGTTTGAAAAATTTAAACATGACAATTTTGCTTTAACGTAAAGGTAACAATTTTCGCTTTGACAATCTAAAAGATAACTATTTGTTTTTATTTTACGTTGCTTTTATAAATTCTAGTAGCGAGAAAGCAGGCGTAGATGTACGTTTAGTCGCTCTATTTATACTTTAAGATTTGACAATTCTAAAAAATGCTGTTAGATGTTATCTGACGTTCGCACTCGCAAGTGTAAGATTTCTGGCCACAACCTTATTCTCCTTAATGACAAATTTACGCTTTTTTTATTGATAGGTTTAAATTATAAATGGTGCCCCTCGTATTAGACATTGAATATTTTATATGTGTTCTCAATCAGTCTTAGATTAGGACCCGACTCGGTCATCTATAATTCTTTACTTTTCATGTGATCTTCCGCTATTTCCTGACAGCTTGCATCCCGGTCCTGTTCCACCAGTTGCAAAGTGTCATCGTCTTTTTCAGTGATTGGCCGACCAGAGGGAGGTGCATTTTTGACATAAAAATTTTCGGATCGGAATCGAGCAAACCACTCCTGAGTCCTTCGTTCACTTCTTACCGTAAACTTCGCAATTTTTTGAGATATTTTGCTCACTTTCATATCAATTTTTGCGAGAGCAAAAGGTTAGAAAACTGTCTTCACAAATAATGTAAGCTGAAATTTCATCTTTTAAGCGTATGAGGTATAACATATCACTCAATACATACAATTCGTAACTATATTGTAACTCACTGAACTAAATTATGTTAAGCACGTTGGTTATAGTTTGCATAGTTTTAAATTTTTCAATTTTCTCTTAGTTAAAATGAGAGGTAATTTTTTCTTGTTCCATTTGTGTGCTCTGACATTGTGACTTTTGGATGTGAACACAATGAGGCCTTGCTTATACTCCCATAAATTCAAAGACATAGAAAGCAAGTAATTAAGCCGAGCACATTCCTTGTATTTTTTGGCCCCCAGGCAGGGGAATATATACGCGGCTTCATTGTGTTTACAGTCTTTCTCCATAAAAGTCACTAAAGTACGTAACGCTAAATGTGGCAATCTATGTAACTTGCATGGCCTCCATTTTCTAAGTATTTTTAAAAAGATCGAATTTTGTACTAAACTTTCTTCTTTTACATGTCAAGGTCAAAAATCAATTAATCGCTCGTAAACGCCAACGGCATAAAATTTAGCTTTTCTTCTGTAGTAGTTCTTCTTTTATGATGTCATTAGTTCATTTAAGGCATTGGACGGGCTGGTTGTTGAAGATGTCTCCCATCGAACGTGCTTTTCAATAAACTGAGTCCATTATTAGTTTTGTTGTGAAATCTTATCGAAGCCACACATATAGTGGTCGAATTTGCAATACAAATATATCCAAAAAAAAATCAATGAACTGGCAAAAAGGATGGTCAGTCGCTAAATTCGACTAATCTCCCACAAAGTCGACTAGAGCTAAAATAATCCCTTCGGTGCCAACACTGCTGTTTGCGTTTATTATAAAAATACGAGTATAGGTTGAGGTTCGAATTGTTTGATAGTAAATGCCGTTATTCCCTTACCAAGTCAATCACAGGACAATTTGACACCACAGTTAACCGGCGGCGGTATTTTTTTTATGAGAATCAAAAAATAAATAAATAAGCGACGAGTGTCAAAGGATAAGCCTAACAAAATTTCGTTTTGCTTTTCGAATGAAGTTTCAAACGTTTTCCTCTTTCCCTCTAGACATAAAGTTTAATGACAATAGAAACAATTTGTAAATTATTTCCTATATTCTTAGCATTTGTCTGTATAAATATTTATTTGTGTTTTTGTTTGTATTAACGCAAATGGTTTAATATTGATAAAAATGAAACTTAACATGAGTCTTTATGAGAAAGAAGAGCGACAAATTGTCAATGATGGTGCACATGTGCTCAAACCACTTCACAACAATATATGTGATCCGTTGGAGGCAATTGCTGTTATGTACTTTCTCAAAATTTTTGCTGCAACTTACGTTTTGAACTTCTAAAATTATATTCTTACTTTAAAGAGGAAAATGATAAATCTGATCATTTACGGTTGATTTGATTAAATGATTCAGTTTGCGTTTTGGTTGAAAGAAATGTTTGTGTATATATTTCACACTCAGAATAAAAATTATTAAAATGACTTGAGTTCCGAATTAATATCTGCATTCGTATCTCATTTGATAGAGTCACAGAAACAAGACTTATTAATAAACTTTACACGGAAAAATAAATTTTTCTAGTAATGCCGGCAGGATTATCTCAAATCGTAAATAATACATTCCTGTGAATGAGTTTAATCCTTCTTCAGTTGTGGAATTCCATATTTTTGCAAGTTTGCTTTACGCTATGAAAATTGTACAAACCTCATCGAGTTAAATATATTATTTCGCATTCGTTTCTTACGTCACATGTGAATTATTGCAATGAAGTTTTCTCCGATTACCCGTTCTATAATTTGGGCGGACTTCAAAGTATTGTCAACCGTATTACGCGTTTTGTTTGTAATGTCAAACTCAGAGATCACATCTCCTTTTTCATTCAAGCTTTTCTGAAATTCTCCTTATCTACCTTTACAAAATCATTTGATCCCAATCGTGAAACGTTCTATTTGAACAAATAAAGTTTTCTAGATCGATTTCATATTAATAGCGTTCATTTGTATCTCACTGGCCGAACGAATCATTTATTGCAAATTTATCGCGATTAACTTAATTATCGCTCAATTATTTTTCTTTTTTTTTCATATTTTTCAAGGTGAACAATTGAAATTTGTTTTATGCATATTTTGAAATTTTATGAAACGAAGTTTCACAAAACCGATACCTTTTGACATTATTCGGTGGACGTCGTCTCTCAATATTACGTCAACGTTGCAGAAAATCATGAACGTCGCACTCTGAATAAACATTCAATTTAACACAATCACTCCTCTTTGTAATATACGTGTTGTTTTGTTTAGGACAAAAGTGAACTGAACTTGAATATTATCTACGTCACCATATTTTGGCCACTGAGCATTCTGTTCTTGTCAAATATAAACAAAATAAATCATTAGATTATGGCAATTCTTTTGGATTATTTCTTGGGAGTTTTGAAAATTGTTCATCAATTATAACATTGTCCACCCGTTCTGAACTATTCTTTCTATTTTAAGAAATTGATTATATTTTACTTTCATAATATTGTTGCTATCTTTGACGACATATTCTAGTCAGTTTTGCGTTAAACGAGCACATCAAATTTCTCATTTATTATTATTTTTCATCCACTGTAAATGTGTATTAAATTCAATAGACATTTAAAAATTTGATGAATTTAAGTTTAATTAACTGATGCCACCTGATTTCACTCGTTGAAATTTTCTTATGTTCTCTAAACTGAGATTTAATTCTTTTAAAAAAATCCCTGTCTCTCTGAGATGAAGGCAGAACGAAAACATTGCCATGAGAAGGGGAGAATATTTTTATTCACAGCGCTATACCTTCATACTATAGAAAGGCGTTCACATAATCATTACAAATGATCTTATCAAATAATGATCCTATGCGTTCGATTTAATTTTTTATTTTATTTTTATTTTATGATTTGCAACTATAAAACTATAGACCAATGTACAATACGATGCACAAAAGAGGTTATAATATAATTCGATTGAAAGGCTACTAAAGTGATCAACTGGAAATTTATTGTTGCATGTATTGAAAGCAATGTGTCAGATTTGAAAGATTAACTAACTTTTTACTAAGGCTCGTCAAGAACTTGCAAATCTTAGTCTTTTATAAATATAAACGCGCACAACATCAGCTGTATTCTAGCACTGTGATCTCTCTCTTGTAATGAAAGCATGTGTTTATTATCGTTCCTATTGCTTGGTATCGCTTAGTTAACTCTCTGAATATCACAGACAATTTAGTTGCTTGCGCCTTTTTACCAAAAAGAAATCGTTAAGGCGTCTTTTATTTTTCAAGAAAAATAATTTTTCGCAAATACTTGAATGTGCTTATTTCGTTGAAATTCAATAATTGACCGATTCAATAATCTTTAATCTTTAATCTGCAAGTTATAAGCTCAATCCCTGCTAAAGCTGTGTATAACTTAAATTTATTTTAATTAATGTAATGTTTATTATCACATGTTAAAGTTACAAAAGCACCAAGTACTTTAGAGTTAAAGTATGCTTGTACCAAGTGTTTAACAACTTAATGCTGTTTGTCCGAATTATTTAACAGCTTGTAACTTGTCCGAACTATTTAATAGCTGAAATTTACATTTTTTAGACTAAGAATGTAACATTTACAATCATTTTCATTCTCTTGGCCGCAAAAATGAAGATATCGGCTTCAAATTTGACAGAAACATTGGTAGTTCTTCCACGCAGACTTGTATTGAAAATGTACCAAATCAGTCACACTCACATACACTACTAAGTTCTATTAAAGTTAACAGTATAATTTCATATCGGACGAAGGACACGCCCACAATACAGCGTAGACTGAGATCATCTCTGTTTTCAGAAGCAAGAAAAAATTGGATTTTTTGCTCGTTATTCATAAACCATAGCAAATAGAATTATAAAAATTTCCAAAAATATTGCGCTAGGTGTCGTGTAATCTCTGTGCATGAACCACGCCCACTCGATATATAAAAGGTACGACAAAGACGAATATAATTTTCTTCCTCTGACTCGGAAGTGGGCGAAATAGCGTTCTGCCAAGAGCTCAAAAAAAAATTCTTAAATATTTTATAGGAAAAAAAATATAATATATTATATGCAGTATTCTCCATTTTGCATTTGCATATATTATACTCACCTTAGCTTTTCAACGTAAACAAACAGGTATTTCTATCACACGTTTGTGTGCGGGATACCTCTTTATCGCCTTTGAATTTTTGCTATTCACTTCTAAGTAAAAAGAAACTTTTTCAGAGACTTGAGGTATTATTCACAATTACGTTTGGTTCTCGGCTAAGATAATTCAAGTTAAAACTTTTATCCGTAGCAAGTACAATAAATTGCATAAAATAACGATATACTTTTCATTCCGTATGTTACAGTAAAGCGGCCCGATTATAAATAAAGTCAACGTAACTATAAAATTCTTTCTAAAGGATACATGGAGTGGAATTCATAAATTACGTCAAAGGAATTTTCAAATTCGAAATGCATTTTTCAGCTATAATTTGATGCTATAATTTTATCATAATATTCACCATAATATTAAAAAAAGTGCAAAGTACACGCAGTGGATGAAATTGGAATATAACTCGTGTATCATTCACAAAAATTTACATTTTTGCTTTAGTAAAAAGATGTTAAGAAACAACTTTAGAAACTTTGATTTTTAACAGTTATTTAAATCCTTTAGCTTTTAACTAATAATATCAGATGCAAGCTCTACCTTGAAATAAACTAAAAAACTTAAAAAGAACTAAACTAAAAAACAAAAGAAAGGTTAAATTTGATGGAAATTTGAATATTTCAAAAACAAACGGTGGAAATTTGAATTTAATTTAACCTTGAATTTCGTATAGACTTGATATTGTTATTTTTTAGGTTATTTCCAGATGAGTTTGGAAAACAGATTTTAGAGTTCCATTAGATATTAGGTAGGACTTCTGTTGGTAGATAAAAAGGGACATTTAGATTTAAAGTGTCTGCTCGTTGTCACACACATTCTGATTTACGCTTTCAGACATATTGATCAGTAAACCAATAACATGCAAGCTATCGTCATACGAAGGAAATGCTAAGCGAATGTCTTTCCTTAAGCCTAAAGAAGTGAAAAGCAAAAAGTTTTACCTACTAACTCATTAGATTATTTCCATATCTGTATCTAGACCACGAACAACCATTCCAATATATACCTATATATATATATATAGTAGTTCTAAATACTGCAGTAGACAATCATTTACGTGTATGGACGTTACTGAATTATTTTCATCATCTTTCTAAGACACCCAGAAGCTATTTGGTTTTCTTAATAGATAACTACGTATCCAACTCGTGAGAAGGTCTTGAAGCCATGAAATCATGTTATCCGAAAAATCTGAATGTCGCTATTTACACACTGGAAGAAAGTGGTCAACCTTTTCAGAAACTTTCAAAAAATCTGACAACATTCATTCGCTTCACTATGCCGAATGTTTTATACCTAACACCTTTGTCTTAAAAAAAGGGAAGAGAAACTAAATTTTAATAGGTGGGCAGACGTTTCCCTTTTTGTGGAATACCGTGGGAAACAGCCAGAAAACAGACATGTCTTCCGCTTATTTTATACTCTAGACGTGGCTTTTGATTGATTTGACCCTTTTTCAGTAGCAACGTATGTGACACAACTTCCAATGTTTTTGCCAAATTTGAAGCCGATATCTTCATTTTCGCGGTAACGAACATATTTACCAGAGACATTAGGCAGACGGACCGATAGATGGTCATGCTTAAATCAATTCTAAATTTCATGCTGATCGGGAATACATATACTTTGTCAGATCTCTGAAGTTTTCAGAGTGATAAAATGAATATATCCCTCACCTTTGGTGGTGGTGAGTATAAAAAAAGGGGAAAAACATTTAATAAATTCTGTAAATTTAAAATTTTGTTTCTTAATGGCAAACTCAATATTCTTTATTTTCTCGTCAATGTTGAAATTTTCTTCTTCCATTTACAGAACCTGTCGCTTGATACCAATTTATTCTTTTAGTGTTTCTATTGTGAACTTTTGAGTTTCTTTTGTTTTTTCCAAACGTCTTTTTGCAACGATAATATTTCCAGAGTCCCACATAGTTGTATCTAGTAGTTTCCTCTTTATATCTTACGTTGGACTTATTGAAGTAATAAGTTATCTTCGTATCAAATGTATGATTTGAGTAACGACACCTTAATTTAATTTTTTTTTTGAGTTTGTTACTATTAGCAATTTGGGAATAAGAAATGTTATTAATTATAACACAATTATTGTATGTTGAATGATTCAATCAAGCAGCAAAAGTAATTCCTATTTCATTGGGCTTATTTAGAAGAAGTGTTGTCAAAGGATTTACATTATTGCTCAGTCTGTTCAGATATTTTGAAGAAAAGCGTTGAGTTTGATGTTTTGCATGGCATAAGCCTTAGGTCCAATTCGGTTGGAGGATAGATTTACATAAGATGCATTTATTCTTTAGTAAGTAAGTTGCAATTCAGGATGAATTAGTCAATGAAGTCTTCTAGCTTTTAAGGGGCTTGTGTTTACATTTCGTATGCTTTTCATGTTCGTTCTATGTCACTGATTGATGTATTAAATAACTCTAATAAGATCACAATTTAGACAGTGATAATATGGAAGTGGGCGTTAATATTTTATTTAAGATCAAGGAACATCTTAAATATATTTCCGATGTATCCGATAAAAACTAAATCAATGAAACTGCATCTGAAAACACATTTTAATTATTATCCTTTAGATTTTATAAAAGGCAGAAAGAAAAAAAATAACTATATTTTCATGGAAAGTGAAATCAGATTTTACTGCATTTTTAAACAAAGTATTCAAATGCGGGATTTGTTTCGAAACAAAAATCAAAACATTTTAAAACAATACAAAAACCATTAATTTTATTTGTTAAGCAAAAACTTGATATGCACGAAAAAGATAAAATAAAATAAATTTTTTTAAGTGACAAAGTTTTTTGTTCTTGTGATGTATGTGAAAAGAACCCGACATGTACATATAAACTTTGCATAAATTTGCCACAAATAATTCTATAAGGGTGACAATCGGATCTCCTCAACTCTTCCGGGATCACATCACGCATGCCAACGATAATGACTAACATATAAACAACAATTGTAATACTTGTATGCTGCGGGTATGATTTGTAATGTGAAACATATTCTTGTTATACCCTGCACTACTAAGTATTACGTTTATATTGAGTTAAACCCAATGTTAGCAACATTCAAAGTTCACTCACGAATTATTTTTTTTTCTATACTCTTTACTTTATTCATTTCAATAATCATTGACATATGGTAACCAAAAATGTGTTCGACAGTACATTTGCAATTATATACTTTGAAGTGATGTAGAGCATTTTACGGCCGTAGTATAGTAATCTAAGTTGCACTAGTTTATATTTCAGTTTTTGCACCGCTATCCATAAAATATCCCTTTAGGACAGGATACGAGACAGAAAGTACATTTCTAGATTTTGTGTGGTTTTGTTGAGATTATTTAAATAGATAACGTTTCTGTTTATTTTCATCAAACCTTTGTCGTTTAGTTGTTTATGTTCCCTATCAAAAATAATACAATAGCAATGCTTTTCACTAGCAGTAATATACTAATCATTGTACTGTCTAATGTGTTTACATTTGGCTGTAAAAGACTGACTGATGAACGACCATGTAATACTCACGGGAATAGACACACACAAACCAAAAACAAATTTTTTCTAATTAAAAGAATGTAATTAAAATTTAAGAATTTCCCCTTAAAAAATTTCGTAAACTCCCTAAAAAAAAACTTCTTGTATACACTGAAAGGAATTATTTTTTAAAATTTTCTACCCACAAAATATCCCATATAAATGCAAGGATATTTTCTCCATTTCCAGTGACGTCATTAAATCAACCTGTTAGTTAAACATGTGCTTCTATATTATGCCGGAAACACGTTTTTATGTTTGAAACGGCACATCCCCATTCTTCTACTGTAATGAACTCTACGAAGTCCTCCTGATATGAAGAAGGCTAAGGTCAATTGTTAAGGGGAGACAATAACAGAGAATAACAATTCCATTCGTGGGAGATTATCATGATTCATGATTTGCTCTCTGCAAATTCTCTCACTTAAAATGCATTTAGTTCAAGGATAATAGTTGAGAGAATTTCCCAACAGTAAATATTCTGTCAGGAACCGTCGTTGATGTAAAATCATTTGCCAGACAATCAGTTGGTAGCAGTTAGTGCAACGGTAAACACTTATAAAATGTTGGATATAAAATGAATGAATTGAAATTATTTAGAAAAAGAAAATTAACTAAAAGTTCGCGCGTTAATAATGTGAAAGAGTGAGTGATGAATGGTTTTTTTAAATAACAGTAACGTTGAGTTCTCAAACACTTTATTAAATAATCTGAGTAACATAAGTAACATAAATAATAATAAAATAATCAAAATTATGAGTATGTTAATGAAAAATCTACATTAACGATCTTTCGACGGACATTCAAAGCGTTATAATGTAGACCACTAAGGGGATATGAAAGAGAAAGTCGACTCTGCTTTATTACTTGCAGTAAGCGGAAAAAAGGCAAAATGCAAACATCGCTATTGGAAGAAAACAAATCTTGTAACAAAAACTTTTAAATCTGTAGCCGTTTGTTCATCGTATTTGTATTCAATCAATTAAGGCGTGTAGCAAACAGTTTATAGCTTATGTGTTACCATTGATTTTAATATTATTTTAATTAAGAAGATGACTGAACACTTAAAAGTAGAAATTTTTTTTTTCACGATTTGCATGGACTGTACTTAGCTGCTTTTTGGAGAAGACATTTGCATTTGACCTTTCATTTTAAATCAAAAGATTTTTTGTAAGCATTAAGGGCTTCACACTAAGGGCTTCACGTTAAAGCTTATTTCAAATCTTTCAGGTTAAATTTACGCGTTTTAATTTTGATCATATTTCTTGAAACATGTTCATTAGCTCGCTTACCGATAATCGCTCAAACACGTAAAGCCGTGTTTAATCAAAAATTTACAGAGATTGTCATTTTATATTTTTTTTAAAGCCTAGATATATGTATCGAAGTCTATGCTGCACGTAGTCTTGAACAATCGATTCGTATTTGATTATTGATGTATCGTTAAAACTTAATGTTACAAAATTGTTTAAAAATAGTTCTCAGAAATATATCCTAGAATTGCTTTTGGTAGTTGTCTGACGTATAACATTACTTCAGTCATACTATTTTTACTTCTAAAAGAAAACAAAGCAAAATTCATCGGTCCTTTGGAGTTGGAATTAATACCTAATACGGAATATGTAAACTTAGATTTTTGTTAATAGGAAGCATAACAGAAGTCCGCTTCTTGCTATTATAAAAAAGTATTGTTTTATTATTAGGAATATTATTTGACGTCACAAGCCGGTACAAGTTGTAGTGTAAGATAATTAAGTAAGTAAGTATTTTTAAAGGTTGATCTTTCGGCTATCGAGGCCAATGAAATCAAAAGTTGATTGTGAGGAGCAAAAGCTTTATATCTGCGTTTTGTATATATTCCGCGTAACAATAATTGACAGACATGACTGAGAGTTGAGTGTTTAGTAATCAAGACTATGTCTGCATATATACACATATATATTATATTAAAATAGGTATGAAATAAATGAAATGAAATGTGACCTTTGTCAAGAATAACTCTTAATATGTTTTGAAAGGAATCATAAAAATAATTTCTCCTTAAAGTTATAATTTTTACCAGTTAAAGTTGGTTGAACATAATAAAGAAAAAAAAAATGTTCTAAAAATATATATTAAAGAATCTCAAGCTAACAAGTGAACACCTTAGTAAATGCAAAGAAATTTTTACAGTCTGTCAAGTGTAAAATAAAGTGGTTTTCTTTTTCTTCATTTATTTTTTTTCCGCAAAGTAAACATTTTAACAAAATAACAAACAAAATGCTTGCCACGTATACTTATATACGTATAAATAAAATGCAAAGACTTGAGAAAAAAAAACAACAACACGACGCATTCATAACGCTTAGCGAAAAACATTAACTACGACTGGCTGAGTGGCTGATGTACTATACAAAAATATGAAAGAAAAATAATTGTACGAGAGAAGGAGGCAGATAAATATAAAAAAAAGAAACCTAAAAGAAAAACATGCCTCTGCAATCGGTTTTCCGTTTCCTTTGGTGTAAAATGCTCTCCCTGTTTCATGATGGAGTACAAAGCAGTTAGAAGCAACAAAACAAAAAAAAAAGAAGGAATAAAAGTGTGTTCTTTAAAACGAGTACTATAATGTCATTTTTTCATGGCTTAGAAAAACATAAAGAAGCAAGAAAAAAAAGTGGAAGTTATCTACACAGATAATGTACGACTATACAATAATATAAATAACTAAGTGTACATTTTTTTCATTTTGTGATGCAATGCGAGTGTACAATTTTGGCCAAGTGTTTGTGGTATTGTAATTCTTCTTGGCGACCGTTATTCTTCAACAAAAGTGCTAAAGAAATAAAGGGAAGAAAGGCATATAATGCATATAAAATGTATTTGTTAACATGATAAACTGTATAAAAAAAATACAAAAACAAAAAAAAAATAAAAATAAAAACAATATCAACGGTTTTATCCCCATTATAAGCCTAGCAAGGAGAAGATAATAAAAAATAGTGTCACAGCCTGACTGTTGGTTTATCTTGGATTATATATAGAAGGCCTTAAACCTTCTTTTTCTTTACGTAACATTTTTTGTGTCTAAGACTCTTATTACAAGATTTGTATTTAAAAGTAATTTTTTGTCTGATGGTTTTTCAAGACCTTTTATTGTTTTTTTTTTCTTTGTTATTTATTTGTTTTGTTTTATGTAATGTTGTTAAAAAATTGTGATCTTCTTCTGTTATAGAGTTCTAGCAAATAGAGAACATCAATGAGGCCTAAAATCCTTTACATAAAATGGGTTTATATTATAAGACTCACGAATAAATATTGAAATAAAATGGAAAAGTACAGAGAATTACGATTCAAAGCAAGAAAAAACTTTACAGTAGGGAAAGGCCGAGCGTTAAATACTCTACATCATTTTGCCTATCATTTCCGTAATGAGATACCAAAAATTTTACATTGTTTCCCTGTGAAGTTATGCTTTTCATGGGAGTTCATGGGAATGGAACCTAAAGCCTGAACTGCCGGAATCGAAGTTTACAAATTTAATTATTCTTCTTATACTCCAATCAATTGTACCATAAAGTACTAAATACAAAATTTTGTTGTCATATAAAGATATACTTTTCATGAGAGAGAGAGAGAGAGAGAGAGAGAGAGAGAAATACGTGGTCCGACGTTTTTACGCCAAAGTACCATCGAAGACTTATTCACATCATCAAATGTTAAAAATTAAAACTTTTCAACCTTCTTCAAGACTTGATTTATAAGAAAGTTTAAATGGGAGGTGGTTCGAAAAATGATTTCATCCGATTGATATTTTTTTCATTTATTTTATATGCAAAACTATTAGTTTTCAATAAATTTTGTCGAGATAAGTTAAAAATTTCAATTGTTTTTCGTAGTCGTTAAAATGATACGGTCGAAGCCACTTTCAACAGTGTTTGCCAAACCAAGCCAGTATATCACACTTTGTCAAAATATCTCAAAAATTGCTATTTGTAGGTTGAACAAAAGAATACTTGAATAGACCAGCACACAAGCGTAAATTGATTCAGAAAATTATTGTCAGGAATCCTTTTGGAGGTTACGAACATCCGCACAAATTTAAGATATCTTTTATCATAAGTTTTGTAGAGTATAAAAACAAATTATAAAAATTATGTGAGGCTTAGTTGAAAGATTAATATTAAAAAAAAATGTGGCAGGTGAAATATTTAACTGATTTTTTGCGAGTTTTTTGTTTTTGTTAACACATAATTTTTAGCAAGAGCTCTTCTGTGAATCTTTATATAATACGTTAAAATCCAAACTCAAATTAAAGTCCAAAATTAAAACAAGTAAGAAAATTATATTCGGTTATGTCGAATCCTTTATAACCCCGCCTATGTTTTAAGAAAAGTCAATAAAAAACTAAACTTTACTAGATAAGCGTGCCAGACATTTTCTATTGCTGTGTAAATTTTTATTGTATAGTCTATGAGCAGTGAGCAAAACACCTAGAAAACAGAGATGTTTTTAGTTTAGTTTATACTGTACCGAGTTTGTCCGAGTTGGCCCATTTTCAAAACCAACGTTTGTAAAAGAAGTTTTAATATTTTTGCCAAATTTCATTCAAATTTCTTATTTTTTGCATTACACACACAAACAGGCAGATAATGAGACGGACGGAATATATGTCTCGGCGGATTTTGAATTTAATATTGATCAAGTATATGGAGTTTATAGCATTCCTGAAGCTTCTTTCTTAATGTTACAAAGGGTTGCACAAAAAAAATTAAATTTTAATATTCTATTATATCGAGCAGAAGTGGTCGTTCCTTTGCCTAGAGCTAGTTCAATAAATGCGGAAATTTTTAAAGATAGATTTATATAAAAAAAAAAACCAACTTTTCTTTTTGTTTTCAAAACAAGGCATTGTGGCTAAGCGTTGAGCAATCTCCTGTTAGAAACTACAAAAATGGTGTGGACGAATGCAGGCGCTTACATAATTCAGTAAATTTATTATTTATGAATTGTATTTGCCAATATTTCTGCGGCTAGGAATAACTTAGCGGAGATGTAAAGACGAACGAACAGACAGAGAGATGATTCTTAATTTTATGCTGGTCAAGAATATATGTACTTTGTGAATCTCGGCAAACAAAATGATAAAATGAATATATCCCTATCTTTCAGTGTTGAGTATAAAATAGCAGTAAACAAACAATTTTTGACTCAATGATCACAAAGTTTGCTTTGGTTGCATTTATCAATTCCTTTGGAAAGTTTGTGCAAGTCGGTAATTTAAAAATATAAAAAAACAGAAATGTTTTGGAAAATTCCAGAAATTCTTTTAAAAAATGAGTCGAAACTTCTTAGTTTATTCTCAAAGTAAAGTAATAACTTCTAAAATATATTTAAAAAATCTTTAAACGAATTTTTACGAATTTTTATTATTAAATTTACTCCAATAAAATTGTTTGAAAATATTCAAAAATTAAGAGTAGGGTTTATTGGCAAAACTGTTTCATAAATTTAAACATTTTCAATCATGTTTCCACAAACTTGTAAGCACACATTTTTCAAAGTTTCTAAGACAAATGCACAATATAAATTTTCTATTTGCAAATTTAATTTAAACGAAGAGATACAATATTTTACCTAAAGAGACTACTAAAGCTTTCGTTTTATGAAACTGTCAGTAAGATTTCTTTCAATGCAAACTACTTTCTTGCAGTCTTTTGTTGCTTGTGCGTTGTTTGTGCCTAAGAAAGTCTTATTTATTTTTATTTTTAAACAAAAAACAACTAATTGATGGCTAAGTTCGAGTTTAAAAATTTGCTTAATGTCATATAAAAATAAGAGAGAGCTTTTTCAATATGTATAAGAAGCTTGAGGAAGCTTGTTTAATTAAATAAAATAAAAGACACTTTATATATATATATATATATAAGTTTAAGGATAGATCAAGTAATTAGTAAATGTGAGATCAACAATAAAATTTTGTATTAAAACGTAAAAGAAAAAATATTATCCTAATAGGCAACGTACGTATGAAAATTGATTTTTAGAGATATTTTTTAGAGGCATATCCGTAGCCATTTGAAATTTTCTTTTAATTTCAAACATATTTATTTTGCACACGCACTTTGTAAAGCAAGAAATGAATTTGACTCCCTTTCCTGCGAGAATGAGATGTGAATTAAAATAATAATCGAAATTTTGTTTATCAATAGAAAAGAAATTAACTTAAAACGAAGTATACCTTAACAATCAGTTTCATACTTTTTATGTAACATACTCATGCATTGATGCATTTTCAATTTTTCATACATTTCTTGAAATTAAACAAATACAGTTTATTTTAAACCAACACAGGTTGGTTCGAGTAGCATATTCAGAGTTTCATTCATTTTTCAAGTTGCCACGTTAGTGCTACAAATCCCATTAAGCAAATCCAAACAACTTGGTAAACATTTGAAGCCATAACTCTTCTGGCCAAGGTTTGACAAATGTCCATAAACGGGAGAAACAGAAAATAGAAAACGAACAGAAACTAAAACTAAGTGAAAGGCGAAGTAATGCAACCTAAGATCACGCATGAAAAGCATAATTTCTAAAGCAATTTATTATGGGCTTGCGTTTAAATGTGACATAAATTTCCAAGAAATGGAAGCGCATTAATTTTAAAATATAGGCACGCATTCGGAGGAGAATCGTAAAATATATTTAAACATATATTTTCTGATTTTATTTTAGTTTTAGTTAATATCATTTAAGGAGAGTAACATGGTATGCAGCAGTACTATGGAATATGTCAATCCTGAAACAGTAGTAACAAAGCAACATTTAATATATTTCAACAAATATTTGGTAAACAAACCGCATGCTATTCTTCTATGTCCGTTTATTCGTAATAGTTTTTTATCTTCTCTTCTTTTTATTCGTCCATATATGCTATCGTTTGTTTTCTTATTTTAGCGTTTGTGCCAATTTTCATTTGTTTTTCAACTTAACCCTGAAGAAGATTCATGTATTGTGCTAAGAATACTGACTCAATTTTAATTTCCGTTGTAGAGACATTTTCAGTGCAGTTTTTGTTTCTGTTTCCTAGTCGTTTTTTTTTTTAGCTGACATTATTCAATTTCAAAGTGACCTTATTTTAGTTAGATATATGTCGTTCGAAAAAATTCGAAAGATATTGAATTCGCTTATGCCAATTCATAATAAAAACAACACATCACGAAAAGAGTTTAAAGTAAAGTAAATTAAAGGAAATTTTAAAAGCTAACATTTTTATTGTTTCTCTATTCCATTCAGGAAAATATATAAGAAAATCTCGTATGTCCTAAATACAGTTCGGGAGTTTCGAAAACTTTATTTGCTTTGTATTGTAAATGGAACAAATGCTCGCATAAATTAAACACTTTTCTAAAATACCCAAAATATTATTAAGCATACATTTCGCGCTTTTACGTTAAACAGATATCCGTTACTTTTCGAAAATTTTCAACAAAAACAATTTCCTAACTTTGATAGATGCCTAGGGCGCGCGACTTACAATTAAGCGAAGGAAGCAATTTATAGCTAAGGCATTAATTGATGGATGCATTCAAACATTACGTTGCATAGGAAACGAAGAAATCAGATAAGGCTGTGAAAGCAACCAAGTGTTCCATTCCTTTTTTGCTTCCTCTTCTGTCAATGAAGGTAGACATTTTAATTTTCGTGTAAATTATCCCTGACACTATTAAATGAGTAGTTTTGGATACTACCCAACGACATGGTAGGAATTTATTTTGCTTCTCGAGAGGAAAATGAATTTTATTAGCTTAAAAAGCAATGTACAATGAATACTAACAAGACAAGTTGATTAAAATTAATTGAACCTTATTCGTGTTTGAAGCGTTCATCGAAAAAAGGAGCACGTGGTTGTATGCATTGGCCTGTATTCCCTTCGTCGTGTAGGAATTTTCAAATTTGCAAAAGCAGATACCAGAGTATCCGACATGTTTACAATCAATGTCAAAGACTTTAAGGACTTGAGTATTCAATATAAATTCTAAAACCGGATATAAGTGTTTTCCTCTTAATTTAAAAGATATTTTTATATATATTTATAGTCTGTGTTATATTAAAAGTGTAACTTAAATATATTGAAATGTAAACAAATACACTTCGACAAATTGATACAACACTCTCTTTGACATTGACATGATGTTTCAAAAAAATGTAATCCTTAAACCTACACTCCACCACGCAAGAAAAATGCTATTAACACTAAAGTTTTCTATTACTTTTTTTACTGCTGCACAAATTTTGTGATATTTACAACATGATTCATATAAACTTGCATAACAGAAATGCACTCTAAATGAAATCGAAATGTTTAACAATAGTAGACACACAAAAGAATTTAGAAAAACTTGTTAAGAGGAAAATTTTCTTTTTGAAATATTTGTTCTCAATCTCAGTCTAAGTTGTGTTTACTAAATTTTATCTGCTTGCTTCGAAATACCACAAAGAACATAATACTTGCGTATCGACATACGCCATAGCACTTAGAGGAAAGAAAAGAAGGAAATTAAAGAATTTTTTATTTAATTTCTTTTCTCATCGAAAAGTTTGAATTCCTTAATACATCCATCAGTAAATGTTTAAGAAATACTTTTAAATTCTAAAAAAAATGAAAAATGTTTTTAAAGCACAAATCATACAAATGAACTATTAAATAATATATCTTGAAAGCACTTAAAAGTAGACCTTGATTTTTAGTTTATTCTAAGTTTTAAAATTATGCTATTAGTTTCTTAACATAGAAAATGCAATTTTTTTTTTTATTCTACTGCCCATGGTTTGTCGAAAAATATAACAATTTTTATTCTTTTTCGAGCGTAGGCGGAAAATACTAATTACTTTTAAAGGAAGAAGCCTACAAGTGTACTCTTTGCATATTTGTTAACGCTTGCTTAAGCACATTATATTATTTTATACTTTTCTCACTATGGAGGTTGCAATCCTTTTTGTATACTGTTTCTAAGGTGAGCCTCTAAGGACCAGTCAGTTCGCGCTTTACAAATTTAAATTTACATTTTAATTACGAGAAATTTTAATTTCGTTTTGCTTTCTTTCTCTGATTCTTCTACACACTATTCGCCTGCTATTGTTAGAAAAACATCTCTCTCTAATATACTGTATTTGTGCAAGATTCATATTAAAATCTGCACTTCTGTGCTGTTCGATTTCTCCGTTAGTTCTTTTTTCAGAGCTGATTAATCCAAAATGTTGTTTAAGTATATTAGCCATGTGTTGTAAATTATTTAATTAGCTCTGTAGTCTATTGGAGAAATAAGTACAATTTCAGCAAACCTTTTAAATTATTTCGTTCTACATTATGCACTGAAATTTGCATCAAAAATCCTATAAAATATAAATATTCTTGGTCAGCAAAAAAGACAAAGTCGACATAGATACGTCCATTTGCTCTCTCTGTTCCTGACGGTCTATCAACTGCAGTTGGAATACTCTTTCTCGCCAGGAAATACAAATTTCTTATAGTTCTCAATAGTTGGTGATCAAAGATAAGATTTGGAACATAATACATATTTTTACGGAAGCCGTTCCAAACATTAGTACAACAATACGCATGAATGGACCGGAATCTGCAATTTAAAGCAGAATATAATATAAATAAACGAGGGTGGTTTTAAGGCGATGGTTGTGAAAGATCCTTCTTATAGGGGGTACAGCTTATTTTTATTAATGTTTTTATTTCTATTGGATTTAAAATATTTTTAATCCTACGTACTTATCCTCTGATTCGTCATCTATTCACTAATTTTATATCTGTTTCACGAAAATCAGAAAGGTTTTGGCAGAACATATTCCCATAGGATAAGGACACAACAATGATTAATTTTGTACAACATTTTAGTCTGCTTCCACTTAGCCAAACCTATTTAATTAAAAAATTATGGAAAATATCTTAGAAAGTTATGGTGTACGTACCCAAAGGAAAGCGCAATTAGTAACGCAAGGCTAAGTTGACATTTAATTACAAAGGCAAGCGTTTTCATAACAGTGTTTAGTTTTCTATAGCGTTCACTTTGAGAAATAACGACTTCTCACTAAATGTTCATTAAAAAGCAATTGTATATTGTTTGCTAAAGAGAGTGATAAGAAACAAACTTTATTTTATTCTCTTTTGTATTTACGAACAAGAAGATTTATGAATATCATAAATTTTAGTTTCAATCTTTCAAAGGCTGTATACTTCTCACTGTACGACATAATAAAAAAATGCAAAATTTGTGTAAGAACTTAGAAACTTAAAGTCTTGCGAAAATAATAATACTTTTCAAAAAGGATAATAGAAAAATGCAAGCAATCTAAGTAGCAATTCTTTTATTATATGCTACCATAAAAATCATGTCCGATAATGTAGAACAACAAAAAGATCTACAAAATGTACAACCACAACAGCAAGAACAAACATTATATATTAACACCAACAATAATTACGACGCAGAATATAAATACCGACAGCAAAAACAAAAACATCAATTCATCAGTGAAAATAACTCGCAACAAAAGCAGCAACAGAGTGTTATTGCAATCTTGAAAACTTCCATATATGAGAGGGATCCTCTTGGTTGTATAACATGCAACGTCAAACGTAGACCTCATTCTGTCACTCATTCGATAATTGCACAAGCAGATAACATTACAACAACATATTACGAACCCACCATCTCAGAAACAAATAAAAACCATCATACTCTGCCAAGTTATAGACCAAAAGAAAAAAGTTTGAGGCGTCAGACCATACATGAGGTTTCCAGGCAGATAAACATTGTGAGCAAAGGCGATTTGGAAAATTTAATAAATATGCAAAAATCATCAAGTACACCGAAAGCCGCCGCTGGCGGCAGCACTAGCAATAAAGAAAAACCTCAAAAGTTGCGTCTGTCGCACAAAACCTCAGCAGATCGTAATGCCAATAATTCGAACATTTCGCCCACCTTTACCTCAGCTGTAGGAGGTACTATTAGTAAAAGCCGTAACAACAAAAATTGCAACCATCGTAGTACAAATAAAATACCATTGAATAATTTGCAAGATGAGAATTATATGGAATTTGAATTTTTCACCAACGAAGCAACTAATGAAGAGACTGCAGAATTTACAGAATTATTTTGTGATTTTCCCATTAGTTACGACACCACACATGTTTTGGATGATAAGGATAAAGATTCAAATCATCTAAGAACACGTCAATGTTATCGGGAACCAGCCCCACCTACACCACCACCGTTATCGCAATTGCCTTCACGCAGTTTATTAAACCAAAGCGTTTCCATTTCCTGTCCGTCGACACCTTCACGTGGCAAAGTGGTATTGAGTAAAAAGGAGCGCAAAGAATTGAACAAATCGAATAAATTAAAGAATATACAAACTTCCGGCAGTGCTTCAAATATTAGGGGTTTAGAAACTGCTGAGAGTAACAGTATCCCCAGCAATCCGTATAAAGGAAGAGTAACCGAACTCAAAAATTGTATTGCGCGAATTAATTCGAAAGGTTTGTTTGCTTCTTTACATCGTAGTTCTCAAAAATCCCTAAACTCGCAAATAAGCTCTACTGAAGATCAAAACTCTTCTACTGAAATCTCACCACCGCCTCCTGCTCCTGAAAACAACCCCCCTTCATCAAATGTGGCCAATAACAACGAAGCTGATTATTCGGAGAAAATAAAAAATCTTCCGGTACGTCAAAAAAAAGTTCATATCTCCCACATGGATAACTATTGTCTATTCGATCCTTTGGATTTTGTTAACGAAAAAACCTTAAAAAGATCCACTCCCGAATCTTTGATCATGGATATAAATGCACAGTCCGTTAATCACAATTTAAGGGATCCTCTATTCAGTTCACGTCAGCATTTGACATTTAGCGAAGAGGAAGATTTTGTGCCGGAAGTTATTTATAAAGTGAACAGTGAAGATAACAGTGAAAAATTAAACGAAAAAATTGAAGCATCCATACAAAATTTCGATCATCATAACTACTTTCTTATAGACCCGCACGAATTGAAAAACGAGCCCTTACTTGACATTGGCATACCAAATCCATTCAGCAACGAACAGTTTGTTCAGGCTCAACTTTTGTCTACTCAACATACTTACGTGAACAATTTGGAGAATTTGAAAAGTTCTGAAAGTCTAGATAAACTTATAAACGAAGATTTCGAAGCTCCAACGAGTATGTCCAATAGTCAGGAAAGTAAAGATACCAATACTACGGCTTCCAATATTACGACCACAAATTCTTTGGCTCTAGAAGAATCCTCCACTTCCACCAATTCAAATACCTCTTCATCGTCGAACACCTCATCACACATAACTTTACAAGGCGCAAAAAAAAAATTAACTTTTCTTAACTTATCGCCATTTTCTTATCATAAATCTACCGATCTAATGAAAAACGAAGACCTAGATAACGAAAACTCGAACACTAAATCTCATGAAAGAGCCATTTCTGAAGTAGTTAGTTTCGATCATGTGTTACATTTGCAAGAAATGTTAATGAGCGCGGACAATACAAGTAAAGCAAATAAATCCCGTACTGTACCCATAGAATCGAATTATGTGTTATTTAATCCCGGACCGGTACCCAGTCGTAATGTTCAATATAAAATACGTAAACCGCGACCACTATCAACTCATAGCGATGCTGATAGTGGATTCTTAAGCCCTTGTTCACCACCAGATGAATTTTCTTCGTTAAAATTCAACCCTGCAATACTAGTCCTGCAGCAATGTGATAGCGTTCAAGGATATATTGAGGTAAGTTTATGGCAATAAGTTTTAAGAATTTGATATAACATTTTTCTCCACTTTTGGACTTTATCAATTTATAATTGCTGCGTTGCTGATATCGATAGCTCTAACATCAGGTTTCTCAGGCTAATAATGTGCAATAAAATTATTACACAGAAATGTCACTTCATACTTATTAACAAAAAAGGTATTTTTACTTAAAAAAAAAAAAAAATTATCTCTAGCAAAGGGTTTTTGGGTCATATAAATATATACGTTCACCCAATTAACAGTCGTTCTAAAGCAATAACCAGACCAATCAACTAATATTTTTGCCTGTCCAACCGCCAGTCGAACCGCTGGCCATTTTAACGTGATATGTTTCACATTTTTATTACATAGCGTGGGTGATATTCAAAAATTACTCACACTCACTTGCCGATTACATACCGATACATACACTCGAGTCCAGTACACTGAAGCGTAATTTGAAGAAACTGTGGAAAACGATTATCGAGACCCTACTTCACCCTACTGAACATTATCATTAATATTGTTTAGCAAAACTAAATGTGTTTTCATTTTTACGGCTTTTAGTTTCCAATCATGTTTTGTTAAATAATTTTAGCTTACTCTTAACACAGAACATGAAAATATGTAATCCACGACCCCAGTATCAATCTCGTTATCGTTGTCAGGTATCATTAACACTTTAACTGAAATTAGCAAACATTAACGCTGAATAGCAAGAATACATGCAGTTATTATTCTCCCTCGCATTTATTCTCTTCTTTATGTAATTTCTCACTAGTCCGTATCATCTTACGAAAAACGTTTTGCCATCAACAACTTTTTAAGCGAAATTGTAAACCAAAGAAAGCTTCCTTGATTGCTGATGTAACGACTGATTTTCCTCTTTCCATCTCACTTTCATTAATTCTTGATGAGTTCAATACTTGAACTACAGACGACGAAATTCTTGGAGTTATTGAAAGATTTTTAATTTCATGTTGCAAACTCCGATGTGTGATATTTTTGCTTGTTATTGTATTGCTCTACGTATAAACTACTATTTTTACTGAAGAGATGAAGTTAGATGAGCGCAAGAACAAAAAAGATACATTACTGCACTTAGACACATCTGTGTTTAGTTTCGTGTTTTTCGGAAGCATCTTTTTGCGTTGTCACTTGAAGGAATTCAAGCGCGTTGCAGCATATCGTGGACTAATATATTTGCACATTGGATGACAATCAAACTAATGTAGTATATGACCAACAACAACACAAGAACTAAATGGTAAAGAAAATCAAATAGTAGACGTTTGACTAACTCGCAGTTTATAGTAAAAGGCAACCCTCTAAGGTTGTATGATAAGTAAGTTGGTGTTTACCCGCACTGAACCCCATAAGTTGACGTTATTAACGAATGAAAAACATACGAAATGTGAAGTGTTAAAAAGGTTTGACTTAGGTTACACAACGGAAATTAATTGTTCCCCAGAGGAAGAAAGAAGAATATGCCAAAAGCGTTCTAAACGAAAGGTTCAAAAATGTGGTGGCGTATTCATGTGCTAAAAGAATTCGACAGCTACATCAATCGAGGAATAATAATTTCCCATTGTTTTTATACTTTCCCAAACGAGCACGTTGTTAGCTTATTTCGGTTCCGTTTTCTTAGTATTTTGACTTGTTTCTATTTGCTAAACTCTTAATAATTTCTGTCATCCAAGAAATGTTAGCTTATCCTTGATAATACTAAAAACTACATTTACGTGAGGTTTTTTGTTTATTTACTGCGATATCAATTGGTAAGGGTGGCTAAATGGGACCATGGAGAAGGGTAGTTAAGTAGCTGATAGAATGATGATGAGAAGTTAAGCAACAGCATGGTGTTGGGGAGTTTTCATAGTTTATTACCATAAGCTGCTTAATTCGGTTACATAACACTAAATATAAAAGGCAGTCTTGCCTTATTTTGCTATGTTGTTGTATTATTAATCAAACTTATGTGGATACGTACTAGAAACTCGTTACATGGTGTGTTTAATTAGCTTCTTTATTAGACCTGCTGCTGTGTGTTGAATCCTTTAAAAAATACAACTACACTTTAAAATCTTCCTTAAGTGAACAGTTATCCATTTATTAAAGAAAAATTACTTCCGCAGACGTTAGCATAGTTTCACGCGTTATTACTACTCGTTAAAAGTGAACTCAATCTTTTTCGGGAAAAATGAACACAATGCCTTAAGGTAGTCTTTCGCAAGATATGATTTAAAAAATTTTGATTTGTTATCGGTATTTTAGTAACTGTGTTCTGTCTTCAATGGTATAAAGTCCTTACAGATACATAGTGTTTTCTACCTTAACAAATTCAAGCGAGAGTCAAATGAGTCCAGTCGTGAAAAGATAACGTAACCTTGATTGATTAGTAGGACAATAAAACGTGTGGCACTCGGCAGAATTTAAGATGATAAGTGATTAAGCTCTAAGCAGATATTTTTTCTCTTCTTTAATGTTCAGCATGACTCACTTCTCCGCCGATAGATAGGTCTCTGTTTATGTCGAATATGTCGTATTTTAAATATATTAAATTACTACACATTGATCAGCCTATGGCCTATGAATCTGAAAGGCAATTATATATAAGTGATTTCTTTTAAGGAAAACGCGTTTCTTGATATGTTGTCCAGATATGTTTTTTACTAAGGTGTAAACTTAAATTACAATAATTGTTTTTAAACAAGTAAAATATTCTTAAAAGAGTTTTGTCTAAAAATGTTTATGTAGTTTACAATATGACTGGTTCAACAAAAGCTATTTTTGACATAAGTTATCTGTGTTCGCAAACATCAATTTCCTTTTACCCAAACTTTAACGTATTTCCTAATCTATTTTCAATATTTCCTTTTGTTAAGACACGTGTGGAGCACACAACCCACATCGATGTAAATGCGTACAAGTACGTGGTTACGGTTGCCAATTGGAAAAATGAAAACAACAATTCCACCCGCCCTATCACAAGCATATATATTACAAAAAGCGAGTCTTAGTTTGAAGTCTATCATAATGAAAATATATTAAAAAGTACAATGCCTGACATAATAACGCACCCTTACGCACGTACCAATTATAACAGTTAACCCCTAGAAAAGCCATACAGCTGCATGGTTACTTTATTTCATTACATTTCTTCGTGCAAACAGGCGCTAAGTCATTAACAAACAGTCAAGTGTGCTTAGAAGCACATAATTCCTAAACGCCGGTCTGATATATGATTTTACTTTGAACGCACATATGCGGTGTTGTTTTGTTTTCGACATTTGTAATTTAAGAAAAGAGAGGAAAAAAATAATCAAAATTTGTTTTTTCTAAAAACGTTTTACATTACACCCTTATCCTTCGATTTACATCAATAATATGAAATTTCATTTATCAGTTAGTTGGCTTAGTTAGCATTTTTATTCCTTTACAACAAAAAAGATTATTGGTTTAATAAACGTTAAAAATTGTTTTTCATATTTTAAGAGAAGTGCATCAACGCTTCACTCTTTTGTTGGCTGACTAGCCTTAATCCTTGCGATTATTGCTTCCATGTGACATTTTGATTTATGACCGCAATAAAATATTTGTTGTACGTTTAATATTTATAGCTATTGTTAAAGGTAGCATTTTTATATATAATTATTCTTTTATAAATAACTCTTTATACCAAAGGATCGTCGTTGGGTTCATATTATTCAGAAATATGAATCACAGAATTTAAAGTTACACTGTATGTTGAACTGACGTAAGTTTCTAGGACAATTGTACTGTTGATCTAATTACAAGTAAATTTTCATGACAGTTGACAGAACTATTAATGATTTTTACATCAATCACCAAAGGGATGGTTATTAAATTTATCTTTCTTTTTTAAAAACTGACAATACCTTCGATCTTGATCAATGTAACAGTCCGAATTGATTTAATTACGTTTGCCTGTCGTTCTGTTCTAGAATGTCTACCGTTATAAAAAACGAAACAAAACATCGAAACTTAAACTTTCGATTTTTTTCTTTTGTTTTGAAAATTCGTGTGTAAAAATATGTATCTAAAAGGTGCACTTGCCAATGAGTATATCTGCAACAAATGCAAAAAGAATATTACAACTTTAATATTCTTTAAAATAAAAACATTAGTGAAAATAACGGCAAGTTCATACAAAAGTAATACAATAAATAGTTTCATTATCATAACCATAACTTGTAAACGAATGTGGTGCATTCCTTTTATTTATACATCAATAAAAACTAGCTTCACATGTTTGTGTATTTTCTAATTAAAAAATTCTTAGTTATAAAGTTTATGAACACAAGCAAATCTAAAGTATAAGTACGTAAGTATAAAACTGTTTGTTTTAAGTAATTTGTAGAAGAATTTATTATAAGAATTATTTTTACAAAAAGACGACTAATTAATTATTTGAATTAATTAAGGATGAATATAACTAAAACAAATGTTTGTTATCCTAACAACCACTTGAAATGTTTTAATTGCTGTCAATTAAACCATCAAATGCAAAAATTCCTTATGAATTTCTTGCTAATAAGTAAATAAACTTTAGGGGAGTTTTTTTTTTAATTATTTCTACGCATTTTCCTGCAGCTATGAATTTTATCGAAATTCAGTTAATAGCAAATTTATGGTTTCAGTTCTCAGCATGCGAATAATTGCAATTATTTGGTATTTTAAGTGACTCTCTTCTGGTAGTGTGGCATAACAGTGTAATTTAATTTATGATATTTTCTTGAGGAAAAAGAATTAAGTGAATTCAATGAAACACAATATTGCAATAGGTAACGATTTACAAACATACATCAAAGTGCAAGAACTTTTTAAGCGTAGTTTATAATAAATTGATGAGAAAGTGTTATCTTTAAATGACGATAAATATAAACAAATTTGGCAAATTAGCTGAATTTCATTGTACAAATTTTTCTCAATAAATGTCTTTTTAAAGTGAAGGAAGACCCGAAACTAATGCAAGCACTCATTAGTTAATTAATTAATGACAGGACATTTTAGAAATGTTAAAAATAAAATTTCGCAAACGGAAAGTTGTTTTATATCATTTTTTAAATTTTGTGAAGTCTCCCAGAACCAGTGAAAAAATCTTAAACAATATTTACGAAGAAAAGCTTCAAGTTAAAATCTACGCAAACTCCTTTCTTTCATAAGCATTGTGTGGCCAGAAAACTCCCCTTGTAAAAAGTGGAATAAAGTTTTATTCCTATTTATATTTATAAAAGTGATGAAAGCATAAGTCAAAGACACAATTGTATACTCTTTTACTTTCTTTTTGTTACGTGTATTGAAGGTACGTTTGATTTATACCTAATTTTAACTGTGCCATGTATGGTGTTACTGTTTTTTTCTTCAGTTTTATAAATAGGAGAAATAGGACTTCATTCGCATCACAAAAAACCCTGAAAAGTGCTTTCAGTTTTCCATTGCATTGCATTCTCAAACAGTAAAGCTGATAACAAAAAATTTGAAGGAATTTATATAATAAATATAAATTATTAACTTATTTTTTTTATCAATAACATAATAAATTGACTTAAAATTATTTAGGAATGTTTTGTCTTAGTCCATATAACTGAAAAGCTATTTTAAGAACTAAAAAAATGTCAGCGATATGGAAATTATGCTGCATTGAAAGTTAAAGTAAATAAGTTAATTTAAAAAATCCATTATTAAGAGAAATTTTAATTTTTCATTTTCAAAATTGATATGAGAGTTGTATATGATAAATATACGATCCATTTCTTCGTATATGTTTAACTTTTGTTCCAAATATATTAATTCCAAATATATTATTATTGCTTTCGAGATGGCTGCAATTATTCTTTCTTAACTTTTTTCATTATTAACAAAAATTTTATACTTGAGCACAAATTCTGAAGAAAAAAAAACCAAGAAATCAAATCACATAATCTATCTGATCGATCAAGTCCAATAATTCCGTTCCCATGTAACGACCAATAGCTAATTTTGCATGCTTTCGCGTAGGCATTCGTATGTCTTCGTTTCACTGAATTCTTCGTTATTTACTTCATTTATGGACGCCATGAATATCGTTTGTACGCATTTATTCTTTTAATTTGACAAAATATTTGTTTGTGAAAACCCGTTTTGAAAAATCGTATTTCGGGAAAAACTTTTTTAAAGTTTTGAAATATGTTATGCATAGATTTTGTTAATTCAATAAATTTGATATTTTCTCGTATTATTTCTCACAAATACGGAACCGCAAGCATTGTACTTTATGTGTTGCGGAATGATGCAGAAATCCGAAAAGGAAGTATATATTTCCATAATTGGAACTCAGAATTCTTATCAACACATTCATTAAAGGCTTTTAATTTCTTAGTAGAGGCACTGCCGGCTTTCAAATAGCTTTCAGCTTTATGTACACTTCTAACGACCATCTCGATCAAGCTAAATTCACGTATCTTTCTTTACAAATACTTTTCAGTGAATTTAAAGGATTGCTAAAGACCTTCCCTTGTATTTTAAAAAAGTTAATAGATACAGGCAGGGCGTTAGACTGTAGCAGCGTTCTTCTTAATACAGATTTTTTTTGTTTTTAAGCAATTGGGGAAAAGTTCGAAATTTAAAGCAAATCATTTTTGTTTGCGCTGAAATTTTTTCCAAAGCATTTAACAACGATCCCAATAAAAACAATTTGTAAAAAATGTACAGTTTCTCCACCAAAAATGAAAGAACAATACAAACTCGTTTAGATATTCTTCGATAAAAACGACACGAACGGAAGAGAAACAAACGTTTTTAGTTTTTTTTATTTAAGTCATTGGAGACCATTTATCATTTTCTGAAATAAAACTAAATTTCATTATTCGAAAGAAATTGCATTTTGACTTGCGAATCATTTGAAGCGGTAACGACGAAAACTTCATTAGGTAAAACAAAGCGCAAGACGCACGTATCAAGAAGAGTTGATTTGACCGTTTTTACCCGGGCCCAATTTACCCAGCTTATCACACTGATAATAAACTATATTTTTCATTTAAATTTATAAATGGATTGTAAAGCTGAGTTTTATAAACTTAAATTTTCTAGAACCATTAGGGAAATTGATGTTTATCTCCCCTAATAATTTGTTAACTTAACAAAGAGGAAACATTTGGTATAAGTCTATATCTCTCTAGTGAAGGTAGTGTTAGATAAAAAGGATGTTACCATCTGTTGTAAATATTGTAGAAGCCTAAAGAGTCAAGAAAAACACTTACAAAGAAAGAATCGAAAAGCATGTAAGATTAATTTTGAAAGGTTATAGTAATTTATTATTTTAGATTTTTAAAATTTGCAGATTTCAGTTGGAATAGCTACATTCAGTAGGTAAATATATAATATATATAATACATAATATATAATATATAATTTATAATATATACTATATAAAATATAATATATAATATATAATATATAATATATAATATATAATATATAATATATAATATATAATATATAATAATATATAATATATAATATATAATATATAATATATAATATATAATATATAATATATAATATATAATATATAATATATAATNTAATATATAATATATAATATATAATATATATAATATAATAATTATATAATGTATAATATATATATATATAATATATAATATATAATATATAATATATAATATACAATATATAAAATATAATATATAATATCATATATAAATCGTATTTGATTTTAAGCGGTTAAGTTATATAAAGTTCAGTAATGAATTAGCGATGTATTAAAAAATAATATGGAAAACTATCCTTGCCTTTCTTACTTGTTTGTACACATCGCCATTAATAATAAATATTTGTAATAATAGTAGTAGTAACGTATCCTGTTAATTTATGCTTCTCATATTTTATTACATATGCATATTTTTGTAATGTTCCTTGTTTAGTTATTTTTTGAAAAATGCTAACAAATGTTATGTGTTCGTCGTTTTACCCACAGACTAATTCTGACTATGGTGCCTTACTTGATACTCCGTGTTTGAAGTTTGTGTGCGGCTAAGTGTCTGCATATTATATTGTTATGATGACGAGGGTAACGACAGTGTTGATTTTTGCAAAGCTCAGCTAAGTTTGTCTGTCTGTTTCGTAGACCCACAAATCCGTATACACTTATATATATTTATAAAGTTTGAATGTTTGTCTATCTATATATGTTTTTCATCAACTGCTACAATACGAAACTGTTCCTGTTCTACTTACAGCGCTGACGCTATCGTCTATTTTGCTACAGTTTTTATCTGCATATCTCACAGTCAAGTACAAACACACATGTATTTGTTTAGCTGATAGGTTTTTATATTCTTTGTATTACTCTAAATGATTGTTGTAGGAATTTTTAATTTAAATTACATTGGTATAGAAATTTACTTTTTTTTATATTTTCTTGTAGACTCCGATGGTTTTCACAACCTTTGCCGGTGGCCTCACTCTCTTTGTCGATGATGACGTTTCAGTAAAATTTTAATAAATTTATTTGTTTCATTTCTATACGCTTTACATTACAAAACAATTAAGAAACACTTAGAAAGCGGGTACGCATTTGACATATTGATCTTTTGTTTCGTCTACTTCAAAAAGCTTTTTTACTATATTGACAGTTCAAATTAAGTTTTTATTAAGCATTTTGAAAAGATTTGAATGAGTGATATTGTGGAACTGTGGTTGAAGCAATGACATTATTGTAGAACTATGGTATATGTTCTTGATTAGGATAATATTCTAAGATTATTTAGCTAGCTTTGTGTGTTTTCGTTGCTCATTATTAAAACACTCAGGGACGCAAAGAGTTAGATAAAAACTTGAAATTTATTATGTTAACCGATAACAACGAATACAGTTTGAAAACAAGGAAAAACACTATAGTCGGGCGAGGCCGATCTTTAAATACCCTACAATGTTTTATCTAACGCAAGTCTTCATTTACTTTCGCTATAAAATATCAAAAATTATATCTCATTTTCACGTTAAGTCATATTATTTACGGGAGCTCTTATAAGAGAGGGAGGTCGAAAACGTGAATTGACTTTGAAATTTAAAATATTTAATTTTTCTATCAGATATATTATTCTTTAAATATTTTTGGTCAATTCCGTCACCTCTGATAAATTTTGTTACTAGACTGTAGTATACCCATGAATATCATGTGTAAATGAATAAATAAACAAATAATCTCAAAGACCTTTCATAAAATCAATATTGCGCAAACAGAAAAACATGCTGCAATTACTGATCTCGGAGTCCTATTTGATCAAAGGCTATCTCTCAATGCACTTACGAACATTTTCGTAAATAACACAAAGAGTATACATAGGGCTTTACCAAGCACCAGCCAAAGAAATTTTGTCATCCTTGTCACCACTTAATTGCTCTATTATCTGGGATCCACTATAAGATCTTCACTGCAGGCAAAACAGTTTTTACTTCTTCCCTAGCGTAGTCTGCTCTGGAATCCTAAAATCCGTCTTCCACCGTACACTGATATTTAGCGCTAACGAATTTAACTACCCTAGAAAGCAGGCGAATAATGTTAACTTTTCGCTCATAAACTTTCGAATGGCTTATTTATATCAAAATTCTTACTATCGGAAATAAACAGAAATATTCCATAACAATTATCGAGACATATTCGATTACTTAATGTAAATTTCTACAGAACAAGTAGCGGCAACAATGATCATGACCGAAATTTGTCGAGGCAATGTAATGAGAACTCTAACTTGATTGACTTTGGCGTGAATGCCTCAATCAGTCATATACCTAATTGACCTACGTCCTGTACAAGGGAAAGGAAGGAAGGACATTTCTTTGACAGAGCCGAGAAAAAGTCAGGCAAGAGCGTCTTGCATGCTTGCACATACCTGACTGACTACGTCCTATACAGGGGAAAGCTTATTCCCTTGATAGGGCCGAAGGAAAATCGGGCAAAAGCGTCTTGCACGCTCGCACATACCTGACTGACAAGGTCCTGTACAATAGAAGGGAATGAAGGTTATTTAATTACTATAAATCTTACTTACCTCACTGCTTGGCTACTATCGAATAAAAGAAAGATTTAATTCTATTGTCGCTGCTTTTATACCTTTTTTGGCTGTCCCACTACATGTGCAATCTTGTGCGTTTACACCACTAGTTCACTTATGCTAAGCATAAGTATAACAGGTGTTTCCTTATACTCTTGATAAAGAATGCAAAAGCTGCTCACTATACAAAACAAATATCAAAGCGAGTTGTTTGTATATTTGCTCCCCAGGTCTTCCCATTTTCAATGTTGACGAATGGAAAACGAAAACAAACAAAATGCACGAAAAAAGCTCTGATCACGTACGTGCTACATATTGTAAATTATTTTTTTATTTATTAATTTTTTTTCATTTAGTGTGCGAATGACGGTATTTGCATTTGCGGCACCTTAGAAAGTTGCACTCGCCACGAGTAGATGACCACATACAGAAGACACATTACATTTTATTTATATCATGTATATATACAGAAAATAATCTAAATTCTTCCCAGTGCTGCACACTGATGCTTTCGAATTTTCATAAATTGAACTGAAATTGTATCCGTTTCCAAACAGGAGGAAGAATAATTTCATAACTTAACAAAGCAACGATCTTATATCCTTTTGATATTGAGAAAGCAATTTGTTTCGCTTTTCTGCCAAGTCATTATTATGTTCGTATTCTTAACTTAACCATGTATCTTGCTTTTTGCAAATGTTTCAATGAAATCAAGAACAACATGTTACCAAACTATTATTTTCATTTAATCAGGAATAGAGATTTTCTTACATTAATTTTTTTCTTGCAATGTGATAAATGAGTATTCCTTCTAGGAGAATTTTTCTTTCTTTAATAACGCATTTGTTTTCGGAAATCATGCTCTGTACTACACGTGTTACTACACATCGATGATAGATGAGTAATAACGATAATGGTGATGGTGTTTGTGATGATGTTATGAGAAAATCTTGAAAATAATTGGAAGAGTTGATGGATAATGTGTCACAAAGCAATAGAAAGACAAAACAACAGTAGACTTTTTATTCTTCTTTTTTTTTAACTTTCCTGAAAAAAAACAAAAAGCTTTAATATACATTTAAAACAAATACGTTATCTGTTTCGCATAAATAGATTTTACTTTGTACTTTTAGAGTGCCATGTGAGCATTTTTGGAAAATATATATTATTGGGGAAAGTTCTCCCTTCATTTCTTTGTGGAGGGAGTTGTAAAAAAATTTCTGTATAATTCATATATTCATTGAATTGTGTAATTGTTACATTTATTACACAATATTAAAGGGCAAAAGAAAGGGAACAGACCAACGCATAACCCGGATTTCATGTCTGCTTATATAAACCAAGCGCTTTTTTGCTCCATACATATATACATTTATGCATAAAATATGGGAAGTCTTTCATAATACACCCTTTTTTTGTTAACGCTTTGGTTGTTTGTTTATTTACTTTGCAAGCAGTAAAATATGCAATCATCATAGTGGTTGTTCAAAAATACAGCATGCGTTTAGTTATATGAAATATATGGGGCTAAGAGTTGTTATCGAATTTTCCGTTTATAATTCATAAGAAGTAAGGGGACAAAAAACAAATAAATATTTTGAGGACATTTGTGGATTCTCTTTAGGAGTCTTACAAATGTATAGATTTGTTAATCTTAACAAATTATATCAGGGATATTCATAATTTGAAGAGAGAATTTTCGTTTTATTTTTTGCGTTAATATCTATAAACGAATTTTTTTGTGGATTCTACAGGTTCTCTGCGGGCATATGATTTCACAAAAAGGAAACTGTGCCTCTTTGGTTCAGGAGGTATGCGTCTAAAGTTCACACCTGCTTTTTGTACATGGTTGGAAAAAGTGTAACGGCTACTGAAGTTGTAAACATATAAGATATTTTCGATATCAAAACTCTTTTTCTCTCTCTTCGTATTCAAATTTTGATAAATCAAGAAAATAACTAATACGTTAAGCAATCTTCGCATCTCACGTCAAATGTACTTTCACAAAGTCTAATTATTTACTTGTACTTTTTCTTACTGGTGCATTTCATATCTAAAATTTGGAAAAATTTCGTAGTCACCGTTGAAAAGAGTAGACAATAGAAAAATCAAGTGTAACATTATACAAAAGATTTAGTGAATTTATCATCTTTGGTTTTTTTTTTTTGTACGCTATGTTTAGATATTTGACAATTTTGCAATGGTTTGCCATTCTTCAATTAGCATCAAATTATAAGTATTCAAAATTTTTAGCCCGTTTGCAGCTTGATTATGATGGGAAGATACTTGAACGCAGTGCGATTATTATACAAAGAAATATGGTTATAGGAAATAGTGCCGAATTTGAAGATTTTACTGGTTTCTCGTTCGTACGATATGATATAAAATCGGAAGCTGAGAGACAAAAGCGTGTAGAAATTGATAAATTTATTAAATTCGAGAAAAACCCAGTCGAAAGACAGCATCCCTTCGTGTTAGTAACTACAAAGCAGAATATGAAGTTGGATCCGAGAGCCGTAACAACTTTGCCAATAACGTCAAAAGAAGCAAATGACGCCAAAAGCTGTATTGTTATCGTTTCAGATAGGCCACATAGGGTACAAATTATTGATTTACAAACGTGTATGGAAGTTTTGCCTGAGCTTCAAGAAGGTTTCATTTGCATTCAATACGCTGAAGCGTCTTATAAGGGGTTCGCCTTAATATGCGACAATGAATTATCCGGCATTATTCTTCCCAGATCTACTTGGTCTGTGAATGAGCCAATATTGTATACTGACATTTATAAGCGTCGAGATTGGATTCTGGAACAAATGAATGGGCACAGAGAACCTGCGGAAACCATAAATGAGGTTGTACCCCTAATCAGGCCTGACGTAAATTCTATAGCAGAGGATGAAGATCAGCAAGAATTTGAAAGGAACCCTGTTGAAAAAACTGCAGAACATGCTAAACCAAGACATGGTCGAAAAAGAAATTCTTCTGTGAAATTACACGCAGGAGTTGTGTGCATTTTATTTTTTAACATTTTATTCTTACACATTTAACATGAGAAGTTGTTGAAATTTTTGAATAAATATTTCCGTTCAATCGTCACCAAAAGTGTTATTAATTAAATGATTCCACTTATATCAGTCAAAAGAAATTCTCAGCGAAGGCACCGTCATCATGGACATAAGGAGAAGCTTAATCATCGTGAGTGTTTTTTATGATTATTCCACTGCTCCTGTTCATATTTCTGTTGCAATTATTATTTACAGATTTCAAATGTAATATGTAAATGTAATATCAATACACGTTTTTGTCCTCGATTAGGAATAAAAAGTTCAAAAGGTCTGGCTCACTTGGTTAAGAGTTTTCAGATTTATAAGCAACAAAAAAGATATGTTTACTGGCGGTTTAGAGATATACATTTAGGAACTACTAAAATAGCAAATTATGCCAAATATTTACAAAAAAACACAAAAAAAATTATGTAAAAATGCATCTGTTTTACTATTTAAAACTCTACTTACCCACTCATCCTTTTCGTCTATCCTATTGTGGAATTCCTTAAACTATGCAACGGAGATTTGTGGTTAAAAAATCATAAAATTTTTGTCATATCTTGCGGTTATTTTATGAGAATCAGAAAAACTACAAAACTTGTATACGTTTACGTTTATTACACATACAAACCTATGCTAGGAATGGTTAACCACATATCTTAAAAGAATGATGGATATACTATAAGCGTAATAGAAGCAACAATATATATTATCTCATACGTATGTAAATACAATAAAACAGCTTGGCCGCGGGACTTTTACACCAAAGGCAATACTTCCATTTTATTGTGCTCTTGCGTGCCAGAAAAAAGTTGCTTTTGATCCAGTCTTATGATTTTCAACTTTTTCAGTTTTCGTTTTCGTCTTCTTTCTGAACAAGTCTTGCATGATTTCCGCTGACTTGACAAATCGTGGAAAATGTTGGCAGTAAAATACATAAACCTTTGCTATACAAGAGAGAAAGAGAGAGAGAGAGAAATCGCTACCACGCCAACAAAAGCAGTACACAATGAACGTGACTTTCTTCAGCAGAAACTGATGGTATTATGTAACCGAGTATAACAGAAGGGCTGTAATATTAGTATTACTTTAGCTTAGAGTTGGTACAGATAATCAGCATGATTTGTTATAAATTGCCCTTTGCCCTTAGAGGCCATTTGTTGTAACTATCGAATATAATATCAGACAATTTTTTATTTGTATGGGTTTCTCATAGAAATTAAATTACATTAAAGTCAAAGATTTTCTTAAGGAATTATTTTAACCATCATCTGACTGCTAAATGCAAAACATGCTAAATTTACATAAGTGTAGTAACCTAAACAACAGTAACAACGATTCATTAGTTAAAGTTTTGGAGTCTAAGAATTGTTTAATCCAGGTAACGTCTGGAGTACCTCCAGGTAGCCTAGG
Organism: Glossina brevipalpis; assembly: GCA_000671755.1. Classification (NCBI taxonomy): domain Eukaryota; kingdom Metazoa; phylum Arthropoda; class Insecta; order Diptera; family Glossinidae; genus Glossina; species Glossina brevipalpis. The sequence continues at coordinate 6,072,232 of KK351011.1, read as the reverse complement.
TCGTCTTCTATTCGTATTATCCTATATAAAAATGGGATGACACGTTGTTTATTTAAATAGCCCAATATGTAAAAAATTTTAGAGGGACAAAGTGATAAAATTAAAGAAACTAATGAACCATCATTCTATAATAAGCATATAGCCTAATATTAAACTACTAATACAACTCAGAGATGGCGTTTTTATACTCGGGGAACTGAAGAGGATGTTTTTTTTTATTAATACTTTTATGTAATTGCTTTACCTTCAGTGGGCTAGCAATGTAGTAATAATTATCTCTGCGCAAACCGAATTTTAAATGTTATCACTTCAAAATCGAAACTGTCTTTTGAATAAATGCAGTTAATATTAGTTAGTGTTACTAAATCGGGAATGGTCTATAGCTTGTTAGAAAGGTACATTTCTTATTCACTCAAGCACCAAATGATCAAAAGCCAAAGAAATGGGAATATTCTAATAAATAGATAAAAACCTTCTGGCAAAATAGACAGGAAAGGAGAGACTGGTGAACACCCAAGAAAAACCTCTAGGGAAAAATTTTGAAATCTATTGCGAAATATTTATTTTCACTTATGGTTTCGTTGCCTGGCAATTGATAACGTAACGTTTGAATTAAAACGAGTGTTTTTTCCTTTTTTTCTCTATTCTCTTGATATTTTTCAAATAAATATATTTCAATATATAGCCCAACAAGTATTAACCATTTACGAATCTGATTTTTATAAGCTTTCTATAGTTACAAAAATTTAAAAATAAATAAAAATAATTATTTATTACTTAACACGCAAATATCACATGATTTTTAGAAAACTTTTTCTTGCTATTCATTTACTTATTTAAATTTTATAATACTCTTTAAAAACTATGCTATAAATCGTAAGCTTTACAAACATATAAAAATTTGCTTGAAAGTTTTGTATGGAGCAGAAAGAGGTTAGTTTTTGGGCAATGAATTTTCTTAATCTTCTTGCACCGGAAAACTACCTTTTAATATAAAATCCCATAATCTCCGATAAATTAAAAATTTTAGTAAACTTGAACAAAAAGTAAATCGTAAATTTTGTTAAATTATACTTTTAGTAGCTTAGTATTTGTTCAATGTGCGAAAATACTTGTGTTTAAAAAACGCAAGTTTCTTCATTAAACTAAAAGTTAAACGATTAGTATTCGTGTAATTATTTGTTCTATACTTTGTCTACCTATTTATTACACATTAATGTTTTCTATAAGAAGAGAAAGAGAAGAAAATTTTTTTCAAATTACTTTTAAACAAAACGCGAATGCGAACATGTAAATAATTAAAATAATATTCAAAGGATTAAGTTTTGAGTGTAAAGTTTAATTTACTTCTACTGTGTTGATAGCAACTGTTACAAATCTGCAGCAAACCTAATATTTCTAAGTTTTTATACGATAAAATAGAAACTACATATATATTATCAAAGAGTCGAAGCATTAAAAATACAAAAAGATAATTCGCAAATGTGCTTTAAAAACTGTGAAGAGCAGTATTTAAAAATTTATGAATTATAAGATATAGGAGAGCTGCGCGTGGCAAACATTGATCAATATTAATCCTGACGATGATATAGCATCACGCAATCACTTGGCACATAAGATATATTCTGATATATGTCCGTATAATATATTTCTATTTGAATTCGTTGTTCCCTTTGTTTTTATTTGCTTTTCAAAGGCATTCACTCAAACATTTGTCGTTAATAGCGTTGATCTCGGTACCAAGACACATTATCACTATTAGATTTCAATGATATTCTGTTCCTCAAATCTTAACACATGTATGTCGCAATTTCGCCAAGTCCAACGTTTCGTCTGCGATCGACGGAGAATTTCTTGGATATGTAGACAAAAATCTGATTCAATTACTTTTCATAGCCTTTCTTTTAAATCAGCTTTTCTCACCACCCGTCTTGAGCTATGATCTCTTTCACATGTTATTGTCATACGTGATGTACCCTTTATTGCCCGCTGTTAAAATTTAAGAAGGGCTGCTTTCGTTTTAGCAGCAAATCGCAGATGGAAATTCAGTTCAATAAATATTTGTGTGTTAATTCGTGAGAAATTTAAATGTCGAGCTTCTTTCTTTGTCTGTGCTATGCAAATGGCTCGCAACACCTTTTTGATCAACGTTTAGTTCCACAGTGATGTCACGAGATGAAAAGTACCGGTCTTCCTTAATTTGGAGAATTTCATCAGCTTTTTTATTCCATCGACGATTCGAAATTTTCAAGCGGGAGCCAAATCAACATTTGCATGTCGCTGGTTTTAGTAAATCATTTTCGCCATAAACCTCACGAGTTTTATCGCAATTCCGGTAGTTGTTACAGTCCTAGGCGATGTGATATTGTAATATATATTGTAATATATGAATAGTATAATATATGAATCATTTTCAAAACGCAATTATTTTCGATTGAATTTTAAGAAATGTCAAAATATGTTTATTAGTTTTATCGATTTTTACTGTTGTTGTAAACTCTATACGGCACTTTAAAGCCGTCAATATATAAAAACGCCACGAACTTTTATATTGGCTTGGGATCTGACATTAATTTCTTTCTTCAAAAGAAGTTGTATAACATCTGCCAAAAAAATCTAATTTTAAAGCATTTAGAACAATAATAACATTTTGTAACATTATCGAGACTTGCGAAAATTGCAAATGCTTAACTTGATCCAAGATTTCGATGAAAATCAAAAAAGAAATAAAAAATAAGCAGACGATCATTATAGGAAGTCAAACAGTTTGACATAAATTTTTATACAATGTTAAAAGCAAAGAAGTACAAAATTTACGTCCATCTAAGAACGACTTTTGAGTACGCACCGCGTCGAAGCAAAGTTATTTGTAATTAATTTTCTAATTAAGAGCGTATTGCAAATATTTTTGCATAAAGTTTTGAGTTTGAAAGTATTCATTTAATTTTGCCATTGTTTGGGCAATCTTGAAAGCTGAGCTCAAGATCTGGTAAAAACTTACATGCAAAATTTTAGTTGTCTACCTCGATTTTTGTGGTTATGTACGAGTTTTGGACAGACTAATGAATTGACGGAAAAAAGACTCGAATTGTTATATAAATATATCTGTACGAGACCTCAAATAATTTTTCTTTTAGGTATTGCAAAGGAAAAAACTCGAGTTCCGCTATCTTTCGAAGCTGACTACAAACAACGTTCGGATATAAAAGAAATAAGAAAATTATGTTCAGCTATGACCAAATCTTCCATATCCACCATATTCATGTTAAGAAAAAACTAGAAAAATCAAATTTCGATAATCCAAAAAATTAGTTGGGCGTGACCTATTTTTTCCGCTTTTATGGAATACACGTGGAAATTTTTATTGTGTATATTTATAGTTTATGAGTAGCGATAAAAACAACAAGGAAAGCAGAAGTGTTATTTATTTTGTAAATACCAATTGAATGCAAGAACTTCCAATGTTTTTGCCAAATTTCAAAGCATTATAATTGTGCAGTCGGGAAAAGATTTTTCACAAACTGATGGACATTTTGAAATCGATTTAAAATTTGCTGTTGTGGTCTCTTAAGCTTCCTTCCAGGTGTTGCGAACGTTTTGACAAATTGAATATTCGCCCATCTCTTAATGGAGAGTACAAAAAGAACTCAAACAACTTCTGTACGAACTTGAAACTTTTGTTTTGCATAAAAGCCACCCTAAAAGTATACATTGTTTTCATATTTTTTTTATATAAGCTTAAGTATCACTTTTTTGTATTAATTTTGAATTATAAAAACATTAATATTTATGTATGCTTGCTAAGAGTTTTATGTGGAATTTTTGTTTGTTTTTTCTTTTGTTTTGGGAGTTTCGACAATATGCTGTTGTTTTTGTCGTGTTCTTCTCTGTGTATGATGGGTAATAGATTTTTAAGCCTTTGTACGTGCTCTGTAAGTGGGGAATATGTGTTAATACGTGCATAAGAGTAATAAAATGTATTTTAATTCTTTAGTATTCCTCGTCCACTGGAAAGGATTTTTTCAGTATATTGAATCACTACTTCTAAAAAAATTCGTAAAATTACAATTCTTTATTTTAAGAGATGTTTCTAAATTTTTGCGGGTCAGTTGTCACACTTCTGTTTAATAAATATTATCTTCAGTTTTCTTTTATTCTTAACATATGGAAGGATGTCGCATTTCCAGACTTGTTTTTCCGCTTGTTCCACTTACTATAGTTCAAAACCATGCACCCATAACATGTCCTTACTTTACGTAGGATTGATAGTCAAGTCGGCTAGCTGATCTCAACCCATGTAATGGCCAAGAAACTCAGACATATTTGTAACTCTAAATAATTCATTAATGTCAAAGAATGCGTTTTTTGTTGCGTATGGACGAATACGTCACATATCTTGAAAGGGGTTTCTTGCGTTCAATTTTTGGTGGAGAATATTAAAAACAGATCCGTACGATTTGTTTACGCCACAGTTAGCTCACTCGCTTTCAATTTTGATTCATCCAATATCATTTAATAAAATGTTTTAATCATTTCTGGGGTTTAACTTCAATTGGACGTTTCAATAGGACGCTTTCTTCTTTTACGATCAGATTTAAATTTAGGTATTCACTATTTAACGATTATATCGGACGAAACAGGCGGACGGAAATGGTTATATCGGTTCAAACACTAGCGCTGGTGCAAAATATGCTCCTTACTTAATATTATATAAATGAGAGATCTAGCAATATCTCCATCCTCTAGTGGTTGGTATAAAAATAATTAAGTGTCGCTTCCTAATTCTTCTTGTTTTTCTTTTGCTTTGTTAACCGTTCTCGTTACCTGTCGTTTACAGCAAACCGTCCTATTAATCTCTAACGATGTGCTATTCTAGTAGTATGCTATGGCAACTGTAAATTATTACCCCTGTTTAATTTTCATAATTTATTCCATGATACACTTCTTCAATACTTGAGCACATTGACTATCATAAGCACTATATTTGTACATAATATTGTGTTTAAGTGTGTATAAATGAAACACTTGTCTGTAAACAAAATACAAGAGCTCTTATGCGCCAAGCAAGCCCACTAACGGTAATCGTCATTCGTTATGTACATACTCGTGCATACTCTGTATGTCTTTCCCTCTTTTGATAATATTATTTTAAATATATAACAAAAACTATTTAAAGTTCTTTCATATTTGTTGCAATAACGTTTGGCTGTGATCGAATCATTGAATCGGTTTACTCCAAAAAAAAAAAATGTTCATGAATCTTTCTCGATGGGGAAGCAGCAATAGAATTTGTATTTAAATCTAATTAAATATAAAAAATATCGTTTAGATGAAATTTTATAAAAGTTCATATACTAAGACTCTTATGCTTGCTAGGCGACCATTTGTCTTCTATATAATTAATAATTTAGCATGCAATACCTCTGAATATTAATTCATTTTTTTCAAAGTTTGGTTTATCTATTATAAACTAAATAATTTTTGCCTTATAATCTGCCTCAAGTCGGGGACTCAATTAAGATTAAGATATTAATGCAGAATAAGAGATTCCGTTCGTTTTGCAAAAGGAAAGAAAAATTCAGTATAAATTTTTTCATGATGGATATAGAAAGAAATATCGCAACATTTGCTTGATATCATTTTTTGTTCATATTGTGGAAAGTTGTTGATATAGTGTTTTTTGTTGTTGCTGCGGTTGCTGTTTTGACTTTCAGAGTTCAATGTTGTACTTGTCAACTGTCAACTATTAAATGAGCACACTTACATATATATATATAAACAGAGGATAAAAATAAGCAGCAGGTACGATTGCCTAAAGAAAGAAGAGTTGGCATCTGTTTAAATGCTTCTTTTTTATTGTCTCGTTGTAGTTATTTGCTAGTATACGGTGGCGAATCAAAGTCCTGTAGTAAATGTTTCTGATGTTTCTGTTTTTCTAGTTATTGCTGTTGTTGTCAGGTTTTTAGCAACTTTTTGATTTTACTACAAACACCAAAAAACAAAAAAAATTGATAGAAGCACTTGAAAAATCAACCATGTATAGCAGACAGTCGGAGAGAACTTTGTAAAAATGTTTTTTTGTTGTTGCAAATATATTTGCTTTTTTACACCTCTCTTAACCTCTTCATTTGATGTTGATACACTAAACTGCGTGTAGGAAAGATCGACAGACCGCTTCTAAGCAAACTTTTTAAATACGAAACAACTAACACAACCGAACAAATAACAAATATTTTCTTTTTTGTGGCTTTTGGCGACTTTTCACATTTCTATTTTATGTTCAGTTCGGTATTTTGAGGTGTACTTAAAATTGCAGAAAAATAAACTTTTTAAAAAACTATGCAAGAAAAAGTTTTATTGAGATTTTATTTATTTTGTAATAAGTGAAGGTAAGCAAAATTTTAAAATTAAAGCATTAAAGATAAACACTTTACAGAAATCGTCCTTATCAATGACATTGTTTTATATAAAATTGCGACATTGGATTATAATCATATGAAGATGATATTACATAAGTTTTCCGACTTAATTTGCAGCACCCAGAAACATTTATAAAAGAACTGATAATATGAGTGCGTGTTTGTTATAAAAATTGTTTAGCAAATTTGAATGCCTTCACATATAGTCTGTTCATCCCCCACAAACTGTATACAGATGCTTCGGTCTTTTTATTCTTATTTGAATATGTCAGCTTCAATTCATTATATTTGTGTTTATCTAAACATAAGTCTAAAACCAAATTCATAATTGACTTTAATCACATATTTTTGCATTATAAGCTGGTCAAAAGCCAACTTATAATTAATATATAACTCTAACGAGATTACACAAGTCAAAGGCATCAAAAAAAAAAAATAAATAAATAAAAAAGCAAAAAACAATAAAAATAAGAAAGTCTCATAAAAACGACGCATACCTTCGTATATTAATATTGTCATCACTTCGCCAAGTAACGTGTGCCAGCAACCCTTTAACGATAAAATACAATATTAAATTTATGATACATATAATAATATTACTGCAACATATATAGAGCGTAAGCAATGTAGCATATATTTATCGTGTACATATCAGAGATGATAAATGTAGTATAAACGTACTTTTTTTAACATTTCCAATTTTTTCATAAGTTTTCTTTTTATTGATTTCAATATTAACTGATTTACGATTTGTAACTTGCTAAGCAAATAATAATTCGTATAAAAAAATTAAGGCGATCATATTTAATGCAAGTTTTATAATTCCTTATCAAGATAATTAATGTGCATTTATTAAATTCAATAAAATAAAATAAATCAATGATAACAATATAAATGAAAGTCAAATTAATTTTATTTAATTTTAGCTGTACATTTCCTTTTTCAAATTAACACTTAATATTTTACTCCTACGTTTAGCGTTATTACAAAGAATATTCCTTTCGAAAACTTATTCGCCAATATTCGCTATCGAAAATTAATTCCTTCTATTGATCGTGTGAAAAGTATTCACGTGCTGCCTTACGCCTTTTACAATTAATTGAAAGTTTAAAATAGTCGAAGGAATCATTTAATAACCCCAAAATAATTATTTTTATGGACCAAATCATCGATTCTGATATACAATGAAATTTGAAAAAAATGTTGCTAATAAATAAACAATATATGTACTTAAGGCCGTCAAGGTATTAAAGAAAAGTACTTTTGACATAAAAGGTTCATTTTTGAAATTTTGAAGAAGCGGCACCTACTCCACTTTAAACATTTCTGAAAAATATGTTCATATATATCTATAGAAATGCTATGAAGCTTCCGTATGTGATTAGTCAATTTATTTCAGTTGCATATTCATATTTTTCTCATTATTCTTCCTCCTTTTGGTAACAAACTCATTAAAAAATCTAGAGGGTGCTCCTTTAAAGCAAAGTAATTAATTATGTGTTGCTAGAGAAGTTATTTCTTCAGCATATATCGGTATTGCTCTCTCTCGTCTCTGTAAATTTGCGTTCATTTAATGGTGTTGTACTAAAAAAAAAAAAAAAAAAATCATGTTAAATATTTTGTTGACTTTGAACTTGACGTAATTTATTACGTTGTAGATCATGGAACATTTTTCCAAATGCCGCCCATGATGTTCTGAGTAAAAAGTAAAACATTTTGTTTGAAAATTTTGTTATTTTCACTTAAAAAAACATAAACAAAATTTTAAATTTTTATTTAAATTAGTTTATATTGTTTATTTTGAGTGTTTACTTAGCAAATCCTTAGCAAATCCTTAAAGTTTTATAGTTTTCCTTTATGGTGACATTGCGTTCGATTGACTTTTCCTCTGACAATTGTTTTATTTAAATATACAATTTGTGTGTTTTTCGTTTGTACTTAGTCTAGTGAGTTGCTTCAATTGTCTCTCTTTTATTCTTATTAAGTTTATTTAAAAATAGAAAGAAATGAAACACCTAATGTGAGCAATTTCGAACACACAATGAATGCACTATTTTTATATGACGAATCATTGCACCTCATTATAGACTACCAACTTAAGGGGCAGCACCACTATAATGGCTTGAAAAAAGCGTTTTTCTGACAAATTTATTTTTGATACAAGGAATAGTAATAGAATGACAATATTTGAGGACATTATTAAATGTATATTTAAGTGTCAAAAAAAATTATTTTGGGAAATAATTAAAAAGTGTTTATGCCTCAAGAAAAACTGATCAAATTTGAATTTAAAAAAAAATTCAACTTGTGTAGATTATTGTAAATAATTGGAATGAAAAATGGAAATTGCTGGAGTTACGCCGTTTGCCGTTTCCAAAAATTGAGTGTCGAGAAAATGCTTTTTATTATTACCTTCTTCTACTAGTCTGCAATGCCAAAACTACAAAAATGTTCTTACATTTCCAAATACTCTTCATCATTCTCCTTTCTCGCAGATTATTAGCTGGAAAGTGTCACTTTCAGTGCAGGTTTTCCACTTTACATGTTACGAAATGACAGCAAATCCAATAAGAAAGTGTGTTCTTCTACAGGCAAACTCATAATCAATTCTAAAAAACTCAAACTCTTAATATCTTGGCAGATCATTGACTGCTCAGCGGTCATCTCAATAAAGTTTCACTAGAATATCTTTGTTTGAAAACACTTTTAAATAGAGACAAACAGTTCCTACAGACATCCCTTAATGTATAAGAAAAGTTAGAAATTAACAGCCAAGATATTACACTATATCTTCTCAGCGGAGATTTATTTGGCATAAGCAATCTTCACAGAGCGCTTGAGCAAATGGTGGGAGTTTCAAAACGACATTTTTTTGCAAGTAGTGAATGGTTTCCATATTTACTAAGCCAATAAAAAAAATTTAACTTTCTAAAACACTAAGTAATTAAAAAACTTTAAAGCACAGTCGGAGATATCCAAGGGCATAATATCCGTTTCAAGAAAGCGCTTTACAATCAAGCCTCTAAACCTTTATGCAGTAGTTTATTTAAATATTATATCAGATTTTCTAAAAAAAAATAGATTTTAAGTTCAACTAACGCATAGCACTATACAATTTGCCACGATATGCACTATTTCAAGAATGGAAAAAGAATAAAGATTGTCAATTAATTTTTCGTTAGCACCGAGGATGCATTTTGTAAAAAATCAAATGTTTAAACAAAATTTGATACCATATCCTCCTGAATAATATAAGTATTGTCGATAGGGTGGAAGGGTGGAAATTACATAAGAAAACGGCATCAGTTCATTAATCCGTAGAATAATATTATTATTTATTATATTTTTAAGAATGAAAATAGGATCTTTTGTGGATTTCTAAAGGCAGAAATTATTGGTGCTATATAGATAGCGATGTGACCTTTCTGTTTGCAAGTTCATTTGTTGTCCACTTAATTCATAGTTCATACTCCACGATGGTGGAAGATAAACATCAAACAATAGAAAACCTGCTCTCTAGGCTAATGGTATAGACTGCGCGTATGATCAACGCCAATGGTGCAGTCATTTAAGTATGGCGAACTATAAGCTACTCCAACCCAATAAAAGAATGTTAAGAGTTAGATGTAATTTTTATTTATTTAAAATTTATTTATTTTACTATTATTATTTTTTTTTTTTTTTGATTCAAACAAGCCATTAGAAGAAAAATTCTTTCAAATCGGTGTTTTTATATGTATAAAATAAAATCAAGTGAGGCCTTTAGAGTTGTCTCATAAAATACAAGGAAAATTCGATGCCATTTGTGTTATCAAATTATTACAGCTGCATTACGGAGCATTGTTTTTAAAATTGTTTTCATAGAGAAAGACATTCGGAATTTGAAATTTAAATCTAAGCATTTAAATGAAAAAGAAAGAAAAATAACTCGCAACAACTCTACTCTGTAACTGAAAAAAACTCAACTTAAGGAATAATATTGAAATGAACTCTTCATTAGGCTACTTTGCAACAACACTAAATAAAAGTTTTTTACGAGGATTCTGTAAACAATTATTCCTGTTTTTCGCTAATAAATATTTAACCTGCTAGGCCAGTTGGTTGAAAGTCTCAAAATGCTGACAATAAGTGTCCAAGAGAAGCATATATTACGCTAAATATTTATGTGGCAGATAAATTACTATTGATGTGTATGGAGAGAGAAGAGTGCGGCACACGATATTAAACATAAATCTTCAAAATAATTTTTCAATCCCTTTTTCCTGGCATATTAGCGACGTTTCCTCAAAGATTGATCGAACAGCTTGAAAAAAGAAGATAAAAATTATTTCTCTCTCTTTCGCTACGAAATTAAAAAATAGATCTTCTCTCGTTTTGTTATAACATAGAATTTATGCTCTTTACTTTTACATTTTTCAGCGGATTGCAACTACTCAACACAGTTTTTCTAAATGTAACATCAGTCATTTCAAGATCGCACTCGCTGTGAAATACGGAAACCTATTTATTTTGCAAGCGATTTTTAGTATGTTTTTTAATTTTTTTTTTCTTTTCTGACTTTTGTAAACAAAATACAAGAAAAACAAAACAAAAAACAAACAACCAAACTTTGAGTGATCCAAGAAAGTGCGTTTATTCAAGTTTTTCTTCTTTAATGAATTAATTACTTCTGATTGCTAATAAGAACTCAAATTGCGTGCCGTCTGATTGTATGTGTAACGTGTATAAATATAAACATCAAATGCGTATATGTTTTTATAAACCGCGTGTGTTTATTTAAGCATTATAATAAGATAAGCTAATATACTTAAGGGTATCTGTATACTCTTACACTATAACCTAAATAAAAAAAATAAAATTAAATACGGTTGGAATCTTTTTCCAGTGCCTATGATAACAGTAATATTAATGAATGAAAACATTTGGAGGGTTACAGAGAGCTTGAAATAAATTTCTACAAACAAAAATGAAGTGGTTTTCAAAAACATAAATAATAAAAAGCCTATTATAATTGATGAAACTAAGAAATATCCATGGTTTCGCTGAAAAGCACCAGTTGGGGCTAAACATTAAATTGAAATTTAATTGCAGACACCTTTCACTCTATTTTCCATTTGATTGGTTAATTTGAAGAAACTAATTATTACATTACGCGAAAGTGTCTTTGTAAGTCAATATCGTTAGTTTAATCTCCACCTGTTGATCGCGTTACGCTTGCAAAAAATGCATTTCTACACGATTTCTTTCAAGTTTTGAAAAAATTTGGAACTCATTAAGTTTGTCTTATAGATTTTCATAAACTCTCAACTTCAATAGCAATTTTATTAGGCGCTAAAAACTTTTCAGCTGTTGCGCGGGCTTTACTTAATTCAAAACTTTCATTAATTACTTAGTGGATGCCTTAGCTAATTTTGGTAATTTCTTCACCCGAAATTGGCATTTGTTGAGAAAACATTATATATTAATCAAAATATTTTTCATCATTTTTTACAACTTCTTTCCTTCTTTCTGGAAACATCGTGATACCACGTCAAAAGAACACAACAATCCAGTCGTCAAACCATTTTTTCACTTCCTCAGCATTTCGTAATCGCGTGCCAGCTAAGCCATTTTCCATCGATTCGAACAAGTGATAATCAGAAGGCGCTATGTCTGGTGAATACACTGGATTCGGTAGAATTTCCAATTCAAGCTGCAGCAGTATATTCTTAACAACTGTTGCGAGATGTGGCCGAGCGATGTCATGCAAGAAGATGACTTTGAGTGTGTTAACCGCTCTTGTTGGACTTTTTTGCAAAAATACATCGTTAAATTTGTTCGATTTCAATTCAAATTCAATAATGTTGCTTACATTATGTCGCATTACTTTATCATTGTCATCAATAAATGTCGTTGGTCAAAATATATGCAAGCACCTATCGTATATTACGATTGGTAGGGAACATTTGCCTTCCTACTTGTAAGACATAGAAATAGCCATTAGAGGCATTGTCTTGACTGGCGTTGATGTCACCTTAGCCAGTTTTCTAGACTACATGATATTGAAAAGTTTAACACACTTCATACACTTAAACACAGTAAATAAAGGCTTGGTGCCTCTAATATTTCATTTTCTAAGAAATTCAAATTTTTTTAAATCTACCATCACATAAAAGTGACTCTGGAGAGAAATGTATCATAATTTCGTACCTTGAACTTTCTACTCTCCAGGCCCTTTTATTTGATACCTAGATAAAGAAAGGAAGAAAAAGAAAATTAAACCGCCCCCGTCACAACATTCGCAATATTTGATTTAAAATAAACACACCTAGCTTACCGCATTCTATTCTGCAAGCCCTCGTTGGGCTTAATTTCAAATATATAGGAATATTGACAATAATTTGTATTATATTGTTGTCGGAATAAAAAAGCGCTTAAAATTTCGTCATGGTCGAGTATCGAAAAATGAAAGCAATTTAAATAAAAGCTAATAATATTAAGCACGCTCGCAATATTTTTAAGGGGATGTTGATGTGAAAGCTATATTCTAGGATCCTCCAAAAGCTTAGTGTAAGAAAATTAGCTGCCTAAAAATTGACACACCTACATTTCATTGCAATGATAAGATACTATTTTGAAGTCCCAAGCATCAAAGATTCGGTGTAAGAGCGCCTATAATTCTCTTAATTCTTTTCAATCAATTGCGATATAATATTCATTCAGCACAACTGCCATAGATGAAAATTTTGACATTTGATGCTCTCAAGAATGATAATCCCTGTTAAAGTACAAGCAGCAGCAATAGAATTGGCCAAGAAAATTTCAAGTACTTTGGAATCAAGAAATTTTATTCTTTTTGGCACCAATTTAAACCTAATAAAAAGTACGTGGAGTAGGGATGTTGACGAAAAAAAGCATTTTTAATTATATGAACGAACCGATTTAAATATTTTCCATACACACAATGATTTCCATTGTGCCGAATTGTTGCTTAATTAATTTTTTTTTTTTTGTATTTTTTTCATTGCTCTTTCCCTTTGATAAAAAAAAAAAAACTTTGACTAGAATCTGTGCTCTTTGAAGGTACTTTTACCATTCTTTTAGCCAACTTCTTCTTGTTACCTTTAAAGAGTAGATTTGTATTCCACAAAAGTTTTACTTAATTGTACTTAAAACAAAAGATAAAAAGGCTTTCGGCGATTTTGTTACTTCTTTGTATGCACAAAAACGAGAAAACGAAAGCATATAACTTAAACATAATGGCTTCTGGAACAGCTGTTCACAGAATTAAGCCTAAAGCAGAATAATGTATTACGTATTATTCTCTGGAAAAATAGTAAAAGCAAACAGCTTATCAGAAGAAAAATATAAAAAATTCAAAGCTAACTAATTAAATTAATTTTGCTTGAGTACATATAAGGAGTAAGCAAAAAAACGCTTTAACATGTCAGGAATATTTTTAAAAATCTTAAACATCCTTTAAACTGGTTTAATAGTTTTTACGTTATTGTATAGTTTATCATTCTTTAATTGTGCCCAAATTTCCTCAATTTTTAAAGCTTAAAGTTGTCAATTGTACTGGTTATGCCAATTTGTTGTGGAATTATCTGCAATGAAGCCATTTTATAAAATATCACATGTAATGAAAAATCAAATTATTTTTTTTATCTTCGGGTTAAATGTCAGTTGTTATTTTACAACACGAAAAAAAAAACAAATTGCTTGTTAAACTTTGACAGAGTTTCAAAAAAAAAATTGAAAAAAAGAAAAATCGAATGAATATTTTCTCGAGAAACACAAAAAACTTCCTTCGAAATGAAGTTATCTTCATTGCAATACAAAATTTTGTTAGGCGATAGCTGCCAGTACATACCAATACAACTTGTATAGTATAAAACAAGGTCAAAGGTAATGTTTAACCATCATTTAAAAAGCTCAAAGTACGCGAATTTGTAGTGATCTTTTAAATTTGAGTAAATCGTTCTTTTTATTGAAACTCACTACGTTGTTTATGTGCTATTTCTTTCAGCACATTTTAAGTTATCATAAATATAAACTCATACTGAGATATCTTATAACGAAAATTGTATTTGAATTGATAACTGACTGTTCTGCTTCAGGTGTATGCTACAGGTGTATTGGGAGCAGACATGTCTTTATGAAGACATATTTTAAACAAATTGATTTTGGCAACCAACACACATAATAAATGTACGCAAGCATAAAAGCAAATGCGCACAAATAAAGATAAAAGTTTGAAGGAAGCGAAAACGAGAGAAACATATATACAAAAACTAGCATATATGTAAGCAGCTAATAATTAAGGAATATTTCTGAACTGTGAAAAGCGTACAGTACGTTGCACACTGCGAAGAAATATCAAAAGGAGCGCAATATTTATATATAAGACATTATACATACGCACACACTTATATGTATGTATAAATATATATTAATTGGCAGCAGTTTTAGTTTAAAATTTAAACCGGAAACTGAGACAATTATTAGATACCAATTATAGTTTATTGCTTGAAGTGTTTTTCCCAATGCATTTTATTCGCTTAGCTTCGGCTTTGTTTGCATACAGATTCAAACAAGATCTATGAAACTCTATGAAGCTCTATGAAGGCTATATAAGACGTGTTTCAATCTTTTATTGCAGTTTAAACATCTCTTTACAAGACAGCATACGTTAACAAATAGGGTAAATTGGCTTAATAAACGATGTAGTGTCTTATTAAAGTGATCCGAATAGAAAATGAGAACAAACATATCGATTAAACTATTAAGATGTGTAAGGTGTTTCACTTAAGTGTTCCGATTACATCAATGGAAAAAAAATTTATATTTGAAATTTAAAATTTTTTCTCGTCTAAAAAGTCTGTAAACGAAATCGGGCAGAGAAAAAGGCAAGAAAATGCGTAATTCTATAGACGAATTCAAAATCAACTCCAATCAACCTCATCCTAAGTTTTTTCCCCCCCATATCTATCGTTTTCATCCCCATATCTACTGAGTGATTGTCGATTAAGCTGCTCTAACATACTAGAAAGGTTAGAAATCAACAGCTTAGTCATTAAACCACAACTTCTTATTTGAAATTCATTTGATGTAGATAGTCCTTCCAAAGCCTCTGAGGAAAAATGCGAAATTCCAGGAAAATTTTTTTTCCCGGAATTGCAAATTTTTCGAAGTAATCTAGAAAGTTGAAATCATCCATTAAGCCAATAAAAAAGGAATTTGTTTAAACTATTTCTATTCTAGGACTACTATTATTTCTATGTCCGATAGAATGGAAACATTAGATTGCTCCCATTTTTCTTACCATTTTATTTGTCTTTGAAATAACAAATGAAATGTTTTATATTTTACTTAAGGAAATGAATTGTTTGCTGATATATGTACAATATTTAGAAGATAAATGTTCTAGATCCATTATTTTTTATAAAAATAAGAAATTGAAAAATATTTTATCAAAATTTGTCACAATTAAAGAATTATGGATATTTAGTGCCTACAATTAAAATCGGAACATAATACCGCGTAATAATTTTGTACATTTAAGCTGAATGAACTCTTTGCTATACTTTCTGACTATTTAATTTAGATAAACATTAACGTAAAAGATGAATACACACTCTCTGCACTCTCCATTAATCTTGATATTAAGCTTTTACTAGAAGTTTCATACCGACAACATTTTAATTTTTACATTTTCTACTCTTTGTGTTTGAACAAACTACAGAAGATAAGAATGATTGGAAATCGTTTTATGCATTTACGTTAAGATACTGGAATTTTTAAATAATGCACTCAAGAAATATGATAATTTTATCTCATATTTATAATTTATCGTTACTTTGTGTAAGGATATGAGCGTATTTTTTCGGTAAAAAAGAAAGAAAAAAAAATTACCAATAAATCGAAAGCTAGAGAAGAATTTAGCAATCAACACAAATGTTATCATGTAATTATAATCATACGATTATTATATTGCTTCAGTTGGTGGGTATCAAGAATTTGCAATAGGTAACGAATTGCTTCCCTTGTTTGCCTCTTATATAGATTGCAATATAATATAAATATATTTTTACTTCAAATAATATTTATTAAAATCATAATATTTTGAATAATTTTCATTGTAATAGTGAAATTTGTAAATCAAATTCAGAAATTAAAAAGTTCAATTTTAAATTGATTCTATGCAACATGTTGGGCGGCTGTGTTAGCTCGCCGGACACATATGATAATATAGCCGATTATATAAAGGTTAGTTAATATAATATTTCTCTTTATATGGAAATTGAATTTCCAGACACACAAGTTTCTATTATAAACATTAATATAGCTATGTACGTATGTATAAAAGTCTATATTTGTATTTAACTAACTCATACACGTTACTGTCATGTTTAGATAAACCTCAAAAGCAATGTACAACTTATATAATGCAACGCAATACGTTCGTAGAAGTATAAATACGAGTGGATATATGCAAACTTGGCATGAAATTGGTATATTTATAAGTGTATATATGTACGCATGTATTGTATTATGTACATGTATAATTTTAATGCTAGCATAAAACAATCGACTAGAAGCATATATCCTGTGGTTGTTTGTGTTTACCCATATTCCTGTATATGTAAGTAGTGCGGAACAGAGTGCACACTTTTCGTGAAAGAGATAACAGAAAATTTTCGGACAATAGTTTGAAGGACGCAAGCTATTGTTTTTGTGATAAGAGTTTTTTATCCGTAGACTAGCTTTTCAGGTAATTTTTGAGGATTTTGCTGCAATCAAATAATCTTCTTTTGTGTTATGTCTGAAATTATTCAAACTTATATAATCTTAAGCGTGGACTAGAACTTATTATGTCAAAGACCACAAAATATCTCCAGCTTCGTACGTCAAGCAGATTTTCTAAACAACATTAAATAACTTTGTAAAGTTAAAATTGTCGAACTTAGATAATAACGGAAGAAAATGATATTAAAAATAAATATATTTTATATTGTTCATTCCATACACGTTAACGGAAAAGCATTAAGATGAGTTTGTCCTTAAAAAATCGTATAACGCAGCATGCATTTAATATTTAGCACATATCCAGCAGTAACGATGTATCATTTTAAAAGCTTATATTTCTTTGACTAAATTTACTTTAATTTTTGTTTATGTTATATTTTAAGTCATTAGGAAAAGTTTGTCTTGTCTTACTTGCATGTGTAATCGTTTGGTTCGATGAAATGGAAATAGATGTTACTAATGAATTCCTTGCAGTTTATAAGAACTGGTAAATTTTATTACATTCCAATATGTGTACGAAAACATGGATGGAAAGCTAATTAAGACCATTGAATTAAAGAAAACAAATTTGCCTTTTTTGGTATCTCGTCTAATGAAACTTATACAGGGAGAAAGTAATAAATACATTTAATATGTTCTCCGGTAGTTTAAAAAGCTTTAAATTTTGCAGATTGAATTTATTTATTATACCCATGTAAAAAACCCAAATACAATACGGATTCAGATGAATTGAGTGGCACTTAAAATTAAAGACTTAAACTATGACTTTATATTTGAACATTAAAGAAAGGAAAACCGATAAAAATATAAATATACAAGGAAACAAATAAAAGACAAAAAAAGCAAAAAGAAAAGAAAATGCACATGCGTACGTCTAGCCAAAAAACGTAATCGTTATTTAGAATGTTAACGGATCACAGCGCGAATTTTAAAAAATTATACTTGTGTTCTTTAAGTATGACATCTTAAATGTGTGACTATTAATAAGAGTATATATAATGATATGCATCTATGTTTTTACAAAGGTTTTATAAAAAAAAGTCTCCCCACAGACGGATACGGACAGGGCATATGTAATAAGGACGGTTAGTCAATGTCACCGTATATAACTTTTATTATGAAAGAAATGCTTGGGATAAATATACATTTCTCCCGCGGAGGTAAGGAAAATTGAGAAAAGTGGATTCGAATATCGATTCTTTAGTATAAGAATCTAAACTTTTTTTCTATAAAGATTCAATGGATTCAATAACACAACGATACGAAGATGACCAAAAGCATTTTCGAATATAGGTCTTACTAAGCTTACATATTGTCTTTTCGGAATGTATGGACAGACGAATTCTTCAAATCAACTTTTAGTAAACCCTAGCAGCGATTTAGTTTTATTGAAGGATTATTCAATACGTAAATCGAAGCGAAGTTTATGACCATATAAGACGCTTATACCAACGAACAAAACATCTTTCTCTAAATGATGTGAATGTGTAAAGTCTCCAGTTGCAAATGAATTCGGAGTTCCGTCTTCAAAATTTGAAATCTTTTTATATTTCTTGTGATTTATATTATAGAATTATGCTTAAAAGCATATCGAAAAAAAGTATCTGAATATGAAATATACAAAAAATATGCACTTATCGGCATTCACTAGGGATCCGTACCATTTGCACAGCGCAGCGTACGTGTATACTTTGATACAAACTTTGAACAACTTCTTTCTCACAATTCATATATATTTGTTTAAGGAACAATTTTAGAAAGTTAAAGGTTTTTCGGCGTAAAAGGTCGTATTGAAAAAAATGATTACATCTTAATAAAATTTTCAAATAAATTTCGTAAGATTGTATTAGATATCGCCATAATAGCTCTATAGGAGGCTATAAAACTGACTCTGTTTGCTACATAACTATTTTCTTAGATAAAGAGGCATTTCCGTATATTCTACTGGATACTGCTTACACGTTCGCATGCGTAGGTTTCATATTCTATTAAATTTATAATTAAATTTATTTACTGTATATAAATTTATTGCATTTGTTTCCTACTAATTTGCCCTTACTTTTGTTATTTCTTCTTTGTAATTACATAAAATGTTAATTTGTTTGCTCTTGTTTATATAGAATTGAAAATTTGCGTCAACGCCTAATAAATTGCAACGCAAAAGACGATGACAAAAAATGAACAAGCATTCATAACCATATTCAATTGTAAGCTTAGAATCAAAATACACATACGTTTTACAAAGGAAAGTAGAAGGATTTAGTGTACTCTAATGATGGACTTTCAAATGAACTTTCAATGCTGAAACTTGCTTTTGTGCTCGCTTATTATTCTTTAGCATAACATCTAATATACTATTGTTATTAACAATGGCTTCGTTTCGGAGAATGGCGCTCAATGATGTTCTTAGCTGCTCAGGAGTCATTTTCCTTCTAACCATATCCTTATTTCTGTTTATTCCAGATTTACACCGATTGGGCAAACTATTACCTAGAACGTGCTAAGTCGAAAAAGAAAGTTATCGATTTATCATCAGACTGTCGTGATGGACTCCTATTGGCTGAAATAATTGAAGCGGTGACTTCTTTTAAAGTTCCTGATCTTCATAAGAAACCCAAAAATCAACAACAAATGGTGAGTTTTTATTATTAAAAAATAAATAAATATATAAATTCTTTTAAACGACAAAAATTGCATAATTTTCTTTAAAGTAATTAAAGAAAAATTTTGTTAAACAATAAAAAAACATGTATACAAATGTGAACATAAACTAAAGTCATCATTAAAATTTCTGAGAACGTGAATTTTTATACAGGTACCAGACAATTTATGTGAATCCACTGCCACAGAAAACGAAATGAAAAATTAAATTTTAATTGTTTTTACTCATATACACGCCAATGTATGCATAGATGTGTAAGAAAAAGGACAGATACGTTGAGATAGATGTGAATGCCATCAGTTTTTTTATACTCTTCGTGTGTATCTAGAAATTCGCTCACACTTCCGCTCTCAGATAAAGCGATGACGATTGTTTATATTAATAATGATAACGATGACGATAACGTCCTTACTGCGACGTAGGAAATGATGATGTTCAAAATTGTTGACTGATTTTTTTTTCTTCATAGCTTTGTTTCCTATTACATTCTATATGGTAGTTTGTTAGTTGGAGTCACTCAGTTATTTCATGAGTGTGCTTGGAATGAAAACCTTTTTTTTTGTTTTGGTTTCCCAACAAAACATAATGCCGCCACATACGGTGGCAAAAACAAAGAAAAAAGCGAAGTGACTGACTGACTACGTATACGTTGACAAATCTATGTCGGATAAAATATTTTTTTCTTTAATTTAGTGAATTTTTCTTTCTTCTTCTGTTACCAAGCGATGGTGGCTGAACTGGATAAGTGGAATGTGGTTGTGCATCCCATTTGAGCTTAAGCAAAAACTTATAAGCCACACTATTTGTGCAGTGTGGTAGTAGTAACGAATAAAAGGGACTAAATTAGAAAAAATATTTTTAAAAAATTATATAACTGTTGAAAAAACTGGTTTCTAAAGAATAAGCAAATTTTTAAAAATAAAGCAAAAAGCAAGTAAAAAAGTGAAATCCATATGATATGCACCGAATTTTGAATAGTGAAAAATCATTCTACTGATTCCGCATGTTTTAATTGGATGCAGTTTCTAAAATTCTAAATGAATGCTTTCAGTAGCTTGCAAACTCAGTGTACTCCAAACTCTGTTAGCGGTATACTTAGAAACCTCAGTGGTAGCTTTGTGGTATTACGAACTATAGATGGCCTTCATCCAAGAAAAATGTACACAGCTTACGATTTTTTGTCAATTATGTTGAGCAGAACTATCGGAGTTTCACAATCTTCGATTTTATAATGAATCGAAAAACATTTGTGCCTACTTTGGATGTCAATTAGAGATCAATGCGGAGTCTGACAGGGCCATAACGATATGGAATCTAACGTAATCTTTTTTGAAATATCGAATGTATATCAATTTCGATTTTTGAAATGAAAACAATTTCCATAATTAACTCAAAATCATTCGAGTGGGAATCGGCAAAGTTAGAAAGCTATCAAAATATTGAAAAACTTTAGTGAAGAGTTGACCGTGAATAACTTATTAATCTTCTTCACACCGATCACCGACTACCTCATGACACCTAAGAATGGTGTCATTTATCATTTTAGTGGTAGCATCCACAAGGAAGATTCAGAGACTCTGGACTACACAAAATGAATTTACAACATACTTTATAAAAATAAAAATAACCTACCACGCCTACCTATTAAAATTTATCTTCTTTTAAGTTTTTTTTAAAGAAAATGTTAAAGATTCACTACACGTTTAGATATAATTACATAAAAAATTTTCTTACTTGTTTCTATTCTCATATTCTTACATCCATTCTCACCATTTGTTCGCTCTCTTTTCTGAAGGAGGTTTCAATAAATCAGTCACATATGTACTGTTATGATATTATTATGAGCACGTTTTACAGAAAATTTCAATTATTCGTTAGTCATCATTCGAACATCGAAATGTAAAATTGTTATTAAACAATCGAAGTAAAAAACAGTAAATACTGTGACGGGCAAATTTTGTTTCTTTTTCGCGTCAGTTTGCAAAAACTATTGCGAACACACTACAAACATAATAACAATATCTTAAAATTTTTTTGATAGGTTTTCTAAGTATTCGGCTGCAAACAAGTTTGTTTTTAAATATATGTACGTTAGAGAAATCATTATTTTAGTTGCTCAAGTTTAAGAAATCATTATTTTGTGGAAAACTCCGCAACATATTGTCTCAATTATTAATTTCGTAAACATTTTCTTGCAGTTGACAGTTTAATGGCAGTTTAATGAAATTTTCAATTTTTAATTTTTTTCCACAGTTTCCTTAAACCAATCAAACGAGTTAAATCTCACTCGTTTAAATCCGCAATGTGCCTTTAATAACACTAATATTTTGTTTCCTAGAAGACGATTGCCAAACTTCAGATTTGATTACTTTGCTGAGAACGTAAAAATACTTTAAAAGACAAACTCTTTAAAAATAAAAAAGTAGCTTTGATTATGACTATTTTCTACTGTTAGGTGCAGACATAGCTACAGCCAAAGTTATGGCAGATACATACAATATATAAAATCTTCACTCCTCGTTAATCTAAAATATTTTTGTTCACTTTTTAAAAAAAACAAAATTTCCATATTTCCGTACTTTGGACGATCATAAGATCGTGAACCTCTTTGCTGAGCACCTCCGAGATAGTGTTTCTGCTAGTAATTCCGATCCTGCTGATAATTGCCTGTACCACGTAATTAACTCTATCTCTTTGAAAACTGTCGTTCTCCCGTTATGTTTGGAAGAATAATACCCTCATTCATCTTGTGACATCTTGTTAAAAACTACAAGGACACTTTCAAGTTAAACGTTTTTCTGAAACTGTTTGAACGAATCATTACTCGACAATTCGGTTTCGCGATCATAACGAATTTTTTAATCTTTTTAGGACTGACATATCGTGTTTTCAAAATATTCCCTAGTGGCTCGCAAACGGATGTCATAAATGGAGACTTTAGTAAGACTTTTGCGAAGTTAATCATAAATTACTGATATTTAAACTTCAGACTAATTAATATGCATAATAATGAAATTGTACCATTACATCTTTCAATCTATTTTAGATGCATTAATTACTTGATCCTCGTTTAATTTTATAACATTAAATCTTTAATAAAAAGTCTGAGAAAATTTCGTTCTCGAGAGTAAATGCAGTCTCATTGATCTGCATAAACTGCAAAATGATCCACATAAGTGCAAAATGCTCATTGATGTAGACGTTTTATTCGAACATGGGTTAATTTAAATTTGCATATAGAGCTCCCAATAAGTGAAACTAAATGACGGCTAGCTTTTATTAAACTGTAGCCTACCTATGCATTACAATAAACTTGGTAACGCCAGTACTTGAATATGCTTCAATTTTGATCTTCTTTCTACAGATATTATGTTGATTTAATCAAATCAGCTCAGAAGTTATTCTTGCTCTTCACCCATAGAAATTCAACTTTGAATTCATTCTTCACTTTACCGCCTTGTGAAACAAGACTGCTACTTATACTCCCTGAAGGAACATAGATTTATTCTTAGTTAATAATTGTATTTTTGAGTGACCGGTTTTATTAGATACGATAAATTTCAATGTTACTAACTGTTCCTCTGGAAACTACGAGCTTTTCAAATTGTTTAAGATTCTTTGCGAAGATCTAAATAAAATCTACAATTTAATCTTAATAATTTAAAAGTTTAAATATTTTCAAATCAATTCTCATTGCACGTCTTTTATTTAGAATGTATGAATTGTCTAGATTTAATCTTTCAAGATTCGCATGATTCGCTAATTAAACTTAATATGGTAGTCGAGCTTTTTCATATTTGCGTCGGTGTAGTGGTTCACTCCTAGCACGGGCCTACGACTATATTTCTCTGCTAGGTATATACACATGCTTTTCACTTTATTCTTCCTCTCTTACCGTTTAGGATAACATATATGTTTAAGCGTTTATTTAAGTAGACTGTTATTTTATTTTATCTAAATCTCATGTGTAAGTAAACAGGTGGTCAGCAATCCATTCTCGAATGATTTCCCATCCATCTTTAAACAATGAAAAGTTTTAATTTATCAGGACTATTCATTACAATATTAAAGAGCGTGAACCTGTGAAGCAATTCTCCTGTTTTATAAACCCTCTTAACTTAATCCTGGCAAAAAAAAATCTATTATCTCTCCTTTTTTAAAATGTTGAACTTAAACAAAAAAAAAATACTTTTAAATAACTCTTAAAATCAAATTTTCTTGCTTAATATTTATTCCCTTTGCTTAAATACGAGTACAAATACTTTCATATAATTTAATGTAAATGCATGCTATAAAGTTTCGAGCAAACTTTAGCATATGGGATGCCTCGGCACTTCTCGTCCCTTTCTCAACGGTTTCGCAATGAATAAACTAGGAAAAGAGAAGGAAAAAATTCTTAAATTTTTTTTAACTGTGACTGCATGAATATGGTGGAAAATTTTTTTAAAACGGTAAATTTGTAACTTTTTTGTTCAATCTCACCTAAGAAAAGGGGTTCAGAGAAGCTAGAAGTAAAAAGAAATAGAAAATGCAAATGAAAATAAAATCAGTGAAACGTAAAAGTGTTCAAAGTCATCATAGCATACGTGCAGCTCTAACTGTCTTTTCAAACAAACTTGAAACAAAAATGTACGTTCACGAATGTTGATTTAAGCAACAGCAAAAATTTTTGTAACTAATGAACGGGTTATATCAGATATACAAATTATTTGCAATGTATAGAAATATGCATCGATGGGTACAAAATATATTTACTACTAATCATCGCAAAGCATGTGTGCCATCTGGCAGGCACCTGAAATTACGATTACGGCCTCGATTGTATCCACCCATATCCACGGTCACAGATATTACATTTAAACTACAAATATTTACCACGAGTTTTGAAAACTACATTAAAAAAAACAAGTAATGTCCATCCGAAAACCGTAACCCATAGCTTTTAAGAAATATCTGCGTAATAAGGCAGAAATATATTTTCAGAATATTTGAAAGATCAGTGCAAGAATCATCCCGATCAATCAATTGACGCCCACTAAATTATTTTATAAGTATAATGGATGGAATTGGTATTGAGTGTCAAAGATTCGTTCTAAAGTACATAAAACTTTATTGTTTGTTTCTTTTAATTTTGCCTTTCGTGCCAGTTTTTGCATTTTCATCAATAAGATGAGAAGTGTGTTAAAGTTTTCAACTGTGACCATATAACTGTTATAACGTACAAAAAAATATCTTTAAATTCTACTGTTTCTTTGGCATTATGTTCAAACGAGTCTGGGCCAATATTTTGCTTCGAATCGGTTTTTTATGGATTATATGAAAACTAATATCAAAAAATGTTTGCATTCTAAGTGGAATGAATAGCGAAAGTAAATTCCAATATTTTCTAATCACAATTGATATAAAATAATGATTTGCCTGAGAAAGAACAATGCAGCGTACTCACATAACACATTACGTACACATTATAAAGAAATAAGCATGGATCAGTTTATCTCAGTAGATTTGCCTTCTCGAAATCAGTGGAACAACGCAAATGGAATTCGAGTACTGCTTAGAGAAATTAGAAACCTAATAATATCTGCTATGAAATTCGAGTAATTACTGCATTTTATCTAAAAGTAAAATGCTGCTGATGTTACCCGAAAAGTTTATAAATCTAAATTTAGCAACCTAACAGCAGGAAATTTTTGTAAATAAATGAAAAATTTATTTTAACCATTTTTCAAAGTAATAAAATGTCACTTCAAAACATTTTAACAACGTAATTTAAAACTTTTGGGTGGTTTACCGAACGTAAACATAAATTTAAAGCTCTTTATATATAAATTTACGTAAAATTAACCGTTCACTCTTGTTATTTCTCAGTTACTATAGTAAAACAAACTTGCATTTGAGCGCACATTGCTCTGACTTCAGGTTCATTACAACGCCGAAGTACTTTGGCTATGAAGTTCTGTAGAAAGGCTTCAATAATAAGTCCCTCAGCAATTGTTAATCGCAACTCATTTGTAAACTAAATTCTAAACTGTTTTACCGTCGCCACATTCTACGCTCTTAGGTGAAAGATGTCAATGCTATTAAAATGCTATGGTTGCTAAACAATAAGTTCTTCTCTTTCTCTATCTCTCGTTTTTTGTGCATACCTTTCGCTCTTCCTTTTTGTCTTTTTTGCAAATACCAGCCTCAATCAATTTTGCTAATTCTTTTTGCAAAAAAGTTTGGTTGTTATTCAAATGCACTGGTTGTCGAGCTTTTGACAGGAGTTTTTGGTTACCAAGCCAAGGGCTGTGAGGACTTAGAAATCGACTCGTGGTTCGAGTTTAACAAACAAGGACATTTTTGCATAAATTATGCACTTGGCAGTAATTATTCTTAAATGCACTTGATAATGCATGCAACGGAAAACGGAATTAGTTTGAGTCATACATATATACAAAGTAGCTCTGTGGCGATGGCGGTGGTGGTAATAACCATAGCAGTCATTTATTGTATTGCAAAATGAACTCAAATGAGATGAAGGAACATAAATCGTCGGCTGCTTTTTACTTTTAATTTGCATTTTTATTAACAGGTGCAAATTTTTAATATTTGGAGACAAATTTTCAATAATAAATTATATTTGCTTTGAGAAAGTTTTTTTAAGCAAAGTTTGAGATGAAAGCCAAAGAGTGTAGATGCTTTTCGGTCGTAACAGAAGAACAAGTAGAAAAGCAACGTGTAATACCACACCTCGAAACTTAGTAAATCTTCTATATGTTTGAGCATTTTTTGTAACAAGAACAGTTTATTACACGAGTACTATATCAATTAAGACGACAGACATAATTTGATTAAGAAAGCATACATAGAAAATCATACTACTTTTCTTCTTTCTTTTAACTATACTAAGATTGCGGAATTAGTGGTCAAATTATTATTAAATTTTGGCATGAGATGATTGCTATTTCAAGAAGACACAACGTGTAACATTTATCCATACAACCATACGACATTGACGAGAATTTTTTTTTTATTTATCCAGATTACAAGTCTTGCAAAAAGGAAAAGTATTGTCGTAAAAGCAGCCAAATTTCGAGACCGAAATATGTCAACAATATGGGGGTTGTGTAAGCCACCTCTTGACGCATGCCTTTCATTGGAAAAAAAATATGCGAAGATTCAGAAAAGCAAATAGTAAACGGTCAGGAAATTCCGCATATGCGTGAGGGACTATCAATTATGTTAATTTTATACAGTTGATTATTGCACCTAGTGTGATTGACTATTAATCTGTTGATGGAGGAGATAAAATTGCTATTGAGGTTGCATGGTTGCATTTATCTTCGAGGAAAAGGAGAAAAATGTCGCGCTTGAATCGAGGTATTCCATCACAAGTGTATGTGTCTTGTAGTTTGTCGAATATTTTTAGATCAGTGGAGGTTTAAATTGAAAGATAACTTTGTACTAAGGATTGCCTTACTGAGCATACCTGCTCAACAAGTACTTATGTAGTACAGAGTTCATCTTTGTGATAGATTTTATAAAATTATTTGAACGTTTTAAGCTTATTTTCAAGAAGACCTTTAAATGCTACACCACGTATTTTCAGAAATGTTTTATACCAAAGCGAAAACGCCCTCCGAAAAATAGTGATTTATTCTTCCACGACATTATATAGAACATCAATGCAGACTTACACGGCTGAATAGTTTCTAAACAACTAAATAAAAAGCCCAATAAAGAAAGAACTTCCAGTGCTTGCCTTGTTTACAATTAAGTCCCATTCAAATAAAAATTTTTCAAATGTAATAAATTTATTAAAGCAAAAAATTACACAAAACAAATATTCCACATGATATTAATACTTCGAGAGACAAGAGCAAATCGATGCAGTATGCTATGACCGTTTTAATACCGCTTTGCATGGCTGTTTTTGTCCTGCCGTTACAAGAGGAAAACTAAACAGTCACTACAACGAAAGTGCCTTGAAAAACCATTGACAAAAGTTACAAAGATTTTCAATTTTTATTGTCTTCAACTTCGATGTAACGAAATCGAGAATTGTTTTGGAAATATAAACCATTGTCTGCCAAAAGATTTTCGGTTCTTGAAGCCATCGAGCCATCGAGCCATCGATACGTATTTTGAATAAAATATATTATTATATCATATGGGTTTTCGAAGAATTTCAATCTTAACTTATCTAATTTCTTCTTTAGAAAAGTGACTGAAATTACATTAAAATCTTTTCTCTTTATCTATTCCATCGAATAAACTACATATATGAAATACAATCTGTGTATTTTGGCTCTTATACACGTAATGGCTTAAAGTCCTGGCTGTTGTGTTGGCATTTTTATTATTCGTTAAAGTGTAAAAAACGTGACGTGTAAATAAAAGAAATCTTTATTCTTAGTATTATTTAAATATCTAACAGCAATATTACCAAACTTAAGCTTCTAAATTTGTTCTCTACGGCATAACATGCAGTACATATTAGTGGTAGGACGTAAGAGTGTACACGAATGGCTTTTGGCACACAAATCCGTATAGTGAGGCTTTAGCGGCTTACGTTCATAACGTGTAGCGGTGTCCTTTCTTTAACCTACTCTGTATGCAAAGCATTAACTTTACTTTTCAAACACAAAATAAAAAAAAATTCATTTCTTTTTCCACATACACTTCTACTAATATTTGTAAATAACTGCATTCCTTATATAATAGAGTACGAAATATGTACTGAAAAAGTTTATTATTATTTTGACAATGAACTTGTTTGCGTCTAGTCCTAAAATATAAAGCAGATAAAAAATGAACTGATGATGTATGGCCAATAGAAGGCAACTATGAAAACAACCAAATTTATCCTTTTTATTCTGTATGTATTTGTACAGTACGTATGCATTACGATTAAGTTTTTCTTACTGCTGTATCTCTTCAATACGTGTTTAAACATATTAGCAAAAAAAAAAAAAAAAAATTGGATCACGTAGCAGACAAGAATTTTTCTTTCGTTAATTTAGAAAATTTTGTAGTTATAAGCGATATTCAATTGGCTTTCAAAACTCGTAAGACAGAAAAAAAACAATTTTATTTGAAAAATTATAACTAAAAATATGTTTGCGTACGTCAGCACAAAATTAAGCGATATTAGAGAAAGTAACGAAATTTATTTATTCTTATCATTAGTAAATTTTTGTATGCAAAATCAATTTTGATCAATCAAATTAGTTACGCATCGTGCAACGTTGTAGTGCAAATAAAGTTAATTCGTTTTAAGATATCTTTGTTGTTTGCACTTCCTTAGAGAGGCAATTTCATAAAATATATGTTTTTTCGACCAGCTTAAGTAATGGAACCAAATTGAAAATACGGGCGTGTCGGTTCCCATGGTTAAATCATGTGGCTCCAGCAAGTATGGGCTTACACGTTGGCCTAATGGGGTGTTTTTGCCTTATCAATAAAATACTAAAGAACTTTTATAATTATTCTTCAAGTGCGCATAAAATAAGATCGCCCATCACAGCATCTTTATATTAAATGCCTGTTCCGAAATAGTTGGTATAGCAGACAAATATATATATATATATATATATAATGAATGAACTCAAACTATTACAAATAGAAACAAATCCCATTAGTATCCATTGCTTCCTACTTACATATAAAAATGAAAAGCAATAAATTCTGCAATTGATTCTGAAATTGCTTCTATAAAGGCTACTGCGTTTACTTTTTATATATAATACTTTCTTCTACAAAATTTTCCTCTCCATTATATATGCATAGAACCACTGTTAACTTTATTCACTTCATTTTTGTCACTGCTCATGTTACTCTACAAATTTTCGTCTTTAATCAATTAACTAAATATTTACGTAAAAAAAATTTTGCTATTTATAAGTATGTATTTAGAAATTTTTCCTTTTTGTTATGAATGGAAATCAAAAGTGTCTCTTCCGAAATATTCCCTTTTCTTCATTTTTTGTAATAATTATTCTTGTGTTTCTTCTCTTCAAGACAAATCAAATATCTCTGTCAAAAAAAATTATTTTTCTTTGTTCATTTTTGCAGAAAAATGTTCAGTTTTCAATGTCAAAAAAAAAGCGTTTTTTTGTACAATTTTTTTAAAATACAAACACTTATTTTCTTACGCATTTCTTCCTATAAATAGAATAATCAATCGATTGGTACAAAAAGCAAACAAAATGAATAAATATAAAATATATAAACTAACATAGCACAGTACTTCTTTAAAATTTTCTTCATTTTCCTTTTTTAAAGAAAATGCTTGCATGTTTCTTCAATGCTATGTTTCTTCAATTTATTTTTTTTTCACAAATGACACTTTTTTTTTTTATAAAATATTACTTACAATGGATGGAACAGCACATATAAACTAAAAAAAAAAACTGGCCGCAATAAGTTGCTATAAGTATTTTCTAGACAATTTATGTTTAATGTCCGCCAAGCGATTAAGATAAAATCTAAATGTGCTGTTTAAATATGGGCAAACGAAACGCAAGCCAATACAGTACAGTGCGGGAGGCGGCATATGGTTGTTATGAAAAGACATTAAGTAAATGCTGCCAGAACGAATGGCAAACAAATGCATATTAAGCGATTAATGTTAAATATGATCTAAATGAAAAACCATTTTTGGTTAATCATGAAGATCTTTCAAAACAAGAAAAAGTGGGAACTAAAAATATAAAAAAGAAAACATACGTAAAAATCGTGATCACAAGTTGTATGCATTTGTAGCAAAAGGCCGAAATATTATCGTAAAAACCAATCAAACTAAAGCGCAAAAAATAATAATACAACTAAAAATAAAATTAATAATAACCTTGTTGGACAGAAAAATTAAAATATATCTGCCTTTGGTTTTGAACGAATTTTATATAAACTCTTACAAAAACGTTCAAACTCAAGCTAAGTTTAGTGCATTTTTTCAAAAGCATAACGCTATAGTTACGTACAAACGTACAAAATTATGAATGCATTATTGGGTAATTGGGACGAAGAAGTTGAAATTTTTTCAAAGATCCTCGATATTATTATTATTTTTTTAATCCGAAATCGTAATCGAGCTGTTAAAGACCGCCACTAGCAAGTCAGCATACCTGGATTCATAACCCATTGCGATAGACTTGGTAAAAATATTAACAAAGGCATATGTGGTCTAAGTTACCCCGTGTCTTCATTGATCGTATGATATAAAGTTATTTACGTATATATGAAATAAATAGATACCTGAACAATATCTGCGAATAAATTCAGACGAATTTGAGCTTTGTGCTAAAATCAAAATTTCTGTTATGGCAATTAAAATTTTCCGATGAGAACATTTTTTTATTTTCTTTGTTAAGGTTTAGGGGGGACTTGCCGCCGCCTTATAAAGAAGACACGTTTTATCGTCTTAATAAAACTTTCATATCTCACTCAATCAATCACTGCATTATGTACACGTCAAAGAAGGTTTTAAAGATAATAAGAGAATTACTTGTTTCTTAAGAAGCCGTCAAAGATACCATCAACCGTTCTACTTCGTCTGTATTGTCACGCTTTGATAGTTAGTTACGTTAATTGGTAGGGCCACTTTGGCGTTATTTCTCGCGAATCGAAACGGATAGAAATAAAACTAAAAAGTCCCTAACGTGTCTACATTCACGGTGCGATTGTCATTTTCTGTTTCCTACGAAACTATCTTCGAAAAATGATTATCGTTGCCAATTTCATATTCGCACCCAGCTGTTAGAACTTTCAATGCGGCAGCCCTTCCGATAAAAATATCTTTACTTATGATTAACACAAATCGGGCATACAATTCCAATCGAGCTTATCATAAATAAAGGTCGTAAACTAGATAACGATGTAAAAAACTTATAATGCGTAAGTGATAGTATAAAACTTAGTGTGGGACCAAAACGAATATATGGCTTTGATCCTCAAGCCGCATAATATGCACAAAGCCTGTCGTGAACTATTCAAAAGTTTCAGGAATGATTAACATCTGCTTTCGTATAAATAATCTTTCAGTTCGTAATTCGGAAATGAAAATAAGCACAATCTCTTGCATACCGAAAAATCTAGCAACATAAATTTTCCATTCCTTTTATGAATTTAGTGAATTTTATGATGGCGACTAAGTATAACATTTTCCATGATTCATTTGGTAAAAGTGTGCCACACTTCACTCTACTTCAATGAATCGAAATATACATTCTGCAGTGTCGACAACAACAGAGGTTAACATGATCCATTTAATGAAAGTCTTTATGAAAGCAAACAAAGCTTTAAATTTTACAACAGTTTAGTTTTTTTTAAATTTTCCTTTTTTCAATTAAATATTTTTAACAATATTATTTTCAGTCGTGTGTTCCTCCTTCTATCAATATATAAAACTCTCAATTAATTAAACTTAATGAAAATGTTTTTCATACCAAATAAATTTTATGGAAAAAAATGCCACTTGTTTCGATTTTAATTTTTGTTTTTGATTTTGTTGTTTATTTTAACAATTTTTCTGCTTGTCATTTACACCCAAACATAGCATGTCCTTCGATGAGCGCAAATATGTTTCTATACATGTTCAGTCGCACATACATGCAAGCCAATTTTTTAACTTTTTTATGTTGGTCCATGAAGCTTTAATTACAAATAAAAATCTTCGTAAACGGGAATATGTCACAGTGACAGAAAAATTCTTGTCCAAAAACGGTAAAACAAAAATAACAAAAAGGAAAATTCGATAAAACCAATGCAGCAGTAATACCCAACTGGATGTGCACAGTAACACTTATGCGCACCTTTCGCTAAACTGTGCATATCCGGCTCTGATGGTATATATTTTTTTTTACTACGCATCAAATATAGGAATATTTTCATGAGTTTGGAAAACTGTCCACAAAGTTTTCACTAAATGTAGATATACTCAAACAAAAAAATCGGAAACTTGAAACGTTTACTGCGACGAAGACTGAAGATCAGCTTAAATAGCCTACAAACTCCTGCAGTTTGAATTTTCAAAAGCTTCCAATAGAACGATTAAAATTTGAAAAAGCAATATCTGAACTGAAGTTCTATGAGAACCTCGATATATTGGCTGAAATCTAGCTGTTGCCTCGAATCGCAGGTGTTCAAGATTCACCAAACTGCTTTTTATTGTTATCTTCCTCTTCTCAGATTTTTATCAAGACATTCTCTCCGAAATTGATAAAATGTGAGAAATTGACATTGTTGTTGTTTTTTGTTGTTTATATTGTTGACATCCTGTGTTGTGTTCTTTCGAAATTTTTGTTCATTTTTATTTCACAGGAAATGCTTGATAACGAAAACCGCTCAAATTTTTATATTCTATGCATAAACTACCTGTTTGACTCCTTTCACCTCTTTAATCAATTCTTCTATCAATGACACATTCAATCCTTGTTATGAATCAAACTATTTAAATGAAGGCGTTTACTTGCATATTCACATGTTTATATACGTACTTAGGAAATCGAGTCAACAGTTTGTTGTTTTCGAAATGTATGCACTTTTAATTGAAAATTTTACAGGTCGTCCAAATGTTTACACAACGAAACGAAAAAACCAATCTGTTTTTCTCTGCTGACAGTTGTTTCAATAGCTATATTTAATTGACATGTATCACATAAAGAATTGAAATGCAAGTAGAAAAAAATTAAAAGTACTATGTTGTGTTTTTAAAAAAAAATTAAACAAATTGTGGATTGGTTGGAAAAATTTTTATATTTTGAACAAGTATACAGAATTACATTTAAAGTTCATGTTTTTTATAAAAAATAAGTTGCCCATTATTTAACAGGAGCATTTTCATCAGCAGTAAAGAAAAGACGAGAAAAATGCAAAACGGTCAAAGACAAAGGAAGAGGGGCTTTAAAAATTAAAATAATAAATGAGATTAAAAAAAAAAAATACAGTGAAAACAAATTAGAAAAATATTCAAATAAATGTGCAGCACAATTAATTTTTTTTTTTTTTTTTTTTGAGATATATTTAATTAATGGACCGAGGCCTTTTAGCTTTGTGAGGCGTATATGTCCCGTGTCTTAGTATTTTATGTAATAATATAATGTAAATCTAATATTGCAAACCTTACCTGGAATATGATAATTATATGATAAATTTAAAAATTTTAAAGTGAATTAAACATAAGGATATGAAGAAATCATATTTCATTAAAAAGATATATTTGCTTATTTGATGAAGTAGGCAAGTTCTCCAAGATGTGCATCATTGTTTACGTTGAAAAGATCAAAGAGATTATCATTAATTCTGCAGAGATTGAAAAATCTTTTAATATTATCATATTTATGATACCTGAAAATTCGGTGTTCATTTGGTGTTGGACTGAAAGAGCAAATATAAACTTAGAGGCTCTAATTTTCTAATCGATTTCCCTAATCGTTGTGGATGTCCACATATATAGTTCAACAATTAAACAATAAACATTCGCATACATCTCACTGTGCTCAACAGATTTTTTCATTTAAATTATTTTTAAAAGTTCATTAAAATTCGAAAACATAAAGAATTGAAATTAAACCAATTTATTTGCCATTTAATAGCTTATGTTAGCAGTTTTATAGCAAATGCGTATCTTTGCAACAAGTGAATCATTGAATGCGTTGCTTAAAAAGATTTAAATTTCATAACACACTAGATTCTCTATATATGCCTCAGCATATGTGACTTTCTTTACTATCATCACATTTAAACAGAAAGAAATTGTTCACTCATTTAAGGTATTTTTTCAAAATATATATCGAAAGCTGCTAGAAAAGAAATCAAAAATGATTACAATTGCAGTAGTGCAGAAGCAGTCCAGGGCATATATAATCTGTATATGGAAACAATACCGCAAATTAGGCGCAATATAAGTATATGTTCATCTACATCTGGCGGCTCACTCGAGTAGTAGTGCGTCTGTATTTTAAATTCGTTAGCTTTTCTTCTTGAATTTTGCTACGGAATTTTGTACAGTTCTGATTATGAAGCACAGCAGATGAGTGTGGGGAGATGAATGAATTTCATGTTGTCTTAAGTTACGTATAATTTAAAATATTTAAAGATGATTACAACCAATACCTGCGTTTTCTTGTTATGTTTTCCTACATCTTACGCCATATAGGCGATTATGTAAGTTCAACATGTGTTTAAAAGTTTTTTGTAGAGTATTGTGAAATTTATTTTTTTTACCAACTATTCTGGCATCCATCAAAGAGAATTTATTTGACTTATCAAATGTTTGTAACCCATAACGGAAAACGAATCGAAATACCATTGCGTTCGACTTTCATCAGTTCTTATTTTGCTTGTTAATTATTGCGTGAAGTATTGGGTGGCCATTAATTAAACACTTATATATGTATATATAAAGTTTCAGTTTTCTATTCCAATGTGTTCGACCATCAACGTGCCAAAACTTGATAAAACAAGAGTTAAAGGCGGATAAAACAAACCAGAAACGATACACTTATATAGGGTTCAGAATTTTGTACTGCTATATACTTCGTATATTTCGTGATATGTGAAAATAAATCAAATAGATCCAAAGTCGAGCCCAAAGTACGAGACATGTTCATTTTCAAAAACAAAACAAAAATGGGCTTTCTTCTCGTTATCCATAAACAGCAACAGAAGAAACGATAATAATTTCTATGGGTGGCCCTAAGAATCTGTACAAAAATGGAAAAAATCGGCCACGTTTTCCTGTTCTATCAGGAATCGAAATTTAAATTTTTCAAGTGTTTTTTTTTAAGATAAAAATGGTCTGCGTAGAAGACTGGGCCAAAAGTGAAATAAAAATCTTTGTCTGTATGTAGTGTGTAAAAATCCGCTAAATCAGCTGATAGATTATTCCACTTATAACCAATGTAAGAATAGAAGATAGAGCCATATAATGACATGATAATGTCCAAGCGATCAATGGAATCCTTAATTAAGCCCGTACTTGTAGCTCGCAAAAACTTCATAACAAAAACTTGAAAATTGTTTTAGGAAAATTTTAATTAAAATAAGGTTTTGTATAACTTGAAATTATTTCATTTTCTAAAATAGCAAACACAAACTGAAAGAAATTTTTACTTTCAATACAAGACGCTAATTTAACGATCTATTAGTAGACATGGTTATCTTGAGCTTAGAATTTTATATCCATAAAAAATATTAAAAAATAAACAACTAAATTTTTGATTGCACTCGTTACTCACTCAGCAAAAGACAAGAAATGTGTTCATCATTCATGTTTTGCTGAACGAAGGACGTATACTAGATTTTCTATGTTCGTGTTATAAAGAATATACAATATGTTTTTAATTAGACGAGGCGTAAGTTTGTGGGACGGAGTGCACTAGACCTAATTCTTGGTCGCCTGTTACGGCAACTTTTATAAAGATTGAAGCAGAAACCGCAGAAAACCCCATCTTTAGATTGAAAACTTGCTAAAAATTATTTACTGATACCATTTAAAATGTTATGTGAAATAATAATCCAATGTGCCCATTATTAACAAATCGCTTTGCTGTTTCTGTATATTAAGGTAGCGTGTATTCAATGCGAAATTTGTTTCATTGTTATTTCTCTCTTTTTATATAAAGAAAAAAAGAAAAAGAAACTACTGCATAAGTACCGATATGAACTAATACATTTTTTTTTGTTTATTCATACGTTTTTTTGTTTGTATTATTATGTTTTCTTAATTTGAAAGGTGCTTGAATCTATAGAGTTTTTATTAACATCAATGCTTCAAAAGTAATTGGGAAAAAAGTTTTATTCAATCGTGCACTGCAAGAGCAATGTGTACAGAAATAAACCACGAAAATTTTAAAAATTTATTTATTAATATATTATAAAATACATATGTGTTCTTAAGAGCATTTAGAACATACTACAGCAACATAAAGCAACGTGTGCGATAAAATAGCTTCACTTTAAGACGAACTTTGAATACCATAAGATAAGAGCAAGAAGCCCGCTCTTCTTTTCTTATTACGTATGAATAGTTAGGAAAGACGAGGGCTAACTTTGGTTTTTGTATAGCTTCATATAAAATTCTTACATTTATTAAAACCTGGAAGTTAAAGAAAGCGATTTCAACTTTTCTACTCAAGCAGATGGATCTTGACTATGTTAGACAGGTAAACTGTTCATTCTTTATTTCAAACGACGCGAGAATCGAATGTAGCAAGTTTCAGTATTTAATGTCAGTGTTTATTACATTAAGCATTTCCCTAGAAACGAGGATACTGAGTAGTTTTACCTAACTGAAATGGAACTGAAATGAAATGAAAAACTGTCTGATGACCAAAAATATTTATAAATCTCTAATGCGTATTTCTTGCATAAAACAACTATTACAAGTCAGAAAGTGATATTTTGCATCAGAAAAGTGTTAACTATAGTTCACTTTAAGCAATTTATGACAAGGAGTAATACTTTATTAAAAATCGGGCGACTCCAGGTTTCATATATATTTATATTTGGAACTTTAATAGTTTCTTTAAAATCATAAGGAGTAAACCAATGCAAAAAGGACGACAACAATAAATGTATTCAGATTTTTAGGCTTCTCAATTTCACCGGTCTTGTGGTACCTATTTCAGAGCCTTTTTTCAATGATGAGAACAATAAACGCATAAAGAAGCGTTAAATTTAATATTTAACCATGAAGAAAAGCAGGATAATATTAAGAATATATCAGATATGCTAAGTATTTTACCATTTTTTATACATTCTTTTAGTTGTTTCAACATTTTCAATAAAGGTTTAGATATTATTTAGTTATTAAGAAATGGTACAAAAATTTTTATTATTTGTAACTTTGAAAAAATTAAATAGAAAAATATATTGAAAAGCTTTAATAGAAATTTTTTAGAAAATTCAAAAGGCTTTGAAGAATTGATTATTGACTAAAATGTCTTTTTATAATTTTCATCAAAATTAATATGAAAATCATCAATTTCCAAAATCATGTTTATTGCTTACATTCTGTCAAAGGCGTAAGAGACAGATGTTTTTAAATTCATCACATTACCTATATAATCAATTTATATATTGATACGTTGCTAGAACTGTTAGCTCTGATTTTGTCCTTGTTTAGGAATTCATAAGTTGTTCAAATCTAATCTATGTACTTCTTTATCAATTGAAGAAGGTTCCTTGTGACCAAAATAATTAGCATCGTATCCATTTTATAGTATCTCTTAAAAATTCGCTAACATAAATTGTGTCACTAATCAAATAAATGTTATTATAGAAATCATTACATAGAGTAAGTTTTAAAAATGATAATCTATCAAATATCATTACAAAAACTCATTAAACTATCATTAAATGCTGAATGTACAGGATTACTCATATTGTTCACAAATCGTAGACATACAATGTGTGCACATAAAAAATAAAACGAATGCAATCTTTTTGTACTCAAAAGCAAAATTTCTGACCGCTAGAAACCCTGATTAGCTTTTTTTATATTAAAAGCAAAATTGTGACTACAAAAAGATTGGCATACCTTCTGTTTTTATTCGTACATTTACCTTTTCCCCACTTTTTCGCATTCTTAAAATAGGGAACGAAAACCCAAAATAGCGTAAATGCATATCGTTACAAGCTTACAAAAAGAAATATTGTCTATATTTGGAGTATATTTGGTCACCCTATCATAAACAGATGCTATATGTAAATGTATAGGCAAAATTTCAACAATAACAATATTTTGTTTTATTTTAACCGGTTTAATGACGCCTACAGAACGTAGCGATACGTTAATGTGTTTATTTTTAATTGACAAATAAAAGCCATAAAACTCAAAACAATTGAATTGCTTACGTTAACAAAAGCAGATCAACTCCATAGCTGATTGTGTTCTTGAAGAAAGGGAAGAATCAAAGAGAAATGTGAACAAAGTGACAGAGGGAGAGGGAGAAAAAGAGAGATATATTTCGTTTACTTCGAAATTGAAGAGAGAATACCGGCAATTTTTTTATCATATTCTTGGATTACGTTTTATATACGAAACATTCTGAAAGTGAAACGTAAACATAAACGATCATAAAAAATAATGAACAGCTGTTAGATCTACTTATTGTGCATAAAACTGACAAACAAGTTAAATGATATTTAACAGACTTCTGGGCACACAAGTTAGTAAGCAACCAACTGTTGAGTAGTATCGTCTGTACGGGTAGTGAAAAGTGTACGTACGTGAAGATTTAAATGCATCTGAATTCGATCTCGAAACATACACAATCGATTTACGTAAACTGATTGAAATGTTTCGTTGTAACTTTGCTGAATTTCTTAGATTTTCTTGGAAAATAAGAAAAGAAGAAGGAAAAATAATTTCAAACGATTATAATTGAAGCCCTGCATATAGATAGACATTAACTATAATAAAAATTCAAAGAGCGGAAAAAATTCCTCTTAATTAAATAATCATCTAGACCGTTACTTGTATGTGTCAGAGTTTTTGCAAAATCGTATTCTAAATAATTTATTGTGATAAATGAAGTTGTGCTGTGTCATGAATTAAAAGGATGAGTTCACTAAGTGAATACTTATAATTTAGCTAAAAATAGTTCATTTACGATTGTTGTTGTTACGCTAAACTGTTACAAATTATTATAAAAAGTGAATCTATTAATTGTTTTATAAATAAACTGATGCTTTATTTAAAATTTGAGGTTTCTATAAGACTTTGCTTGTTTTTTTAAAGCATTTGTGCGTTTTGGATTTATATTTTCGAAAATATAAAAAGTACTTTATCGAAATCTTTTGCAGTTTCCATTCATTTATCTAGGTCAAGTGTTCCTGATCAAGAAATAGGTAAATATTCATTCTTTTTAAATGTTTTTTTTACTATCAAATCTTAAAAATTTAGTTAATTTAGTTGTGGGGAATTATCTTAAGATATTTCAATAACATTTTGTGTATTAGCAAAGGAGTAAAACATGATAATAATAGAAGACTAATAAATGAGGAAAAGATTGAAAAAAACTGATATATATATATATATATTAGGTATTAAATGCTTTTACTTATATATTTGGAAACTATATAATCTTCGTGATTGTGCTCTTAATACTTAAGAGTTCAAACATTGACAAGCTTGACGAGAGTCAGCGTTTTCTTTATACCGCTCTTAACGTCTTTTTCAAGTTTGTATAGTTAGTTTGATTTTATTTCTTAATTATTAGCGTGTGCACATACACTTGCTTCTTAAGCAAAACAACAATGAAGCCGGCGTATCTTCTAAATCTGGATTTCACATTTCGTTGGTTACACGCGACTTATTAACCTAACTTTTTCTTTTCGGCACATAAATAAGAAATAAAATAACCATAAGAAGCTCATAAATAACATTATTGTTTCATCAAATTGGTGAGAAAGAGAAAATCGTAATAATGAGAACTAAAAGCAAGCTTTTTAACTTTTAAAATTATATGACTAAACGAGCTTTAATTACAAACAGAGACAAATGTAGAAAGAAACAAAATCAAAGTATAAACATTACACGGGATTTTTGGATGATACCAACTTATACTTCGATGGCGGCTTTGTAACTAAATATTTCTATTAACAGTATATATATAACTGCGACTATATCACTAAATAACTAGAACAAAGAGCAATTGTAGTAAAGCATTTCTGTTACTAAAAGAATTCAGGTATGAAGCAGATGAATACGTAAAAATTATATATTGTAGAAAGAAAAGAAACAAATACAGTCTGGTTGCATAAACCCACACACAAGAAAACATACAGAATTTGTTAAATTCAGTGCTGTTTCTTTCGATTTCACTTGCAGTTATTTTAGATAGATTTACCATTTTACATCATAATATCTATATAAGAGATATACTCACATCGAGAAAACACTTGCAGTGTCAAAAAAAAATTGCAGAAACTTTCTAAATCTATATATTAGTAACAAATCCTGAATCGCTCTAGGTATGTCTGCTCGATCTGTGGATTGTGTCTGACCTTCTGTGTGCCTCTCGTTAGTACATATTTTCGCGAACGTAAAACTTAAAACATCGGCTTCAAATTTGGCAAAAACATTGAAAGCTTTTGCACGATATTGACAATTTACACTAAGAATATCTCTGTTTTTAAAATCAAAGAAATCGTGTTAACACAAGCTAACATACATAACGATATAACGATAAAAATTTCTAACAAGTCTTGAAGAGTAATTGTACAAAACCTGGATAGAAATGAAGTAAAATTAGCCACTTCCCCTTATTAGAGAACATCAAAATTTCGTTTTTATTTTCGTTTTTTATTTTTTTTATTTTGATATTAATGTGTGGGATATAAATGATTCGGCCACAGTTGAATTTAATTTTTTTAATTGTTTTATAAATGTCACAGACACCGACCACCCATATGATTTCTTGAAAACAAATCGTTGTCATTTTTAACAAATATTTGACAGATGTCACATAAATTGTTAAACCATAAATGAACGCAAAACGCATAGAAATTTCAAACAAGACAACTATTAAGCAATAGTAGACAATTGAATTATATTGTAGCGATAGATAGAGTGGGACAGAGCAAGAAAGCGACAGGGAAAGACAGACGGGCAGACAGATAGACACTTGGTGAAGCGTAATGAAATGATGAAATACCTACCACACGATAATAAATAATGAAATTATGTTCTTTTGCACTTATATGTAAGAAAGATTTCATTTCAATTTTCAAGCAATAGAAAAACATTTTGTTTAAGATTTTAACCGATATCGCGCATCAAGTTTTGTCCAAATTTTTTAAATATTAAATTTGGAAAAACCAAAAACTTCTATTGACTTAATGGAAATAATAGCCAGAGCCCATCATTTAGTTTGTAATAAAATAAAGACGCATGGAATGATAAGGTTATCTAATGAAAACTTTTAAAAAGTAAAAAATGAGGTCGTTTTTAAAAAGATAATAAGGACAATTCTAACGTAAGAAAGATTGCATTAATTGTGTGCATATGGTTTTGTCTGCTGTAATCTTTCGTAGTGCATTACATAAATTCGTATCAGATACATCAGCAAGCCTGTCATTCATTTCAGTAATTTCAGTCATTATCTCTTTATTTTAGACGAATTTATGGTAGAGGGTAGCGGGGATTATACTGACAGTTGTTTCCTCTCAATTAATTTTATGTTATTAGTTCGTTCTAATTCACCTAATAGCACGAATTATTACTTTTTTCAAGGTATCGAATGATTTATACTCTAAAGATATGCAACCTAAAGATTACCTGCTTTCAAAGCAATTGGTAAAGTAAAGTGAGTCAAACCATGAGCAGTGCTAATAATATAAGCGGAATGAAAACAACAAAGAGTATTTACAAAAAAAAAATACAGACGTCTTACTTGAAATTAATGATTACTCTTCGAAGTGTGTAGACTTTCTGATAAACAAAATTTTCAATTCATTGTTTAATTTTAAAATCCTGTAATAAGTTTCCTTAGGCTTTTTATAGCAAAAACGGCCACACTTGCTCTTGAAGGTGTAGATATGCTGTCTAAATAGCCAATGTCTGTAAAGCAGAATTAAATAATTTTCTCATAAAACCTCCGAGCATCTTTGTTATTTTCTATTATAAGGAAATCATAAAATATTGGTACCTCAACTTTACTTTTTTTTTATCAGCTTGAAAAAAGAACCGAATATTGGTCTCAGATCGAATTTTGTATATTTACAATTACGAGGAAACGTATGATTGATGTGAAATCGACTTCCCGTAAATTGTAGTGAAGACAAAGTATAGTCTACAATCAGACTGGTTCGGGTCTTTGCTAATATATACTTGATAATTAGGCGATATTGAGAACTATTTTTATTTATTTATTTACGAAAACAAATAGTAGAAACAAACAAGTTGATAAAATTAATATACCGCCACCGTTTGACCTAATTTTAATAAAATTGGCTCATTTATGGCAAACAAGAAGTAACAATAATTGGATTCAACAATTTCAACAAGTTTGTGTATAGTGTTAATTTGTAACTCAGCCATTTCCGTTACGGTTTTTGCTTTATTTTTTACTTTTATTTTTTCACACCATTCAACAATCGATAAAGGAATGAATGCACGAAACTGAACTTCATTAAGTTATTCTTAAATTCAACGGTCCTGCATGCGGTCGGTAATACAACCAAAGTGCTTTGTTTATGAAATACACTCATACCTATGCGTTTACCATATATGACTGTGTTTGTACATATATATAGACAAGGGTGTGTTTTATAGCTACAGCTACCCATCACTTAAATATTCTTTCGAACAAAGCTTTTTTCGTTTGAGTGTTGTTTACATTTCAAAAAAAAAAAACGAAAAATATATGTTTAAAGTTTGCTTTATTGTAAACGAAAAGTTTCAAGCGAAATACATATACTGGCCGTTCATCATCGTAAAATACATAACAGAATAATGATATGAAAATTAAAAGTCAATAAGTACAATTGGTAAATACGAGCCATTGTGGTCTTTTTTTTTAAATTAAATTAAATTCAATTATGTTATGGGAAATAATTCATAACTTAAAAAAAGTAGGACATGAAAGGTGACACAAGAAATCTATAATAACCATTTGGATAATTGAAAAATTTAAAAACGAGCATTACTTCATAAGTAATTTTTATGGTCTCTCGGAAATTCGAAACCTTATATTCTGATTGGTTTTATTTTTTTATCATAGATATTAGAACTTGAAGCGAATTTTCTAGAATGTTATCCAGGAAAAGCAAATATATTGCTAATAACGATCTTAATCTATATCTAATAAAACGCAAAGTTTGTTGCGAGAAGTCTGAAAATAAAGAAGGACGGACTTCAGCAACGAATTTAGTCTTTTATTTGTCGCATTTTTTTTTCGGCATGAATTGTGATGCTTTGTAGAGGAGCGAGGTATTCAAGCTACAAAAAACCTTTTGTTTTATAAGGTTTAAAACATCCTTTAGAACTTACGACTTTCGTCCTCTCTACTTTAAAAGATTGCTCTTCAAAAGTTACTGAACAACTGAACTGACTTATGTTATGTGCGACATACATTGTAATTAAAAGAATTACATAAATTTCAAATTTGATAGCAAAACTAATGAATTAATGTGTAAAACATTTAGATTTTTGTACGAAAACATTCAGTTAAAATTGTGTATCCACAAAGGCATTGTAATCAAAGTACTCATATGTAGTAATATTATACTTACAAATTTATCTAAATATTAATGTGAAGTAATTCCAGCAAATCCAGGTATGATAAACAAACAACAACAAACGATTCAACCTTAATAAAAAACATAAAAAATATAAAATTATGATAACATGAAATGTTAGTTCACACTTACAGATGATTAACATAACGTACATTGATCAAAATTCAATTAAAAATTGTCATCGTTGTAACCATTATAAGAAAATTTTGAAAATCCCCAGACGTGCTCGTTGCTCATGCAACATATATACATATATATGTACACATATATATATATATATATATATATATATATATATATTCCTTTATAGAGCATTTGTATAGAATTTTTTATGTACCCGCCATTGAAAAATGGAACTGCAAACATTTTGTCATAACCTTTGCAACACCCAAAACAAAGCTTCAGCGACTTTCTTTCCTGATTCGGCCTCTTCTTACTATATTTTTTCTGCTTAATTCCTATCAAATGTTCTTATAGTACTCAGTATAATCATTAGATAAGTTTCTCTTTCCTAATTCCTACTCATTCCTAACTAAAACACTGGAAATGTTGACAAAAACGTTTTCTTTA
The DNA here is from genome assembly GCA_000671755.1 of Glossina brevipalpis. NCBI lineage: Eukaryota > Metazoa > Arthropoda > Insecta > Diptera > Glossinidae > Glossina > Glossina brevipalpis. The sequence goes on along the minus strand of KK351011.1, from coordinate 6,027,565 downwards.
AGAGGTTGTTGTATAGAAACTGACTGGAGATCCATGTTGTTTCAAGAATGTAATATAATTGGAGATTTTTGTGGATTGCAACCGTATGTAAATATTTTAACAATCAATGTTTATTAAAATAGTCAACCATTTCAGTATAATTTTTTTGCAGTTCAAATTTAGGATGAATTTTGCTATACCCTACGCCAATAGCACAAACTATATTAAGTTTGTGCGATGTATAGAAACCTGGAAGAATCTAACATAGACTCAGTTGCTATTATGCCGATCAATTTAGAATCATTATTTGAAGCTATTTAAAGTTATCAGTCCGTCTGTATGAACTTTTTTTTTAACCTACATATCGCAATTTTCAAGTTATAGATGGGCTAAATTGGAAACAGTACATTTTAAAAGCAATCGGTCAAATTTAACATTCACTTGGCTAGTATAAGCGCCAAATTTACATAAATTTCCAGTTTTCTCTTGACATAAATTCTATTTACTTCGAAGTAGTAGCTGCGTTAATATGGCTGTGTTACTCATTCACTATTTTGTATTAGTTTTATAAAAATTTTTGCCCTATGCGGTCAATAATGTCAAGATAATTAATGTTATATGTTTTACTAATTTGTACTGTTAGCATTCACTGCCATTACTCCAAACAAAGGCAGGTATGCAAATAAAAAGAGAATTTGATTTACAAAAAAGAATATTATTTATTTAAGCCATAAAGTATGATATAAACGAGAGTGCTAATGTTCTTTTAAGTTTGTATGACCATAAAGGAGAAAAAAATGATACGACAAACAAAATAAATTTTATTCATAATATCTATGAGAGTTGCTATCATGTATTAAAAAAGCATTTTAGAATTAAAATTAATTATTTTCGAATTAATAACAGCATAAGACAATTTTTAGAAATGTTTATAATTGTGCTGAAACATTGGCTGAATGGTATTTGTTAGAAAAAAAAACATGTTAATGACAATTGTACGCGTCTAGTTCGTCATTTTCCGCTTTGTTTCGATTCCTTTCCTGTGTTTTCTCTCACATGAAAGCAATGAATGACTTTGAGTGAATTAATGATTTACACTATTTTTAGGTTCCATGAGAAGGTCGTAGTTTTGGACGAATAGTTTAATGCTTCCAAAACTTTGTTGTTTGCTATTGCTCAACGATTTAAACTTGACTGCCTTTTGGAGTTCACAAAAAGTTAATCACGTCACTTTTGCAATTCAACTGCAACAACATATCTAAAATAAGAAGCCAAACTGGGATGGATATTACGGTGCTTGTAATGAATGCTACTGCTTATCCAGATTTTCTAAAACTTCATTGACCAATTATTAAGAATTCCTTCCGTGAATCATAAGAAAGAAAGTCCTTGAATGGGTTCAACTCAGTAAGATTTTTTTTGTCTCTTTACTCTTCTTCATGAATCTTAAACGAAAATTACATTTGCTTTACAATAACCCTTCAGCCTATATATGTAGATACCAAACAAGTGCTATGTATTAGTGTATGTATTGACATCCTTGAACTGAAAAATTACACAAAAATGTCATAATGAAACGTTTTTTTGAAGCACAAAAAAGAACCAAAGAAGTGTGCTTATGCGTGTGCTAAACACTTGTAGACTCTTTGTAGGCGATTTCAGTTAATCGCACGCAAGAAAGAAATAAAAGTAACAGAAAAAACTTAGTGTTAAGTTTATTAAAATTGACAGCTTCAGACATGTGTTAAAACGAAACGATGACTATCCCAGACAACGAGACTATGTAAAGTAATGAACTGAGAGGAAGCAAGCAACTGGATCGAGTAGCAGTCAATAAACAGTTGGAGATGAAAATTTTAAATAAAATCGTTGTTTATTTGCTTTACGAAAATATGTTACGGCTGGCGATAGGAATTCCAATTATTTTACTGAAATTTGTTTATGTAGAACAGAAGCTTAATTGTGGAGAACAATGCACCATGGGCCATAAATTTTCTCGATTGGGATTTTCAATAAATTAAATTAATCACAATAAAATCTAAAAAATTCTTTTTTAGAGTTTTTAGCTTATAAATCATTAGGTTGAGATCAAACACATTAAAGATAGTCAAAGGAAAGCGAAACATCATGTTTGGTTTATACCAGGCGATCGCAGCTTGGAAAAGTGCTTCTTTAGCTGATTTAGATTAAATACATCAGCGAAAAGTTAATAATTTTGTATTTTTTAAGCAAAAGGTGCATCACGCGTTTTTGTTTAGCAAAAAATGTTCTGTGTAAACTTTTCGTTCATTTCTTGCGCAGGAAAAGGAGAAGTTTGAATAAAAATTCAATGTTTTCAAGATAAACCTGTCAACACCAACGTAGCGAAATGAAACTTTTCAATGTATGTTTGCGTTCATATATATATATATTATATATATATTTCCGCTCATGTAAGACAGCTATGTTCCTCTTTTAACAAATCATGCATATCCACTATGTCGAATAAAAATATATAGAGAAACGTCATTTTATCTACAAGGGGCTTAAGCGAAATCATTTTTTGTTTCAATAAAATCAACCCTATTTTGTTCCATTTAATGTTTCATATCAATATTTTGTAAATTTTGAAAATTATGTTATCGTGAATATTACCTTTGTAAGGTCTAATTTTTAGTGCTTTATGAACAAAATAAGTTAAGTGTAGTAAGACCTTTGCTAAACGTAGATAACATTAGTTTGGGACCGCTCCCATGCAGGCACTTCTACGTAAAATATGCCTTTATATAGAAGTAATGTGTAACTTTTACACCCACCACCGAAGGATGGTGGTATATTCATTTTGTCACTTTGTTTGTAACACAAAGAAGGAAGTTTCGGAGACCCACAAAGATTATTTACTCTTGATCAGCATCAAATTTAGAATTGTTATAAGCATGTCCCTCTGTCCGTATGTCTCGTTGTGTAAAGTATGAGGTAAACATTCTCCTGGCCGCGAAAATGAAGATATCGTTTTCAAATTTGACAGAAATGTTGAAAATTCTGGCACATAGGTCGGTATTTAAAATGGTCACGTCTACACTGTAAAACAAGCTGAAAACGCCTCTGTTTTCTGGCTGTTTTGTTTTCCAGGGTATTTCATAACAATAGAAAAAATCTGTCCTTATTAAGTATACCTGCACTTATTTCTTAATTTAGTTCCTTTTTACGTTTTTCAAAATAAAGATGGTGAGTATAAAAGATTCGGCTCAACCGATTATAACTTTGCTACTTGTTATGCTTTATCATGAAAATAAATAAAAAATTCTATTAGGTGAAGTAGTGAATGGTACTTAGTGACCGGCTGTGTACAATTAAAATGTTATTTATTTTGCAATTAAAACATCTATTCGTCCGTCGAATATTATAAATTTTTTATGTGCTTACCTTGTCACTATCACATACGAGCTATCGCAAGGTCGCAAGCGAACAGTGTGGAAAACCATAGTGCTAATGATAAAGAGACAACACTAATTAATCCTAAATCTTAGTATCCAATATACAATTACGAACTGAATAAATAAAACGACCCCATGAATCTTAATTTCATCTAACATTTAAAGCCGTGATGTTTGCTTTTATTTTTTCCGTTTTAAAATTCGAAGTAATTCAGCAGAATTTTTCTGCCAAGAATAGGGTCGCAGCTAAGGAAGGTGAAAAGGTTAAATCGAAATTAATTCAAAGTTTTTTAATATTCTGCTTAAGATTCAAAATTAATGAGACTCTTTTATAATTAAGATCAATCATCAGATAAATAAAAAATGAATAGAGTGCGTAACATCTTTCATTTCTTAGTCGAACGCCCTTTAATACTTTATTAAGTTTAATTTGCAATTAAATGGTTAAGTCTACGAAGATCAGAAAAAATTAAACTCCTAAGTACTTTCAGTTGCATAACATTTGCTATCAGCATAAAACTGCTATAAAACTGATACTTCACTTGAGAAAAACGTAACCAAAGCAATCAACAGAGATATGATGCATAAACACTTTAAGAAAATAATTTGTTAAGCCAATAATCATAAAATCACGAAGTAATTTTTAATTACCGTAAAAATTTAGGACTTTATTTAGGAACTGTCTGGATGTCGTGAAAAGAGATTTATAGCGTATTAAATGCTAACAAAATTTTATGAAATAACTTTTACTCGAAAGTTACCTAAATTACGCAAAATTGAAGAAATGAGTTACCTCTACTGCACATTCTAATACGGAGGCTACGACAGGGCAAACCTTTTTGATTTTTACGATACTTTTGCCAAGAATTTCGGAAAAGTCGAAGAAGAGACAGATTCAGTAGTTCTGGTATTAAAAAAGTTTCCGTGCTGCTGTGTAATTTTCTTTCTTAAATTAGCCATATTTCTCTTTTTAATAGTAACTATTTTTTTTCCAGTGTATACTTATACAATTCTTTGCAAATGCATTAAAACGTCTTCGAGTTTGTTTTGTTATTTGTATATATTGCACGCTGTGTGTTGACAAGCAAGTTGGCGTCAGTGGTTAACCGTTCTTGTTGTTGGAGTTTTCGTTATATTACTATATTTGTCTATCTATGCCTATTTGTTGTTTGCGCCTGTGTAATATCTACTTAGTAGCAAAACTAAACCAATATACACAGACTTATGTATATTCAAACAAATATTCAATGTTCAAAACTTTCAAATGACAGCTGGGAGATAGAGTTTAGTTCGTTTATCGTTCATTTTCTTCGTCTCCGCTTTTAGCAAAATTCAGCACAAATTTGTTAAATAAATGACTAAATTTGTTAGCATTACGAAGAGAGGAACCACATACAGCAATAACAGCAAATTGTTTGGTTTAAAAATATAATTTTCAGCATTAATTTGACATTTATTAAATGACAACACTTTAGAAGCGTTAAATGCATAGTAAGTTTACCTTAAATGTAACGATACTGCGTTCGCTACGAGATTATAAATGTGAGACAAATAAATAAAAATTTAATTACAGAAAATCTATATAAATATAATGAAAATTTTAAGACTTTAAATTTTTTAATACAATTTGAAAAAAAACGATTAAAGTAATGAAATTGAAAAAGTTGAAAATTAAGTAGTATTTTTGAACCTTGTTGTATGATTATTTTAAATTAAAATAGGTACAAATAATTAACAAAACACTTTGTTGTTTTCATCAAATCAAATCACTTAAATCAAGCGTCTGAAACCACATACCTTGAACTGTAGGTCACTTGATTTCATTATTTTTAATAATAATATTTCTATAGAAAGGAGATATTCTGGCCGGAAGTGCAATTTTGTGATTTAATGTGATTAATAGAGCATCCTCTTTAGAGACAGCTTCAACTTCACCTGAGTAAAATAAGGCAAAAAAAATTATTTACCCTTATGGTCAAAAAAAGAGTTGCAAAGCGAAAATAGAGAAAGGGAAAGCCAGGAAACCAGGGAAGCAAAATATTCAATTTTCATTGCCGACAAAGTTTGGCAATTAAGAAAGCACTAAAAATTGTATGCATATACCGAACAGCTATATCAAGAAAGAAGATACACATCTTTCTCGATCTCTTACTTGCAAAGAAAATTGAGAGAAGAAAATCGAGAGACATTGTGTGTTGAATGGCGTGAGACTCCTTCCTTTCGTTTCTCAGCAACGGAAAAGGACGTAACAAAACATAACTTCACACTGCAGATATTGCAAAATTGAAACAGTTTGCTGCCCAATCAGACAAAGGAAGAAGAGATTGAGAAAACGCTAAGACTTTTACAAAGCACTAAGTTTGCTATATATACTAAATTATCTCTTTATAAATGATTCATAAGAAATTCTTCGGCGTTAATAAGAACAAAAGATTTATTCCAACATATTTTAATGCTGAGTCATTTCTTTTCAAAGCAAGCCTCAAACACCCTTTACACCCTTTAGTACCAATTTTATGAAAAATTGTAGTCTTTAAGAATAACATATATAAATTATATATGTATATGAATATAAATTAGTTTAAATGTGTGTACATATACATAAATGTATATACATATGATATGAACTATATACTATAAAATATAATATATATATTATGGATGTCAATATTGTAATTACTACTAGTAGAGCTAGAAATTTTAAATGACAAAAGTATCGAGATTAAGTCTATATCGTACCACTAAAAATATAATTTATATGTAATACGATCAAACGTTTTTTCTGATGCGCAAAGCGAATAAGTCATAAATTTGCTAAAATCCAAATTCAAATCAAGGGAAAAATGAATCATATCAATTACAGAATAGTTCTACGATGTGTTTTTAAACACAAATCGACGTTAATCGATCGCAATCATTTCTTCCCGGAACTTTTGCAGCGAGTCGTAAAAGCGTCACATCTACTTTCAAACTTGCTTAGCTGAAAACAAGTAAGAAAACTATATTCGGCTATGCCTAATCTTTTATACCCACAACTTCTATCTTAAAAAAAGTCAATGAAAATAAATACCGCTACTCTATAAGATTAGATAGGCGTGGAAGATTTACACTATTTTTATTTGCCAAATTTGATTACGACATCTTACACTGTTTGTCGGCAGAAAAGTTGTTATCGTAGACATTACACAATAAGCAGACAGACAGATAGACCAATGGGCGGACGGATATGTCTAGATGGATTTCAAATTTGATACTGATCAAGAATGTGTATACCTTATGGGTGTCTGAAGCCCCTTCCTTGATGTCATAACATTTTGACCAAAAAATTAGATTTCAATGCTCTATTATATCGAGTGGCCGTGGTAGCTCCTTTTCATTTTTGGACCTATACCGACTCAATAAATGTGTTAATTTATATAGTTCTGTCTGCTATGAGTAATAAACAAAAAACTCAATTTTTTTTCTTAAAAGCAGAGGTGTTCTCAATTTATTATGTGGGCGTGCCTTTCGACCAATTTTTCCAATTTTCAATGCCATCCTACATGCAAGCACTTGGAATATTTCTGCCCAGTTTGAAAACGATATTTTCATTTTTGCGGCCAGGAGAATGTTACCACAGACATTACAAAGAGGGATAGATGGACAGACGGACATGGTTAAATCGATTCTAAATTTGATGCTGATCGAGAACTTGTGTGGGGTCTCTGTGGTGCATTACAAACAAGGTGACAAAATGAATATATCCCTCACCTTCAATGATGAGCATAAAAAGAATACCGCAGTTGCTGCAATCGTTTAAAAACCGACGACTGATGGATACATAAGAAGGGGCGCAGGCGAACGCGGAAACGGACGGAAAACTCTGATAGACGAATATGTATAACTTGAGAATGTTAGACTGATCAAGCTAATATATATAACATAGATTATGAGATCCTTGATACCGCTATTACAAACAGTTGTTGTTGATATAAAATTGCTGTACTCTCCAGTAGATATAACGTTAGTCATTCCCGAAACGAAATTAAAAAAATTTGAAAAAAATGATAAAAAAATGAAGCTATTTATTGCAATAATTATATTAATCTTTTTCATATTTTGATGCGATTATCCGGCAAACAAATGCGCTCTTATGCACATATACGGTAATTAACGTCAATGTTTATTTTCCTAGCAATTCAGTGCGACTTGTGTACATATACATAGATATATATATATATATATATATATGTATATATCGTTCACTTTACGTGATTGTTGTTCTTGATGACGCTGTCCAGTGAATTGAAAGCGGAAATATTTGTTTAACAACTCAACCCAATTGTGATTTTCTTGATTTCATCATCAAAAACGAGCAATTTATGCGACTTGCCTTAGATTTATTTATTATCTACATAGCTAATACGTCACCTTAAAAATTGCATTACATTCTACAAACCTATATGTCAGTGTAGTGTTAAAATAAATTTTGTAATTTATTTCTCTACGCTTTATGTAAACAACACAATATAGCGCAACAACAAAAACCACTTTAATTAGACGTATTTTAGAGGTGTGTTCTACTCTACTCTTTTCTTACTTTACTATGCATTTGATGATGGGCTGCGTCTCGTTTACATGTTGTTATTAACGCCTGCTGTGTGTTTATACATAAAATTGAGGAACATTGGAATATTTATGCGCACATGTTCGGGCATTTGAGTTGTGCATAGAATATGTGCGAAGCGATGTTTTGTAATACAAATGTTCATGTATACATAACTTTTGGCTGTTTTTAGTCATCGCACTTTTTGTTTTAATAATTTACGATATTTCATAACCTTCTCATACCTGTGCAGGAGTAGTATGAGGTTACGCGTAGGTGTTTGCTACCCACACAACAGCTTACGAACGGTTTGATTAGTTATTAAAAACAAATCATTTAGATAAATTTAGAACATTAGGGCGCCACATAATTTCTATATTTAACTTTCGCTAAAACGGAAATGTAATAAAAAAATGTTTGATCATACTTAAGGAAGAATGTATAATAATAGATGCTTGCATATATATTTGCCAGCAACATCTGTTGGTGAAAATGATAATGGGATTATATGGGCTTTATTATTTTACGTTGATATTTATACAATTATAAGCTTTTCATTCGTTGGCCCCTATCTTGACTTATGATAATTTAGCTGTATACGTACTTAGTTTCAGTAATTTCTCAACTACTTTGATAATCATTGCATCGGCTTTTATTGGAAATTTATTTCTTGCTTTATTTCAATCATTTCTTCCCGTAATTTTTTACTTACTTACACCTAATTGTCAACTTCTGGAGATACTAGTTAACCAAATCATCACAGAGAAAATCATATAAGTCAAATAGAGATCTGTGTGCCTAAACTCGACGGCAATTTGAAGCGAAAGCAAAAGCACAAATCTATTCTTGTCGACGTTCGATAGCGGAAGAAGGGACGAATTTACTTTTCGTCGAACAAACTTTTTTACCACTCTTTTGAAGGCAACTGTGCCGACTTTACTGACATTTGCTTCATTCTGCTATCAACTCACGCCGGACTGGCTTTTTCCGCTTAAGCTAATTTAATCTTACGCTTATAGACTTCGCTTATGAGACGTTAGATACTTGACCTAAAATAAACTCTACATAAGGAACAAGGATGCTCCCAAATCTTAATCGCTTTGTTCTCAGAGCTTTGGCCGAACTTTCTTGATTTATAATATTTTAAATTCTTAACCGATTAACTCTAAATTTCAACTTTAGTTTCATAACAGCATTCTCTGATTGAAGTATTCTTATATCCACCACCCAAGGTGAGAGAGGTGCGTTTATTATGCCAATTTGATTCTAATGCACAATAGGAAGCTTCAGAGATCGCGCAAACTGTATATATTTTCGATCAGTCTCAAATTTTGGATCGATATATATATGTCCGTCTGCGTATTTTCTGTCATAACCATTCTCTTGGCCTCAAGAATGAAGACATCGGCTTTAAATTTGGCAGAAAAATTGGAAATTCTTTCATCCTGATTGCTACAGAAAATGAGCCAAATCGGTATCTACATGATAAAATAAGCTGAAAACACCTCTGTTTTCTGGGTGTTTTGTTCACTACTCACGGGCTATACAATAAAAATTTGAACGGTATTCCATCAAAATAAAAAATATCTGTAACGCCTACTTAATAATATGTAACTTTTTACCTTTCGAGCTCAAGACGGCATTACCCCTTAAGCTAATATTCTTGTGAACTATACTATGCCGATGAGTAGAACTTATTTTTGACATGCATTTCACTCCTCCTTTCGTCACATTTCTTTTCTCGATTTACGATTTTAATAAATCTTTCTGTAAAATTGTAACTTTCTATATAAAAATGTATTAATAATTATTATACATTTAAATTTATATGTCATTAACAATTCATTTGAATATCTTAAATAACTACCAGTAATATTTTATAAATATATCTCAATATATACTTTTCCTTCACTTGTTATTACTTAATTTAAACTACGAAATGCATAAACAAAAGCAAAAGATTGATTTAAACCTAAACACACTCGTGCATGTCGGTTCAAAAATGAGTTCTTATAGAAAATTCGTCTGCGACAAATAGTCTCAGCTAGATTAATTTAAACTATCACACTGATCGACGTTACAGGATGTTACAAGTGCTTTTTTAGGTAATAAATTATCTAATTATATGTAATTATTTCATAACTGCGGCAATAGCTGGAGCATAAAGTTTTTAAACTCTTCTCACATATAGTCATTAACTTATTGCTCGCATAAAAACCTTACAAAATATGTAAATAAAACAATTTACGATGTCTTGTGTGTGATTCGAACAACTACAAATATTGTATGTAATAACTCAGAACACCAATAACTCAGGCAATTTAATGAATGAATGAATGAATGAACAAACGAACAACTGACTACAAAGAAAAGCAAGTCAACAAGTGTCGAGTGAAATGTAAAGGACAAGTACACAATAATATAAAATAAAAATTGTTGCATTGATGTTGTTTTTGTTGTCGTCATTTCAATCAGCCATAAAGTCATTTAACATAACAGCACGTACTTATGTCAAATACGAATGAAAAGTTACATATATTGAGTTTTTTTATTTATATTTTTATAATTCATGTAAAAATTAACAACAACTGACACAAAGAAATGTTTATACAGTATGGCATTCGAAATAAAGAAAATTTCCTAAACAATTTCTTTACTAAACGCAATGGCTCATTCATAAGAATAATTGTAATTGGAAAAGATTTAAATAATTGAGAGAGAAAATTTCAAATTTTTCATTGTCTAATAAATCAAAGATCGTGGGACGTTTGTCCAAAATGTATAAAGATTAACAATTGTGTGTTTTCTCTTGATTATAAGTAAAGATAGGTTAACTACACTTACTTGGATTCACATTTTACTTGGAATTGAAAAGAAAACAAAGAGATGGGATCGTAGAGAATTTAGCATAAGGTGTGTATTGTTAAGGCAAATTCAAGTTGCGCCTGTGCACCAATATTATTAACGGCTAAACACTCGACTATATGCGTGACTTTAAAACATAATTTGCAAATATATTTTTAACTTGATGTACGTGCCAAAACACCAACAAACTGCTGAATTGGTTCTTAAAAATCAGTAAAAGGCGCCAAATTGCCGCCTTTAACAAACTTAAAAATTTAAACTTACATGTCAGTCACTACAAAAAGAAAAAAAAACGATGGAAAATAATGTACATCCACTCTGTTTCAAAACGATTTGCTTTCCCGGAGTGCGTTGAAATTATTGAAGAACTTCACGTTATTGCAGCAAGAAGAGAGAAAGAGAGAACACACAATAATAATGCTTTTGCAATTATAGCGACCACAAATACAACACAGATTCCATGATCGATATTGGATTTCATGCAGTTTTCTCTCTTCTTAAAATTCGTAACATTGAAACATCTGACACCAAAACTAAGATTTACGAAATTTAAAAGACTTAGAGTAACTACGTCTTTTGTTCAAAACTAACGAAACAACCGTTAATGCGTGACAAAAAATGTCTGCTAATGGTTGATTCATGTAAAAAAGTCAGCATTTTTTATATGTTAAGCAATGTTGCTTTTAACGCGCATATTACTTTAGACCTCTTTCGGAACTCATGGCATTGAATGAAACTTTATGTACGAAATGTACCAAAATTCAACGACTTATGTATATTTTATTTTAGTTACATGTAAATATTAATTCAAATATTAGCTAACCTGGCGCAAGAATTCGCTCATCAAATCATACAAACATACATCATACATATATGGCATCATTTATGTATGATTCTTAGTTTGTATTCTTACCTATGAGGCGCCGCTGTCTTTCCTCTTTATAATAATAATGCGTTGAATGCGTGCATACTTCAATACACAACTCTGACAGATATCATTCGTAGTGGTTTTTTTTTAAACATATGTCAAACACATGGGGTGCGTGCATGAAGTGAAAGCTGAAATTTGTGCTCGCATTTTAAGAAAGTATTTATCGAAATCTCTGACATATACTATTTAATCTTCTTCAAGTCTAGTTTGAAATTTAAAGAAAAAGGTCATCATTTAGGTGCGTTTCACTCTTTTCTTACTGTTTAAAAGATCAAAATTCGTTATAAAGCTTTATGCGTCGTACTTGGAGAGAATTCTGTAACGCGAAATCTGTATCAAAAGTGGTTTCTAAATTTTATGGTGCAGTCAGTCATCATATCGTAGATGAGTTAACGAATGCAACTTTTTAGAGATATTTTGCATTTGAAATGTACTCTTTGCTAATTCCTCTTTATACTATAATAGAGACTTAGTGAGGAAAAGCCGTAAGGCACAAAGTCTGTATCGAAAGTAATTTCTAAGTCTTATGGTGAAGTCAATCATCATCTCGTGGATTAATTAAGGCCTTTTTAGAGATATTTTGCATTTGAAATTTACTCTTTTTTCATTTTCATTATACTATAATAATGAGATAGTTAGTTATTTAGGCGGCTTTAATAAGTGAAATGGCATCGCGAGATCCAGCCTAAAACTTTTCAAATAATTACCGCACATTCTTCGTATGTGTTAGTAGATTGCCGTTTGTGCACATTCATTCTTCTTAATGTATTATTTCATTGATTGTTTTTGTTGCCATTATACCAAACTTGGCTTCTCTTCAAAATTCTTAAAAGTTATTTTCACGCAAATATGAACTTTAGACTTTTTGCCCCATATATATTACCCGGTATTAAATTAAAAATTTCAATTTAAAAAAGAATTATTTTTGACGATCACTCAAGTTAAACTTATGACCATAATGTCCTTTTTTAATTGAAAGAAAAGTGCGTATAACATAAAGTTAACCTAAAGAAAATTTAATGATAAAAATTGTCAAGTTTTTAAGACCTTTATGGGTCCTCCAACTGGGTACTCGCAACGGAAGGCAAAAATTGGTTTTCCTAAAGTGCCATACATTAGAAAATATTTATCTATTTAAAATGCATTAATATGGTGGAGTGAGAGAGAGGGAGAGAGAGAGAGCACTGTTGGACGCTATTAGATGATTTCAAAGGTACACCTGAGGCTACCGCAATCAATTATTACATATTCGGGCTATATATATATATATATATATTATTATTATTATATATATATATTATTATTATTATATTATATATTATATATATATATATATATAATATAACAATTATCGTCGCACTTAAAACAAGACAAAATTATTAGAAATTGCAAGCACGTTTATAAAACCCAAACCAATTTGAAGAGAAAATGCTATTTACAATATATAGAAAATCAAAATAAAATTACGGTCACTACTAAAAAAAAAAAAAACAAAACAAATAAACAAAACTGCTAACAAGTGGTGGTGACCACTTTCAAGTTCAATTATAGGTGCTGAATGCGCTAAACAGCTACATAAGGTGTGTGTATGTGAGTGCACTGTTAACTGAAACAGCGAAACGCATTAACCGCAATAACAAATACAGACAACCAAAATAACAAACGCAAGCGTAAACACTCATTTAAAGTAATATTTGACTTTTTTAGTCGTCAGAAAAAAACTAATTTTTTTTTTGTGGAACAGGTGTTGATTGAGTGCAGCCATCGCAAATGAAGTAATTAAAATCAGTTGAATATCAGTTTACATGACGTATTTTTAAACTACTGGCGGAAATTATTTTTTTTAATGAAATTTAATATTTACCGAAATTTTAGACAAATATTTTGAATTTAATTTATTTTTTCTTTTTACTACTGCGCCATGTTTATTTATTGTGCATCATATAATTGTTTGTTTTCAATCTAATTAAGGATATAGATGAGCAAATTCAGCTGCAAATAACTCACAATCATTTTAAGACATAAGAACTGAAATTTATAGCATAAATAACTTTAATGCTTTGTATTTAAGGTATTCAAATCGATATTTTTTATTTATTTATTTATTTTTCTTTTGCGATATCAATGGAAATATTTTACTTTTGTCATTCCTCTTATAACGCAGTCAAACTGGCATGAGATAATTATTACAAAGCATTTGAATAGCGTGATATTCTTAATTGATAACTATCTATAGTTCGAAACCTTAAAATAACTAGAATTTTCCTTTTTTAATTTAGCCCTTTCTTAAGCAAAGCTTAAAAATAGGTGTGATCTTCTCACGAAACGTCGCAGAAGCAAACTTATGAGAAAAGACTTAAATTTCACATTTTCATCAATCATTTATAGCTTAAGACAAATGGTAACGATATCATATTCGTTGTTATTGTGAAAAAAAAACAAAAAACAAAACACTCAGTTTTAATGTGAGAAACTGTCTTTAGTGGAGAGTGTTCAAGGTTCGCACCGACGAGCATATATCTTTCTTACTTTGGTTTATCACTACTTTCATTGAAAATATTTCAACTTATTTTTTTTGATAAATATCTATTATCAAGTAAAATATTTTGCATAAATTCAAACGTGACTACATATTTAAGCGAATACATATGATAACGAATATGTTTGACGACTAGAAAAACGTGATAAGAATGAACGATTGCGAAAAAAAGGAATTTTGTTGAAAAATTAGAAATCGAATACGAGATAACAACATGCAAGAATCTACAACCGTTGTAGAAATTAGAAATTCGAAGAAATTTAACAAGAAGTAAACAATATATATTCCATAGAACTCAACGATGAAATATTCGATCAGACTATAACTTCTTCTTATTTCTGTTTAATAATTCAAAGATTTAAAAAAAAAACTTTAAATATTAACTGAATGATTTAAAAAGTTGTTAACCTAAACTCCGGCTGAAATGTTACTTAAATGAATCATCAAAAAATGGAGTGAGCGATCGCTACCACATTAAGTCAGATGATCTTCGATTATTATTAGAAAATATAGAAAGTTTGTCTACGGAATTGTGGTATTTTCTTAACATTAAAACTAAAGACATTTTAAGTGTATGTATGTATTTTAGTGAATTTGAATCACTTATTCAGGGTTTGTCACAATTGCAGAGATTAAGTTTGCAAAGTGAAATTTAGTAGATCATATAAAATCTTCTTTGACGAAAAATCTAAAAAAAAATAATTTTTATTTTTAGTCAGTTTGATCACTTTAATGAGATCAAACAAAGACTGATCTTAAGGGGGAGAGGGAGAGAGAGAGCGAGAGAGAAATTAGTCATAAAATAAAATTACACTTTATTATCTTAGCTTTAAAATAGTTTGATATTCTTGCAAATACTGGTCTTGTATATCGACTTATCTCGGTGGCTGGCATCACATTCTTGCTATTTTGGAGCAAACGTTGATTTAGAGTTTTTACAATTCATGCAATCTTACCATTTTAATCTTATAAACGACTTATGAACGATGCGTTTATAAACGCGTTAAGCATTCTCATGTTGAAATTTTCACGTAAAATGCAGAATACAACTTAGTACGTTAGCTATCTCTTCCAGCTTTACTTTCCGATTTTCGAAACTAATTTTTATAATTTTTTTCTGCTCAGTTGCCTACAGGATCATCGGTGTCCGTAGTAACTCATTTAAAACCAGCAAATCACCAACGAGTTTTTGCATAACTCGATAGTCTAATCAATAAAATGACTTTTGTCATCGACAGTTAATTTGTCCAGAATGCAGACGTTCGCTTGAAGAATCAAAAACTTACAGAGAACGCCATATCCAATCCAATCTCCTTTTTAGTGAAAGTATAATACTCTCCAGATAAAGCAAACTATCAAAAAAAGTATTTAAATAATAAACAAACAATCAGTAAACTAAAGTTAACAATTTTATTATTCTAATAAGGTTAAGTAGGGCTTCTTTAAAAAGGAAAGGGTTTAGATGTGTATATGGACACATATATTTACATAATTATACATATATATCGCATATATGTACTCATATTTCATGCAAATCGTTATTTGTAAATAAATCAATTTTTTATTGATTTTTGTTTTTGTTATGACATTTACCACCACTTACCTGCTAAATTTCGGAAAAAGACTATTGAAACAGTTTGTATAAATGACTTTATAATAAATTGCTATAGAATATCAATTATTCAAAATAAGATCCACATGTAAAATTTTCAGTTTTGATAAAAACATTCAAGTGAGGAAATACTTTCGGCTTAAGCCGAATGTGCTTAGTATCTATTCTCTTACTAACAATGAATTTTCTTCCAAAACAATTAAAATAAAGAAATCGTGTTCTAAAACATTTGCGATTTAAAAATTAGAATTTTCAATATTATGCGAACCCAGCTTTGTTGTTTGTGTAACGAGTGACTATGCAGGCGCATCTATATTCATACAAACCTATGTTTATATAGCGAACACGTTTGAATTTGCAAGAGTTTTAACTGAAATAATAAAGATGCCCGTGGTGTTAAGGATAACGCCCAAGAAATTAATTGATATTCTCAAATATGACAAAGAATGTTTGCCCACCTAATCGCCTATGTATTCGAGCCTTATCTTCAAGCTAGAATTTTAAGTAATTCATTCAAACAATTTGGAGAAAAATGAAGGCAAAAAGATGAACTTTTCAAAGATGTCTAACAAAAAATTGTTGTTCTATAATTTATATAATTTCTTAAGGACAATTGATATAATTCTCAATGGCGTTTATTGCAAAAACGAGGCGAAGAGTTTAATATATACATCAATGTCTGTTGCGAGTAAAGTGAAAGAGTTAATATATCCTCATGCAATGATAGGAAAAAAACGAGGGTTAAAAAACGGTGAAGCTCGCTTTAGTAAAATATAAAGTAATAAAATTTTAAATGTCAATAAAATCCTGACGTATTTATATATATACATGTCACCCAAACTATGCGACATTTTATATATTCGTATATTTGATAGTATTTGCTTTTTTCTTTTTTAATATTTCTTTATTTTCTTTTACCGTTTTTTTTTGGAAACATGAAATTTTTTAAATAAACAAAATGATAAAATTTACATGTGCAGTATGCTCGCGCGTCGTAAATCATGCGTGATGTTTTTTATTGAATGACATTTTGAAAATTCAGATCTTTAAAAAAACCTGTTCGAACGTGTCTTTTTCGTATCATGATATAACGTACAATTGACTATTCAACAATAATAATGCATAACGGATGGAGGAAAATAATAGAAATAATATTTTCTTTATTGGGCGAGAAGAAATTAAATTTATACATACAACAGTAAACAGAAAGCGTCCCGTTATAGCCGTTCTGCTGCAAAACAAACTTGATCTTTTGCTTTTTTATAATGATTGTAAAGAAAATTCAACTCACAGATCTACACAGAAAATATGAAAAAAGTTATCAATAAACTAATATATATTGTATTGCGTTAAGCAGATTTAAATAAACATACCTAGCTTAAAAATAATTTCTTGATACAATCTTTTTTCAGATCGAAAAAATTCGAAATCTTTATTCTGCATATAAAGAATCTCTTTTTAATATTGCAAAGTATTTCATCCAGGCTGTATTCACATAAGACGGAGGAAAATGCGATTAGCATCTTTTAGTTAGTTGAGAATATAGATATAAAATAGATATAATTCGATGAACTTTTCGTTTGGTTCAAAGGGCATTTCTATAATATTCAAGCACCTCAAAAGAAGAAACGGCAATAATCTTATGGAATTGAAGTTAAATTACTGGAGATAGATTATCAATAAAGATTTCCAACTAAAACGATAAAAAGACAATTTAGAGCTCGTAAGAATGTATAGATAATTGATAGGAAAACCGTATTTGCGAGCCTATAAACACATGCCGGTTTCCGTTTATGAAAAGCCTTTCATAAATAATATAAAAGTGCACTCTTTTATTTCGCTGAGCAAATTAGAACATGCCTGCAGTACATGAAAATGTCTGCTGTTATTGTTCAGCCAAATACTTACTTTCGTGTTCTCAGACTAATATATATTTTTCAATACATCTTTGACTTCACCAGCATGCTGCTTTAAATTCTCTAAAAAATGGATATTTGTTATCGATAGTTTCATCTAAGGATTTATGATTAAGAAAGATCTGTGACTAATAAACTTTATTTAAAAAAACTACAAAAGACTTTTAAATCTTGCCATTCTCTTAAGCTTCTTATTGTTAAAAATTTATTGTAGTAACGTTAGTAGTTCTTAGATTATTAAACTTTCTGTTTAATAAGTTGTTTAATAAATTTTCCAACTATTATTTTATATTATATGATGCAGTAACATTTAAAAAGCATTAATAATTCAATATCCGACAGGAGCTAATTAAACATCTTTTGAAAAAATAAAATCTATAAATTAAAACTGGTCGCCCATTATCCTAAAATTCACTATACTAATTAACAATGTTTGCAATGATTTCTAATACAGAAGCAGCAGTAATAATTCCGAGTTATTGTAGTATTAATTTGTAACAAAATTCAATTAAGCAGTGGAGTGTAACCATAAAAATGAACTTTTGAAAGCAATTTATGTGCCACGAGATTCATGCAAATAAACAATAAAATTATCACTAGAATTAAAAGGAGACTAATTGAAAATTTCATTGAATAAATTTTTAAAATATAAAATTGAAAGCGTAGAATAGCTATAGTTATGCTTCAACAAAAATTAGAAAAAAAACAACAGAAATTGTTTGTAGTTTTGTGAAGAATTTTGCTTTTTTCAATTTCGAGTAAAAATATTTTTCCATAATCATCACTGAACGGTAGTGATATATTTCTCATACTTCCGTCTGTTTTCGCTTTGCTCGCTTAAAGTGAAAAACTTGAAATAGAAATCTGTAATGCATATAGTATAGTTAGTTCATTGTCCAAAATCGCTCTTAAGGAGATTTGTAAGTTTGTTTGTTGCATTCGGTGATAGTATTGGAAATTGTCATATTGCAATTGTCAATATTTAAGGAACTAAGGAAACCAAAAAAAATCATTAGATTTTCATTAGTGGTGTGAATTGAATCAAAAATTTAACCAACTTCCCTTTCCTACGAATTTTTCAAATTAAATTCCAAAACATTTCTTAATTGAATAAAATTTTTGTCTTCATTAAAATTATATATTTTTGAGCGATTCTTTTTTATTAAATGTTAAATAAAATTGTTATATAGTTTATGAATGAATATATATTTTATATTTTATATGTGTGTATTGCCATGTATGCGTACGTAAACTTAAATTGCATCATGTAGCACAGTGTTTTTTTTTATCATTAAAATGTCTATATGTGAGATTTTATCAGTTTAATGTTTAATGTTATTAAAAATAAATGAGCCCTGCTTTTACTATATTTACTGATAAGACTATTGTTGATTATTCGCTGGCTTTTGCCTATTAAGTTTTACTATACGATAAAGAAGTATTGTCAATGATTTTTATCGTAATTACTATATAATTATTTACAAAATTATTCCAGTTATTAACGGAATATTTTATGAAACGCTTCATTGTAAAGGTTAAATGTGACAGATTTAAAACGCAGACAGAGGTAAAGTCAGATAATTTTAATAATATTATCATAAGCTAGTATAATTAAAAATTTTATAATCCTTTTAAAATTTCTTCTTAATCAGCTTTGAGACAATAACTAATATTCACTACTCAAGTAAATGCAAAATTTCACCACCGCTTATTGATATCACAGTCTAGCTTCTAAAAAATGTAGAAGAATTGAAAAGAGATAAACGTAATACTGCAAAGAAAAAAACTAAAAATAATAATTCAACGAATACAAATACAATTACACAAAATTGCCTTTGCAAATATGTATTTAACAGAAACATGCAGGAAGTACAATCACGCCAATAAAAAAAGAAAAAAGAAAGAAAGCGAGCCGGCTGAAAGACTAACTGACAGATTTACTTTACTACTTATTGTATTCCATGTTATGTATGCGAGTAGGTGGCACTATTTTCAATGCTAGCGATGTTTGAGTATGTAAAACTTCATGCTGCTTGCACATCTTGTGTACAAGTTCATGTTTAAGTGCCTTTCCGCTCACCTGCATGCCCCTGTCTTGCATTTTTTATGATTTATCTAACACAGTTTACCGTTATTATTGATGCAAAAATTTACAAAAAAAAAGTTAAAATTCATGAGCTATCGCATCAATAAGTGCAACTTTCAAAAGGTTTACATAAGGTAGATAAAAAACAAATAGCAGCACGTGCTTTATTGGTTAGGCGTTCTATAAGATTTATTTAAAAGCGAAATTTAGTAAGAACAGCATAATATTTTGAAAGTTCCACTTCTGTAGTCGGTTTTATGAGCTTTACTCAATAGCTTAATAATTATAAGAAGAGGTTTTAGATACCTTTCTTTTTTTTTGTTTTTAATCTTTTCTTTTTTTTTGGTTTATGTGATCGATCGTTCAGGCAAGCGATGGTCAGAAGACACAAAGGGAGTTGTTACTGTCTGAGAGATATGTGCCCAATCGGTAAGTGTTATGACCTTACCGACCGAGTTGTGATTGAAGTTTGTATCCCTAGCCTTTAAAAGGGAGAGACGGGGTCTGGATGACTCTGTTTGATCCTCGTCCGTGTTTTCTCGATTGTACGAAGCGGCAAGTAACTAACGGGGTAGGTGAGTTGCGTGGAGTTGCTTATTTTTCCACAGTTTCCCCTTTTGAATGGCAAAGTATTGGAAATTCCGTTTCCACGTGTATGCTATTACTGGTGTTCAATTTTAGGGCTTCGTCCTCCCATCTTTCACCATTAGGTGTCGTTTTCTCAACGGTAGAGATTGGGATAGGTCTCGCTCCATTCAGTGAGAAAATTATGCCTGCGCATATGTCTTATATTGTAGCTTCGTCTGCAAATTTCTATCTCTCAACCGAGCCAGGTCATATGAGACCTGTCGGAGTAAGCTTGCCGGTCAAATGTCGAGTTGCATTGCAACTGACCCATGGAAAGGCGGAGATTTCAGACAGGCCTCCATTCGCAAGAAGGAGGGAATATCCATATGTGTGTCTCCACCGGTACTCGGGGTTTTATGCTTTCGGAGAAGTTTAAACGGCGTTCACTCTGTGAACCATTGGGTATCGTAGTGTTAATTGGACCCTGATAAGCAAACTTGATAGTAGCGCTTCTAAACCACTTCGCTGTACTGCAGCCATTTAGATTATTTAGGACAAATCTTGACTGCGCATCTGTAAACTCTCTGCTTAAAAAATTTCCATTGCAATTAAGCGCACATGGTATAAAATTTACATGAATTATAATAATATATATATGTGTTAAAAAAACGCCCACAGGCTAAGCTGAAAAATTTCCGCTGATTTGAATTGAGGAGATATTTATTCTTTTTTCTTATTCTTTATTATTTTACATCTTTAAAACATCTAAAATTTTATTTAAATAAATTTAATTTTCTTAGTGCTCGTTCCGCAAGTCCTTCGATAATTTCAATTAAATATTTGCAGTGTTAAGAGTATCCTTGGATAGCGCAAAGGATACAGATAAAGCACATTGAAATATATGTTCACCTTAAATCAGGAAATGAGACAGAAAACTTTACAATCCATGGATATAGTTCGGCAACATCGACGAAGACGCCAGGATATTTAGGATCAGCGCAGCCCCATCCCCAAGACACTATGCCAACTAGAAGACCGTCAGATACCAACGGACCGCCAGAATCTCGTTGACAAGCACTTTTTTGAGGAGCAGCAGCGCATATCATTGACGGTTTGATATCATTGCCGTAACTATATGCAGCCGAGGCACATCTACTTCGGGTAATAATTTCAAGCTCAACCGACTTCAGCTGAGTAGGAATGTCAGAAGCGCCGTCGGAAGTTACACCCCATCCAGAGACAATAGCAGTATCACCATCTTCAGGAGCAGTGGTAGCCAACTCAATAGGCTGAATATTGGCGCTATAGGCCAAAGTAGAAGATAAATGAAGAAGGGCAATGTCATTCACTATCGTTTGGGAACTATAACCTATATGGATTTTAAAATCATTAACTTTAATTAGTACTCCCCCTGATTTCCAATTGGAAGACCCAGCACGAACTTTTAAATCGCAAGAGGAAACATCGAAAAGGCAATGAGCAGCAGTTATTATAACATTTTCACTGTAAATAACACCGCCGCACCGATGTTCACCATCACACTGTACGGAAACTTGCCAAGGGAATAAATTTATGTTGCTGTCAATCCCACCAGCAATTCGCGCTTCCGGTTTCATTGGTGCGCCAATAACGAAAGCACAATTCACTAGCGACAATAAAGCCATAAACTTGTACATCATAACTAATTACTGAGAGTTTACCCATAAACCATTGCCTTTTATAGACGATTTTAGCGATTCAAGTAAAGTACACTTTAGATAAAATTGGGTAATTTTACTTATATAGATTTTTGAAAGACGAAATTCTAACACTTCATACCTATTGTAACATTTGACAAAATTAAAAGATTAGATATCATTTAAAAAATTTCTGAAAGAGTACGAGAGTACGCCAATTTCAAATCGTTTGCAACGAACGTTCTAATAGATAGCATTTTGAGTTTGAAGTGACTGTTGAAATGTATAGCAAACTCATAAACTTGCACATTATAGCTAACTACTGAAGATTTTCTCATTATCCGTTGCTTTTTATAGACGATTGTAGCGACTCCAATAAGACTCCCTTTATAAAAAATTAATTCATTTTAGTTATATCGAATTTCGAAAGGCGAAATTTCGATACTTAATACGTAAGAATAAAAGATAAAATTTAAAATTTTTTTTGCAAAAGTACGAAAGTACGCTAATTTCGAGAAAGGGATCAGGCTATGCACACTCAGAATGTTACGCTGATTAAGAAGATACTTTCATTAGGAAGTTTTTAAAACGTAAAAAAACGTTTAAAAAAAGTGAATTTTGCAAATTAATAAAAAGATAAAAACAATAAGTGAAATTTGGATACCAAAAGACCTCCAGCAATACTAATAATGCAAACTTCTATATATCCAAAAATAATTTTATTCAATTAATACGATATAATAGATGTGAACCGGAGATATATAGAGTTTGAAGTAATTTTTAAATTATTCTGAGTTTTCAATCATAGTGGAACAGCAAACCACGTAGTTATATTTCAAAGCAAAATTTATGTAGATTCCTTACGGTAAATCGAAATTGGCGAATTCAGAATTGGAAATATATTGATAATATGATGAATATATATTCATTCACAAATATAACTCGACAGATCCAAGGAAATCGCAAATATTTTTATAATTTAAAATCATTAGCAGCATTCTGCTTCAAACGGGAAACTTGAGAGTTTTCTTAAACCTTAAATTTAGACAAATTTTATGAATCAATTGAGTCAATAATATTCAAAAACCCTTTGCATTAATTTTGAACGATGAGAATAGGGTTTTAACTTTAGAGATCTTAGCTTAGCAATGAGCCTGAATAAATAAATTTCTCTACATTAATTGTGTTCTCCATCTGTCTTGAACTTCATTTCAATTTGAATTTAAAACTTCCGTTTTTTAATACTTACACAGCCTTCCGTACAACTACTGCTGGCAATAATTTCGATACGATCCCTTAAAAATTGCTTCTGATGGAAATTTGATTAAATTAAAAGCCAACGATGCTCAAGATTTCATTGACTATATGCTCCTCTTGCTAATGAAATTTTCTATGCCAAAGTATAAATATGCATCGTGAACATGCACTCCGAGACAAACGTGTGCATGTATATACATTTATACTAAAGTAGCACTCAACAATCATCAAAATTGAATGTATCTGCAATAATTTGCACTGGAACGGAAATTCTTGTTATTGCACTAAATTTACAATAAAGCGTACACCAAAGGAGAAAAAAATTAAAGAAAATACAAGTTTGAAATAAATGAAAGAGCAGACAAAAAGCAGAAAAAGTATATCCGTCCGTCTAACTCTTGGCAAAATGAAGTGAAAAGTTAAGATAACGTGAAATGCAGTTTAAAAGGCCAGTATTAATAAAAATCAGAATAGGAAGCAACGCGCTTTTGCTTGGACGATATCGTAGTTTAGTTTCCAATAGTTCATATACTTCCTTTTCCATGCCGATACGTAACTGTATGTGAAAAATCAAAGGAACAAATAGAGTAAAAATGAAAGGACCATAAGACGAACTGTAATAATATATGCCCTCAGAGAGAAAAGAAATATTCATTATAAGTACAAAAATAAAAAAGAAAGAAATCAAATAATGTCCTAAGCTAAAAACTCTAAAAGGAAGAAAACGGAAAAACCAAAAATCAATTTTCAATTGAAAACATTCCTCAAACTGAGAATGCGGTCAATTTGCCAAACTCGACGATTTAACTTTCGATTCGTTTAGAACACAGCAAAACAAAAAATGCGTAAAGCACAAGTCAACGCACATATACGTACGGAGTTATAGCCACATGGTCTACCAAAGACGGTTATGGAAACAAAAGCAGAAATATTTCGTATTGTAATTGAAATGTTATGGTCTTTTTGTTAGACTGAGACCGAAAGAAATAGATGTCAATGTTTAAGGAAAGTTTTTTAATCTCTCTCTCTCTCTCTCTCTCTGTCTCTCTCTCTGTCTTGTCCTCTTTCCCTCTTAACCGTTCTGTATTTTATATCACATATATAACAGAACATATGTTCATTATATGCTGGCAAGTGCTTAACCACTTGTGCATTGGTTATTACTGCTGCTACTCTACTTATTTCTTTGGTTATCAAGCTTGTGAAAAGCATTTTCAACCGCAATTTGTACGTTATATTTGACTTTGATGTGGTTTACCAGATGTCCAGAACATCATCCAGTTGACTTTACGCACAGATTGTCATAAAAAAAAAGGTTAATATCGCAAAATTTCATACGATATTTAAATATATTACATTATAAGCAAAACAATGCGAGACTTGAAATCAAGAATTTGAGTTTTATTCATATCCTTTAGAACTCATACGAGATCATATTTATACATTGAAAAATAAAATGATTATAAAATCGAGGAGAATTTGCCTAGAGAAGGATGTGTTATGAGTTTCCTTTGTAGTAAGGAGTTTGTGTCTTGTTTGTATCTTGGTGCTCTTAAATTGCGAGAATTGTTACAATACCTTGCAGCAAGTTACATATCATTTTAGCATGAATTCTACGATTCATATTGGAAAGTAAGCATGTGTTGTTTAAAAATTTTTTTATTGAGTTTTAAATATTTTATTGGTGAAGTTTTCTTTATGGTGGATGGATGAAGTATTTCTTTCTATGAGAAATGTGTGCCAAAACAACATTTCAAAATTCTTAAATTCACTTTTCGTTTTTATTATTAAGAGTTTATTTACTTATATGTCCGATTATCTTCTGATAGAATCCATAAATAAAATCAACTGCTTTCAGCCTACTATACATTCATGCAGAGAAGTATGAAATTTGAAAGTACACTCATCTGTTTGTTTATTTATTTATTTGAAGTGTCATATAAACGATAAGTTTGCAAAAAATAAAGCCATTGGAAATATTAAGCAAATGTATAAATATGATGCTCCTTGTGGTGGCGACAATAAAAAAAAACAAAACGACTGCAAAGAAAACCATAATCAGTATAATAAGATCTCGACCAACACACATGTATACGCAACGAGCTGGATTGAAGAAAAAAGAGAAAAAAGAAAAGAACCACAATCCTTGCTTAAATGAAATATAAAACCAACTCACTATAGAGTTAAATAAAACCACCAGCGAACCAATGATGCAACTCTCTTAGTGAAGTAAAATAATAACCGCACTTCAGAATGAAATGATATGAGAAAAAAAAATTAAAAAAAAAAAATAAAAAATTAGTAGTAAAAATTTCAAATATAAGTAAGTGTTTAATGCATATCACAAGGAGGTATAGTTGCATAATGAAAAAAAAATCCATTTACGCTATCGTTAATCTTTGATGTTCACCCAAATTAATATATAAAAATTGCAATGAACTTCACTCGTTTACCCGTTTACTTAAGCTGACTCGTGTAGCTCGTTTTGGCCGTAGCAAATATGGATTGTATTTTACACGCCTTTGGCAAATTCTGACCATTTTCAAACCTGTACATATCAAACAAGAAGTCATAGATTTACATTTCAAATGGCATGATCGCAAAGAACCCACAAATAGATAGCAATGTGACGGTCTTACATGAACAAATGACTAATTCATCTCAAAATCCTGCATTGACAAAAAATATGTATACTTCGGTATATTGTGCAACTGAAAGAACATATTCAGTACACTTCAATCTTTTGATGATGAAAAACGAAAACGGAAAGGGCCTGAGTGCAATGAAAACCATTTCAAAGAAATGGATGATTTCTATGCTAACAAAGAAGAAGAGAATATCTTTACGTATAAAGCCTTTAAAAAAATAGTTTGCAAATAACGGTTTTTGATCTACTGTTTTTGTTAATCTCTTCGCAATTCTCTTCTTCCTTTGTTTATCGCCAATAAATTTTCGTTAATCGCTAGCTAACTAACTAAGCGGCTAAAGCATCGAAACTCATAATTCGATTACTTTCCGTTGCTAGCGTTTATTAGGCAGTTCATATTATTAAAGTCCGCAATAAAATTAATAAAAAAAATATTTTATTACAATGAGTGGAATAAATTTATGCTTCGCTATCGTTAATTATATTTAAATATTTCATACCAGAATTCGCAGAAAAAAGTATAATATAAACCGCCTCGTTTTTCGCTATTTCAAATTGACGGTGCCATGAGTTTCCGATTTAAGCTTTACTCACTCATATCTAGACGAATTTCTAATCTTTATATCAACACTTATTGGCAGTCGGGAGTTCTTATTGAAAAATGCCGTTTCTTGTTATCTCTAACGGTAAACTTAGCTTAATTTCCTTCGTACTCAATGAATATAAAAATCAAGTTTAAATATTCTTGTGAGCTCATGAACGCTCATGTTATATATTAGAAAAAGGTCTAAACGAGTAATGTACAGAGACAATAAAATATTTGAAGCAAAATGCGAAAGAAGATGCCACACAAACCAATTTCAAACGTAAAAAATAAAAATATCATTAAACACCACAAAATGCCCCATAAAAATCTAACTTGTAAAACTCATAGAGTCTTTATCTACAGTTAATATATAAGTGTATATCAAACACAAATGTGTTAACGTCTAAATAAAAGAAAACAAAAATAGCGTCATTCCAAAACCACTGAAATGGTCACATTTTCTGTTTTTAAACACGTTGCAAATCGCAAAACGAATTCCAATAATGGAGGTACGTGTGGACAAAATTATCTCTTTCGTCTTCGCATAGTTGTAATATAAGGTCTTGGCATTTTTTTTATACGGCTTTTATATGTGGTCAATTCAATAATATGGTTTATAAATATCTGAATGAGTAGCTGACAGGTTGGTCGGCAGGATTTGCTCTACACGGTCATCAAGAATTGAGACATTCTTTGCTTTTTTTTTTTTTGCTTAACGTTCAATAAGAAGCGTGAGAATTGTACGGATTGCTGCGCATGTATTTGTGTAATCATTACCAATGTATTAAGATTATTGCTTTCGGGCGTTTGATACGGCTTTTGCTCAGTGCACATTGGTATTGCTGTCACTTCCTCCGTTTGACCACCAACGTGATAAGAATTATTGCAAATGGCATAAATGACAGTGAACTCTAAACATCTGTTGTTATTGCTGCTGTTGTCGCATATAAAAGAAAGAAGATGTGTCGTAAGCTTGGCCAACCATTCAACCATTCAAATCGGCACAACAATACCAATGCGTTCTCGTATTGTTACGTTATTATCGGATTGAGTGCATATTGTTTGCCTGAATGACTGGCTGCAGAAATTATTTTCATATATTTTCTTAAGCACATTTTTGTATTTATTTTACGATATGACAAATAAAAATGCACTCGTATACGAGAAGATATAATATTTTGTCGTTTCGTACGTACCAGCCTGAGACATTGCAAATAAAATAACTTACGTAACGTACTTCACTAACATAACACTATTAATTTTTGCGAATATTTTATGTCAAAAATCATATAAACTAACGATAAAGTTCGTAAGAAATACAAATATATCGTTACGATTATCAATTTTGTGTTTTCATTTTTATACCTCCTACCTTGCGATAAATTCATCTTTTCCATTAAAAAAATTGCCGAAAAATATCACAAAAGCATATATATATTTGACCAACGTCAGAGTAAACTTATCGATATTTAGCCTCGTAACAGAGAAGATCGAGAATGATAACTGAAACTTCAAACTTTCAATTATCACTCACAAATCACGTTTCATGCGAAATAATTTGTAAATGAAGCATTAAAAAAATGGAAATTCAAAATTGATTTTTTCAAGCATCCGTGGCTACTAAAATATCTGTTATAGATGGAACGTTTTACTACGTTTGGGAAATTGTACTTTGCAATAATCACTAATTTTACATTCTATCTCGTCCATCTCACCGCATTAGCTAGAAATCAAATACGTCAGATGATCTTTTCCAACATTTTTTACAGTTTAGCGTTTGCTATTCAGCATGTTTATATCATTTACGGTAATATTTGGTTTATTTCAATCGATTTTAAATTGTTTTTATACCCGTCACCGAATGATGAGGTATATTAATTTTGTCGGTTTGTTCGCAACACCCAGAAAGAAGCTTTAGAGACATGACTGTCTGCTTGTCTGTGTGATGTCTTCGGCAAACACTTTTCCAAAAATAAAGATATCTGGATAAAATTTGACAAAAGCATTGAAGGTTCTTTCACATACGTCGGTATTGAAAATGGACCAAATCGATCATCCGCCAGGCCTATAGTAAGCTAAAAATATCTTTATTTTCTATGTCTTTTGCCCACCACTATAGATTGCGCAATAGTCCAGGGTATTCCATAACAAAAGAAAAAATCCGCCACGCCCTTCTATTAAAATTTAGTTCTTTTTTAAGTCTTTTAAGATGTTTTTAGTCTTCAATTTATTTGGCCTGTATAAATAAGAGTGGTAATCATGTAACTTGAGTATCTATCAGAAACTCCGTGAAAGAATATAAGAGATAGTAAATTTAATTGTCATCATGTAACACAATCTCTAAGTTTCCAATAGATAATGAGAAACTTTCTAATATAATAAGGGAGTCGTAAAAATCGAGAGATAAATTGACGTTTCTTTGTTTGTTTTGCAAAAACAAAACAATAGAACAATAAAAAGCATGCAAAATTAAACGAGAAAAAATTTTACTAAATTTTAATTTGCAAATTTCTATTTTCTTAAATAAATTTATTGTTTTTTATACATAAATATATTTTATTTCTTATATATAAATGTATATACAAAATGCACAAATTTTTATCGCAAATGTAGAACAATACATTTGGGTCTATGTGTGTTTCTAATGCAAATTTGTTCCAAAACACACCTACATAGCATTCTCTGGATTTGACGTAAGGAGGAGGAGCGCACAAGCAGACTGTCGCCAGCTAAATTTGCTTACATGATGCCACTATATCTCTCAATGCTTGGAAAGAAATGCTAAAAAAGCTACGTTATTACCTCCAAGAATTCCGTTTTGATTAGAATAATTTTATAGCGTTAGTCAGTTCCTTCAAAAATATATAAATCAGCCTATAACTGATTGCTGTATTCTTCGACTTATTGGCATCAATTTAAAAATGCTCACAGTCATACACAGATAGACATTCTTGCAACTACTACATAACATACAACATAACTGAGCAAAATATTTCCTCTACATCTCATAATTACGCATTATTTTCCATAATAACAAGCGGACTGAACGTGATACTA
This sequence comes from Glossina brevipalpis, assembly GCA_000671755.1. Classification (NCBI taxonomy): domain Eukaryota; kingdom Metazoa; phylum Arthropoda; class Insecta; order Diptera; family Glossinidae; genus Glossina; species Glossina brevipalpis. The sequence goes on along the minus strand of KK351011.1, from coordinate 5,997,846 downwards.
AATAATTTGAATAAACGGAAGTAGAAACTAAATAAACGATAAAACTGTGTACTGAAATATTCAATTTAATTACTTTTTTTGTTTTTTTGCAGTACGATAATATAAATTCATGCCTAAGCCAGTTACGTTCACATGCGATTTCTGGCTTAGATAATATCACCACTACTGACATCTGCTGTGGACGATTGAAGGCAGTTTTGGCTCTGTTCTTTGCTTTAAGTCGCTACAAACAACAGTCGAAGCAATTGAAAAACGTCAACAATACGAATGGATTTTCTATAAAAGCTGAAATACACCAACAACCACAGACAAATACTTTAAGCGTTAGTGTTTGTAGCGGGGTCGGAGAGAAAGTAAGCAACAATTCAGCAGCAACGTTATCATCCATGCAAAACGGAAACGACACAACAGCAATGGTGAATAGGTGAGTTTTTTCCTCTTAAATAGTGATATTCACAATTAAAGAAATCCTTCTATTTTCGGTAACATCATAAATGCATGTAACAGAGAAAATGAGAACTAGAGCAAAAATGATAACGAATAAAGCAACAAGCAATTACGGCACTTCTTGATTGAAATTAAAAAACTCTCTCTCTTGTTTGCTACGCATTCAAGCAATTTTTTTAAGTTTATTAGGGTATTGGGTACTTGGCATGAGCATAAATACACACAATTTTTGTTTTTCAATACGTAGAAGAGGGATTTTGGACACAAACCAGGCGGAACCGTAATAGAATGAAACATAACCAAGAATTACAACCCAAAAAGCATCGCTTATTTGTTGTAAAAGGTAAAAATGGAAATGAAATGCATGGTGAATTGCCAACACAAAAAAATTAACAGAAAAAGCTTTTAAAAAGTAAGCTAATACCCAAACCTTAAATTCGTTTTAAATCTACGACACTTATTTTTTATCATCCACTTTCTGGATTTCTTCTTTCCATAACGTCCCTGTCTTTAGTTCTTCTTTATATAACGTCCCTAAATATGATTGGAATATAAGTGGTGAGCTTCGTCAATTGGTTGTAAAAAATTTTTAAAAACTTAGAAAAAATTTTCAATGTCCACGACTTACAAAAAATTTTCAAATGTTTAAAAACTTAGAAAAAATCATATGATAATAAGTAAAAATAACAAACAATTACGCGCATTCTGAAACTGAAACATGCTAAAGAAAACAGTAAAATGGGACAGTTCGATATTAAGCGCTATAATTTTGGATTTAAATTTCGATAGTTTCCGATGAATTATACAAAAATATTGAACCAACTCTTTGTCATTCACTCTCTGTAGCTAAGTAAGCTAAATTAATTTTGGGCGTATCTGTTGGCTAATGTAATTTTTTTTGAAAGTTTTTGGAAATATTTGTCCCAAGTTTAAGATTAATATCCATGTTAAGTAATGTTTGTTTGTTTGTATGCCAATTAACTGTACTCCGTCTCTCCCTTCTCTATGAGGTTTTTCTATCCCCAAAAAATTCATCGTTTTCGAGGTGATTTACGTGGTGTGGAGTTTTAGGGGAAATGAACAAGACGAATCAATTATGGTTATGAAGTGTTTAAAGGGAAAATCAACTCTGCTTAATATGAACAAGAAGAAGCAATCTCTCATTGTACCCGGACTGTACTCTTTTTTGTATTTTCTCTAGCGGGGCAAAGTACAATTAGCAAATATTTTTGGGTTATGTCTATCTTTTACATACGTTTTCGTTTAGATTTTTATTCACTTATTTCTCTTTAAAATTAATAGGTTAGCGAAGGTTGTTTTTGTTGTTTCAGACTTTCACAACATAAGCGAATGAGGGTTTTGGACACAAGCCGAGGGGGATATTAGACATAAACCAAGCAGAACTGGTATAATTGAATGGAAAATGAAAATTTGTAGTAAAGGTCTTTCATTAAAAGATATTATCTAACATTTGATGAAAGAAAACGGCTGAAGGTCCGCCACAAACTTTGAACACACTGCCATACACAATCGGCTCTTCCCCAATTTCATTGATTACTGACGAGATATTTTCATTACTTTGTCCTTTACTTTGCTTTCTTGTCTTTTTCCCTTGCAACCACCCGGCGTGCAGCCTGAGTAGAAATACTGTGGTGACAATTTAACAAACGACGAGCATCTGTGATTGTGCTACACGCTCAGGAAACATGATGAAACTTTAAATTAATCTAGATATTATTACATCTGGAAGTACAAATAAATATATTAGAAACTGAAAATTACAATTTTAAAAAGCATCTTGATGAAAGACTCCAAATAAAATTGGAATTTTCCCGTCTTTTAACAAAGAAGCATTTGAAAGTTGAGTAGAAAAGAATATTTTATACAGAAAATCATAGTACGATATTAAAATGAAAGTATTTACTGGATCGTAGAACGTCTAGTTTCTGTCCTAACTAACATCTGACTTTATCAAACCATAAATAAAAGACCTGAAATAGATAATTAAAATTGCTTTTAAACCTCTTAAATTTATTCTGTAGGTTCTTAACAATTCAAATATGTTATAAATCATTTTTTTTCTTCTTTTTAAATATATATTTCCCTTCATTTACTTGGAAAAATGATATTTATGAGTTAGTATCTGTCCTTTATGCAAAGTAAACACTTATAGCTGATGAAACTGCCTTAGATTTCCGTTACACATTTACATTTTTAAGTACACTTTAGATAGAAAGTCACCAACACTTGCTTGTTGTCAACGAATGTTTATTTTTGATTTCTCCTTCTCTGCTATATGGAAAATGAAAGTTAAACGTTTCCATTTTTAACGACCACATTCAAACCGAATGTTCATCTCCGTCTTTGCCTTTTTCTCTTTTTTCCTCAAAAGGTCCCAACCAACTGTTGTATGAGACCGTAACAACAACTTCCTGTTCCTGTCTATGGATATTTTCCTTACACAACACAATTTTGTGGGTTGACTTTTTACAAAACAACAAGTTTTCTAATTTTACGGCAACAAGAGCCCCAACTGTTTACATGCTGACAAAGAAAAAGTTCCCTTTTTTCTTCTTCTTCTTCTTCCTCCTTTTTAGTTTTATTTTCTTTGCTCTTATGCTTGGATATACTTGAAAATTCAAACGGTTTAGTAAATTTGCACATGTGTGCGCACATCCTTCGATTGTAATGTTAATTCCGGCTAAGAATGTATCTTAAAACTGACGAAGCATGTTTTATAGGAGAAATATTGTTGTCAGTGTGATGGGTAGAACTTTCTCTCTCTCTCCCTCTCTCTCTCTCTTTCTAAACTTTCAGAGTGCATAACTTAATTTCCGTTAAACAATGTCGTAAATTATATTAAACATTATTTGATAAATGCCAGAAAAGGAAAATGCTTTCAATCTTTCTATCAAAAAAGCAAAACAGATTTTCTGGTAAATATTCTTAAATGATTTGATTAGGTTTACTTTAAATGGAAGTTATCTCGATGAGTATAACAACCAGGGAAAGAGAAATTAGATAAACACGCGCCATCCTTTACAATAAAACAAAAAATTTCTTTTTTTTTAAATTTCCTTTGAAATAATTTTATATTCTATCCATTTAAAGAAGAAAGTTGTAGTTTATTTGAGTAGATGCTTTCATTTATATTCGTGAAATATAAGTTGAAAAGTTTAATACATCAAAATTGAACGGAGATAAAAAAAATGGTATCAACCTATTACGAACGTCATTAAATGTATGAAATATATTTCAATACACATCCACCTATATACAAACACAAAATATATGCTCATACATACATATGTATCAGTCATATCATTTGTTAGTAAATAATAAAAATATTCATCTAAAAAGTGTGAAGATTTGGCCCCTGACACGTTTGGAAATAACAATAAGGTTTATTGAAACTAAAGTTTTTCTCTATTTTTATTTTCCACTGTTAGAGTCTACGTCTGCATGAGTGTAAGGTGTTGTAAAACTAACAAAATGGATTTATCTAAAAGCAAGTTATTTATAAAATCTATTGGACTAAACATAATGTGTAGGTTATGCAAATTATAGTTGAAATTGTTGTATAAGTAGCATACTTTTTCAATAATAATGAAACGAGAAGCCATTGTAGCAGCATAATAAAAGTGTTTTTTTGACACTTCATTTTTTCGTTTTTTATTTTTTGGGATGGAATAAAAGGTCGTGGAGGTTATTAAGCGTATATTTAAGTATTAAAAAAAGGATATTTTTGATTTTGAAAAAAATAATGCGTTTGACAAATATTATTAATTATAATATATATATATATGTATATATAATGTATATATTAATATACATCAAATATAATCCAGATCTATAGTTAGGAAGAAAATCATACGACTTTTTAAATCAATTGGTTTTTGTGCATTTGGAGATTATTGGATGAAAAATTTGAATTTTCGATCAAAAATTGAATCATTACTGAATAATGTTTATTGGTAGTAGTTGGACTAAGGAAGTTCATTAAAATTTACACCAGTCTTCTGGAATAAAATAATTTTTTTAAAAAGCGTTTATAAAAATAAGTACAAGGAGACAATATTTTCAAGAATAAACTATAAAAATTGATTTTATTGCTTAACTACATGACACTACAAGCTCTTGTAAAATTTATAAATATTAAATATTTTTCTGCAAAAACTTTAAATTTTGTTGCCCCAAATGTTTCCGTACATAAGACTGCATGCCTTTGGCATAAAAATTTTCATAGCAAAAGTGCCATTTGAAATACATTGTCATTCAAGCAATTTGATAATTTACGAGAAAGTTTTTCTTTAAGCCGACGGGGAATCCTTTCATACGCCAAACAAAATGAATTAAATTTATATTTAAACAAATTAAAGGCAGGATAGCTTTCATTTGCATATGTCTCGTATACAAACATACAATTATTGTTGGGGAGCACAAGAAAAAATATCCTTAGGCTAGTGGAAGTTAAGCTGCTAACAGACAGGATTTCCAAGTATGATGCATGTATCCTTTTCGTTTGTAACTCTTGCGGTAAAAAGAGAAGAAAGTTGAAAAGTTAAATAATTTAGCACATTTAGTGGGATTTGGGGTTGTCAAAAGTGGCTCCTAATATGGGTAAATGTATGTATACTTGAGGGCACACTTCTAAATTTCAACATTTCAAAATTAATGGTTATGATGTTGATTAGTCAATGTTAGACAAGAGTTACAAAATCATATTTATGTTTGCATATCTGCACATTTATTGAATTCTCAATACACTCTAGTTTTCATAGAAATTTTTGACATACAGCTCCTGAACGTAAATGCAGAACAAGAATAAATTTGTAGTCTCTGTCTTTACGTCGTTTCCCATTTAAAACTGAAACGCGTTGCAAATTTCACAGTAAGCTGTAAATTATATTGTTCGTATGCATAGGAATTCTTTTTTCAGTTATTGCTATGCCTATAATAAGTGCGGCTGTGTAAATGCCTTCAGTTCTTCTCTTATGCACTTCAAGCAATCGAATCTTTACCCCCTACGTCTCAAGTGGTCTATCACAACTGCTATAAATTGTATACAAGCTTACAGATGTTTCCCTTCGTGTTCTATATGCTCAACTTTACTGTATGATTACAGTAGTTCATAGAGTGGTAATCAAGTACACTTACATTTAACTCAATGTTATAGTCATGGGCTTTAACTACAAGCTGAAGCCCATATATTTACTCATACTAACATAGACGAGGGAATGTTTTCATTTGGTTATTGCCTCAATAAATATGTCGCATGTTGTTGTTTGCAACTGTATGGGAACATATTGTCTTCTCCCATTAATGTCTGTCTATTGATTTGACTACTTGAGATGACAGAATGAGATGCGACTATAGTGACACTAGGGAGGGTCATTGGGTGCTTCAACTAGTCTTTAGTAAAATATTTACTGTCATCAGTTATTTTGCTACAGAATTTCCCTCGTACTCATTTTAGTAATGCGTGCAATTAAAATTGATTTAATTTTAAGAATTTAAATTTGGAAATAAGGATTGGATAGTTTTAAAAGAAAGCGTCTCCCCAAATTTATGCTGAAAAATGTGTAATTTCAGGAGAAAGTTAAAGCTCAAAAGAACGTAAAAAGGTTTTTTGAGTAAATGATGATACTTGTAAATCGTTATCCATTTCGAGGAGGAACTGTTCGATAGAAATGAAAATGAAAGGTAATGGATATATAGTTAAAATAATACATAAAACAAAGTTTAATCTTTATATTGACCAACTAAAGATTTCAGACCCAACAGACTTGACAATGAGACAAGACAAAGCGCAATTAGGAAAGATATTTGTTCGAAGAGAGAACGAGAATACCGATTATCTGGTTCTGACAGCGACATACATAAGGTATTGCCTACAAAATTTGATTATTGAGAAACCCATATTTCTTTTAACGAACACAAAAAAAACACAAAAGTCGAACAATTCGGCGGTCACCTCTCCACTCTCTCATCACTTCACGTCACGTTAAGAAGTACCTATCTAAAGAGAATTAAATAATTTACCTGTTACCCTGACCTGTAGAGAACTTCCTCTCCATCTCTAGATACGTGGGAAGAACTGAATTATTTATTAGGTGTGTAAATAAGTTTTCAGTCATTTTTATGTGAAAAATAATATTTTTCTCGTTTTAATTACATTTTACGTGTACGACTTCCTCAAAGTGTCCATAATATAACGTTTGTGGTGACTACATTCGGTAGATAGTAATTGAAACGAATTTGAATGCACGAAATTAAATTTTTGAAGATTTTTTTCTATTTCTATTGAAATATTCAAGAAATTTAATATTCCCTGAACCACCAACCAACCTTGTCTTAGTTTGAACAAGAAAATATAATCCTTCTTAGTTCGAACTTTTCAGAAGTTCTCATTAACATTACTGTACCATGAAATGCGCATGTATGTAGATAAAGTTTTTTAATTTTTCAAACCCAGCCGATTTAATTTACAAAAAAAAAGAGAAAAAAGAAAGCCAATGGCAAAGTCAGAAAACAATTATCGAGGTTTTTTTTGGGTTTGTTTTCTGCTGTGCTCAGTGAAAGCGAGTGAAAGTTTACAGGCAAAATGATAGTAATTTTTTTAAGGCTTCATAAAAATTGTCATCAGCATTTCCATTCTATTCGCGTCCTAATGGCACATCTTTCTAACGTATAGTAGTCTTTTGAATTTAAATATTTTATTTAAGCAAAACTGCATCTAAGGTAGTGGGGCCAGTTTTACTTCCTCACTTCACATGATGCCCCATTGGGAACGTATTGTGCGGTCTGTCAAGCAGAGAGGGTATGATTACTTATTGCACTTGTGCCTTGGTTTCTCTGTTGTTTACAAACAGTAGTAGCCTTGTTTTGCTATTTGTTGCCGGCATTCCTCTCGTGCGTATGTTTGCCGAAAAACTGGGGGATGTTTTCGTGTATCTTTTACTATAAGTGTATACCAAACGCTTATTCGGTTCGTTTTTTTCTTTTTTTTTTGCTGTGCATATACGGATGAAAACATTTTTTCTACGAAATATGAGTACATGTGTACATCTATAAATTGTGTTGGACTGAGGTAGCCGCAGCAGACGTAATAAACATACCGTACAGACATATTTGTGGAGTTTTGTATTTTACTTCTAGGTGATTTCCGAAACTTTGGTAAATTCAAAAATTAAAAATCAAGGGAGTTTTTTAAAAAAAAGTTAAACTTTATATATATATATATATATATGTATGGGTGAAAAGTTACGAAACCTAATCGAAATATTACGATTTTCTTACCGTCATATAATGAAACAAATGTAATGGGTGGAGAGATCGAATATTTTTCTTAATTTCGTGCGCGCAGTAATATTTTTCAGTTGTGCTTAATTATATCAAAAAGCGGTAGGAACTTTGTTTTCGAATGTTTAATTTTTAAGCTATCGTTAAACTTTTTTCAATTTTATCTGTCAAGATTAAAAGGAGAGCAAATAAGGTTACATTCAATGTTTAAGTAAAGTGACTATATTCCTAGTATAAGCAGTCGGGTGAGCAATGCAAGACTAATGGATACAAAAAAGGTGAATATTTCTCTGTTGAGTACAACAGAGATGAAAATGTCTAATAGATTATCGAAATAAAACTTCGGAAACACACTCCTCGAAATATTGTGCAACCTCGTATGATTTATAAAATATACATAACTATATACACGCACATATTTTCGAAATATGAATCTGTCCCACATATTTTTCAAATATAAATCCGTTCCACATATTTCCAAAACATGAACCTGTTTCACATATTTCGGAAATATGAATCTGTCACACATGTTTTTCAAATATGAATCTGTCCCACATATTTTCCAAATATGCACCTTTTCCACATATTTTCGAGATATGAATCTATCCCACATATTTGCGAAATATGAATCTGTCCCACATATTTCCAAAATATGTATCTGTCCTATATATTTCTGAAATATGAATCTGTCCCACATATTGACGAAATATGAATCTGTCCCACATATTTCCCAAATATGCACCTTTTCCACATACTTCCGAGATATGAATCTATCCCACATATTTCCGAAATATAAATCTGTCGCACACATTTCCAAAATATGTATCTGTCCCATATATTTCTGAAATATGAATCTGTCCCACATATTTCCGAAATATGAATCTGTCGCACAAATTTCCAAAATATGTATCTGTCCTATATATTTCTGAAATATGAATCTGTCCCACATATTGCCGAAATATGAACCTGTCCCACATATTTTCCAAATATGAACATTTTCCACATATTTCCGTGATATGAATCTGTCCCACATATTTACAAAATATCTATCTGTCCTATATATTTCGGAAATATGAATCCGTTCCGCATATTTTCCAAATATGAATCTGTCCCACATATTTCCGAAATATGAATTTGTCCAACATATTTCCCTAATGTGAATCTATCCCACAGATTTCTCAAATATAAATTTTGTTCCACATATTTCTTAAATATGAAACTGCCCCATATACTTGACAAAAAATTAATGCTGTGGGTAAACTATCACTCAAGCTCGCAAATTAGCGAACGGCAGACTTATTATCGCAAGCGGGCTTCTTTATAATTAATAACTTAAGAAGTTTTTGCTCTTAAATGAAAGTAAAATTGAAGATTTTCTACTTAACACTTGCAATATTTTTCGAATGGCCACCCTTGGCTGTTTTTTAATAATTGTTTCATAATTACTTGAAACTGCAGTTATTTATGAATGCGTGCCATTCAACCCTCTTAAGGATTTGTAAATTAAAAGACTTTGCAGACTAGCCATGAAATCATAATCTGCTGCTAACTTCTTGCTAGCAATTTATTTTTAATCCCTTTGAAAACTGACACCATCCTTTAATGCTTGACCATGGATTTCAGTTTTTTTGCTAATACTAACCGATAAAAAGTTGCAAATACCGACAAACCTTTCATGTATAGTCATATGCAATATTAAACAATATGTTGTTTAAATTTCCGTTTAAAATTTCTCTTATCTTTGAACATTTGGTATCATTGGCTTTTCAGTCGTTTTTTTGTTTCGTGTTTGTTTTTTACATCAATATATATGAGCTGAATCAATAAAAATATTTGCATAGCCAGACAGTAATATATTACAACACCCTTACAATCATATAGCATACAGCATAAAGATAGATATAGTGTTTTTCTTATAATGTCGCCTGAAATATTTAGATTATCGTCCGTTCTAAAGATAATCTATTGATAAAAAATTATTTCGATAATTAAATAAATTATTGCATTCCTACCTTTGGTTGTATCTACTATTAAAAGATTTAATTTATTCTTATAATAATAATGAAATAAATTAAATTAAGAATAATTTAAAAAATCAAATAAAGCAATATTACTTTCTTTTTCGAATTACGATTAACTCCCTCTCACGTTGCTTACAAATGAAAAGTACTGTATACACTGAAATAATAAATCAACATTAAGTTCATCCTTTCATAGAACAGAGAGTTATTCAAATAATAAATTGTTATTTATATGCTGAACATATGAAATACATATTGAAATGAAAAGTAAACAAAATTATGTGTAATGGTATGAAATTTATAGCGTTATAAACTAACTGACCAACTAAGTAACCGTTCGTTATCTTTTTATAGTCTTTACTTTTTTCAATGTTAAGTTACACAATCAAATAGACAGAGGAAGACACAAAAAGATTTATCGATGAATCCATTGAAACGATAATAATGGGATAACACATCATCGTATTGTATGGATAAACGTAATTGAATTGAAAAATTAAATTTTTGCAGGATTGATATGTTTTTACTTTTTCTTTTTATTGTCACTTACGATATGAATATTTACGGCGCCCTCGCTACGTAAAGAATAAACTTATTAAGTTTTTCATTATAGGAATAATTCAGAAAGCGTGATCAAATATTAATATGCAGTCATGTGTACGTGAAAATTTATATTAATAAATGATTAGTGCGGAAAAAGAAGGCATGAAACCTGCAGTAAAGAAAAACAAAGAAATCACAAAGACTAGCAATGAAAATAAAATCCGTCCAGAAGATCCAAAGTAATAACACATCTTTTAATAAGACTGAGAATCAAAAATTTCAGTCAAATCTATGAGATGATTTTTAGCCGGTATTGCAGTGATCCAGGACAATTTGTATTTGAGACACGAATGGTTGAACGGACGGTAAAGCTACGGACGATAATGTTGGTATTATTATCGTTGGTTCATGGCTCAGGTATGCTTGAGGACGCATATACATGGAAATCTTTTATATTCATTTTCGTACTTAAATTTAAACAATTAATATATATTTTATATGTAATAATAATTATTCCGAGAGTAGGACTTTGTTTTACATGATGATAATGATTACCCAATAGTAGTTCCTTGCTTCGTTGATTTCATAAAGCCAATGCTTCATGTGTAGAAAATACAGAATAACTATGAACGTTCTGTCTTGTTTGCCTTATGAGCGATAAGTACAAAACGCGTCAAAAAATTGAAACAAATAAAAATGTTATCGCTTATAACTTATATTGAACATGAATAGTAACATCCGCCATAGAATAAGTACAGAAAACTTCAACCTTCTATTTTTCATAATTTATGAGCGAAAACCGGCAATTTTCTGGTTACACTTTAAAGTGGGCGTGTCGTTTAATCGATTTGGTCTATTTTCAACATCAGTCTGCGTGCAAGCATTTCTACCAAATATTAAGTCATTATTTTCATTTTAATCACCAGGGTAGTCTCAAGAGCACACATTCGCACAAATGGATAGACGGACGGACATGGCTAGGACATGGCTAGATCGATTCAGAATTTGACGCTCATCAAGAATAAATATGCTTTTTAGAATCACTGAACGTTCGCTTTGTGTCCCACGAACTTTGTGACCAAATGTGTAAACCCATTCTTCGGTGGTGGGTATAAGAATTCAACTTAGCATCGCTACGATATCTTATTGTTCGGCTTGCTCCTTTCTGGACGCAAAAGTATACCGAGTTTTTCTTTCGGATAATTCAACCGCAATGACATAATTCAATGCAATGGTACTGGCAACCTTAGCAGATCTTAACCGACAACTGTTCGTTTTAGCCTTATCGCCCGTTAGCTGCTCGGCTTAACGTTAATTACATCTAGCTGAATCTAGTGTTCCCACTCGAGTACATGACATGCGATCTCAAAACAGTTTTGAGTCATAGACTAAACCAAATATATAATTGAAAATGGTTGAAAACCATTGAAAACCATGGTTGAAAACCATTTTCAATACCAAAAGCTACATGGAAGAACTTTCAAATTTTTCTGCCAAATTTGAAACCGATATCTTCATTTTTGTGGCCAGGAGAATGTTTACTACAGATATTACATAAACGGACAGGCGGACGACGGACATGGTTCAATCGATTCTGAATTTGATGCTAATCAAGAATACATGTACTTTGTGGATCTCTGAAGTTTCATTCTGGGCATTACAAACAAAACGAGAAAATGAATATAACCCCCACCTTCAATGGTGGGTATAAAAACGTAAACATTGTAAACTTTTTAATTTTGAACGCTGTCGCTGCTGTGGTTTTTGCTACTAGTGTTGTTCGGATGCTGATTATTTATCTCTAATCTGTAATGTTCTCAGTTAGTTTATGTAAAAAGCAAATGTATTTATTTATTTTTATAAAAAATTCAACTTTAAGATCATTAGTCTTTAAGTTCTAATGCCTTAGTTTATTTAGTTTATTTTCCTTTACATATCGAGTTGTTAACTGGCTGATTGAATAATGCAACTTCTTTGTACCAAAATTAAAAATTAGTTATTTCCAACTTTCAAACAAATCCCGCGCGAGTGATTAATCTAACTTTTATACATTTCCGGCAAACATCTACTTTTTATATTCATCATTCATTTCTAACTTTGCATCCATTCTTACACAGTGTGCGCCCGTCGTCACTTCTTGAAACATCCACATTTAAATAAAAAACTGAACATTATAAGTTCAAAACGCAACTAGAGTTTAAAAAAGATGGCGATCCACTAGCATTCATGTCAACTATTCAGTACCTAACGGTATCGTATGCGCTTTGGAAAAACGGTGTAGCCAAAGAAGAAAATTCATCGAATCCTACATTTCCCACACACAAAACAATTTCATTAAAAACGAGAAATTTGCAATTTTTCAAATGTTTTCTTATCCTATAACTTCTACACGTACAACGTACCGAATCACAGAAAGTTTTGAAGTAAGTGTTTAATCTCCTCTCCTCCTTTTTATACCCACCGTCAAAGGTGACTTGTAATTTTTTGTAACTCCCAGAAGAATATTTCGGAGGCCCAACAAAGTATATATATTCTTGATCAACATCAAATTTAGAATCGATTTAAGCGTTCCCGTCGTCCGTCTGTCCATCTGTGTAATGTTTGTGGGAATCATTCTCATGGCCGCAAAGACGAAGATATCGGCTTCAAATTTGGCACGCTCACAGCTCACCTCTGCTTTCGGAAGCAAAAACAAATCGGATTTCTTGGTCATTACTCAAAAATCGTAGCAGATAGAATTATAAAAATTTCTACAAATACTGCACTCGACATAAATTGCAATTTAAGTTTTTGTAAAAATGTTTGTAACATAAATAAAGATACTTCTGGAACCATATAAAATGTATATATTCTTGATCAGTACGGAATTCGAAATCCGTCTGGAAAACGCATATTTTCCTAATTGGACTCGTCCCCAACCGGAATTATTCTCAATTGGGATTCCCAGCAACTGAAAACCGCCCCAATTGGAAATTCTCCAAATCGGAAATTCTCCAAACCGGATATTTTAGCAATTGGAGACTTTCCCAATTGGCCCCACTTACAATATAAGCTGAAATCACGCCTATTTACTGACTGTTTCGCTCTGGCTGTTTTGCACGGTCTTCTATGACAGGTCGTGTTTCGCAATAATCCGTAAAAATACAAAAAATCCACCGCGCCCACCTATTACAATTTAGTTTCTTCTCCATTTTTTAGATAAAAGTGGTGGGTATAAAAGATTCCGCACAGCCGGATGTAATTTTCTTACCTGTAAACATTCAAACAGTTAATTCGCTTGTATTGTTCGATGTGGCTACATTACGTAATTTGTTCTGCTCTTTAAATTCAAAAGAAAAAAACATATCTCACGATTAAACACTCTGCACTACTTTAGCTAATAAAATTCTTTAATAAAAAATTTTCATAAAATATCAAAAATTATACTTTTTTCCCATATAAAGGCTTTCTCTTCGTAGGCACGATTGTATGGGAGATAGTTCAAAATATGTTTCCATTCGATCCATTTTCAATAACGTTCGTCCTCGGTTCGGAACACGTTAGCATACTAAACTTCGCCAATATATCTCAAAAACTGCGACCTGTAGGTTGTACACAGAATATTGAACAGACAGACAGGCAATCTCAAATCGGTTCAACCGATTCTCAATATTATATAAAAGGCGAGACTATTGTGAGTCCTTCTGAGTGTTATACACATCCGAACAAACTTAGTATGCCACAAGTAGTAAAGGGTGTAAGGATTAAACATGAAATAAAGAAATATTAACGTTAATGTTAACATTGTCTTGTCAGTCTCGTCGCACTACCGTTCGTGATGAAAGCACAAAGAAAATATTCTATATTAACGCATCAAGAGATCTATGTATGACAACAGAGAGCTTAATGAGCTGCTCAACCAATAGCTACCAGAACGAAGTTAAAAAAGGGAAGCTGCGTAAAAAACGCAAAACCTTAAAAAAATAATAATTGCAACTGATTTATTGAAAATTAAAAAGGAGTTAAAACATGGTCGCCAAATGGTGGTGGGATTTATATTAAACAAAGAAATTTCTGCTTTCGTAGGAAGGATGCTTAAAAGCTGTTTCGCATATTGAATGGCACTTTTATGCTGCCATGCGAAGTAGATATCCACAAGTCCACATATACATTTATATTAACAGTAATATCATGACCAGTTTAAAGACTTTATTGATTCGGTTATGAACGTGTCACGTAGTGAAATTACAGTATTTTTTAGTTAACAGACTTTGTCTTACGTTTTCAAATTCCTTTCCTTTTTTAATTTTTTTCAATTGCGCTTGAATGAACCTTGCTGTAGAGCCAAGTGTAGGTAAACGTCAAGGTGGTATCTAAATAAACTGTAGTCAATTGCCCGCATTTTTCCCTCAATATGGAAATTTCTACTATGGGGAAATTTTGCTCCAGGAAACCGCTCTAAGTGCTCTAATAGTACCCAAACCGTGTACACTCAAAATAATAGAAAAAAATATTTGCAAAGTATCTGTGACAGCGATTTTTTCAATAAAAGTATATTTCAATTTACAATAAAAGAAAATGTACTGTAAAACTTCTTAGAACAAGGGTTGCATCAAATGTTTTTTATTACTATTATTAAAAAAGTGGTAAATGCCAGCAAAAAAAAACTGAAAATTACAGGGTTCTGCCCGAGTGTATGTAAAAGGATTTGCATACAATTTGGCTCACAAGTGCAAATGACAGATAGCGTTATTACATTAGACTAGAGTAGTGCCGAGAATTTTCAGCAACCTCTCAAAGTCGAGAGGTGTTCAAATAAATAGATTTATATGTAGGTATAAGTTTAGACTGATCTCCGATATTTCAAAATTCGGAATAGTAAATTTGATAAATAGCAAATTTAGCGAATCACTTAACAACTTCATGTTTGATTTACTGGAACAACGTGGTCAACATAATATAATAAACGTAGAAATAAGTTCTTTGGATTGAAATTGGCTGCTTTATAAAATGTACCTGACGCATTCATTTCTCCCGAAACTTCAGGACACAAGGTGTCACTCAGTGCATATCAAAGTGTAACAAATAAGAAAATTATACTCGGCTATTCCGAATCTTTTATGCCCATCACCTTTTCTTTCGAAAAAAACGTGAAAATAACTAAACTTTTATTTTGCAGTCTATGAGCACTGAGCAAAGCAGCCAGAAAACAAATGTGCTTTCAGATTATTTTACACTGTATGTGTGGCCTGTGATCAATTTGACATTTTCAATAGCAACTTATATGCAGCTCCATAAATGTGAAAATGCTTTTGGATCTTTCTGGTTTGGTTTATGAGTAGTAAGCAAAAAATCCGCTTTTTGCGCGCGATCTTTGATCGATTTGACCCTTTTTCAATACCA
The DNA here is from genome assembly GCA_000671755.1 of Glossina brevipalpis. Taxonomy (NCBI): domain Eukaryota; kingdom Metazoa; phylum Arthropoda; class Insecta; order Diptera; family Glossinidae; genus Glossina; species Glossina brevipalpis. Next base: position 5,982,151 of record KK351011.1, on the reverse strand, counting down.
ACCTACATACAAGAACTTCCAATTTCCAGTTTCTGCTAAACTTGACGCCGATATCATCATCTTTGCGGCCAGGTGAACGTTTACCACAGACATTACACAGACGCACATACGGACATAAATCGTTTCTAACTTTGATGCTGATCAAGAATATATATACCTTTTACGGCCAGGAGAATGTTTACCATAGACATTACACAAACGGACAGATGGACATGCCCAAACTGATTCTAACTTTGATGCTAATTGAGAGTATATATACTTTGTGGGTTCTCTAAAGTCTCCTTCTGGGCATTACAAGAAAATGACAATTTGACCCTCACCTTCGGTGGGGAATAAAAAGATGGAAGAATCTAACTACATATTTAGCGTAGGAATCATTATCCAAGTTTGCCGGAAACATTGAAAATCACTTTCCCAAGTTTCTAGAAATACAAGTATTTAAGACGTCATTTTAACAACAATTTATTCGTCGTCAGGTTTTCCAATTTTGTACATCTTAAAAGATGAAATTGACACTATATCAAGGAATCTACTTGATCATATAGTTCTTTGTAACTCTATAAGCTTTTGAAATGATCGAATAAAATTAAATCAATTTTAAACTTTTCTATCTTTGGAAAGATTTAGTCAGTCTTGTTTGTCTGCCTTTTTAACATTCTGCACTTTGTACAAACTGATCTAAGTGTTGCTACTAAACCGATCGCGATTAGAAGAACGAAATTACATTCGAGAAGTGGATGTACTTGCCAACCCCACCAGCCATTCGAAGTTATTTGATTGCCTGAGAGGGAAAATATCTTTTCACTCGATACATGTCGCATCATTTATATTAAAAATTGTGTATTAATGCAATTTCTCTTAAGTATTCATATACTTATTTATATGTGATATTTAGATAATTGATAGAAGAAGAAGAAAATCCGTAGTTCAATTTAGCTAATTATTCAAGCTGTCGTTCTGACGAATATATATAATTGAAAGCTAATAAGTGACGTAACCAAATGTAATGAGAAGTTTGGTTGTCTGTCCAACATGTTAAGGATGTACTATGTAGGCATAACTAAATCCAGTTCGCTATTCACATTAATTAAGGTCATGTTTAATTTAATGCGCTGTAAATATTTAAATAATAATAATATTTACATACACTTTGCGGTCGGTGGAAAAACAAAAGGCTTGTGATACATTAAGTGGAACGATATTGATTTTGTGATTGAAATCGTCAACTGATTCACTCTTACTTTCTATACAAATTTTAAAAGCGGAGAAATTTTGCAAGAAACTTTTGCACAAATATTATTCATGTTAAAAGCAAAAAATCTTTAAAAACTTGTTTTACAAACAGATCACAAACTAACCGTTAGACACACTATAGACACACAATAGATAAAAACTGCCACATTTTCTAATTGAGTTCACATGAAATTTAGTAAAAAAAAAGAGCTATAAAAAACAGAAGTGCAAAAAAAAAAAATGAAAAAAACGCATTATATTTGAAGACGAAACCTGACTATCCGTGAATTAGGTCCCTAATACATACTATAACAAACACCCAAGGACGCAATGAAGGAGAGTAAATAAGAGAAAGAAAATTTAACAACAACAAATCCACTTATTGATCTGCAATTTAAATTATATCTATTGGAGAAAACTGGTTTGCTTTTAATATGAAATTTGAAATGAAAAATGTAAAGTCTTGTTTACTTGCTTACGAATTGGAAAACCGATTTTAATTTATTAGCTAGACATTAACGGTAAAAATTAGTTATCGACAAAAAAACTAATTGATTATTGAACTTGACTGTGCGTGTATACGAAGTTAAGGTTTCTTTTCTTCTTTCAGTGCTGGAAATAGTTGATTTATGATGTATGTTTTAACTAAAAGTACTAAAGTAATTTGTCGCTTCCAGAACTAGTTGTCAAACATAAAACATAACTTATGGTCATGTTCCGTATATACTTTCGACGGAATGAGATTAAAAGCACAGACTTTCCTAAATTCTAAATACTACGAGACAAATCTTTAAAGATGGTTTCCTCGTACGTAGTAACATCCTAAGAAACTTCGTATCTTCATGAGTAAAGGCAAATTTCCGTACCTTTCTCGCAAACTTTGATAAAAGAAATAAAAGCTCTTTCGGGCATTCACGCCATCTCTTTTACTTCGCACATTTAGTCTCTACTCGGACGCAACAAAGTGTTTTCCGGGAGCGACTTAGGTCGTACTATTAAATCGCTTATGATTAAAATCATGCTTGTCCTGTGTAATTTCGCTTTTATATTTGTCTTTTAAACAATTCAAATATTAAAACAAGATCTTCCACTAAAATATTAGGGAAAAGTTAAGCAATTTCTGAGCAATTAATTGTAAAACAATTAAATAATTGTGACAATTTACTAACCATTCACATCATTAAACTATTGTCTTAATCCAAACTTTAAAAAACCATTTATATTTTCTTTAAATACTTTTGTGGAGGGATATGAAACCTATTAGTTAGCGTCTGCTCTAGCGTCAGAACTCATTATTCTATTTGACACTTTTAATTAGTTCATGTTTTTCTGATGATTTAATATATTTTTAGATAAGTGCACATGCAAAATAAATATGATTTGTGAAAGTACGCAACTCTTTCATAAACTAGCTACCTCAAGTTTATTGAACTATTTCGCGTTATGATGAAAATGATGAGCTTCTTCGAGTTATGTTTATAAAGTGTGCATAAGCGTTTATAAAACTTTTCATTTTTTGTGTAGAAATTATATATAAAGGAGACAATTAATTATGTTTAGTTTTTCATAAATGAAAGGGATATATTCATAATTCAGAATTGGCATTGTTTAATTAGTATGCGAGCTACGTGTTATAACCCAATGTAGATTTTTATCTGTTAGATTATAAATTAATTTCCAGCGTAACTAAAGCTATTTAAAGATATTAAGAAGTTTCTCCGAAACGAATAAAGTTAAACCGAAAAAAAGCATACGATATTTGACAAGTTCGATTAATGAAGAAACTTTGAATTAAGTTAACCCAATTTTTCTCAGCAGAATATTTTCTCTTATTTGTTTTCTATATGTTAAGTTTTTCGAACTTTTGTAGGAAAATTTGTTATTAATACTATAATTATAAAATAAATGATTTCAAATATCAGCTTTAGAAAGGGTGTTCAAAATTCTTTAAAAATCTGTTCAACTTTACACTCTCACTCCTTTTTCTTGCTTTTTTCTCTTTTTCTGTTTTTCATTCTTTTTTTGTAATTTTTCCTTTTTTTCGTATTTATAATGCTATTTATAGTTAAAACAACACTACTACAACAACTTTATAGCATAAACATAAAAGACATCATATATTATTTTGTCGATCATAAAATGAAAACATGTACTCTAACGCTCATACTCATAAAAGCAGAGAATAAATTGCATATTAAATCAGGAAAAAATGCACTTCAAACTTTATGAGAAGTTTTTCCTCTTTGCCTTGCTTTCAAAAACAAAAACACGACCTCAAACGTGTTCTGTAACCAACTGCAACATGATAAAAATTATACTTCTATGGTTTTCAGCTGTTTGGTGGTCGGGCCGAATAACCGGTTATCGTTTGTTTTGTTTTTATACATATTCGTAGAGTTCTAGAAAAATATTAGTTTTAGCGGAGTGGCAAAAAAGGTGGTGGAATTGGTCGTAAACGATTCAATTTTGTTTCATGTACGAACCACAACTTGTTGTTGCTCTTGCCAACTCCAAGAACGAAGTTGTAAAGTAAAATAGCAGACAACAATTTTAGTTGTTTAGCGACCTTTGAAATTGTTGTATGCATTGAAAGAAGTGAAATTAAAGAGAATGCCGTTGATTGTGATAGTTTTTTAAAACTTAAATTTTGTGCCAAATTTATAGTTATAAGTTTTATAAGATATTTTTAAATAGTCACATTTAATGAGCATTTGTAACCAATGTTCAAGAATATGCCATATTTTCAAAGATTTACTCAAAAAAATCGTTTTATAACAGTTAATTTGCATATCAAAAATTAAGCAAACTTTTGTATGTAGAAAACCGGTTACTATTTGAGATTTGGATCTCTATTAATCATTATGTGCCAATACTATGCAGATCGTGTTAATCAAATAAGTGAAGATAGTTGTTTACAGATTAAATGATAAATTTTAAAAATATGATCACAACACATTACCGTAAAGTGTTCGTTTAAGAAAAGGAATCAAAATATGTGATCAGTCAGGATTGTTGTGATTACGTTTTTATTTATTACTAAAAAGTATGAAAATCAATATTTTGACTTGCAATTGACATACTAGTGTACAAAGGTTAATAATTTTAAAAAGTGTATAAGTAAAAGTAAAAAATTTTTGATAATCATTTTCTTAAGCTAGAGTAAAAATAACAAAATCTTTTTTAAACATTGATTACTGAACTTGCCTGTGTGTGTAAAAACCGTAGGCTGTTGCCTTCATTATGATTGGTTCTATCTATTATTTCACACTTGCCATTCTTTTCCAATATTTCGTTAAAATATCTCGTATATTGTAATGGAACAAACCCTAATTACAATGAAGATCCTTAAACTATGCTTGTATTCACATAGCTATGGAATCCGAAGCTATTATGCTCACTTTATAACACGTATATTGAATTGCATCAATCTTTAAGATAGGAGGCCAACTTGGGCATTTCTAAATTAGAAGCAAAAGCGAAGGTCCAACAAAAAATTAGAATAAAGAGAACTAATATAAAAAAGCTGTTTATGTATAGTCACAATTTCCATATCCTCAAGATTCTTACTGTTTTTTTTTTTTTTGTGAAAAATTTACCTAATGTTCAGTACTAGTCGTGACTTTTCCTCATATTTCTGGTAGTAAATATATTATTTAACGGAAGAAGAATTCAATTTTTATAGAAACAATTATTGATATTACTAAGGCAACCAAAGTTCTGCTTCAGTCGGATGTCTAACATCGATCACTCTAAATAATAAAAAATATGATGGGCTTATTTGACGCCGCCGAGCGGTTATTTGCTTAGCAACATATTGTGAAGCAATACCCACTTTTAATTAATTTATCCTTAAGTATTTTTTGTATAAATAAGGTCGAGAAGTTCACAATATGCTGCTGATGGATATGGTGAAACATGGTTTAGTATAATTAAAATTAGAGTTAATTTAACGAACCCCCTTCTCATTACTAGTTACATCAATAGGCAGAAAAATTACAACGCGGTAAAACATCGTTCGAGCTTCCACGTCATCAATTCTTATGGAAAGTAATTTCGTAGTTTTTACAAACGTTCCCGTTTCAACGCCTCAAATTTTTGGCGTCCTTAAGAGCTTATTTCTTGTAATCGACGCTTTACAATTTGTCGGCTGTAATAACTGTTTTTAGCTCGAAACTAATATTGTTTAACCACATGGATTATTACCAAAACGGATCTAGAACTTCTAATCTTTTACTACTTGAAAGGCTTCAACAGTAGTTTTTAAACAAGATAGCATGTTTGTACGAAATTGGAAATTATTAAAATCAAAAAAAAAAATAGATGATTAGTGTCGAATGTGAAAACTTACTTCTTTTATACTTTGTCGTGGACCTGTTGGAATGACGGTTCGGAGTAATAGCAAAAATTAATTGCTCAATAAGCTAAAATCATATAAAAAAAGTTACATTCAATGCCAAACTGTTGTTTATGCTAATCACATAAAACACGCAAAAATATTAATTATAGTATAAGTTAATGCGTGGTTTTATGTCTTCGAAAAGTTCATTAATTTTAATAACTTAATAGAGTGATACTTTGCTCCCATGCTTTACTTATTTTATGAAAATAGTTATTTTATCAAAACTTTATGTCTGAAAATAAAAACAGAAAAATAATAATATCACCTTTTTTTATTTTCTCAATTTTAAGCGAGATTTCTATTCAATAATTTATAGTCTTTGTTCTGACTTTTAAATTCTCAATGCTCAATGCTGATATCATAGGTTTTGGTTTATGCATGAATTTGCAAATTATTTCTGTGTGATAAAACACATTCATTCTTGATTATTATCACACCGCATTAACTTTTCATATAAATTACCCGTATCTCCGCTTTTCGCAATGTTTTGGTCGCAAGCGAACCTAGACAAAACCATCAAGGAAGATACTGTTACTCATTACTGTTGCGACGAATACTGAATGCCCACTAAGTGAAGATTGAAATAATTTCTACTCTACTGACACTACTTTTACTAATTTTAATCAACTTGCATATTAAGAGATATTTAAATTTTTGGTTTTTTAATTAATTTTTTGTCAACTAGCAAAGAGAGAGTCGCCAATTCTTGGACTTAGTCTATTCAATTGATTATAGAGTATATGTACGTGAAATTTCGATTTTCTATTAAAGAATTTTTAATTCCGAAGACTATGATTCAAACGTAATCTGATGCTGATTAGAAATATATACGGACATATGTATAATACATAGAAATGCATGAATAGAAATATATACGGACATATGTATAATACTCTTCGCATTTTAAAAACGATATGACAAAATTTATATGCTTTCATGAGTGTAGTTCACAATGGTCATAAAAAACCTAGGCAATGTTTTTCTATGCGCAGAATAGTGGTAAGGTTTTTGCGTTAACATCATGTTTGGTGACAAAATATACAAACACACTTGCACATATTTTACACTTGTTTGAGCTGGCTGGAACGCGATAGAAAATCTTAGTGTTATATGGTCTGCGAACAAATAACCGTTAAGGAAAAATTTAATTTATGATCACATATAATAAGCTAACATTTTTGCGGGACGTGGTTAGGAGGCAGTATAAACCTAGCAGCGTAAGTGTAGCCTTTTCAAAAATTTATTTTTTAATATTCTCTATTTTTATTCGTCTATAAAAGCGAAAATTCGTATCTGAGTACTAACAGCATTAACTCAACTCGCAGCAGTCGCATTTGTATCTGAAGTTTACTCACTTTTGTTACTAAATTTATAGAAAGAAATCTAGCTTCCAAGTTCTTGTACTCGACTTTAACGAACTGATAGACATATAAATAGTACGATGTCAAAAGATGGATTTCTCCAGTACGTATCTAAGGAATGTTAGAAATTTTATGGAGTGTATCCTACTTGTTGCCGAAGAGGGAATATAGACAACATAAAACAATTTCTTATATACATGACAGATTTGGAAACTTGTTCCATAAAAGTCTATCTATTTATAAAAGGTGGATGCTTAGAAGTATTAACCCTCTTTGACTAGTCTTCTTCGTTATTATAAAAACAACATTTACAACATCACATTACAATCATTTTACAGTGCTTTATCGTTAATCTTTATGGTCTCAGTTAATTTATAGATAATTTTCATAGTGCGTAAAGCGATAACCGGTCTTTACACAATGGCGCGTGTCTTTAATTAATCATTACTTACACCCCATTGGGATTATGTGGAAAACTAACCCATCTTCTCGCTTTTCTTTGTTTTGTTTGTGTTTATGTATCTGAGAACTAGTTTTCGTTTTTTAAATGAAATATTTGTTATGTTCTCTTTTTAACTTAAGATATTTTCTTGTGCTTTTTAGTAACTTGTTTGAAATATTTAACCAAAAAAGGGATACATTTTCTGTTAGAGCTAATGTTAAAGCCTTTGAAAAGAGACGTAGTGAAGAGCGGGAAAGAATTGTGCTTTCAATTGAAACAAAAGAGTTGAAAGCCGGGTAATAAAAGGTCTTAAGGTTTTCTAGTTGACACTTTACAAAGATAATGGAAATGACACACAATTTAGAGCATAGAGTGTTATTTACAGCCATGTTAGTAATCTTTGCTTTTGAAATATAATTAAAGATCAAAGATAACTATTGAAACGTTTGACTAAATGTAACGAAATGAATAAATTGTAATTAACTCGAAGAAAAGGTTTATAATATATTCTGACTTTATGCCCCTACTTTTTAATTGTTTAACATAAAATGTAATTCGAGTTTCCAATTGACAGAAGAAATTTAACAGTAAATCCTAAATGGTTGACATTGACATTGTTGCCGTTAATAAAACTTTCACCCTCAGATTCGTCTAAAATTTCAAATGTTTTCAAAAAATCTTTTCTTTTTTTTTGCCCTTTTGATATTGGTTTTCAATTTTCTGCTTGCACGCAATACAACGATCAACGCCCGTTCCGCTGACATTGACAAACTGTCAAAATAAGAAATAAACAAGTTTGTTTGGGATATTAATACAAATGTATTGAAAGTTTTTCAGGCAGACAACTGAAAAAATACATTTTTATCCGTAAAATTCCTTTATTATATTTTTTTTAAAAAATATAGTACAAACGTAAACAGCTGCTAATCCTACGGATGTCATTTTTGTGATTATATTTTATAGAAATTTTGACAATTTTATCACTTTCTTATAATTAGGTTGTAATAATGTCAAAATATGATATGCATTTTCTTGATTGAATTTTATACGTTCTCAGTTTGTTTTCTTTGTTTGCTTCCTTTCCCCCTTTTTTTCTTGCTTTTTTTTCTTTTCAACTTAGTGTTAGGGTTCACAACTAATAATTATACGATTAGTTTCAAATTTACGATCGAACGAATTCGTCCGAAAAAATGAAAGAAAACTCTTTGAAGATTAGTTGGCTGTCTCTACTTGACAACGTTAATAATTATAATAAAAAATATTAAGCATACCAAAGTCCAAAGATTATTAGAAGGAAAAAATGCCAAAAGTCCGTAAAGTAGAGGTTAATGTAGTGTTCGCACAATTTGCTTAAGCTGTAAAGTAATAATTTTATTAATTGTCTTTTTATCATGTGAGACATAAACTGAATATTTAAAATAAACTTTAATTCTCTTTTTTTTCACAATCTATGTGCACCTATGCCCCTTTGCCTGATGAAGTTGTATAAAGCGGAAAAGCACAAAAGCTGAATATATTTCTTCAACTATTACTTACAGTACTTCTTTTTCTTCATTTACTTTATTGTGATAAAATTACAAAAATAATAACTTCTTTCCATCTAAAAGCATGCAGACTTAGAAAATTTAATTTCTCTATCAAAAATGTTCTTATTCTAATTTCTTATGACATATTTGCTTATCTTATTCGATATTTGAAGATAATCCGTTCATTTCAAAAAGTGGACACATATACGAACATAGATCGATTCAAAAAGTCATATTAAAGAAAAATACATGTTTGTACTAAAATGCTTTTGCGAAATTGTGAAATTAACGCATCAACAATGAATGGATAGAGATTAATGTAAAAGTTTACTAAACTAGCACAATGGCTTGTCCAAGAAACGTAAACGACAGCAAACTACCTGGCAATCGTTACTATTTTTCAATGTTGTTAAATTGTCTGTTTGTTTGTAAGTTTGTTTTTTCCTAGACTATATGACAAGCTCATGTCAAGCGTCAAGTTGACGCCTGTAATTGCTGTTACACATTTTATTTGCACTCACTCAGGCATTCTCACACAGAGATTATTGGGTATAAGCGTTCCACGAAGTAATATCCATACTGCAGGCATACAATGCAGATAAGCGTCGTACTCTATTATCTGTAGCTTGAGCGCAATAGCTTGGTCGCAAACACATGGTGTTGCATACAAAAATTTGTTGTATCGTGTTTTTTCTTAAATTATTTTATATCGTTGTTTTTTCGATATTTTTTCTTAACTTTTTGTTTCTTGCATTGATTTGCAATTCATTACTATGCAACAAAGTATCAAAAACATATAAATTGTATTCTCTTCGCGTGTGAGTGTTAAGTGTTTGTTGTTGGTATTAATTTAACGTTATATCGTTTACTTTGGATTTTATACTGAGTTTTTTTTCTTCCTTATGTTTGCGTTTTTATTAGACGTGAAGCCTGTAACAACATAAATTTGTCACAATTTATGGTGAGATATAAATACTTTTTGCAAAGGGAAGAAGAGGGTGTAAATATAAAAATAATTTAAATGATTTATGTACACTCAAGAATCGTTAAATTTTTACAATAAATTATGATGAAACTTATTGAGAAAGCGGCAAAATCTACCACATGGGGGATCTAAATAAATATCGTAGAGTTTGTTAAGAACTTACAACTGTTTTGTGTACCAAATCAAGCGCGTTCGGATCCATGCAATATGAAAGACATAATCGTTTCCGCTTCTGTTATTCGAGGGAATTCAAGTGTGACTATAAACTGTCCTTTTTTTATAACTTCTAGTAATCGAATGATGAAATACAATAATTGCTTCTCTATAATTTTGAAACTTAATCAAGCAACAATAAACTCATTAACAAATAGTCAAATGAATGAATTTTTTTAAAACAACAAAATTTTAGTTTTTTATAAAGCTTCGAAAAATCGAAGTATAGAAGTTATTGTTGTTATTTGTTTCAAATGCGAAGTTCGCATTTTGCTAATGATCACCAAAAAAAAAACTGGTATTTATATCACTTATTTCTTACTATTTGAAAAATTCAGTTGATGTTTCTTTTAGGCAGTTAGAATTACTTGCATGTTCATAACACACTAATTCGCGGTGCTGACAGATAGATGTTGTCTCTAAATAAAAATTCATATTATTTTTAGAAAGTGGCAACTCTTAAACTAAGTCCAAATTTCCTATCATTTCGTTTACAACAATGGTTTTTGCCATGCAAAATCATTAAAATGATGAAAAAAACCAAATTTTGGATATTGAAGACAAAAAATTCCGTTCCAACTCAGCATTGTGAGTGACTTTTAAGACTGCATCACAACAAATTAGTGTAATGGACTTGACAGTACAAATATTGGCGTTACTGTGCTATTATATATATGAACGGTAATTTCCAGTGAACTACCAACAAATTAATAAATAAAGGCAGCGTGGGGAGTATGTTCAGTTTTGCAGGCGATTTTAATGGATTTCCTGGCCTGTAAAATATTTGTTTATCTTTCCGATATATGGACGTTTTCCATTATCCGTGAATCAAGTTAGGTAGGAAATGTATCGCTTTGCGCATTTATTATTTTTTAGGGCAGACTTATTTGAAACATTCAAAAATCTGCTGGAATATATGATGTTCTATATTGTGTATATTCAGCAACATACTGATACACCCGTATCGTTGTAATCAGTGAAGTCTGAATAATAATTATTGATTGATTATCGAACTCAATCCAACGAGGGAAAGGTCTTACCAACAGGAATTAGAAGTTTATCATTTCGCAGCACTTTGTCTAAGTGGACGTACCCAATTATTAACTTGATCAACTTCAACATTTTGTTCTGATGTTTTTTTGATAACCCTTAACTCACGTTTAGCTTTAGTGGCTGCTTACTTGATCATCAGCTGCAAAAAGCACACGAGTTTCATGATGCCGCCGACTAAAGTAACGAAAATCATTATTTGCTTTTCTTATAATACTTTCTCAACATTTCGAAATTGGAAATTCAAAAGAAATATTAATAAATTTTTATGTCTATTCATCTTAACCAGTAAGCGATTTTCCTAACAGCAGGAATGGAAGAGGCCACGTAATTTTTACAATATTTTTGTTCATCTAAAACAAGTCGATCACTGTCTTTCATTTTCCAGTAGCTATTAAACTTAATAATTTCATATTACTATCAATGCTATAATCATTTAGCATATTATTTTATCTACTTTAAAAGCACGTTTATCACGAACCTTATCCATTTTGCGTAATTCCTCTTTAATTCAAGTGCACAATTTTCCTGTTTTTGCGCGTACTCTTAAGCTTTTAATGGAAGACTCTAACAGCTTAACAGCATTTGCCCTCAAGCCTTGTATGCATATACTTTGAAATTGACTTTGAAATCATTTTTATTAAGTTACAGAATACTTTTGTTCACTTTTCTATCTTCGATACCTCTTTTTGATATGCTTCCGCTGTTATGAGGAGGATTAAAGTTTGGTCACGTACAGGTTTACATTAAAACCACACAATTAAAAGTAACTTTATATCTATTAAGAGAAAGCAAAATATGAATATATTTACAAGATGAAATTATAAAAAAATACATTAATTTCGTTTTACTTACTTGGGTGTATAGAATGTCTAATAATGAATATATTTTCGTAAATTGTTTGGCAATATTGATAAGAAACTTCTAAATTTATTTCTGTTTTTAATGTTTACTTTCCAACTTTTATTATGAGATTCATAGTTATTGTTGTATTCATTTCTTACTTTTTGGCCGTAGGAAACGGATATTTTTTATTTATTGTTTTTCGTTCAGTTGGGTCTTAACGCGTGACAGGTGCTGTTAATATATGCGACAGTGTTGACGTCAAGTTTAACTTGAGTAGCGGTTAAGCTTTTCCTGATTTCTCTTTTAAAACATGAATAATCGCATAATCGCATTTAATTCATATATCAAGTGATAAGTTGCGTTCAGCCTGCTTCAATATTTAAACGCTAACGCAATATGTGTTACAGATTTCTATAAATATTTTTATAAGAAAAAATTTTAAATTATAGTCAATAACAACCTTATCGCATCTACAACATGATCCGCATAAAGATAACTTAAGCAAACGAATGCTTAATAATTCCAAACTCCACTTTTATTTCTATTCATTAATTTGCAACTAAATTATATTCATTTTCTTGATTTATAAATTGAAACACATCATGACGAATTAATAAATAAATAAATTAGTAATAAATCTTACCTAACTAAATTCATACTTTTGACGAGTTGCAGCCTTTTGATCAGCAAGTACTACAAATTTTTGTTTCCTTTCTGTAAAAATCATCGGATAAGTGCAATGATTTAGAAAATGAATTTACTTTGAGAAGTATTCTATCACTTCTGTCATTTAATTTGCATCAAAGAACATCCAGGCAAGGTCCAATCAATTCAGTCCTGTTCAAAATTTTAGTAATATCTTACCAATGGAACCAAGTAATCCTAAGAATAATTAATGTTTCATTTAATCAACTCTTTTTACGTCGACACATTAGATTGTTTAAAAAATGATGAGTATTTTAAGAGAGATCTCGTTCAATAGTTCCACGTATTAATGCATGTGAGAGTGAATTTAGTGCATCAAATTATTGTATAATCTTTAAAACTATATTTTTCCAACCTCCGGCTTAATTCTCAATACTGCAATTTTAATTTTTTCTATTTATATATTTGTTTTTATTTATTTACATATAAAAGTAAGCTAAAGTAAAGCAATAACCGAACTGAGCAACAAGGAAAAAACCAAAGAAATCTTGTGTTTGATCTTAAACTAAAATACTACAACTTGAACTTTTATAAAACCTTATAAATTAAAAGAAAGATTAATTTAAAGATAGAAAGCAATATACAAACAAAAAAAAGTGTGTGCTATCATCTAACACAGGCATATCTACACCCATTATGAATCGCACTTAGGAGTAAATCGTAAATGCAAACATCCAAAAGCCTGGCAACTGAAAACAGTAAATACGTTATGTTTATTAACGATTCGTATGAAAAGTTAAAGATTAAAAAATTAATGTTAACAAGACATCGGCAAGATGCGTATATTAAGAAGAACTGATTTGAGGTCATGTAAAAAGTGCGACAAAGAGATAAATTATAGCAATCATGTAGATCTTTGGAAAGTGCGCTATAAAACTGGAATAGCTAGCGATTTTGTATGTAGATTAGCCGAGTTTTATGAGACAAAGATCCTAGAAGAACGATTAGGAAAATGGGAGTTTATCTCGTCTAACAAAGCCGGCGAGTGGAGAGCGCTATGTATTACATTTATGAAGATGGAAATACTTAATTGAATATGCTCTTTAAGTTACTGACCATTGCAATTGGAAAACTCTCTTTACGTTCGATAATCTCATTCGAAAAAATAAATGAAATAAATGAAAAAACCTGCCTTTTCGACCATCATGCAAAAGGACTAAATTTATCCTTTAATGATTACTACAGGAATTAGAAACCTCTTTAACAAACTATTTGCTCCATAGCTTTGATATAAGGCAAGAGGGAGTGTTTTTTCATTTATCGAAGACTTTTCCAAGATCAATTAGGTAATCCCGTACTCATTTTAGTTCCAGCAGCATATATTGTCTATATATTTATGCAGGAATATAGAGGATTAAAACTAGAAAGATTACATTTTTTGAAAATTCTTAAATTAGCGCATAGTATTAGCTGGAATTTCATTAAAGTTGAATTGAATGTTGCTTAGCAATTTTATTGTCTGCCTCATTTGTAGTATACCTAGATATGTACCTAATAAAAGCATGAATACAATAAATTTGTTTTTTTGTTTTGTAATGCTTTTGTTTATATTACTTCAAGGAATTCTTTCAAGTTTACTCACTTAAGGTTCGCAGAGAGAATAACAATATATAACTGAGCCCAGAGCGATATTTTATTATCGTCCATTGTAAATTTATAACAGAGAAAAAAAAAATAAAAGCAGTTAAAATTGAAGTGAGCTGAACGACGAAAAATTACTGAAAGTGGAGTTTGCAAGCAAAGAAGCAAGTAAGAAAATTATATTCGATAATAAGAGTCCGAATCTTTTATTCCCTCCACATTTACATCAAAAAAAAAAAGAAAAATTTCAAATTTCGACAGTCCGTATTATTGGTTTATTTTTTACATTTTGTACAGATGCTGTAGAGTTACAAATAAAATATGTTTTAGTTTATGTCTAATAAGCAAAAAATCCAAAGAGTGTAGTCGTTCTCACTTCTTGTTACATTGTACTTGTCCGATTTTTCGATCGGCTAAACCTTGAATGGAAGAACCTGTAAGACTTTTGCCAAATTCGAAGGCAATTTCTTAATTTTTACGGCATGAAAAATGGGTAGTATGATAAACCGACATGCGTAACTCAATTTAGAGTTTGATATTAATCAGGAATATGTACACATTATACGGTTGCTGAAACCTACTACTCGATGTTGGAAAAAAAAAAAAATGGCAAAATAAGTATATTCCCAGTCTTTGCTGTATTGGTATGCAGATTTGTGAGATATATATATACATGCCTCTCTCTTTGATGTGTGCCTACGTATGCTTTTGAAGGAACTTAAGTTAGCATTCGTCGAAATATTTTAATAGAATTTGGTACACAGACTTGTTTTGGTTCAAGAATCATTTCTATGGAAAATAGATTTGTCTGAATAATTTTTACGATCCATCCACGTACAACGCAGTATTTTGGGAAGTTGTTGCAAAGTGGTGTTTAATAACGTTCTTGACCGATTAAAACCGAAATTGTAGCTAATACTTCTTTGCAAAATTTATAGATAGAATTGACTATATTCTCGGAGATAGAGTGTATGTCGCGTCGAGAATGATATTTTGAACTTTCAATTCCACACTGGGAGCATTCGCGAAGGGTTCAGATGCGTTTCCAAATTTAAAATATACAAGTTTTCATTTTCATTTTCAACGACACTGATTGAGTTACTGTATAATACCCCTTAAGTTAGTCAAAAATTGTATAGAAGCCTAAATAGAAGACTAAGTGAGTTATATCTTTATATTAACTTTGACGGGAATCGAACCAAAATTAATTATAAAAAAATTAAAATATGATTTAAACTGATAACACCATAAACGTTGATCTGAAATATATGTAGAGAATTGAGTTGCAAATAAAAATTAAACTGCCACACAAAGTCTGGGACTTAAATATTATTTATCGTATTTCAAAATTTAAAGAATCGAAAAAATTGATATTTTTAATATTTTTCAAGCTATTTTCAAAATTAGCATCTCATAGAAATGCTGTGATAATCCTCTTCCTCATTGCTAGTCTTTGTAAAGGCTTTTCGAAAAGCGCTAAATGGCTATGCTATGGTGAAAATTTCTAAATATAAAATCAACTGTGCTTTCGTAAAGTAGCAAAAATAGACGTTGAACGGATTTTCTCGTGTAATAAATCCCTTACAGATATATCATTTCTATCTTCCTATTGATTAAACCGTTGTAATTAAGAAAGATCGAGTGATCAAAAAAAATTGTTTTCGTTTTTTCCAAATCCTTTATGAATCGTGAATACTAAAAATTACGTACGTAAATTCATCATGAATCATGGAACACAGAAAAATTTTAAAACTTTTTACCAAAAACGGAAACCAACAATCACATCATCATAGCAATGTTTGCAAGTTTTGTGTATTTAATCAGTCGATACCAACACGTTCAAAAGGGTCTCTCTGTATAAATCAAATACATTATATACGTTAAAGTTAATCAGCAATTTGTCAATCGCATGTAAGCTACAGAAAGAACGAAAAGTTTTAAAATGAAAAAATCTTTTATTCAAGATAAACGCCAGACGATGATGACGTGTTTGCTTCACATTTTTTTTGCCTTTTTCTTCCCTAAATAGAAACCGTTAAAAAACTTGCTGCAGTTTATTGACACAAAATTTATATATGAAATAAAAAAGTTACCATCTCGATAATTTTACAATGGTTTACAAAAAAAAAAAATATTTTTAATGAAGAAAGCTTTTGTTACTTTCCCTACTATCTGATCCCTACAGCAATATAAATATTTTGGTTGAGCTTGCTTTTAAAAATATTAATAAAAAAAATAAAAAATACTTCCCAAATTTAAGATATCCACTCACTATACTCGAAATCATTAATTTTTACGACAAATTGATTAACCAATATTTTCGTCTTGATTGTTTTCTACTTCCATCTTCTACTCTCTCGAACTCATACATTTGTCATTTAGTTGAGTTTCATCAAAGTGCGTGTTAAATATAATTCTCTCCCCTGCCAATATTATGCAACAATAGTCCCCACACGTGCCATAGGCGTGTGCAAACATGTAGCCAGAAGATTAACAGAACATTATATTTTCATTAATTTTTATATGAACTACAAGAAGCTGGATGTATA
The DNA here is from genome assembly GCA_000671755.1 of Glossina brevipalpis. Lineage (NCBI taxonomy): Eukaryota > Metazoa > Arthropoda > Insecta > Diptera > Glossinidae > Glossina > Glossina brevipalpis. The sequence continues at coordinate 5,965,261 of KK351011.1, read as the reverse complement.
CTACGTTCGCTACTCCATTTGTGTAAGAAGAATATGCGTTTGGCACCAAAAGAAAAATCCAAGTTATCTTATATAGCTCTATATAAATAGGAGCTACATATACTCGTATATTTTCATTTGTTATCTGAAATTCATTGTAGATTTCCAGAAGGAAGCAACGCGCTTATAAACACGCCTATAATAGGCTAAACACACAAAAAACTTGCGAAATCATAGAGATATTTGGACACATATTTGTATAAAAATTGCTCTCTTTCCCAATGGTACTAAACTAAAATCACTAAAAATCGTTTTCATACATTTGATTCAATAATTGAGAATCCAAAATTCATTCCCAACCAATTAATAATTTTTCAAATGATTTTATATCCACCACCGAAGCGGAAAAGTATATTTTATTTCGTCATTCAGTTTGTAACTACCAAAAGAAAAGTTCGGAGACCCACAAAGTATATACATTCTTGATCAGCATGAAATTTAGAATCGATTTAACCATGTCCGTCTGTCCGTTTGCGTGATGTCTGTGGTAAACATTCGCCTGGCCGCATAAATGAAGGTATGGGCCAAATCGGTCAAATGACACGCTCACAGTACGACGTAAATTAAAAGTACCTCTGTTTTCGGTAGAAAAAAAATTAGGTTTTTTGCTTGTTACTCACAAACCATGGCACATAGATCTATAAAAATTCCACATACATTGCACTAGCTATTCCGTAGCCTCTGCGTCGGTAAGCATCGACCACTCCCATTCGATATAATAAAATATTGAAATTATAAATGTTTTTATGGAAACGTTTGTAATATTAAGAAGAATTCTTCAGAAGCCCCGTCAACTGTATATATTCTTGATCAGTATGGAATTCGGAATCCAAATAGACATATTTGTCGGTACGTCTGTCCATCTGTCTGGCTGCTTAACTATCTAATGTCTGTGGTAAACAATCTCCTAGCTGCAACAATAAAGATATTGTTCTCAGATTTGGCAGAAACATTGGAAGTTCTTCCATTGCCACGCCCGCCTATTACAATTTAGTTTTTCCCCCTTTTTTAAGATAAGATTGGTGGGTATAAAAAATTCGGCACAGCTGAATATAACTTTCTTGTTATCTATGAGTTCGTTTCAAAGAATTTGCTCACTTAGCGTAATATAAAATCGAATAATTAATTTCAGCCTTTAACTACGTTTCTAACATATTTCTTTAACTAAGCGATAACCAAAATGTGTTATTTGAGAGGCAATTTATGATAAAGGGTTTAACTTGTTTGGATTGTTAACATAAGAAGATGCCTGTCAAATAAAAATTTAGTATACCTTGCGGGCTTTAAAAAGAATAGGTGTACTTTCAACGCTTTTATTTCTTTTATTTTATTCCTTTAGTTAAAGTAAAGCAGTAATGGACAAAAAAATAAAAAAATAAACCTAAATAAAAATATAAATGTGAATTCAATTCACTTTTAAAAAAATTTCAACTTAAAAGTTTTCGCCAAAATTTTATTGATTGAATCTATGTACTGCCTGCATACTTACTTAACTGTTTAAAGCATGCGTTGATTAGTTAGTAGTGATGTACGCGAAAGTAGATTGCTGCTAAAGAAACAGCAGAGCGTGTTAATTGTAATAAGAAACAACAAAAGGTAGATGCCTTAATTAAATTAATTCAATTAAGAAGAATATACTCGCAATATTGATGCGTCACTTTTGTAGATTATTAGCACATATACTCTCTAGTAGGAAGTCACTTGGTTATAGTCAAAAAGACATTTGAAAATGTTATAGCGTGTTGCGATTTTGAATCACTGGAGAAAATAATTTTGCTAATTTTATTCGTCTAGTTTATAATGTAATCGACAAATGTGTCTCTACTAAAAACGAATGCAACTAAATCGTTAATTGTGTTTAGATAATTAATCACATCCAGAGTGACACCAAATGAGTTATAGGACTTTGCACGTACCTAAATCTAACGGAAAAAATTTATGGTTTGGGGTTGTATTGAAATGAAAAAACTTCAATACTTCCTATTTTCAAGATCAGATGATAAATATTTTTGTTCAAAATGTAGTAAAATTCACATCATAAATTCAACTACATACATAGACTACTTCGACTCAAAGAACACTTAAAGAGCATACAACTGTGCTTATAAAATATATAACGAGTTTTTTAAACATTTTCTCGTTTTAAAACTCTAAGAAATTAAAAATTTAGAAAAGTGAAAAATAATGTGAAATTGAAATTAAATTAATTTAAAACGCTACGTTCTTTTAAAAAACCAAAATGGGTAATTCATCATCTTCTCATACCAGCGGTAAAAGCAGCCGTAAATGTCGAAGTTTACCAAATTCTCCTGATGTCAGAAGGTAATGTACGAAAATATTTTCACAGCAATTATAATTTATTTTTTTAATGAATAAAAATATTTGTTTTAATTTTTTCATAACGTAAAAATGTTGTTTTTTTAAAAAGCATTTTAAAAGAATCTACAAAAGCGAATATTCAACATAAATTAAAGAAATGTAGAAAGAAAGAAATATAGAGAAAAAGAGAGAGGGAGATAGAAAGGATACTGCAGTGTAAAATGATGATTCGCTAGAAGAGAAAAATTGAAGTATAGTTTGCATTTATTTTATAATGCAGAACCTTAATGTTTTGAATGGCCATTAACTACAAGTTCAAGTTAAAAAATTTTTTTTTTCTTATTATAAATTGTTAGATAATTAAAGAACCCACAATTGCCGACAAGATCTTTGTGAATATTCTTTTTTAGTATTTCTCTTCAAAGTACTTTCAGAACTTTAGGTAATTTAAGAAGATTGAAAGATAAATAGAGAATTAGTTAAATCACACACACACACATCAGTTTTACGGTGGTCAAAAATAAATATAATATATAATATAATATATAATATAAAATAAAATAATTATATATAAATATCTGCAATGCCTACATCAGGGGCATATAAATGAAAGATTAAAATTGGAAAACTAAAAAAAATTATTCGTTACACTTCAGCAAATATTTAAGGTCGAAGATATTTTTGAAGGGGATTTTTAAACTTACTATTGTAAGATTAACATACACTAGATTTGTAATTTTATATTCACTTAACTACTTATAAATAAACATCGCAGATCTTATAACAGAAATATTTTGGATGAACATAAAGCTGTCCAGAAACTGATTGTCCGTTTAGTTACTTATCACCGGTTTAATATTTACGCGCTCCGAAATATATACTCTCAGTTGATAGTCTCAGATTAAGTTTGAAGTTATTTATGATTCAGTGAAAACCACACCTGCAGGAGGGAAAAAAATTCCTTAAGTTAATAATACTGTTCGCGAGCACCATTCTAAATTTAAAAGTGATGTAAGCACACTGAACCCATAAAACATTCTCAAAATTTGAAAAGATCTTAGAAACATTAGCAGTCTAAAAATTGATAAAAATATGTTACTGTCTAAAAAACGGTTGTAAATGTAGTCCCAATCTCCCAATCTTGCCATGGCAAAATACTTCCGTGTTACTGCGTTAAGATTCTCCCCAAGGCGAACATAATTTTCCGTCTTGTTATTTTTTGTTCCGCCTATGTGCTGTAAATTAGAAACGACACTAAAAGCAATGCATTATTGTTTCACTTACACTGCTTTTATTTAAAATGATATTACTAATGTGTTGGAAATTTATGTTCGAATCATTTAAAGCAGACTATACGCTGCTAGAGCATTTTTAATGAACTCATCTTCTGAACAACGTTATATATGTGATTATAATACTTCACGCTTCAGATGTTGCTGATAGATCCTTAACATGTGTGAAGTTTTAAAGGCTCATAAAAAGCGTTTGTACTCTTGCCAAAACATGTCTGTCCGTTCCGATATAATTGCTTACTCGGTTTGACGAAGCGTGTAGGTCAAGCACAACATTATTTGGCGGAATTCCAAAACTAATCTTCTTTGCAATAATAGCAATGAATTTCAAAAAGTATTTGAGGTATTTTTGGTAGCAATTTTCTGAAAATACATCAAATTTTATAGTACCTACAATAAAAAATGTAATCAATAGACGGTCTTAAACATTACACTTTCTAATTTATTAAAATTTTTAAAAATAAAAAAAAATTGAACTTAACCTTGAAAGCAAATAAAATCAATTAAAATTCACAAAAAAAGAACGCTAAGAGCGTGAATGATGTATAAGAGTCTAGTAGTTTGAGTGGGTACTTACTAGCAGCATAGGATACCTGAATACGTAAACAAGTCATGACATACTTGTAAAAACTATTTATTTAAACAAATTGATGTTTGAAGTGAATCTTTTTTACAACAAATTGAAAACATAGTTTTTAAGAAATTGCAATTACAAAGTCTTCATACTTTTGCGGAGTACAACTCATCATTTATCTCACCTAAAACTACTATACAAGGAAAAGAAAAGTTGGTATCGCGATCCTATTTTTTGTTTCGTACAAAAGCATTCAAGAGCTTTGCAAATTTCTACTTTTGCTTTTACTTTCACTAAATTTAACGTTTATCAGTGCTTTTCATTTCACCGCAAACAATAAATATAGTTACAGTTATTTGAAAATAAAATGTTCTGTAAGAATAAACATCAAAAAACATTTCCATTAATCTCTTCTGGGACGATTTTTTTAGTGAGAACGAAGTGAATTATCTTTTCATTTTATGACGATTTATTCTATTTTTTTTTATTATTTATATCGAAAGCGAATTCAAAAAGCAACAGCATGGGGAAACAATAAAAATATAAAACAAAAAATATAATAATAATAACAATTTATAAGTGAAACGATTTCATACATTTATATAGGTATGCTATCCAGTTTGATTGCGGGATCAACTTTAGCCCAGCTTTCGAATCTTTTTGGGTCGTAAATGTTTGACTGAAATATGAGCATAACGTTTCACTTGCATCTTTTATTTTAAGGGAATATTTTAAGGAAACTTGGACTTGGACTTTTGGCAAATGCGTTATCCTTTTTGGTGTACCAAATTGCAGGACTTCGATGGTTCCCCGTGTTTATGTCAACAGTTCTTTCATGATCGCTTTGCAAACGACGCGTGTGCACTTGCTAACGAGCAGAATAGGTCACGTTCACTTCAGGTAGCAGATAATATATCCTTATTTCAATGTCTGACCTTGGACCTCAGTTAAATCTCGCTTTTTCATATTCGTCGCAATTAATGGATTATGAATTTTATAACACTGCAATTCTCCTTTCGATTTCTCTCTACAAGGGCCCCACGATTCAATTCAAACTGCTTAAACATATCCTTTACTTTAAACCTTTTAAAAAAAGGGAGGATTAAGAAACATTTTAAAATTTATCTACAAATTATACCACAATAAATTCAGCTAAATCTTCATCTGAAGAGAAACATATCCTTAATAAAATTGTCAGTGTAAGAAATAGAACGATAAATTTAGTATAATGCCATTCTTTAGTAGCTCCCATAAAAATATTCGAAGCCACCACCATTAATCATCCACCCCAAGAAATCAATGCATTCATTAGTACTTTTTCAAAGGAGAAGAAAAAGGTGGGTAAATAATACAAAATATTTATCAGACAAAGCATTTGTTGTAACAAATGTTAGAAAAATTTTTGTAAACATTCTTTACGTATATGCGTAAAATATAATATCATTTCGGCCTCTATTTTTCCTCCCTATGTTTCAAATGTTGATGTTACGCATGCCCCTTGCACAAATAAATCTGTGTGAACTGCACTCTTCCTTCTTTTAAGGATTACTTCAATTATATCTATCACACTTTTTGATACATATAGTTTTGTTTTCTTAACGATTAAAATTTGGAAATTTTGGAATTTATTTCGGGAAAATGTTTTACGCATTATCGAAAATTGTATGGCATTCTACATAATTTATGTATGTCCCTGTTTATTTTTGTTTTTGCTTTATTATTTATTATGACAATGCTCATGAAAAGGAAAACGAAGTACTGCGTTATGTACGGAAGTTTGGTTACCGTTATAGTCATACATGTCGTTCATTACTGACTATTGATGGTTTATAAGAAATGATGATTTATGTTATTCAATAGGAAAAATGAACGGAAAGCAATAATGCTTTTGAAATCACGTTCCAGAATGAAGGAACGCTTGATTTTGAATATTCATTTCAAATGTAAGAACAAAATCACTGATGAAGATTTCAAAAATATTGCCTCAGAGCAAAGAAAACACTTAATTTTTCAATTTTATTGTCTGTAATGTATGTTCCCATGGGTAAATTAAGATTCGAAGCAGAAACAATTTATCTTGATCTGTCATTTGATTTGATTTGTAAAAAGTATTCGTTCTTATCTTTGAGAACTTACACTCTGGAATTTAAGTAATGTAATACTAGCGGTAGCGGTAAGTGTCAAAAACATTATCTCACGTTTGCGCTACAAATTGTCTGATTTCAATAATCTTTTTGAAATTTGGAAATTAATCAAAGACGACTTCAAAAAAATTGTCAAAAATAAAAGCTTTAATATCTAAGCTTTATTTACATAAATAATTGTATATAAATATAGAAACTGAAGTGCTACTCGTAGTATTATATGTCTCATAAGACAGGAACAAACATTTCATACTATGTTACTATATTTAAGCAAAGAGTGAAATGTATGCACTTACGTGAGGAGATGCCACAAACGCAAACACACTCCAAACAGAAAAACGTTATGGAACATCGACAAAACAGAAGAGAAAAAGGAAAATGTGCACACATCCTACTTGGAAGTCGCTTTTAACAAGTTTTTATGCTTATAATGAAAATAACAATAAGGGCGACACAACATAACAAGCCAACAACACTGTGTTCGGCTATGGCCGAATCTCTCACATCCATCACCTTTTTTTTAAATTAAAGAAAAAGTCATTTTGATAAGATTGTATGGACTTGGCTGATTTTTCCCATTTTTGTACTACTGCTTTATAACTACCTAAAAATACATGTAATTATATGCAATTACACATATATATGTAATATGCAATATCCAAATATGCAAATAAAAAGCAACTTTTTGCTTTTGAAAACAAAGTCTTCCTCAGTTTATTACTTCTAATACTATGGACGTGTACTTGGAACGATTTTGCATATTTTCAATACAAACCGACGGGCAACACCTTCCAATGTATTTCAATATATTTAGCAAATTTTAAATCCATACCTTATATAGATGGACAGACAGACGTGCTTGAATCATTTCCAATACTAATCTGCTGGCAAGATCTTTTAATGTATTTAGGAAATTTTAAATCTATATCTTACATAAACAAACAGACGGACGTGCTTGAATCATTTTAGGATTTGATACTGATCGAGAATATATCAAGTTTTCTAAGGTCTCTGAACCTTCCTTTTAAGTTTTACAAACATTTTAACAAAATGAACGTACACTCACTCTTCGGTAGTAAGTATAAGAACCCAACATCCATTAGATGTTTTGAATGAGTATCTCACTTTGTTGCACTTCACTTGTGTTTTCAGGTGCGTATGCTTTTATGTTTTTTTGAATAAGTAGGAAAAGAAAACAACATTCAACAAAAAACATCCATAAGAAGAACAGTGTTATCATAGAAACATAGAAATTCGTGCAGAGGGAGTATGAAAGAAAAAATGTCAACACACAGGCAAATAACAACAACTCAACACAATGCGACCATTGTGTAACCATTAGTTACAGAGACAGTAAAGTCAGTGAGATGAATGTTTATGAATATTTTCAAATGTATGACGTCAAATATAAAAATTTCTATGGTTGGTTAAGTGTAAGTAAATGAAGTACCTCTTGTGCGACGTGTTTGTCTGTACACGTGATAGTTAACACACACTTTTTTTACTTTAAGGCTTTAAAAAGATACATTTTTGATAGCCACTAAAAAAGTGGTGGGGGGATATTCATTCTGCTTTTGTAACACCTACAAAGAAATTGCAATGACTCTACAAATTTTATACATTCTTGATGGATCTTAAATTTTGAGTTAATCAGGACATCTTTACCTATCCGATTGTCTGATTGTAAATCTTTGTACGGCACACATTAGATCAGTTGCAAAAATCAAGATATGGGCTTCAAGTTTGGCAAAAATATTGCAAGTGCTGCCAAGTAGATCCATGTTGAAAATATCCTAAATCGTTCAGAAAACATGCTTACAACACAACGGAATTTAAAGAAACTTGTCTGCTTCCGAAAAATGTATAAAAACCCTATTTTTATTTATTACTCTTGAGCTACAACGGATATAACGATAAAAATTTGTGCGTATTTTCTACAGAAGATACTGTAGTTCAGTGCATTATGTAGTGTACCTGTAGAAAAATTGTTAAAATAGGTCACGCGGACTTAAAACCGAAAATTGGCTTCTTGCTGGTTTAGAGATTTCTTTTAGTCGGAACGGTTTTCATTTTATTCAATCATGCATGATAATTTCAATTTGTTAAAAACACTGCCAGGTTTGAGTTTCTTTCTTTTTTTTCTTGAGGACAACAATAACATATTTCATAAATCATATGTTATGCAGAAAATTAAATTTATGCTGATCCTTTAAACGCCTCTTAGTGTTTCTAAGCTTCGAAACTTTCAGTCTTCTTTCCGATTTTGTAAACCCTGTCGTGTATATCTCATGCACATATGTTTCGTTGATTACAGTGAGTATTTTTACTCTTAATTATGTACAGGAAAGGTTATTAGAAATCATTGTATTATAAGCCTTAAAACCAATTGTTTGCTCAAGTTATACTGAACCGAAGACTTTGTGCAATTGTACTCTTTCTCGAATTAATAGTTTCGGTGATTTTGACAGTGCCTGGATTAGGTAACTGTTTGTGCATAAGGAAAGTCTAACAATATGGATATATACACTGCAAGAGAAGTATAGGCATCTTTGCTTATCTATATTCGAAAGATAATCAGTTCTCCACTGCCTAAATGTGATCATCATATCTACAATATCCGGATATATCTTTCATAAAGAAATTCTTGATTACAGTGAAATGCTAATTCATTTTCGCCATGTCTATGTATTCCGATTATTTTTCTCCTTCCCAGTTCGTCCTTCTCCCTGGCTGCTCTTGACATTCTCAAACCCGGAAATCTTTGTTTTCACAAATCAGTTTTGGAAAACTTAAGTGATCGTCCGGCTACATCCTAATTTTAAAAATAACGTAAACTCAACATACAGAATTGGAAGTTGGAACACATTTTTTTCAGTTACATACGATAAATAGTCGATTTTCACTTCAAATGCTATTGATTATTTATTTTATCAGACAGGCTCTTCAAGAATTGAAAATGGAAAATTTTCGTCGAAAAATTTTGAAAATTAGAATTTTATATAATAATTTTCCCAGACTAAGGCGTCATACGTATCAGAACATGCTAATGCGTCAAAAGTCCAAATTTTTAAAAAATGGTAATGTCAAAAGATGGTTAGACAAGCTTTAATAATTCTAAATTGATCGGTATAATAAATGTTCGATCTATCATAAATAATACTCGGTGTTACATACATCCACACAAAATAAATACATCGTATAATATAAATGGTGTAGGGCACATAAAAGGAAAACGTTAATAGATTAGTAAATGAGGTTAGTTATGGCATTGCGAAGGATAACGAAAACACGTCTGCGGTAATGATGATATCAAATGCTTACTTGCAATAAGCGAATGAGGCGGAAATATGATTGAAATTTTCCTGGCTGTCAAATGCCTGATTATTAGACATAAATATATGGTATTGACACTAATGAATTTAAGATAGTAATAAATTTTTAAAAAAAGACATTTTTGATTGAATTTCATTGGAACTCTGTTTTACAAATAGCGAGACTTTTTCTATTCCTTGCAACTTTTTACATTCATTTCCTCTTAATAGTAAATAAGTTTTTAGCTCTTTCACTGTACTCAGAATTTGAATACTTTTGAATTTCTTTGTAACTTTGTCTACTTGTTTATGTTTCCTTTTTTAAATGCTTAGTTACGATTGTCATGTTCATAGAAAATACTTATGTTTATATATATTCTTTTTAATAGATGCGAAGGAAACCTGGTTAGCATCTAAACATACACCATATTAATACCTTTAGTATTTTAGGTATGCATTAATATAAATCTTCTTAATATAAGACTTTCCCTGTTTGTTGTTCTTTTTTTCTCTTTGTTGCTGTTATTATTGTACCTGATGGAAGTGATGTTTTCTCATCGTGTCGCAGACAACGTCTTCAATGAATATGAATTTTTGCATGCATTTAAAATGTAATGCCACACGTTTGCTAAAGCAGACTATACATCATCATCATCACCGCCACAATAACTATTACGATCGTCAAGTTTTTTTTCATATTTTTAATAATACAGTATACTCGTATGTATTTTGTTTTAGCGAAGTTTCTTTTTCTTTTATTCGTTTTTTTTTTTTTGTGTTTGCCCGCACTTATTAGTCCTCGTTTTTCCATAACATTGCTTTGCATTCAAAGCCTCTAGCTTCACTAAGCAACTATACTTAGTGTACCCAGTGTGTTGTAAAATATATTGTTTTTTTTTGTTCTTGTTGCTGTTTATTTCTTTTCATATTTTGTTTTTGTTTTTCATTTATAATTTGCTATGTTTGACATTAAGTCACGATTTTGTAATGGCAATCTATGGAAAAATTGAACTCTGTCTAAACGTCATAGGAGAGAAAAAGTCACTAGTGCTTAAAGTGGGAGTAGCTTATGTTACAACGACAACGAACCAAATTTTAAATTATATGATTTATGGTTAAGTCTTAAACAATAATCGTCGAAAACTGTTGAAAAAACCGGTAATCAAATTTTCGGGACTCACATATCACAAAAATTAGGGAGAAAGTAGCAAAAAAAAGTGCTACGGGGCATAATGAATTGATTAAAGAATTGTTGTAGCTTCCTCAAGCCACTGTCATATGACCGTTTCTACGAAACCTTTATAACACGAAAAGATGAATTTTTAATACCTATTCATGAAAATAATGCTGCAATAGTAATTTGAAGTTCAACTTTACTGCGCTAAATTTACACCACCAAAGGATATTTTTCGGATTACTTATAGGGGTTCTTAAGCGAAGCAGCTCTTACATGGCAACCAAGTGTGGCTTTTAGTACTTAATGGCGAAAATAGTTGAGGAAAGAAATTCCTTGACAAGAAAGTTTTTACCAAATTTAGCCCCTCTCCTATATTAGAGCTCTCACAAAGAGTATTCCTTGTATAATTTTTGGTATTTTACCAGGAAAATAAACGAAAAATTATTCTAGACGGCCTTTTCTAAGTTATTTAATCGTTGACTTTGCCTGACTATAATGTTTTCGCATGTTTTTCGAAGGCTTAGTTTAATTTGGATCTTGCTTAGTCTCTGGTCAGAAATGTAGCAAATTTTATACAATTCGAATTACGAAGTTTAAGGAGCTCGAAAACAACAAAATTAAATCTTTGGGACTAATTTCGATTAAATATCACTAGAAATAAAAACTCTTTTGAAGTACAATTGTTTTACTAGCCGTCGACCAGTGGTACTGTACTCTAAGTTATTAGCGAACGTTTATGAGCAAATCATTTTCAAACCTGAAAATCAAGGAAGAGGTTTTTACAGTAATATGAATATGGCTGAAATGGCTCAAGATCTCATATTAATCAAAATTGTTAAGAATGCATTTTCACTAAGAGATAGCTGAAGCAAATTTATCGGGGTTACAAACCCTATATCAAAATAATATTCACACCTTGGTGGTAGATACGACAGCTAATAATAAGCTCGCGTTTGCAGTTTAATACCTAAAATTAAGATTTACTACTTTTTTACAAATTCAAAAAAGTGAAAAAAACTGAAACTGAAAAGCAAAACATGGCTATATTCTTGTGCATGCAAGCTTCTCAAGTTTAGATGAGTGAATTGGGACTGGATGACTGAAAACAAAATTAATTTTCTTTCGACTAGAGAGTTTGTCTACAAAAAGGTGCAAAGATTTCTTTGCCCCACTTCAGTTAGCTTAATTTAACACTTACATTTTTCGCAATCACTTGAAATTTCGAGAGCATTTATTTTATTGGAAAAATGTATGTATAAAATGTCTGTTCAATTCTCATATGAATTCTTCCCTTGCCAAATAATTTATTATACCCAAGGGGTATATTCATTTTATCATTTTGTTTGTAATGCCCAGAAAGAAACTTCAGAGATCTCGCAAAGTATATATATTCTTTATCAACATCAAATTTTGAATCGATTTAAGCCTGTCCGTATATCCGTCTATCTCTCTGTGTAATATCTTTGGGAAACATTCTTCTGGCCGCGAAAATTAAGCTATCGGCTTCAAGTTTGGCAAAAACATTGGAAGCTCTTTCACATGTATTGCTGCTAAAAATAGACCAAATCGATCACAGCCCACATCTAGGCTATAAGGTATGTTGAAAATACATCTGTTTTTGCAAGAGACAATATGCAAATAGAGCGGTTTATTTTAATACGGTTTTTGATTTGCACAATTTCCTCCAAATGCTTCCAAGTCGTATAGTGATGTAAGTTTATATACGTATACAAAGTAAGGTATACCTAATTCGACATATGATCAACATATTCAGTAAAGAAATCTTTTTAGATTAAAATACTGTGGAAATTAAATATAAATTATATCTTCTATGTTTGTTCTTATCTTCTTTCATATATTCGTCCATTAAAAAAAAACAGTAATTTGTACTTTGAAATACTAAATTAATGCTTCATTGCTTTACGTTTGATAAAAAAAAAAGTTATTTAGTGTTTTTCCTTAAAATAAAAACGAGAAAAGTTTTTAATTATCAAACACATCAGTATGGAAAATGAACGAGAAATGCAAAATAATAAAATGAAGGAAAAAGTTAAAAACTTCAATTCTAATTACTTCTTTTGGTGCTACATGCAGCATATCGTCGTAATATATATATATTGTATATATATATATATCAAGCAATTTATTCCTTTACACAACTGTCAACGCAATTTCGCTTGTTTTGAGTTATGTTATAACTTAACTTGCTGTTGATGTCTGGTTTTTTTGAATTGCATAATACAATGAATTTAAAAAGTAAAATGCATAGAAATAACTAACGTTAGTCATAAGAAATCAAATTAATGGTTTAATAATAACAACCATATTACGTTGAATCATTAAGAAAAGAAGCGTATGTAGCTTCTTTATTAAAAAATTCGCAATTTCTGTTCATTTTATATCCATTACCAAAGAATGGGAGCATATTCATTTCATCCTTTTGCTTGGAACAGCCAGAAGGAAGCTTCAGCAACCCCATGAACTATATATATTCTTGATCAGTGTCAAATTTAAAATCAACTTAAGCATGTCCGCCTGTTGTCTGGATTTTTCGCTTATTCCTAATAAACCATACAAGAGATATCTATAAAAATTTCCATTTGTGCTAGTTATCCTGTATCCAGTATCAACTTCAAAATCTACCTAAATATATCCGTCCGACCAACTGTCTCGACTGTTTATCTGTATAATGTATGTGATAAGCTCTTTCCCGGTCGCAAAAATCAAAATGTCTGGATGAAATTTGGCGCAAACGTTAAGAGTTCCTTTACATACGTTAGTATTAAAAATGGATAAAAGGGGTTACATATATGTCTAAAGTTTAAAACAAGTTGAAAACATCTCACTTTTCTGGATGTTTTGCTTACTACTCATTGACCACACAATAAAAATTTCTACGTTATTCCATAAAAATAAAAAAAATCTGCCGCGCACCACTGAACTACGTTTGTGTAATGTACTTTTGTTCATAATCTTTTAAGATGGTCCGTGAGGTGTAGGTACTAAAAATTCGCTACAACTGAATATAATTTGATTACTTGTTTAGTTTCAAAACGCAAAAGGTTATACACTCAAGCATGTCTCGATGAATGTTCTTTAACGAATAACAAATGTTACCAAAATTTGTCTTCATGACTTTTGCAAAGAAGTTAATATGATACATCATCTGCTTCAAAACGAGAGCAACATGTAATGCGATACACACTTAAACTTTTGCCAAATATCCAGACAACGGACGATTTGCTGTTATAGGAAAAACAATAGCAATAAGTAACGCACATTTCAACTCACAATAGTAAAAACATTTGTCGACATATGTGTGTTTTCTAAAGAATCTCGCGTTTTCGCTTTAAGAGATTGCATTTCTTCGATGAAGTCTGTAAATAATAAATCGTCTTCAAGTTGTGCTTTAAGAGATTGCATTTCTTCGATGAAGTCTGTAAATAATAAATCGTCTTCAAGTTGTGCTTTAAGAGATTGCATTTCTTTTTAATGAAATTTATCAAAAGCTTAAATGAGAGTCTTCTTTGGTTTCATTCAATTTAAGAAAATTTAATGTAAAAAATTGACATGTTCTAGAATAGATGTTAACGAAAATCTTTGGAAACATTTTTATCGATTTAATTGCTTGTATCTTCTCAGGATTTTTTAGGTTTACATTTCATTATATTATCGTAAAATCTTAAAGATTGTTTTGCAGTGAAACGGGTTCTTAAAAACTTTTTATGTTTTTCTGCCTCTTTTTCTAAACTTGCTCTCTATTTCTAAAAGTCGGCAAATAAGGTGAACTAAAAGTGAAGATTAACATCATAGAATCATAATGTAATCATACTGCCATCATTCCTTTTATTTTCTGTAATACTTTCCTTTCTACTCAAGATTATTTTTACCATATGCAATTAGTGAGTAATTCTTGATCATAATTTTATTTCTACGGATCGTTCACATTTCTAGACTGAAGTTACTACTCAAACGTTTTTCAAACTTTCTATTACAATCAGTATAAGCAGCCTGCCGTAAAATTTCTTATCCTTCCCCTTTCATTATTCCCTCACCTGAAACAAATTATGCCAAATGTGTGCTTAGTTATATGAATTATAATTCACACTAAATAGTTACTGAAAGTGAAAGGCATGATCTAATTAGGGTCAATATATATTTTTCACATTATGAAAAGCTAAACCTTACACATTGTAGTTTCGAAATTTCACAACCTTTTATTTTCTAGTGATATGCCAATAACCCAGGATTCATATTTCATTGCTCAACCTATTTTGCTCAAAATAAATATATAAGTCTTCCAATATAAGATTTTATATGTCTTCTTTCGATCTGTGGCATCCTTTTAAACAACACCATGGGTGGTATTTTTATGTAAAGATTATGAATCTTTTTAGAAACACATTAATTGCCGTAAACTCTACTATATGATAAGAGGAGATTCAAATCGAATGTCTTTCACGTAACTGATTCACTTTTAATTAGGACTCATTTCTTCGAATTTTGGGAAAAACTAGATTGAGCGATTTTTGTTCGAATGCATTTGTTTCACATTGAAATTCATACATTGAAAAATGATGGAACTTTGGAATATTTTGAAAAGATCAAATTTCGAACTTCTGTTATATCAAAACTAATTGGAATTAAAAATTAACAAAAATAAAAAATAAATTAACTAAAAACACTAAAAGTCATTACCCTTAAAGTTTTCGCAACAATTTCTGTATAAAAATTCTTTAGGTTCCATTCTTCTTTTTTATTTATATTTTTTGCAATGCATGTGTTTTGGTATAAATTACTTTCAAAGTCATACAATTTCTTTTTTTTGTGTTTTATTTATTTTTATTTCTTTATTTGTATTATTTTTACATAAATGTTGCAAAATACATCTTTCTGTCCCCATACGTTTCAATGGATTTCTTTAGCGCAGAAATAGAAACAAAAAATATTATAAACAAAACTTAGCACTCAAAACGTCAACGTCTACCATAATGATACTTGAAAGAGTCCCCTCGTACGCTAACTACAAGCTAACTTGCCTTCATAGTAACATACATATGTTGTTCCTTTAAGCTTGGCCAACAATAAAGTCTGGTTCTGCTAAATGTATGCATTACTTCAGAGTCTTTATGCATAGCATTACTCTACACTCTTCAGTGAAGTTGTTATGGCTGCTGCTTCTGACGACTTTGTATTTTTACCACACATTGGTTATTTATTCATTTATATTCTTTTAACATGCGTAATAATTTCATGCTGCTGGTTCTCACTAACACTCTTGTCATGTTGCGTAGTTATAGAACTTCTAGTTACTTTTTTAATCGCCTAAGCTTGCATGGCTTTCTAAGCTGAAATTTCTTTCGTTCATGTTTTTTTTTTTTTTTTTTTTTTTTTAGAGGTTTCCATGATAGAGGAACTCTTTGCTTATATTTTTTCTTCTTTTTGTTTGCGTTTTATAGGTGTAAATAACTTAGTCTTTGCATGCAATTTTGTTAACCACGAAAAAAAGACTGCAAATATTAAAAACTTTCGCCCTGTCGCCTGTGCAAAGCACTGAATTTTAATGAAAATGAATTTTCTTGAATGAGTGTTAAATGTTTAATGAATAATATTATAACAGACAACTGGAACATAGAGAAACTTTTATCGGTTTATTACTCATGATTCAAATAAGGAAATCGTTCAGGATATAGTTCTCTACATATCAGAGAAATTTCGAAACAAATTTTCAAAGTATCTCCGAAGACCACCAAGAAAAATTCTAATTATGACTGCAAGAGATTGATTGGCAGAATAGGGATCGATTCTAATGCAGGGTAATCGAGCTAGAGTAAGACATAACGGAGAGGGCTCAGTTACCAGTAGACGGTCAAGCGATTCGGCTTATGCTTCTTATAGCAAATTTATATCAAAACCCATATTAAGGCCTTACCGATTATAACTTCTGTATTAACAATTCTGCATGTTTGATGTCCGTTTTAAATTTCAAACTCGGTTTTTTCTTTTAAGGTTTTGTCAATCCGCTAAAACTTAATATTTTACTCATTAGTAGGAAACTTTGTCAATTCTCAGCTTCTTCAGTTTATGATGCTGGCGAGTACACATGGAAAATCTTTATTTTATTAGTTTCCTAACGTTTTGGGAAATTCTCTATGTCACATGCGGCGGCATTTAAGTACATTCATTTTAGCAAATATGTGATTTTCCTTTATAGGTACACTATATGCATAAATACATATATGTATATATAGAAATGTATAGGTCAAACGGAGACAAGGACTAAAAAATGCTTTAGTAACAGAATGCACTTTTTTAGAAGCGAAATACCGAAAGTGAGAAAGTCAGAAAAGAGGCTTAAATAAGCGATTATATTCAATCTAGACATAGACAAGAAATATTTAAATCTTTTCCTTTCCTTTAGATGCAAAATTTTCTGAGCAAAACTAGTTTATAAAAGTAGACATAATTTATAATCAATAGAAAGTATGCACCCGAAGTTCTTCACGTAAGAAGCAAATTATACAAAGTTAGGCCACGAAGTATTTGCAGAACGGTTACACAAAAACAAAAAACTTCTAAGAACACAAACTGATCATTTCCAATTAATCATATAGAATCATTTCTTTCTCAATTCAAGAATTGAATTTTATTGCCTTACGAACTTTATAATACTTAATCCACCGAAAAGAAGTAAATTGCAGTTCAAATATTTCGCATTAAAATCAATTTTCATATACGTTATCGCACGGTTCGAAATAATTTACGATATAAAAAATTATAATATAAAAATTATATACAAACGTAATGGTCGAATAACAAAGAATAATTAAATATTAAAATAATATACGATTAGACAAAAATGCAAATTATCCGCATTTAGAATTGTTTGTAATTGTAAATGCTGTCATTATAAAATCCATATTAACACATGAATCTCTTTCTTCTCTATTTTCTTACAGACAAATTCCAGCTGGTTATTCCAAAGCCAATGGCACTGCAATACCATTGCCCGCTACAGTAATGGTACAAAGGCGTTGTCCTCCAGATAAAGTTAGACCTTTGCCACCTACGCCAAATCATACACCATGTGAGTATATGCACGGCGCAGTCAGAAAAAATATGCACAAACATATTGAAACGCGTTATTTCCTTTCTTTCATACGTACATTTATTTCATTACTTAACAAAAAACTTGTTTGTGTTACGATATCCATATCAACCTAAAAGCGAATTCATAAAAACTTCCTTTGGAAATATGACTTTGTTTAAGAAATACTCGCTTCAATCGATGATCATGCCTTTGAAGTAACATTAAAATATTTTAAACGATGGTTTTATAACAAATCCCCAAAAGATGAAATGAAAATTAAACTGACCGAGATTTCAATAGAAAAAACGTAAAGGTTGATAAACAATTTTTACATTCATATGTGTATTTCATTGCATTAATAGCTTTTTAAGCGGTTTCAGCTTTCAGGCAAAAGCGTCGAAACATTTTTCTTTGCTTCAGGGTTTTGATTACGTAATAAACGTACACTATTTAATCCTTTAAAGTACACTATGTTTAATACTTTACTTTTAGTAGTTTAAACACATTGAAAACTTGCAGAAAGTTTTCTCTTATAATCGATTATCCATCAATTATTATTATTTGATCACCTTTGATCTGATCATCTGGTCTATCTTTTAAAGAAGGATACGTAGTTAGTTAGTGTTAAGAACTTCAAAAGTTGTTCGAAATTATTTGCTCCAAGAACGGCGTCAGAAATTTTTCTTTTGCCTATAGGATAAGTATATAGAAAGCTGTCCATTTACTGTTTAAAAAAAATAGAAAAGAAATAGAAGCCTTCATTTGTAATATTTTGATGTAAGCGGATATGCCTAAGGCATGCAACTAAAAAATAAGTACAATTGGATTTTTTCTTTAATTTTTGAAGCAACAATTAATGTTCATTCGTCTACTCGTGAAGCAATACTCAATGTCCATAGGAGTATGACCATAGCGATATTTCATTGATAGCAGTGAATAGGGTGTATTCCTTACCTCAGCAGTCTTATTAGCTGAATTCCAAGTGGTGCAAAGAACTATATGTCAGCGTTCCTTAAGCTTTTATCTTTCTTTCTCCATTATTCACTTAATCATAAGTTTGACCAAAAATTGCGGATTTCATCTGCACTCCTTTTCTTGTGATTTTTCCCATTACGACATTAATTTTACATTCTCATACATCCTCGGTATAATTAATGACATTTAACGCTTTAATCATACTGCGAATATAATTTATTACTACTACAGTGAACATAACAAAGATTCCAATTGAATTCGTACACAATCTGGATTGTAACATTAACAACAACGTAGGCGCGTGTTGAAGCAAATTAATTAACGATGCGTACAATGGCATAATAAGACGTTATATATGAAAGATTTTAAAGATAATAACAACACATGTTATCCAAAAAATGAATAAATACAACCATCAGTCTTAATGTACAAAAGATAAATGTTTGTAAACCAAAAACACGATACAAAGATTTAAAATAACAAGCTGTTGTTATAAGTGAATAATATCATTAAAGATCTTTGTGATTTTTTTATTTAAGCTATACCAGGCTTGGGTAAAAATGGTACTGAATTCAATACTAACCGTCCCAATAGTCCACCCTCAAGCAATCATACTGTTCAAAGTTTAAAGGTCACCAACAACAATGGGTAAGCGTACTGCATTTTATTTCCGCTTTTCATTATAACTTTTGCTTTCTTTATAGGTTACGAACTCCAGCTACTAAAGCCGGTTTACAAGAATCTAATAATACTCAAACAAAGGGCACTTTTTCTCAACAACAACAACCGCAACAGCAGCAGCAAAAGCATTCAATGCTCGAAAAGCTGAAACTGTTCAATAAAGATAAATCACATCAGACATCAGCTCAACAATCATCCTTGAATACTGCGACCGTCAATAAGAACCTACCTCAATCCAAACGTACTTCCTCATCTTCCGGGTTCTCTTCGGCACGTTCAGAACGATCCGATTCCAGCTTGAGTCTGAATGATGGCCACATTTCGCAGATTAAACCACCCAGTGTCAACGTTACTTCAGCTAATAAGATACGAGATTCAAAAAATAACGCCAAACAATCTAAATTATTAACAGCCCAAAGTAAAAAGGAGCAGGTTAAAAATTCTTCCAAAGGGGACAAGAAAGAAAAGAGTCCAGCTCGTTCTCTGAATAGGGAGGAATCTGGCCTTGAAAGTAAAAATTCTACATTGAGCAGACATAAAAATTCTCTGCCAAGAGGAGGACTAGAAAAGAATACACAAAAATCTTCAAATAAAATTTCTTTACAAAACAAATCTGAATCAAAATCGTCCCTAATAATGCCTCCGAATAAACTGGTAAGCAGTCCAAACGGTACAAGCTTGCCGAAACCGATAGCAGCTATAAAAGGAACGAGCAAGCTACCCCAACCGCCAACACAACAACAACAACATCATGTAGACAATAAGTCTCATATAACAAATTCGAATTCAACACACGAGTTAATGAGCAGAGAAAAAAGTGACATATCCACTGCCAACATATCTAATCATCAAATCATTCCACCTACACATATCGTTAAACCAGTACTACCCGAACCTGGTGCAAAATCCCCATATTACGCCAACACTGCCAACATATCATCAACTAACCAAACTGAGTGTAACTCTAGTTCAAAATCTTCCATAACGCAAGAACCTATGTATGGCCGTTTACCCCCATCCCAAAGCAATTTGTCCACAAGAAAATTGGAATATAATTCTGGTCCTAACGTTCTACAACCTCACTGTTCGCCTTTAAGAAATTTGGCTGCAGGGAACGGTACAACGCATCCCCAACCGGTTACTTCCGTCAATCCACAAATGATCGTAACAAATGGCAATTTCAATAACAGATCATCGAATAAATTTCATACTATACCGTCCAAAATTGTAAGCACCATTTACGAAGAAGAAAAGCCAATTCAGGTATTGCCAATGCGTCCTTTATTACGAGGATATAATTCACATGTTACCTTGCCTACTAGAGGGGCGAGAGGAGCCCACCACTTTGTTTCCGATTTTGTAGAAAATGATATACAACAAGGATATTGCAGCGACGGCGACTCTTTGCGTTTCAGCAATTCTCGTTTGGTTCATGGCAGCACTTTGCCGAATTCCTCGAGATTTCATGACATTGACAACGGTTACCTATCGGAAGGCAGCAGTAGCACAGGCCTCAATCATATGGGTCACACAACACATGGTAAACATTTTTTGAGCATGATGAGAGCACGCACACAGCTTCCTACCACTATAGAAGAGAGGTAAGTCCGAAAAGTTAATGAATCACTATTTTGCCTGCGTCTTCTGCGTTGTAATGAATCATACGGTGCATTTTTTGCGCTAAGATAATTTTTTATTGAACGTTAGAGATGATGACAATATTTCCTTCTGTTTGAGAAACAATTCCCAGTTTTAGTTTATTTTTTTCTTTTTGCTTGTTTACTTGAAGTGTTTCTTTCGATTTCATGGGTAGTATGTTATTCATCGTGCATTCTAATTATGTTACTGTGGCATACAGTTCAATTGCGTGGAACTTGAACGCTAAAATAAATCAAGTATGGGGGAATTTAATTGAGTTTTCCTCAATTCAATGAGTAGAAGAAAATGTAAACTTACTGAGAATTTGTTTCGGTTTTTAGCGAAGTCTACATAATACTTTTAGGGCTCTATGTTCTTGAAATGTTAAAAAGAAATAATAAATTAAGAATTCAAATACTGGCTTAATGATATGCATGCTTCAAAGTTTTTGTTTTCAAAATTTGGAAAGCTTAGTCTCTTTCGTAACCAGGAAAATCAGTTAAAAGATTTAATTTCCACTCTGAAGTTTGTTCCAATTCTGTACATTTCGCAGAGTATAGAAAATAAAGAAAAAGTAGTATTCCCTCACTTTAAAATTGCAAAGTCCCGGTTCAATATGTAAAAGCTGCTTAGTTTAAAAAGTCAAAAATATAAATATTTAATACAAACTTCTGTCAAAATCCAAGAAAGACTTTTTATATTTTTGGTTGGTCTATTGCTTTTCTTATAAACCTGTATAATGGAAAAACACGACAGCTAATGTTGCTGAAAGGTCAGCCTTAAATATCTTGCCATTGTTAAAAGCGATGACCTCTCATGAGTTTAGAGAATAAGTGAAAATAAACTGCTCAAATCATTTATTAAGAAGTCGTAGGTGAAGCAGCGTTTGCGACTCCACAGAAATTTCCCACACAACTATTGAAGAACGATTTGAAAACAACTAAATTATATTCCATCTAAATAGAGTAGTTTTTATTGCTAGCTCAAGTCCAAGTGAGTAAAGTGCAATCTTCCCAATAATTTCATCATCCCTATGTACTTACATCTATATATGATTAATATTTGACTTTATTCTTCTTTAATCAAACATGCATACGCAAATATATCGGGATATATATATAATTTTCAATACCAACCTGCGTGCAAGAACTTCCAAAGTTTCTACCAAATTTCAAGCCGATATGTTCATTTTTGCAGCCAGGAGAATGTTTGTTTACCACAGATATTACACAGACGGACATGCTTAAATCGATTCTATATGTATGGCTGATCAAGAATATGTACACTTCGAGGGGTCTTCCGAAGTTTTCTTCTGGAATTTACAAACAAAATGACAAAATTATATGTACCCTTCACCATCGTTGGTGGGTATAAAAGATAATTTTCTTACTTGTTCTTATTAATTATAAACGATAACAGGCAGATCCATAAAAATTTCCACGTTTATTGAGCTAGCTATCTTTTACTAACGCCACAAAAGCGGAAAGAATCGACCAGCTCCCCTCGACATAAAAGAGTATTGAAATTTATTATATCGACCACCGGAATTGGGGGCTATATTCATTTCGTCATTTTATTTCTGATGCCCAAAAGTAAACTTCAGGGGCCTGCAAAGTATATATCTTCTCAATTAACATCAAATTTAGAGTCGATTTAAGCATATTCGCCCGTTCGTCTGTCCATCTCTCTGTTTGCTTATTTGTGGAAGATCTGTAGTAATCATTTTCCCCTCCGCAAAAATTAAGACCTGTGGACCGCACGTACCTTAGTACAAAAAAATGAGCAAAATCCGTCAAAGAACATTCCTGCAATAAAATATAAAAACACCACTACTATCGGTGTGTCTTGCTCGCTATTCATAAACTGCATAATAAAAATATCCACGGTATTCGATAAAAATGGAAAACCTGCCGCGTCTACCCAACATAATAGGAAGCCAAAATTTAGTTTTTTCGACCTGTTTTGGAAGACAAAGGTGGTAGATATAAAAGATTCGATGTAGCCGAATATAATTTTCTTATTTGTTAATATGCAATCTCTTCCTAAGCGGAATCTACTAAAATATTAGTCCGTCGTTTAAATGTCTAGAATACCTTTCAAGCACTTAAAGACCTAATAACATAAGAAAAAGGTGCAAAAACAGATTTTAAAAGAGCATAAAATATTATAAGACAAAAACAACAACACTAATTTTTGACGAACTTAGCATGTGGCCAGAACTTTGCGAGTGATGGTTAGTATAAGGAAGACGTCTGTTGTTATTCACGAGCTGTTGATTTTCTTACAACGTAAAAAATAAATAAAAAACAATTTACATAAAATACGTAAGAGTTAAATGGACAGAAAAACAAATAAGTCGAATATGGTCGAATTTTTAGTACACGTAGCTATTAATAAAAAAAATAAATAAAAAAAAAACGACAAAAATGGAATTTCGCACAATACTTGGCGTAACCGATTTGCCCAGCTCGTTACCTGTACTGTCGGATCACCTGGAGGAACTATTTGTATTGTTATGTATGTTACATTTTACAACTAATGAGCAAAACGATCTTCTTTTTTTAATTTTTTTTTTTTTTTTTAAAAACAGAGGTATTCTCAGTTTGTACTGTATTGTAGGCGCGTCCTTTAAGCGACTTGGTCCATTTTCAGTAAAAACCGGCTTGTAAGAATTTTCAATACTCTTGCCAGGTTGGAAGCCACTATCCCAAGTAGGCGATTTACAGCACACTTCCAAGCACGCGCAGTGACAGAAATCTCTACATCGACTCAGAATTTGATACTAACGAAGAAAAAATGCTCTATATTGTCTCTGTAATTTCTATGTGAATGTTGCAAACGTTTGGCAGAATGAATATGCCTTCAACACTCCGGTAGTGAGTATATTAATATTTTTCCGTTACTTTCCCTTTTTCTTTTTATTCTCCATAAATTACAGACGTGTAGTTTTTATATATTTTCTAAGGCCATGAGCAACATAGATTTTTACAGACTTACAAAGCAGCGGCGTAACAGCAGGAACATAAACTATTGTTAAAATTATCAAAGCGTTAAAGATTATTGCAAGAAAAGCATAGAATGTAATGGAAAATATGTAACCGATGCGTAAAAAAGGAAGAAATAAAATGCAAACATTTTCCTTGACCAGACATTTCCCCAACACTGTTAGAATTTATGATTTACTGCGTTAGACGATGCGGTCCTTTGAATCTAAAGGCTACGCTATAGCATTTATAAACAATGTGTAGCTCTAGGAACAAGCTTTCTTCACAGTCCGTTATATAAATATGACAATCGTAAGCACATTAAAGTTCTCACCGCACAAAAAGTCGTTATAAAATTCAATTTAATTTTCCAGAGCAGTTACATTTAAAGGCGGCTAATAAAACGTGTGATGATTTTCAATTAAATATACGTGCAAATAGAAAAGTTTCATTGCTTACCTTTAAAATAAACAAAAAAAAAAGTGTCGTTGAAAACCCTAAAGTAAAATATTTTTAAATTGTAGCAAAACAAAATACCCAAATTTCAACAAAAGAAAGTAATACATCAATTTAAGAAGATCAAAATTAAAAACAAAATAAATAAATTAATTAAAAAACCATAAATATATCATACACATTCTGTATAAATATAAAAATAACTCAAAAAATCCTGCTTAGATTGAATAAAATATTACAGCATCCCTTTTTCGAATCCCTTAAATCTATATGAAACATTTCTTTTGACAAAAAGCAAATGCTGTTCAAACGAAAACGTGACTCTATCTTAATATGTCAGATCAAAGGTGAATGTTTGATGTACTAATAAATTTGGTAAAATGGTGTAAGAACTTTCAGCTTCGTTCTAGGAAAATAAAGTAAGTTTAAACAGCGAAAAATGCTAAAAAATCAATTCACCCCAGCATAACCACTAAACCTCTGTTAGTTAATTACATGTTACAAAATAAAAAAACAGTTGTTACTGGGCGCAAATATTCTATAGGAATACCTGCCAAGTTCTTATTTTAACTTCGTAAGAGATGCGAATTATGGAGTCAGCTCTAAAGACATGTATAGGTCGCCAGCGAAGGGTGTAAAGAAGTCTCCAATATAAACCGTAGCATATGAATTAACAGATAATTGCTAGCAGTTCAACGTTCATAGCAACACTCAAAATTCAATTGGATACAATCTTTTTTAGTTACTTTACAGAGACATTTTACATCGTTTTATGCATCCTTACTTTCCTGCTATCAAGCAGTCTGAATGTGTTTTCGTTCCGCATTTACTTAACTCGGATTTCGCATACAAATTTTTCTCATGCTTCAAATTTTAAGATATTCTGGCAGGTGACAATTGTCAAATCATTACATAAGCTAGAAACATCTACAAAAATGACATGAATACATCTTTGTTGACATTTGCACTTAAGCGTACAAGAAGACACTTAATGCAAATTAAATTTTGCAGGTGCTATAGAAAGCCCTAAGAGAGAAGAGATAATACTTTGAAAAGAATCTATAGATGAAAAATCGTAAAATAAAAATAAAATGTTCAAAGAGGATTAAAATTAGTATAAGATAACTTAAAGAAGGGGGAAAATTATTTAATAACATTAAGAAATCGTATGTCGGTCGTATGGTCTTAAAAGCAAATAAGCTATTATTATAATAGCAAAATTCGGTCATCATTTTCAAACTGCATAGACTACATTAGCATTAACTTCGATATGAAAGCTTGCTTTAAAAGTTCTGAAGAGGGACTAACTGAAAAGCTTTGATCGTTGCTTAGTATAGTACACAGATGCTTTCGTCACTTTTCTGACTTATGACTTTTTGTTTTGATTTTTTGTATTACCTGTTCATTTTTAGTTTAGTTATTTTGGTTACGTTCATTAGATATTTACATTAAATTAGTATATTTTACCCAGCTTCGATTCTATTCATCAATTTTTCATCCTAATTTTAGCTCATCATTTTATTGAAGATTTTCATAATTATTAATTTAAGGCCAAATTACAAATCTTTTCATAAATTTCTGTGTGTCTCTTTCTTTTAAAATTACAGTAAAGCAAAAAATGTTCCCAAATTTCATTATTATTGCTAAATTTATGAAAATTTTTTCCTCGAACTTTTCACAAACATTAATTAAATATATTCTCATCAAAAACTAATTTTCTTGGAAAAATACATCTTTAATGATTGGAATTCTTTCTATTTGTTTTTCTTTATCCATTACTACAGCACTTGTTTCTGAAATATTGTACTTGCATTTAGCTACAGTTACTCTGTATACGAAAGAAAAAACAAAATCGAAAGAACTTGCACAATTTTGCAATAATAGAATCTTGACTTTCCCTCACTATATTAAATGCCTTTAATTCAATATATAGGTGAAAACACTATTAATTAATATATATTAAAATAGTTACGTATATATATAATAATTGTTTAATATTTTGTAGCTCTTCATATAAAAATTAACCTAACAATAGACAAGCTATTAAAATGCAAAAAATTTCATGCGCTAATGTGATTATTATTTTTCTCCATCTCTGAATTGTCTATGCACATAAACAACAAATTGCAACGTATATCTATAACAGAACCGAATCCCACTATCGAAACATTGCAAACTCAGCACGTGTTGGCATTGTTCGAATTTCACCTCTCATTAGAAGATATGTACCTGAGAACATAAGGAAATCATACAGTTAATGTTTCTAGCAACAACTTAAACAAATTATATCAAAAAAAATTTTATTAAACCGAAATCAAATATTGCATGCAACTACAAACTTTTATGTCAAGTACGTTTTCAGTCAGCATGGTTTATTTTCAGTCAATTACGGTTTCAGTCAGCATGGTCCATTTTCAGTCAGGTCATTTCTCTCATTTTGTTATTCATTTCTCTTATTTTGTTATTCATTACTCTCATTTTACTGTTCAGTCCTCTCGTTTTGTAAATACTATACACGTAACCCTTCTATAATGCGGTTTTGTTACAACAATTCTATATAATTGTACGTATAATGTATATTGAATTAATAAATATTTGTAAATTTAAATAGTATTTAATGCTTCATTTTTAGTTTTATAAATATATATATAACTAAATTTTATATAAATCATTATAACGTGTTTCGCAAAAATTGGAAAATTTTCTAAAACATTGAATTTTTCAGGATGCAATTAACCTCGCTTTATGAGATTTGCTTGTATATTTATACTCATACTTTTGCATACTCATATGTAACAGTAAAGTGTGTTTGCATGTGTTTGTGGGCGTAACTCTAGAATAGCAAATAAGTACACATTCATATTTAATTTGATTTCAGTATTCATTTTGCAGTTGAGGGGGATAGTAGTCGTATTAATCTGCTGCTCAAATTTGCGTATAAGATTACGTAAATGCTCTATGCTCTAACTTTGTAACCAAAACTTCGCACCTCACATGTATTTTCACATTGTTCATGTATGCGTTACATCTCTTACGCACTTTCGCATCTAAGAGACAAATCAATCTTGCAGTATATTTTTTATGTGTGCGAACATTTTTCAAAAATGTGTTGAATTTTTGTTCACATGATAACAAAAAAAATTCAACAGAATCTTTGCCCACACAAATGACGAGAATGAGAGAGCAAGCAATTAAATCGCTGCTAATTAACAGCACTGCTGGTGTTATTGAAAACAGCAACATCAAAAGTACGGAGGATTTTAACATATTTCTGAGCCTCTCTTCTTATTATGACTCTCTGATATTACGTAAAAAATAGAAGTAGAAATATGTCCGCAACAGCTAGCCCTCTCAGCGAGTTTTTATTTGGTTTATTCAACTTACGTTCTGTACTTGTTTTGTCGCATGCTCTCATAATGTATTCGCTCTTTTCTCTCGTCATTGAGTGGTCGGTAGGTCGTTGCTGTATATAGTATGTAATCTATTTATATCTACTTATACTTCGGGTACATGTTATCTACTTAAATTTTTATTCGCCATAGCATTCTATGGGGAATTTCTTTATAAACATGCTTATGAATATCGAGCTTACTTTTATTAGTCGCCCAATTAAAATCATTATTACATCACATTTTCATATGTTGTTACCTGTATGTTATTACCAAAATTAGTTTAAGATTTTCATCATTGAAAAAATCGGTTAGCCACCGAAGATGACTGTATAACACATTACTTTTTTTTAAGTCATTATCACGTATTTTACTAGTTTGTTTGAAATATTTGGCAGTGCGAGAAGAATCCTTAAAATCGGATCGAAAATAACTTGCCGCGTGTCTAGATTACATGTCACGACACTGAACACCTGAAATGTAAGCAAAGGCTTTGAATGAAAAAGAGAGAAAGTGAACTGAAATGATTCAATTCTATACAATCAATATTCATGTAGGCAACCTAAGATAACACAATAGAAATAATTTTATCTGGAAAGGCTCTCGAAGGATGTCTCTTAGGCCATTAGAGATTTTAGAGATAAAAGGAATTGTATTATAAATTACTAGCAGAGATATATCTGACATGAGCAATCTTCTCGAAGGGTTTGAGTGAAAAGCTCAAATTTCAGGGAGGAAATTTTCCACGTATCCAGGAAGGTTCAAAACATCTAATATACTATTAAAAAAATTTATTTTCTGAATAATATAATTAATTAGTTGAAACGTCAGCTTTTTTATTAATTGCTTTTAAATTCTAGGCATTAATTACGTATTTTTTAATTAAAAACTTTCGCTTTCGTTCGCGAAGGAAGTTGAAAATCTCTTTGCTTTTGCTGCAAGCAATTGTTTTGACTGAATAAAGCAAAATTAAGAGGCAAACTAACGTTCGTTTGTTTTTATAAACAAACCATATTTTATAAAACACAACAACAAAATTAAATGAAAGCAAAATTATACAAAATTTGTCTGTAAATGAAATAAAATGAAATAAATTTATATTTCAGTATTGTTCAATAAAAGCTGAATATGGTTTTCACTATTTTGCAAGTTGGCGCAATAAAATACAGACACATTATTATTTTATTTCATCAGATATCTCGGCTCAATAGTACATTTTTGCTTCATGTAATTGTACTAGCGAACAAAGATGGATGAAAATTGAACAGTGTGTTTTGTTTTGCTGTTATTTTCCTTTTACAATTGTTTTCTTTTTTCATGAGCACAATTATAAAAAATATTTTTGTAACATTTTACTGTACACACTCAATATAATGCAACACATGCAATATAGTAATTTTGTCCTCCTAACTTCCATAATTTCTTTACGTTTGCTTCTTAAAGTGTATTAATGAAAACACTTTCGATAAAGTAATTTTATTATATATATATTTCACTCTTGCGGTCGCTATAAAAAGTTTGTTGCAATATTCTCCTTTCTATAAAATTTGCAGTGCACAATATTCCACCAAGTAATTTAAAAACATATAAATTGTTGCTTAGCGTAGACACAAACCACACGAAAAGCTTCTTGCTTAGCACTCTTCAAAAACTCCTAGAAAGAGAACATTTTTAAGAGCAATTGAGATATGGTTATATCGACTTTTATTATTTTTAAATTTTTAAAGTAATGTTGCCTCTTCAAACTTTTAAAATCTGAGACATTTTTTTAGCAAATTGTATAACACACCTTGACCTTTAATATTTCAAAAACAATTCTATTGAAAATTTATTGTCCTTAAAACAAAGATTATATGTTGCCGCTTAAGTGTGACCTTGAAATTAGAAAATATATTACCTAAGAAGGAAGTTAACGTAAGGATTCTACGCGTGTATGATAGAAATTCCGAATACAATTTATAAGAGAAACCGCAATCCGCCACGTCGTAAGCGCTGTACAATATTATACCAAGAAAGTTGTATTAAATATGAAAGAGATTTTAAAAAAAGCTGCCATATATATATTTATTCCCATACAAGTTTATATATAGGTATATATATGTATATATATATATAGTTATAACAAGTAAAGACGTGTTTACAAACTTTCTTCTTATAGACTTATGAGCTTAAATGTAACAAAGTTTATATGAACTTTACTTTACTTTGTTTATATAAAGATTCCTAAAGTATATTTAATGAGAGAAAATAGGCTACAGTGATGAACTCTTACTAACTAGAATTGTTTGTATTCTTTATTTTTAAGCGAAATTATTTTATGTTCGTACACATTTT
The DNA here is from genome assembly GCA_000671755.1 of Glossina brevipalpis. Classification (NCBI taxonomy): domain Eukaryota; kingdom Metazoa; phylum Arthropoda; class Insecta; order Diptera; family Glossinidae; genus Glossina; species Glossina brevipalpis. Next base: position 5,934,858 of record KK351011.1, on the reverse strand, counting down.
TCTTTTCTCCTCAGTTTTTCCTTTCAATCTAAATCTATATTATAATTATAATTAGGAGGCTAAGTCATCTCTCCTATTTTACGTTATGTTAGTATAGTAAACTATTCTTTTATAAGAAATGTTATTGGAAAAAAACAAAATTAAAGGAATTGACTTAAAATTTTCATGAACTTCAAACAGAAAACAGCTAGAAGCAGAAAATATCAGTTTTAGGCGTAATAGAAAATCTTAGCATATATTAATTCTAAAATTTGGATGACCTTTTGAGAGAGTTTTACTCTTAAAAATTTTTTCATAAGCATAGTTATCCATCACTCACATTGTGGTTATTTTAGAAATTATGCCGGCAAAGATATAGAGATCTGATTCACAAGTTCACTCAGCGCTGTGTTATCTTATTCAATCTGGGGTTCTAGTTAAGAACAATTACGGGGTGATAACTGTATTGTTACACAGACAGTATTACGTGACATAGATGTCATTATTCCCAAATATGTGAACAGAGGACAAAGTGAACGAATTAAATGAATATATAAAAATTTTAACGTACTGAAGTTTCGCAATGTCTGTTTGCTGTAAATCGCAAATATTTCACAGAATTTCAATAGGAAAAGAAGATCACAAGAAAAGATTAGTAGAGGGACTAAATTTGTTAAGAGGATTTCCTTAGAAAAATGCAATATAATTAAGGACAACATCCCTTTAAAAGAGTGTCAGTCTACTTTTTTAAGTACATCTGATCTCAAATTCTTTACTCTTTATATGATACTATCCTGATTACACCTGATAGTCCACGTTTCTAATTTTATTTTATTCATTACGCAATTAAATTGATTAATTTAGTAAGTGGTCTCACCTATTCACAAACGAAAACAAACATCAAAAGGAATATACAACAAACCAAAAGCGTAATTTGTAAAAAGAAAAAAAGAAAGACGTTAGAGGCGGCAGCTCTGCGATTGCAAAGTACGTAAGCAATCGTGTACGTACTCAAATAGCGCAAACAACGATTGCAATATATTTTCAAAGCGATATGAATATGTGCATAAAACTGAATGTATGTGGGCGGGCTGCTGGGTTCTTTTTTGCAACAAACATATTTTGCAATTGCGATAGATTCCGAACTTTTCAATACGAATAGCGAAGCAAGTGTTCGCAGCGCATTGTTGACGGTTAAGAGAAAAAAAAAAACTAGAAACAGCTTGGAGTGACATTGCTGATGTATAGATTATGTGATTGTGCAGAATACATACAATATTGTTGGCGGTGTTACTTTGTTGAGAGACTGAATTGTTGATTATGTGCATTTGTCATGCGACTAACAGTCAAACAGTCTGGTTAGTCTGATTGCATTTAAGTTAAATGCAAATAAATGTGACGGAGTTTTAATTTTGTCGCATGTTTAATATAATTTTTCAATGAATGAACGAATTTATTTAGTTATTCGTTTTGCATATAGACTGATGTGCTATTTTTTTTCTTGCACATAAATGAAAAACGTATTTGCATGCGACCGGAACAACGTTTTTTTTTGCCACTATTAGGTAGTCTCGCAAATATGGTCCTTGCGAACGTAAAAAAGTATTATTCACGTAGAAATTTATGTGTAATGTACAAAACAATAATTATAATTAATACGGCACGAAATTATTTGACTTTTCTCTGCTAAAGGTCCATGCAAAAATCCTGTGTCTTCATCTACTTCGCTTGTAAGTGACTTGAGTTATTCTGTGTTTAACTATACCTCTGCAAACTCTGCAAACTATTAGGATAATTCTAAAGCAGCTTTTATTATTTTTAAGGTCAATTTCGTATAATTTCATTTAATATTAAGTTTCATAATCTTTTGTGAACATTGACGAGTTTCGACTTAATAAACAAGCAGATGAATATTTTTGAGGAAACCTTCGAAAAAGTATACATTTATATTCGTATATCACAAAATTCACGTAATCTTTGGTGATACTTAAAAAAATGAAATTATTGACTTTTCCGTAACGGTATCAAAATTAATCTAAATTGAACACTCATTCAATATATTCATTTGCAAAAAGGCAAAAAGAAAAAAAATACATTTACGATACGAATTTTTGCTTGCAAAGTGTCTACACTCTATGAAAGAGATAAGTGTGATTATGCACAAACATTCCTCTTCCTACTGATTTCTATAGACAGCGGCAGCAAAACTTGTGTACATTATTTTTTAAAAGTTTCGCTTTCAATGGTTACAAGAAAGCTGGTCATAAACAAGTACGCCTTCGATAGTAAAAATATAAAAAATGATAATAACAACATAAAATTATTACACAGTATATAACATATACAAAAACAAGTATTCCCACCACTGTAATCCTATTCATGAATGAATTCAATATCGAAAGCCAGAGAAGAATAAAAAAATTCTCTTTACTCTCTTAGTTACCTTCAAAAATCACTTTTGTCAAGTAAGTTCGAAAGAGTGCAAACAAAGGAAACAATAAATAGAAGGCTTCAGATAATTTTAGTTTCAGTTCCATATTCAACAACAATTTGTTGCACTTCTCGTTGTTGCTTCATGGTTTGCAATACATACAGACAAACAACGAAATTGTTTTATTCTTTTCTTTTTACGTTGCACTTTTTGCTCTTTAATTTTTCAATTTGTCTCTTGCATTGTCAACCACCTACCATCTATGAAATTAGACTTTTCAGTGTGTAAGAGAGAGGAATTTTGGACACAAACCGAGTAGCATTTTGGACGCAGACCAAGTTGCGTTTCAGACACAAATCGATGGTGGATTCTGAAAATAAATTGGGGGAGATTTTGGATAAATGTCGAGAGGGATTCTGTACACGAACTAAATGGCGAAGGGGATTTTGGACAGAAACCAAACAAAAGTGGAATAATGGAAAGAAACAACTGCACTTACAACACACAATAAGAGAAATGTCTGTTCTCCTCATTTATTTTTCTACCTAGAGACGAAGTATTTCTAATGTATTCTTATCTGTCACTCGAAAAATTTACATTTTATTTCTGAAAATTGCTTACATTTTCGTTGCTTATACCTAAATTCGATATAATCATGAACTCTGGGATTTGTTAATTACTTCATACGTTGCTATCAGGAAATACGGCAATTTGACAAAAACGGATTGATTCGGAAAAATTAATTTTATGAAATCTCATAACTCGTATTACTTCCGTCATAATAACTTAAATGTCTTCTGTAAATGGAGATCAAGGGATGAATCTTAACTTACTTTCACGTCGTTATATTATCAAAATGTGCATCAAGTACCAGCAATGTATATATGGCGCGGTAAGTCTTTATGGATTCTTAGTATCAACCTTAACGAAGGTAACAAAACTAAGCTTATCTTAAAATGGAAATAGTAGAGGAGAATATTTCAAATATATTATTAAGTTACCGAGTAGAGCCAACGATGGCTATTAAAGCAGAGCTCATTCTACTAGGTTTCCGTCAGAAAATATGTTTCTAGATTCCGATTTAGGAAATGTTTTCAATGCTTTGATTTGTGTTTTTCTCTAATAAAAATATTATAACATTAAATTTCACAATGATATATTCATTTTCTCTCTCTTGAAGAGTAACATCACTTGGTTAGTGTTTTTTTGAAAATGACTGATTTATTGCAATTTTTAACTATTTGGATGTATATGTTACTACATACGTATGCAAACTTTGATCACAAAGAAGTTAATGTTAATGAAGGAACAATTTTATACGAAATTAAATTTATTTATTAGCGATGCTTAGCGGAGCTTAGTCCTAGTCAAATCTCCATCAAGGGAAAAATTACACTTGATATGTCATTAGGTGGAGCCTATAACAGTTTTCATTAGATTTGGGTTTCTACATCTCAAATAATTGCTATCGATCTTTATGACACATAAAATATAAGATTAAATCGATATATATTACATTGGTGGTAAACCAAGATATTTGATTTGTGCCTTAGCGCTCGAATTCCTTTGCAATTGCTTTGTGATGAAATGTGAGTTACTCTCCGACAAGGATTGCAAAATGTCATTACCGACCTTGCAAGGCCGCCTAGCCCAAAGAGTGACTGAAATTGCTGAAATGAAATTTGGCAAACCATCTTAGGCACGTACGAACATTTGCGACTTCACTTGCCAACGTGTCACATAAGTTTTTAAAAGCAACTGATGCGTTGCTTTCGTTCTGGAAATCGTACCAAATTCACTTCATCCACTGCCATCATATTTGCTCTGTACTTCGCAACTAATTGATGTAGGGTACTATAGGTAACCCTCCTATATGTTACGCTGAAAGCACACTAAAGACTAAGTCCTCAAATAGCACATTCTAGCTGGTAGAATTAGCTACAGGTAGTAAGATTCAACAGAACCTTTTCGCCAATTTATTATGTTCGTAAATGACCATATCTGTTCTACTTAATTAAATAGATAGAAATATTCTTACATTGTTAAGCTTGCGCTTTTAAAAATTATTACTAATTGAGCTTCGAGTCCAGTACAAAAAAGATTATTGTTAAAAACAAGTAAGGCTTGTGCTTCTCTTTAAAATAAAATTCGCAAACTCAAACTATCAATTTGCTGCAAAATAACTTTAACTTTATTGTGTAAATGTTTGTTCACACACACATGTTATCTGTTATTGCTTTGAAAATATATTACAAGATAATTATGTGAATTTTTTACTACACATTACACTTATGGTCGTTGTAATTGTAATGTCCTTCAACAAATGGTTACGATAGCCTGAAAACATTGTAATTTTGCATACAGTTTTAATTCTAACTGTTTTATATTTAATAGAACTTTTCATCACTAAAGTTTATTCAAAAAAAGCTTTTGCTTTTCAACACCTCTCTTAACAGTTAGCATATAAATGCCCATAAGAGTTACTTTAAAAACTCTCTCTCTTCTGGACAAACTCTTAGAGAAACTAAAAATCTAAACTTGAATGTTTTTTTTTTTTTTTTGTTTTTTCTTTTTCATTAAAATTCGAACAGCAGACAATTTGTTGTCGAAAGAAACCACCCTGAACACTCAAGCGGTGCGGTCGCATAATTGTTGTAGTCTTTCAGACAGAAAATACGAAACAGAAAAAAAAAATTAAATATATAATGAAAATAAACTATTTTTGATAATGAAAAGTATAAAAGTAAAAGAAAAATTAAAGCCTGAAAATGTGAAAAAACGTATCTCAAGTGTTTTCTAGTTTCAAATGCGTTAACTACAATTTCAAGTGTCCTTATTTGCTTCTGTTCATGTTCGCTTAGCTTGTACGCACGTATGTCGTAATTTTTGTTGTTTTAATAAGTGGTTTAACCTTAAAATCCCTGCCAGCTGTGAATATGTTTTCATAAATTTTTTTTTCAAAATTACTAATATTTAATATATTTTTATTTCTTTGCAAAAATGCGAAATTTGGAAACAATAATAAAAAAAAAATTGAAAGATAAAAAATATCAATTTTGCAATGATTTGCATCGAAACACTAAATTTGAAAGCACTACTCGCAGCAATTGCTTATTGATTTAAGGTACGCAAATATTTTTATGTACATCGGAGTAAGTATCGGTCGAGCAGTTTCATTGCTAACATCTAATATATTTTTAATATAAGATTAATTAATGGTTCAGTTATCTCCGCAAGGCATGTATGCCGACCTTTTTAAAGATTAAACATGGATTGGTCGCTTAAATTCCATAAAACGCTTATACGCCTTTCAGAAAGAACTTTTTTTTTAAATATAAACGTTTCTAATATATATTCAAACTAATAAAATGAGATCTGTAGAGTATGTATCGAATGAACATGTAGAAGATCCAAATAAAAATGATCAAGTATTTACCAGCATGCTTATCATTAATGAAAAGTGTATGAATTTCGTTCGTGTGTATTAGACTCAGGCTCAGTAACTTTTGCACGTGTTCTTAACTCAATTGACATGTCATATCAGTCCTTCTCGTAAAAGTAATTTCTAATTTATAAGTCATAAATTGCTTGTTATCATGATACGGGTACACGCTTCAAAGATTTTACGGATTATGTGTATTCTTGCCTGCAAAATGAGATTTGATGAATATTGTAAGACCACCTAAAAGATAATACGACCACAATGACCGAAATATTTCGCAAGTTTTTTATAATATTTTAAGGTTGTAAGTATCAGCTGAGATTTTCTAGACAATTGTAGACGAACTAAATTTTTCATAAAAACGCTGAAAACTCTAACGTCTAACGTAAATAATTTTTTCGTTTATAAAATGCAATCTGCGTCTAATTATTTGCAGAAAAGACTAAAACGTGCTTTTGAAGCTGAATTGATATTTTATTCAGGTAAACATTAATGGAACATTAAGAAAATCTAATTCATAATAGAAAAAACTGAAGCTTAGGCTGCTAAATTCACCAGATCATCTAACATATAATGCAGATGTGCAAGAAGCCACTTTGAGAAACTAAATTCTATAAAACTCATTGCAACAAATATTCATTTACACCGGCAATGTTTCAAGTGGTTCTCTTACGTTTTTAGATCAGAAATTTATTTGGGCTTTTACTTACTCTGAATTTTATATATTATCTCCTAATATGCCTGGAAGTTTAGTTTCTGTCCGCTATAAAGGCGCCTAGCTGTATGTAGATAAAAGAACAATAAATAAAAGCAACAAAATATGAACGTGTCTTTAACAATTTCTCTTAACAATGAGGCAAAAATTATTGTGGTAAACGTAAAGTTGAATTAATAACAAGATGATATTACCATGAAACTTCTCAACTGTCCCTAGTTTGAATTGTCGTTCCCCACTGATTTTAGTCTTTAATCCGTGTCGGATTTTAATCTTTAATTCTATTCTATAAATATTTCACTGAAAAATTTAAAGTAATCTTCGTTCCTTTTTTCGCTTTAGCGAACTGTACTGTACTGTAGGTACTGTAACTATACCTTCATTTTTGAATATTTCATGTGTTAAATTAATTAGTAATAGAAAGGACGAGACTTTATTGAACTCCTAAAAAAAAGTATTCTTAATGTACATTAGCAACCAAACATGGCGACTAATACGACAACATTAATAAATTGTTTCGGAAAAATCGTTTTTTAGCGCAATTAAAATATGAATGAGTTAAGGGAATATACAGAAAGAAATCGTGTTCATTAGAATTGTATATCAGCAAATGTTAGTCATTTGCCAGACTCTATATCACTAACGACGTATCTTTTTGCAAATAATGGACCGACAGCAAAAAAACGTAAAAAATTCGGACTAAATGGCAACGGTAGGTAAAAGGTCAAAGAGGACTACCGGAAAACCACTAGACAAGGAGAGCTTTCCTGGCATGGCTTATTATAAGAATGAAACGCAAAATAGACAAATTCACATAAGTAAGTTAAATTTCCAGGCTCAATAGCAATACAAGGTGTTCGGCAATGAATGGTTCGTTTTGGTAAAACAAAATATTAACTATTAAACTACCCCTTTTAACTCCTTTGAAAATGTGAAAAATATTCTTAACCCCTAAAAGCATGACTTTTTGTTTTGAATTTTAAATAATGGCATAGATTACGTAAAAAATAATTTAATATATATTTTGAAAAAGCTCCTCCGTAGATATATAGTATTTTACAAAAATCTGACATATATCCAGTAAAATATTCAAATGCAACATCAAACATTGGTAGTTTACCTTAGAACAGATTAGAAGTAATTTTTTTTTCAGTTACATAAACTCCTCCTTTATAGGAAACTCGAAAAGATCTCTCCAAGTAACATACTGAACTTTATCAGCCACAACATTCGAACGTCGACAAAAATAATATAAAATTATATATAATAGAAATAAATAATTCAAAGTAATGTTAAGATTTTTTTTCACACATAATTTATCGTCGACCTGCGTTCGGAATGCGTTCGGACCACATTCAAGTTTTTGAATAAAATTAGTAAAACTGGTGTGTAGACAATTGGCAACGACATGCGTTTACAGATTGGAGAAGAAAATCTTCAAAAAGTGCCGAAATTATCAAAGAATTTGTTACTCTATATTATAGTATGACATGGTGAGTGAGTAATAAAGAAATGAAATGCAATTTATTTCAATTTTTTTGTTTAGATAACAAATTTTTTCAAAGTCCAAAAAACTTGCACATTCGCACATATTTTTAAATTGTTTTTTTTTGTTTTGTTTCCAATATCCTCTAATACTTTGAAATATTTATATCCGGATTAAACTATATTTTAAGAAACTCTAAAAAAGGATAGTTTCTACAAGTTTTCTAAATCTCTAAATAAATATTTGAGCTTATTGTCAAACTATTTTAATGTCAGTGGTTGTAGTATATATTCGTGTAGGATATATTTGATTGCAATATCTATTTCGTAAAATTTTTGAAAAAAACTTGACAGAGGGGATATGTTTCATATCACACTTAAAAAGGAGTTTTGCAAAGGATAGTAACATGATTCACAGCGTTTCAAAAACAACACAAATATAGAAAAGGGTAGAAGGGTAAACTAAAATAATTTTAACTGTGAGAAAAGTTATTTGTTTGTCATGGGCCAGCCAGTAAAAGAAAATTTCAATTTTCTAAAAAATCTTAGTTTTATGTAAAACGGAAGCTAAAAAAAACACTTTTTCTAAACAACTTAGAAATTACGCTTCTTTTACACATTAATTTAATTTTACAGACTAATTTAATTTTTAATAAGAAAGCAAGTTTTCCCGGGATAAATCACAATTAATCTAATGGCTTTTCTTCAGACTCAAAGCAGAATATAAGCGACGGATAAGGAGAAGCTCAACGATTTGAGATAAGAAGAGGTAAACGCCACCTATATTAATGCATTTGTCAGAACCTGATTATTAAAGAGCTCACAATAAGCGGCATTTGTTGCTTTTCATTGTAAAAGTAAATCTGAGAATTCATGGTTTCTTTTTGAAACATTTAAGAAGATTAGAAGGAAAAGTTTGCCAACCTTGCGCGCGAGTTTGTCATTTTGTTCTGCTTCGGATTTGTGTGTTATTTTAGTGTTTTTTTTTAATAAAACATAATAAAATTATTTTAAATGAAAATGACATCTCATCTTTTAACATCATGGTTCCATCGACTTGTTTTGTAGAATTATTAAATAAATCGTTCTGTTCGTCTTTTGTCCTATTGAAGGAATCTATTCTCAAGTCTAAGACCAGAATTAAAAATTCCCCTATAATAATCTCCTTTTCAAAACGCTAATAACTTTTCTTTCCATCCTCTACGGAAACGTCATGCTCTATAGTTTCTATAGCAACAACTTTGTTGTAATTGTAAACTATTTCTCAGAAAACTCGTCAATTAAAATGCGAAAAATTTTGAGATGGCTAGCATGTTTATAAAAATGGGAGGCTTGATAGTTCTTTTACTTATATATGCCTTTGAACGTATTGAGATGGCAACTTATTAACATGATAGCAAATATAACGGACCTTTTTATTACATGTTCCTGCATGCCATTTAATTCAGATTTAAAGATTTACTTGACAGTGTTCGCTTTAATAAATTGTATACCTGACTCATTAAAAGTTGATGATGTGATCGCTGCATTAAGAGACTTCAAGTTCAAGTGGTATAGATCTGAACGTTAATCAAATAATCGATCATTGTGGCGTTCTAACCATTTTGATGAATTCGTTGATATAATTTTCGAACCTTGCCATCTCCAGATTTCCCAATTGGATCCTTACCATCCTATTCTCAATATCTCCCTAAAGGTCTCCAAATAAACCTATGTTTTTTGATGTAAGAATGTTCTACTGTTAAAAAGGCTTTTTGCTGATCTATTAAGTAATTATTAAAGTTGTCCTAAAGTATACTTTTTCTCTTTTCTTTCCCTGTTTTGTAAGTGTGGCCGGCACGATTATTAGACTGATAGCAATTTGAACCGTATCTTTTAAGCAAATAAATAAATGGAAATACATAAAAAAGGAAAAAAGAAAATACATTAACATATATAGATATACATATAATATATTATAACATATATGGTACATCATAATTTATATATATATATAATAACCAGAAAAAGAAACAGTAGACAATAAACTAAAGCGAATGAACTAATTCTTAACACCATCCGAGAAAATGATAAGCAACTGAGTGATCATTTACCCTTTAACACATTTAAACAAAATAATTTCAATCTTAAATTCTTAAATTTTAAATTGACCAAAAGTTACTGTGTCTAGCATTTGTATGTAATGTTAATTAAGAGTTTTTTTGTCTTGGTCAATTTTTGAAGCAAAATTTGTGTAACAACTTGCTGAGATATGTAGACTAAATAACCAGATCGTAAACATATAATTAGAATCTCACAAGTCAAATTATACCGCAAGGATAATAGCACCAAAATAATTGTTGTGTTTTTTTTTCTTCTTATCTAAGTAATAATATAGAAAGTGACTATGACAACAGCAATTAAGTTTGATTAAAGTTTAACGAACTTATGCAGACAAAGCGAAGGCATTAAATATTAATATGGGAAAACTTCAGTATATAGGAGACCTAAGTAAGCTGAACAAGCGCGGTGAAAAAGAAAACGTTTTCATTACGTTAATGTCGTAGTCGTAAGTAATATGCAGCTTTCATATAAATAAATAAATAAATTTAACTGAATTTAAGTAAAAAGCGACACCTGAGATTTAATTAGGGTTAAAATACTTAAACAATTTATTAAAATTAATGTTATGAGTAAAGATAAACTTAACGTATAGACAACGTGAACAACTCCAACTGCTAAAGACAACCGTTGTTTATGTTTGGCTGTTTAACTCGGTAAATGGAACATAGAGACAGACAATAGCTGGCTAGCAACCATTTCACTGCTCACAGAGAAACTTTACTTTATTATTTTTTCTGTGTTTAGTTTTCGATTTTTACAATGCGATTAAACGTTGGTGGTATGTTTATTACAGCAAGCAACTGCTCGTAAATTGTGCAACATACACCCACATGTGTGCATATGCAATATGGTATATGATATACACATTTATAATGCATATTCTGACAATATAGGGTAATTTCCTTAATGTAGACCCAGCGCTTTGGTAAATGTAGGATAACTGCATTTATGAATATAGGTTACCACGCGACTTACGGCAATTCGAGTTACAAATGAATTTAATGACAATCCATTTGATGGGTTGCAAAAGAAATTCAGAAAAGAAAAACAAAACTAGGACTTAGACATATGCAATGAACATACAACAACGAAAGTAATTTCACTCGTTGAAAATGAGTTGAGGATGATTGGTTTAAATTAAGGCCGAATGTATGTATCCATACTAAACATTCTATTTGACAGGAATTCTCTTAGTAACACATAAAGTTTAATCGTCATGCACCAGAGCCCAAATATAGCAATAAAAAAACTATTTTTATATATTAGTTAATAAGTGCAAGCTACCGTTCTTACAATACAGCAAAAACAATTTAAAGGGTAACACTAATACAGATATTTCTAAAGAAATTTTGTTTTTCTATTAGGTACAATACGTGGGAAAAAATTTATTACCTGAAAGAAATTTTTTCAACGCAATTTCGGTCTTTTCCCTAAGCGCTTCAAACACATTTACTGTGTCAAATGAACCGTTGTTGGGGGTTTACAGCCTAATCTCTTCCCTATTGATTTGGAACTTATGTTTAAAGGATGTTTATAGTTACTTCGAAGTATTTAAAAAAAAAATCTGCAGGAATAGTTGCTGCGGGATAATTGCTAAGTGGATATGAAATTGGGAGCGATTGGAGCGAGAACGAGTGTTTCCATGAAAAAATGAAAACTTTAGAATTTAGCTTTTGAAGTTGAGTATGAAGTCGACGACAGAATTACACATTTTCTCACTTTTTTCTTTATCGTTTCGGTTCACATAACGCGCGAAACGTCCGATTGGTAAATGCGGCGAGAAAAATATCGTCGAGAAAAGAAATCGAGGCGGCATATTTAAACATGGGTGAACTGTTTTATGGTTTATGACACTGCAGATTAATGGAAAAAATATTTAAAAAATGTTATAGTTGAGTATCATGTCTACGGTATATGTCAAAATTTTGAAAGCATTTTTCTTAAAACACGTTTTTTCAAAAATGCGCACACCATTTTTTTATTTGTTCGAAATTTTTTATAGCATGTTTAATAATATCACACATTATCTTGGACGTATGGCTTTAACGATAAGCGATTTAAACATTTCGTTTTAAATATTTTTCTATATAATTAATTTTTTTTTGTAATTATTTTTTTTTATAATTAATTTTCTGTCAAAAATCGAAATTTAATACATACTTTAATAAAGTACTCGTCAAACATACAAAAATCCATATATTTACCACATCCTACGTTCTTCTCTAGCTATAGACATGTAGGTTAGTTGTTTTTTCCTTTTCTTTTTAAGTTAAAATTTGGCCCATTCGAAGTGCAAGCCTAAGAGCTATTTAAGTTCAATATGCCTCAGGGGATTTGTTCCAGTGACGGACATTATGGACAAAAACGTGATGACAGACCCAAACGTAGTTATGTTATCGTAATCACTACTTACACTGTAGTGATCAGAGACTATAAAGCTGGAAATGCATTGTTTGATATTGAGTGGAACCGTACTATAATCAATGAAGGTCATATTGTCTTAAATATTTTAAAATATTTTAAGATTTTCTTAAATTCTAGAAACGTGCCTTTCGTTTCGGATTCCTTTTTGGTTAGAATCCGCGTCATTATGTGAAAAGAATCTTTCATCAAAATCCGACATTTTGAAATTAAATTTCTACATCTGCAAACTGTAAAATGAATTGTTTTAAATGATTTTATATCAAAAATTTATATGCATGTTCTTCAAAAACCTTGACCACCTTTTTCTCAATACTTCGACTTAGGCGGTAACATATCAAATGTAAATCGGTGACAAGAACTCCAAAAAGTGTTCACAGTTGCCATATTTATTAAATAGATTGTAGAGACCAAAAATTAAAACGATGTGACGAGATTTAACAAATAATTATGCTCCTTCGAATAAAATAAACTTTTCAGTACATTAAATTCATAAATTAAATTAAGTAATTTCGGTAAATTCCTCCAAGAAACAAATAAAATTACTATTATTTAAGGTTAATGTATATTATTAACTTCCTGTTAATTTTATACTTTTATTATTTACCTAATATAAATAAGTGTATACATTAAATATACATCCAAATCCTCTAATCTACAATTATATCACTTAAATTTATACAATAAACTTAATTATTATATAATTATAATTAATTAATTAAATTTAGTCTTTTATAGTATAGAAAAACTTCAATTAAATTAACTACTTTTAGTAAATTTTTTCCAGAAATAAATACAATTACTATTATTGGTTAGAATTTAATATGTATATCAAACACACACCAATATATTTATTTCCCTCTCGAAAAAATAACGTGTTTTTAAATTACATTTGTATAAATTTATTTTTATAATAATTTAAATATTTTGTTAAAGATTTTTTCTACTTTTTATGTTTAAACTAGGAAAACACTAGGTAACCATTTATTCCTAAATAAAATAGAAATCTAACGTAGTACTTAAAGAAAAGGTATGAACGGAGAAATTCAAGCTATCATATCACATGTTTCAAAAATATTTAGATGGAAGAATAAGTAAAGTAAGCAACATGTAAATATCTTGGGAATGTCTTTCTATCCAAAATTTTGATAATTACATGCTGTTCTCCAAATATTGCACGGAACTATATTTTTGATTTAATTCGATGAGTAAGAACGAGGAGAATTGAATTAAAATTATAGTAAAACGCAATATTCTCAATTATATTAACACCTTTTATAAAATTATAAATGACGTTGATGCTTAAAATGCTGCGTAAAAGCACAAATGAAATTAATCAATTTCCTTCATCTCATTTGATTGCTCACAACAATGTCAATATGTACTCATGTATTATATTCTATTATTTTATTTCGTTTTCTGCTATATATCAAATACTACCCCTCCTTTTTCTATATCATTACATAGCTTTCCAAATCAATACACAGCAATCGCATTACCATCAATGTAATCTACTTCCCTTTTATTGCTCTTTACCCTTGATTTCACTGCAAAGGAAGAAAATATATGCCGACTGCAAAAATAATGACGTCGTTCAGTTTTTCTGTTAACGTATTTTATTTAAGCATATATATTATATGTTGAAGGAAAAAAATATCTCTCTATGAAGTAAAAAAACCTTCCATTGGCCTGAGAGAATTTACAAGACGGTTTCAAGTAAACTCATGTCTTTAACTACGTCATCCTTAGTATACATCCATAAAGTATACATAATAGAAAACAGCTATTATTTTTCTATACAATAGCCATTAACTTCAATTTTCAAAAATTTTCGAAACACTATTCATTTGATCTTTAACTAAGTGTTGAAAATTTTTTAATAACATTGTGCGCTTATTTAAAAAAAAAAAAGATAGCGCCAAATATATTTTATTCAAGCGACTGGTCATCTCTGGCCATCATTGGATCGCTGTCAAACCAAAATCCTTAAAGGACTTTTCTAAGTGAAAAAATGTCTTGCTACGTATTATGAGTTAAAAAGTAAAAGTTATATACAACAATACAGGGGTTCAAAATGAATGTCAAAAGTCTACATGACGCTATAGTATCAGTTTCTAAGTAACATCGATTTATCTGATGATCCCCAGATATGATGTTTAAATAAAAACTAAACGAAAAAAATCCATTAAAATAGTTGAAGGAATAAAAGGAAATTAATTTGCCTTTGAGAGGATGCTTTATATAAGAATTGGATTTTTAATATATAGAATATCCAGATCATCATGAATAATTTTATGGCAAACGAATGAAGTGGCGTCAATCATTATACGAGTTATTGGCTGTTCCGCACAACTGTATGGTATAAAGTTTTGGACAGGTTGTAAATGAAATTTTAGAAAAGGTTTTTAACAAATTTGTTTATATTCTTTCTTTCAAATTTTTCTTTGTGGTTGTAGTTTTCATTCCGGGAGTTTTTTACATCTTCCATCAATTTCCTTTCTCCCTCTGCTCTTCCTTTAACAATAACATATGTTTTTTATTTGGCATTCTCATGATTATTTTTATCCGTAAATCAAAAACCTGGCAGAATTGAAGCAATATTGATTATATAGAATCAATATGGTTCAATTTTATGTAGAATTTCACGCGTATTGTCAAATTTATATATAGAGAAATATAAGAAAGCATGTTTAATAAGACAAAAAACATTTTGGAAATTATTGGGCTTTCTTGAAGTTTTCGATGACATATTTAAATTCAAAAAAATTTTCATTTATGTATAAAATCTCGAAACATGGCTCAAAGCGTATATTCAAATAGAATCGACTAATTACGTTATAAGTTTTCAGAAATTTATTCTAATTAAAAATTTATATTATAAAAAAAATGCGAAAAAAATAACGAGTAAATATAGGCCAGAAAAAATTTTTTATTTAAATATTAAAGTAGCAAATATTAGAAAAAATATTTAGTAAATTCAATTAATATCTTAATATGTAATAGATTAGCTGGCTGCAAACCAACGCTATTATTTACCTAATTAAGGAAAACATTGGCAGTTTATTATGAATGAATATTTAATTTTAAACATTAAACATTTGCACTTAACAATATGAATTGTGCCAAACGGGTTATTGCTTACTTCTGTAGTTACATTTAATAAAGATTGCAAAAGTGATTTGCGATGATATACGATAACTCGTTTTTTCTATATATAAATTTCTTTAATAATTGATTCCCAAGTATCAAAGAAGAATAACAACCTATCGAATTAATTTATCCATAAATAATTATATGCCTGTTCTTAAAGACGAACGAAAATGTAGAATATCTGTTGAATCAACTTTCTGCTACTAGCACAAAGAGAAAAAAAATTGAAAAAAATTAACCGCGAATTGCATTTATTCTGGCTAAATTAATATATTATTTAAATGAATCTTACGCTTAATAATAGCACACACACATAACTAGAAGAGGAGAAATATTTTGTTTTATGATATTAGCAAGACTAAAATAACATAGATAATTAGAATTATTATACAATGAGTGAACGAACGATTCCAAAAATGGAGATAATGTATAATAAATCATACAACAAACATTATTTAAAAAATAATATAAATCAGGGATGTTTGTTTCTATCTTATCATAGAGTAATCTCCACAGCCATTTAACTCAACTATATCAAGTAAATCAATCAGCGCATGTAAAACGTAATTAAAAACAACATACTTTTTATACGCAATATGTTTACGTTAAACTAAAAATATATAAATGTGGCCTATATTGCTGTATTTTCATTAGGCGGAAAAGCGCATGTATTGTCTAATTAACATTAATATTAATACTACGAAAGGGAAAAATATACAAATTTTTAAAAAAACAACTTTACCATTCAATGAATAAAAATTTTAAATATTTAATTT
Organism: Glossina brevipalpis; assembly: GCA_000671755.1. NCBI lineage: Eukaryota > Metazoa > Arthropoda > Insecta > Diptera > Glossinidae > Glossina > Glossina brevipalpis. Next base: position 5,918,356 of record KK351011.1, on the reverse strand, counting down.
GAAGGTTTTACGTTATAAAATATATCACCACTTTGACATTCGTTTAATAGGCTGAGCAGCATAATTCCCATAAACTACGTAGTTTTCATATAAAGTACACTTATATAAAAGGTTCACATATATTATATATGTAGCTTTTACCAAAAAATGAATAAGTTAACACGTTGAAGTTTCGTTTTGCTTTCCTTTTTTTTTCTTGCAATTTTTATTTACTAGGAATAAAAAGTAGGCAAATAAGTCAAAGGCAAATGTGTTTGTGTATGCATTTAAAACACACATATGCAGTTGTACCATATGCATATTTGCTGCAGTGCAAGAGAACCTGACCTGATCTTTCATGCTTTATGTACATAATGTACTAAAAGGCTTTACTTAGTCCGCATGAACATAACAGAAGGGGTTTGAATATCAACATGTAATACAAGGCAAACACAAACAAGAAGAAGAATCTGTCTTTTATAAACATAAGTTAGTGTGCTAGGGTGAGTAAACACTATTATAAAAAATATTTTACAAATTAGAGAATTAACATGACACAAATGAGTTTTAAAGAAATTTTCTAAAAAAGAAACAATATTGAAAAAGACATTTAATATTCAAAAGAATCATAAAATAAATTCAAAAATATTCAAAACGAAACCAATTGTATTAATCACACAATATTATAACTTTGAAGCTAAAAGTATGCTACAAATATCGAACTCATGTTTAACTTAAATTTATATATGAAAAAATTGGTGAATACCGTTATATGTTAAACGAATGCGAATTTACGAATAAATGCTTTCATTTTAAAACACAAAAGTTACTAAAATTTAGGTAAATGCAATAAATTCAAGAAAGGCTCGTTATTTAATTTAAACTTATCTGACAAAATTCTCATCTTTTAATAAGATTGTTTTCCACAATTCATATGGCAGCTGGATTTGGATTGCTTTCAAATTTTTTCTTCCGGCTAGTTTATAGAAAAATGCCATACATAGCAGGTGTACGAAATTATACAAAAAATTCTAAAAATACAGAGTAAGAAAGACATATTTTAAATGTTTAAAACGGCCAAAAAAACTGGTAGTGATCTTTGAAAATTTCTTCTATTTGTTAAGAGGGGGAACCTTATTACACTTACAATACTACTCGAAATGGAGACTTTTTAAAGGTGGAACTTAAATTTACAACAGTGTTGCCTTTGTCGCATTTTGTATAGAGTTCGGATAAAGAATTCGACAAAAGGAATGTAGAATTTAGACGGAATTAATATTTCTAGTTTGGGTAAGCATTCGCAGAACGTATGGTATCTTTAACTTACCCACAAAAATGTCGAAATGAATACACCCCCGCCTTCAGGTGGATACTAAAATAAAAAATAATTAAAAAGTACGTTATTTAAAAAAAAAATGATTTTTTTCAATGAAATAAAAGAAAAAATGGAAAAAATGAAAACAGGAAAAACAGAAATTGCGAATTTTTCAGAAAAGCCCTTCGAAAATAAAAACAAATGAATTACGCACACATGTGTATATCTTGGGCAGAATACTCACTTATAAAATTATATTTTTAATAGTAGATTTATATACTATTTAAAATATTTATTCTTAATCTCTCTTAAAGATTTTCATAATATTCATGAAGCATAATCAGGTGGTTTACCATGCTATTAAACTCTGTAGCGTATTTTACGGCGCTTTGTTAATTAAACGTTATTAGCAAAGTATTTAAGTTTGGCGGAGATTTATACAACTTCTAAGCATAATTTTAATTTCGGATCACGTTTCGTAGCCTTACTAGTTGCCTGAACACTTGCTGCTTTATAACGTGTCATTGCCTGCCATATCCGTTTCTTTCGTACCATAGTATAGCCTATGGTGCGGTATATCCATTAAGTATAAGAAGTGAAAAACCATTATTTTTTCTTTGTTTTAATTAACTTTGGCTCTTAAACGTGAAGATTAATTTTGTTATTTAGTAGTTTTCTTATTTTCATTACACCTTTCGTCTCCATGCCCATATGAAAGTTCTTCTACTTTAATCGCAACTCTAATGCGTCTGTGAAGAGCAGTTATGAAAAGTTTTAAAACAAACAATGAAAAACCAGAAATAAAGTATTTTAATTGAATTAAACAAAAAATCCTTTACTTAAACTTTATACAATGTCTAGGAACTGATAAGAGAATAAATAGAAAGAAAAAATTTCATAACGTTTCGATCATTTGTTTATGAGTTACAATAGTTATATTGATGACGCTACTTGTGTTATTTTATTTTTTATTTCATTTTTTATACCCACCACCGATGGTAAGGGCTATCAAATGGAAATTATCGACCACGCCCACTCGATAAAATAAAACATTGAGATTTAATTTTTTGTGGAAATGTTTGGAACATTAAAAAGGGCGCTTTTCTAAGCACATAAAATGTATATAGTCTTGATCAGTATGAAATTCAGGGTCTACCTTGACCTATTTGTCTGTCGTACTCTTCATCCATTTGTCGTCTGCTTATTTGTGTGATGCCTGTGGCAAACATTCTCCTAGCCGCAAAAATGAAGGTATCTAATTCAAATTTGACAGAAACATTGGAAGTTCTTTCACATACGTCGCTACTAAAAATGGGCCAAATCGATCATAGGCCACGCCTACGGTATAAGCCGAAAGCAAGTCTGATTTCTGGCTGTTTTGCTCTGCCTGTTTTTCACGATATTCCATGACTGGACGCAAAAATAGAAAAAATCTGCCACGCCCGCTTAGCAAAATTTAGTTTCCCCCCCTTATTTTATGATAACGGTGGCGGGTATAAAAGATTCCCCACACCCGAATATAATTTTCTTAATTGTTCTATTAAACGTTGCTTTTTTTTCTCTTAGTCATTGGTTTGATAGATGTTATGGAAATTCTCCTTTTTGTTGACAAGTAAACTCATAACGAGCAAATTAAGGAACTTATTGACCAATGTATTCGCTAATTTGAAAAAATGAAAAAAAACAACTTAGAAAAGTATATTCGGGTGTGCTGAGTCTTTTATATTCCCCACCCGCCACCTCACGAAAAGGTAAAAAAACTATATTTGATAGGTTGCAGGTTGCGTGTTTTCAGCTTATTTTATATTTCCCTTTTTTTCACCAAATTTCATCCAGATATCTCAAGTTTTGCGACGGAAAGATGGCTATCACAGACATTATACAAATAAGCAGAGACAGATGGACAGATGGACGGACTGATACGTAGAGGAGTTCGAATTTGATACTGATCGAGAATATATGTAATTAATGGCATTTCTGAACATTCCTGCTAGATGTTACGAACAAAATGACAAAGTGAATATGCCCCTATCCTTCTGTGGTGGGTATAAAAATGCTAACGTGCACTCCTAAAGATAAGCATATAAAATATTCGTCGATGTCTAGCATAAATAAAGGTTACAGACAATATTTATTTCATAATTTTTATGCGGCTTTAGTAAAAAATCAATAGATTGTCTAGCTACGCTTGGCCGCATTCAAAAAGGGTTGAAATGAAAATTACGGTAAAACTATTAGAAACTACGCTCAGAAAGGTTGAAATAAATTAATAAATGGGTCAGCAAATAATTGCTACAAAATAGCAAACCAAATAAGCCAAAGCAAAACAATCAGCTGCTCTTGATGTTCTTGGTATGAGACCGCAAAACAATATTTATTGAAAGGAACATGCGTTGGAAGTGTTGAATGAAATTGCCAAAAGAGTCTTGATTACTCACACCGCTTACATCCGGTTAAGATTAGAGTACAATCTGAGTACGTAAGCGAGATTTTAGAGTCTTTGACTAGAGAATCTCAACCACATGAAGCGAAAGGGTCAGATACAGCGCAGGGGCGGGTGTTCTATGATGATAAAGGAGATTTGTCCGCCAGTTAAGTTTTGAAATAACAAGCTTTGCTTGTTTTTTTCAAAAACTGCGAAATTTCAATTGGTCTATTAAGTATCAACAATCCGAAAGAGCCTAAGTCGAATAAATTATTCTACTCCAAATCCATTACGCAAAAGCAAACAGAAAATTTAAGACAAATCCAGGCAGTCTGAGTTTTGTAAAGCTTTGTGCTCTTTCATCCGTCTTGGACCACTGTTTTTTCCCATATGTCTGCACTTTTCATACCTCGCTGTCAATTTCTTCAGAAAAAGCTCGATTGCGTTTCGTTTCATCAGTCTTTTACATACGAAAATAAGCTTCATTAAAATTCTCACTTCAAGGCAGATGCTTGATACCCAAAACTCTATCTTTGTTCAGAACTGTTTTTTGATCGATGCTTCGTTGTTATAAGATAATATTTGACGTGGTTCTTGCGTAAAAAAATAAACTATTTTCTGATTTTGACAAAGCATTGCATCCCAAATTTTTTCACACGCTCACGAAACCTTAGCGCTTTTTCCGAAGTGATATGTAGAATTCTTTTTAGAATTTTGACGCTCTTTCATAAAGCAATTACTTTCGTTTGAATTGAAGAATATTTTAATTATCAACAAAATCTCACCTCTCATACGCGCTATATAGCCATCTTTTGGAAAAAAAAGTCATAAATTTCTTCCTTTCTCCAATGTATTTTCGACTTTAGCGTTCCATTTAAGCGACGCTGTATGCGAATAAGATTTTCGCGATTGCTCGTGAAGGTGGACAGATTTGTATGCTTGACGTAAATATTTGTGTTCACAAACTTTTTTTACAATCGTCACAAATTAGGTACACTTCCCATAAACACAAATTTAAAGCAAATATCAAAATTACAAAATCATTTTTCATGTTATTGATATTTCGCATTTTATGTTCTCGACAACTTTACTGGCATTTGTCGTACCATCCCAAAAATGGACATAATAGTTTGAATTTACTTATATATAAAAACACTTTATCCCGTTAACAACTGTCCACTACACTTAAACATTTGTTATGATCAACGAATGTATTATATAATTTTTCTCAATTATTTATTTAAAAGCAAGGACTGTATATGACGATAACATTGTTCAAACAAGTGCTCCATAATTCTTTTCAGTGAATTCTTTCATATTCATGTCATAATTTATGATATTTGATATCATAATTTCTAAATGTATCTATTAAAGAAGTTAGTCATTTATAAAAAAATTAATAAAATTTTTTAATAAATTAAGAGGATTTGATGATTCTGTATTTCATAGTTATTAGAAATGTAATGAGAAAAGAAAGGAGAGAAAACTCAATTTCAATGACTGTGGTTTTAAAACCTTCAGTGAATAACAGAAGGCTTGGTTCTAGGAAGATAACTGTCTTTGTTTTAAACTTTGTATTGTATTAATATATGGTCCGCAGCAATAGCAAAAACAAAAGTAACCGCATATACACAAAAGTCTTATTTACAAAAGTGAAGTCAGTAAGAAAAGAAAATGAAAATTCAATATGAATATGCTAACATACCTGCATATCTATCCATTTTATAATAATTGATTGTTGCTGATGTGAGAATTTGATGATGATGGACCGACAGTATCGCAACGAAATGATATTCTCTGATCGGTTTTAACGACCTTCAAGATATATAAAAATTCTGGAATGTGATCTATTTTCCAAAATATTTTGTAATTAACTTATTGTCCCACATCTGCATAGAGTGGTGTATGTGTGCGATTTGGACCAGGATTATTGCAATGAAATTGTGTTTTTCTAATAACTTCTAAATTGTTTAAATCGAAATTCTGGAACGACATTACATCTCTGGAATTTTACGTAACGCAATTATAGTTTGAGAGAATCTAGAAATTTGACAGTTTCTCCAAAGATAGTGATATTGGAATCATTTACGGCGTGGATAAGTAAAAATTGTGGATAGTGCTTTTACGTTGAACTCCTGTTGTGGTATTCACAAGAGAAAAATTCTGTTGATTAGACGACAATGTGTACAACATCTGTCACTGCTATATGTAATAGACCATCCAGTTGTTATTTTAAGTACGAGCTAGGTGGTTTTACCATCAGATTTTTTATGGTATCAACACATGCCTAAATATGATGAAGTTTAGGATCCGTGACCGTTAGTTCATTGATTTGCTGTCTTTAACTTTAACTTTTATTCGCCATGGGAAGTATTTTGTCTAGAATTTCAGTACTATTGGAAAGTATTATGCATGTATTTGGTCATAATCGGTTTATCCAAATTGATTTCAGAATATTTTCCGGCGAATTATCACATTTCGCGCAATACTTGGGACGGCCTAATGTCGCATAATTCTAATTCTTATAGAAGTTGTTCAATAGCAGCCACAATTAGTTGACATTTTGTTTCGTTGCTTGTGATGTCTGAAGCATAAAGCGAATATACCAAATGAGCAAATTTTTATAACGGTCCGGGGGATATGTTTGACATTACGGGATATGCTTCTTCATTTATTTGGTAATAATGGTGTTTCTTTAAATATTTAATTTCAGTATCTATTCAATGTACTTAATGTAATACTCAATGTACTTAATGTAATACTCAATGTACTCAAGGTAATATTCAATGTACTTAATGTAATATAATAAAAGGATTTCAATATAAGATTTTTTTTATCAATCACGTCCCAATGTCTTGATGGTATTCTTTTGTTCAGTCGTTCTTATGCGGCCTTATTAGTGCGAGAAGGCTGTGCGTAAAAAACTGAACATAGAAAACGATTGAGACGCTGGCACGTGATTGATGAAAGTAAGTACTTGTTGCATCTGTTTGAAGTAATAGAGCAGTATTTCCCACAAATAATGTTTAGAATATAATGGATAATCAGAGAAGTGTGTGTTGGTGATGTCAAAGCTAATTATGTACACTTTGACATTATAAAGCTCCACACAAATGTGAACCGGCATAAATTGCGAAACGAAGGAAATTAAATCAAAAATTCAATAACAATCTACAGTTCAAATAATCTTTTAAAATAAATGCAATATTTTGCTTTCTCACTTTGCGAATACAAAAAGCACTTCTGAAAAAACTGCAAAAAGGGTTTCTTAAGGATTCTATGTTATGCCAATTTAAATAAGTAAATTTACCTTTCTTTTGTTTGATATTTTACTTGTCAAGCGATACACATATCAAATCTAAAGCGTTTAATTGGATAGATATGAATAAACTAAATCGCTAAATGATTTTGGTATATTTCTTTTTGTTATAAATTTTTAGAATACGCAATAGCCGCGGTAGTTTAGATAGCATAGGTACAGCAGTAGCTTCCTCGGCCGCTTCACAAGCCAGTTCAAGTGGGGGCTCTAATACCAAAATGGATATAAGTAACGGTGGCAATGGTTCGGGTAATAACAGTATAAATAATAGTCCACAACATTCCCATCACCAGCACAGTCCGCACCGCTCGGGAACTGCATTACGTAATAATGGTCGCGATAGTTGGTCGAAAATGCCTGAACCTTTAAAAAGCCATAAATCAGAACAAAAAGAAAAATCTTCACCATCACGTTGCACTCTAACCAGTACGAGTTCATCATCGAAACAGGGATCGCCATCGGGGCGCACTAAAGGAGTTCCACCCAGTTTCGGCTACGTGAAACGTGCTAACGGTACTGCTACGTCCACCGCTGAACAACAGCAAATTGCAATGATGATCAATGTCGGCAATGGCGGTCCACAAAATGGACGTACAGCTCATGTATCAGCTGTGCCAAGGACAACGGCAGTAGGAAATGGTCGCAAAATGTCAGGCGGTACACAAACCTTGCCAAGTGATATAACAAGTATGTATTAGGGTTAAGAAAGAAGTAAAAGAAAAAAATCAATAGCTAAACTTTCAGGAATACCCCCCAACACCCAACATCGCAGTTATTCTTTGACTGGTCCGGGCGCTACGCAATTGAGTCAATCTATACGTGAACGTTTAGCTACTGGATCACATAGCTTACCCAAACCAGGCAGTGATGTATATCAGCATAGGTATGGTTTATATAAATTATTATAAATTTTCAACTCAAAATTATCCCTTCATATTTTGCATTATCTAAAGTTTAAAAGTTTATTTATAACTTTTTCAAGCAAAGACAAAATAATTATGAAAATTAATCCTATATTAATTATTTCGAAATATTGAATGAACGCGAATGGCTTTATGCATATATTAGTAAAAAAAATTCATCTGTTTATGTTGACACCCTTATAATGTTAATCAAATGTTACATATTATTATGCCACTAATTCAAATCCTTTTTTAACCTGCACCACTTACGGTCTTAAGAACCTACTTAAACTGGACTCACATTTTATGGGTCCGGAATATTTCTAAATCAATTTAAATTTGTCTCCTGTCTGTCTGTCCGTCCCTGTATGTATCTGTCTCCTTGCGTTTAAGCTAAAGGTTCTAATTTTGAGATATTTTGACGAAGTGTGATATGCTGACGCGTTTGCACCAAACGTCGAACCGTATTGAACATGAATTGAATTGTATTATTGGCTAACTGAAAAAAATTTCCAAATGTCAAAAGTTTTTTTAAAAACTCATTGATTAATAGCATTTCAGCATATTAAATTATTGTAAATAATTTGATGTACTAATTTCTTGTACCCACGTTCCTAAAAAAAGTAAGCCTTTAAGTCGGAAAAGTCCGAGTTTTAATATTTTACGCTGAGACTTGATCTTTAATAGTAATTTGAGATAAAAATGTACTGTATTAAATTTGAACCACGTAGATCTAAATTTCGGAACGTACCTAATGTGCCAATTCTCATTCAAATAAGCCTATATGGCAACGTAGTCTAAACTTTGGTATTTTATGACGAAACTAGAAGAATAATAAAGGTTCTTTGACAAAAAAATTAATTTAGCTAAAGTGGAATCATATAAATTCCCTTTTTCAGCTCCTCCCATATAAAAGATCCTAAGCAAAGTTTATATAGAAACCGGATATCATTTTTAGTTTTTTTGTCAGGTAAATAAATAAAGAATTGTGTTAAGCCAACTTGTGTAAGATATTTAGTGAACTCTATTGCCCTATTGTAGTGTTTTTACATGAAAACTTCAAAAATTTCAATAGATTGTTATAAATGTTATAGTTACTTCAAAATGCTTAACTTGCGCTCCGGATGCAGGCATTGTTTACTACATATGCGTTGTTTTATATATTAATCCTAATTGTTTCGTTGTAGAATTTCTAATCACCGTTCCGCTAAATTATTGGATGGTTCATTGTCGGACACTCAAACCTATGCAGAAGTCAAACCGGAATACAGTAGTTACGCCATGTGGCTAAAACATAGCAATACAGCAGGCAGTCGTTTGTCCGATGGAGACTCCATAGAAAATATGCAAATGGGTTCACCCTCTATGTCTCGTCACGGCCACAAAATCATGCAACAACGTGCTGCTACGGCTATAGTTAATGCAGCTGGCGTCCAAAGTCTGGCGGGTACAGAGTCACCGTATGTTCAAAGTCCTCGCATGAACCGCAGTAACAGCATTAGGTGAGTAAAACTGTTTTTGTGGAAGTATCTGTATGTGTATATTTCTTAAAAATGATTAAAAATATACATCGATATTGTTTTCAAAGATTTTTTAATAATGCTACTCCATATATTATGTCCAAAAGCTACTTGAAAGAAAGGACATATCCAAGGTGATAAAATAATTAAACAACATTGATTTGCTTTAATGTTTCATAATTTGGCAAATTTTGCTTTAGTATTTGTACCCTACACCACTTGTGATTTGGGGTATATTAAGAAGGGCGTAAGATGAACCCATCTTTTAAAGCATAGTTTTGGCTTTTGGCTCAGATATCCGTCGATGGGACCATTTCTGTGACCACTTTATATGAGCAAAATTTCAATTTGCAATATCTTTCAATCAAAAATCGGTACAAAGTAGTATTTTGGCATATATAAATATGTCATACTATATGCGAAAAATATAGATCAAATGGAACCAATTTTTGAACCTTCTTCCATGATTTCTATGAAAAGTAAGCCCTTATATGGTAAACGGATCTAATTTTCAATATGCTAAAGTTAAACCTAGCTGCACTAAATTTGGACCACATAGACCTAGTTTTTGGTCCGAACCGCATATAAAGTGTCTCATGAGGAATGAGTAATTGTATGGCAACAAAGCATAATTTCTAGAACTTTGTGGAATAATTGAAGAATAAGAAAATACGCCCATACACCTATAAGCGCCCTCATAAAAAGCGGGCCTTTACATGCCAACAAGGTTTAATTTGTAGTATTTTTCCACGAAGGTAAATGTGTGTAAATTTGTGTTAGCAAAATGGTGTAGAGTATTTAATGGTCGGCCTTGCCCGACTATTATTTTTTTCCAAATAAAAATTGAATCATATAAAGCATTAAAGTTAATTTAACATCCGTTTCATAATGAAATTATATTTATAAATAGTTATATGCATATATTAAAATCATCGTTATCATACTAATATTTATATATCACATTCGGAACCCTTATACCCAAAGTACTGCTTTTATACTTTTATGCCATTATGCAGGTTATCTGAATTTTGAATAGAAAAGTGAAAGAAAGCATAATTGCAGGGCATCGACGGTAAAATTGAATATCCACGAATTATCTATCCATCATAGTGTGAGCTATTCCCGACCAATCCTAATTATTGTTGCGTTTGTCATTATCAAAATTTGATGTTGCATTACAACTAATTTATTTCAATCTTTATCTACTACTAGCGTTAGAGGCTATATAAATTCTATGTGTAACATCCGGGAAAACTTAAGATAAACCTTGTCTTTGTTATACCAATTGTTTAAGTGCCATTTTCCGAATCGTATTAAACTTGTTTGTTTGTCCGTTTGTCTTTGCAATGTCTATTCATATAGTATTGTGTTAAACCTACAGTTCGTAGTTATTTCGATATTTGGAGAAATTTTGATTCTCTGGCATATTTTGGCCCAAGGACAAAGCCTATTGAAAGTGGATTGCATCGGACCACATTTACGATTAGACGTCATTTTGAAAAAGTAGTCATTTGAAAAAAGGTTCCAAATTTCTCGTCAACAATCGCTGAATGGTAGTGTTTCGGTATTGATATGAAAAATTTGGATTTTGAATTCTTGTAACCCTCTCGCATGACCTTTCTTACTAATTTTTTAAAATTTCATAGTGAAAATTGGTGCATAGCATAATTGACATGAAAATAAGTAAAAACAGTAAAGCCGATCAAGCCCGGCCAATAAATAATTTATAAAAACCACGAGAAACTACAAATATATTATGAAGTTATCCAAAAAATAGACGGATATTTGGCAAAAGATGGGTGATTTCCTAAAGATATCTATAGACAGTTTATTCACTATTCTGCACTAAAATTTAGGCATACGAGAGTGGATAGCACATTTCTTCACAGTGGAACGGACATAGCAATGGTAAAATTGCATACATTCAAATTTCTAATCTAATTATCATAATTTTCGTACCATTGCAAATCTTAAAAATATGCTGGAGGGAAAGAGATTTGGGTTAAATGATGAGTTCATTGTGGAAATTGAGGCATCTATGAAAAGGCATGAAAATGTTAGAGAAACTTTAAACTGATTTTATCGTTCTTGAAAGAAACTATGTTGATGAAGAAAAAAGTTTTTCAGACTCATTCACTAGAATTATTCATCGATATATAAGACTCATTGAATCATTCATTGAATTCTCATTGAAATAGCTCTGGCGTTCAAAAGAATCTTTGCAAATTTTGTAGTGGCACTTGCTTGTAAAAAATGCAAACTCTTCGATACTCAGACAAAATGTAAGGTTAAGGAACTGTTCGCGTATTTTGCCTATGCTGTTTATAAAATTCTATTATCAACTTGTAATTTCCGTTTACTTTTAACCACAATAACACACCTTCTCTTATAAGCACTTGTAAATCTCTCGGCATAAACGTACAGGCAATTTCGTTTACAAATTTTGTTTATCAGTTAAGGATATACAAAGAACGTGGGTAGGATAGCTGTAGGCGCCAATTAACACCTCTCTAGTAAAATCCAGACGATTGCAAATTTCCTGTTTGTCACTGAAATATTGAAACAGGAAATTTTCGGCTGTACAAGCTGTGGTATGATGACGAATGTGAATGTATATGATGTTTTATTTACACTGAGTTTTACGTATTCAAATTTAAAGATTAGACATTTCTTTTAAGAGAAAGATTTTAATGGATAAAACCTGTGTTATGTTTATAAATAATTAGTTTATTCAGGAATGTGCTTTCAGATTTACTTATTTAAATTTTGTAATTAGCTTTAAAATTCCTTTTGGATTTATTTGATTGCTTAATAATAACAAAGTTTACGCAAATGAGTTCATACACATTCTCATCAATAAGGCATCGTTGTATTTCATGTAAATGGCATTATTCAACATTCAGCATACGTATGCTTGCGTTAGCCACTTCTCAATATATGTGCCCGATGCTTTTAAATAATTTTTTACAGCCTTAAGGACGGAAAAGTCATCAGTTTATTTTTCATTACTTTTTGAAATAAAAATATTATTAATGTTTCTTTGTTATTTTGCTTGCGGAAATTATTTTTGCTTGTTTTTAAACCTTAAATTTCAAACTAAAGGTTTGATTTAATTTTTCGAATTCATATTTAATTTTAATTTTGTTTTTGTACAGATCCACAAAATCTGAGAAAATGTATCCTTCTATGTTATCGCGTGGGCCCGACGTGGAAATTGAACCTTACTATTGTCTACCAGTGGGCAGTACGCATAATGGCGTAATCTCAGCACAGTTAGCAGCAGCAGCAGCCGCAGCAGCAGCTAACTTGCAAAATACAAACCACAATGCAACTGGTGGTGCAGTTGCTTGGAGTCAACCCACCTCACCCACACCTGTTAATCGAGGTTTCGTTGGCACCATGTCACCTACTCATGCAAATACCATGGTTGGTTTACAGACAATGGTGTCAGGTGTACCACAAAGCGGGGGTACGCACAAGCTAACTTATCCCAAGAAAAATGATGACGGTAAGTGTAAAAGAGTTCTTTTAAAGTCGTACGTGTGCTATTTCGATTAATATGTGATATTTTAGTGCATGGCAGTGCCGCTTCTTTGTTGTCTGGTGGCAGCTCATTATATGGCACCTCTGAAGAAAGACAAGCGCATGAGATTAGACGTCTGAAACGCGAACTTATGGAGGCTAGAGAACAAGTTTTAAGTCTTAGCAGCCAATTATCAACAAATGTAAGTAAAAGAATTATCAAAAGGATATATAATATAAAAAACAATTTTTAAAAAAAATTCGACAACTTGGGCTCGTCCGGGATTTGAACCCGGGACCTCCCGCACCCTAAGCGGAAATCATACCCCTAGACCAACGAGCCAGCTGAATATAGCTTGACTACAATGTTATATAATGTTTGCATGTGGGATAAATATTAAATAACAATACAAATAGAACGAAATACGTTTCAAGAATTATACGGACAACATCTCTCAAACAATCTTATGACTTATGTTCAGTAATCTATTTTTTTTTTTTATCAAACACAGCCAATCAATAGTTCGTGTAGTGTCGTATTTTATTTATATACAGTAAAAAAGTTCTTTTCTTTTTCAAAAACTGGTAGTGAAAGATACACAATAAACATTTGTTTTTCATACGAGCAACAATAAATATGGCACGCATTTTGTATATCCGCCATCAAGCATCTCGATAAGTCTCCTTCACAAAGCATATTTTTACAAACTTTAACAGCTTTTAATGTTTAAGGCAGATTTAATCTAAAAGAAATTCGGAACATTAGTTACACACCCTCGCAAAATGCCTTATTGTTACTTTGGTTTGTTTTTAGCAAAATTTGGCAGTCGCCCAATTATAACTCGTTCAAATAAAACCAACAAAAAAGATTTTAGTGCATTTTTACACAACAAAATTGCAGAGCAAAATGTTAAAAAAAGTAATACCTGAACAAAAGGTATATTAATAAATTACAAATAAAAACATTATGACCACGTTTTGCATAATTAAAACATTTTAGATACAATTGTGTAATGAGTGGAAGAAGAAGAAATTTCGACTTATTTATAATTCTATCTAATATTATTCACGATACTAAGGCTATTATACACACCCGAGCATGGAATAAATTGTGCATGAAACCACAGCTTTTTACTCACTGTTTGTTTGTTTTTCGTTGGTATCTAGCCAGATGGATCAGTACTGTGAGCCTAACAAGCATGCCCATAAAATCATACAAGCAAAGGGCACGGTAACAGCGAACAGATTGATCGATTCAATTAAAAAGGAAGAATTTAGCACTAATCTTTAATGCTAAGCAAAGCTTTATGAGCATAATAATCATTTCAACTGATAGATGGAAATGATTGAATTGATACTTCCGCTTTTCACCCTAAGCAGCAACGCTACAGTTTTCATACACTTGAAAATATTAATATCATGTATTCGTCTAATCGTCATCATTTTTTCTCAACTTTCGATTTTTGTAATTGCTAAAGGCAGCCGTAACCCCTTGCTTTAGCAAAAGTCTTACGACTTTGTTTTAATTGATATATAACTATTCTACTGGGCTTGCGTTACAGTTGTCATGAGGTAAACTGAATATTTGGAAATGAAAGTTAGTGAAAGAAAAATGTAATAAAGTTTTTATAAGAAAGGAAAAGTTGAACGCTACAAAAATTCACTCTTTGGAACATACTTCTTAATGGATGATCGCCATAAATAGAAATGTTTTTCTTCAGAATTTTGGGTGATAGATAGTTCTTCACAAGTCAAACATAGATATAGTTCTCACTTTTAATAAGAAGGCTAAGCAAGAAATAGTGATGAAGTGAGTAATATGAATTCCTACTGGCGGGCCAAACAATTAGCCAGGAATGTTATTTGAGTAGTAAGCATTGCTTGTATGAAATTAAAAAATATATTTAAAGAAGAATATATTAAATTGGTTCTACGATTTCATCATTGTTGTATATTGGCCTATTAGGAATTTTTAATTTTCATTTCTTAGGAATTTTCGGATTTTGAACTGTTTGCTTCAAGTATTTCAACGCTTATCTTTCAAAAGTAGCGAACGGAAAGGAGAGTATATATTACTTAAATTGACATGTTAAACAACTCAGTAGAGACTAAACGTATTTTTTTGAAATTTTCCGGATGCTAGGAATGTAAAGATGAATAGTTTTATTTTATTGCTTTCTACTTCTATGTTTATTCGATTATCTCAACTTTTGAAAAGACGGTGTATACGGTGTATGTTCCATAAAATACCGTATCATCAGTTCTTTTTATTTCTATTTCTTAATAAGAATTTTGCTTCTCCCTATTGTACATAATTCGAATTTTATTCTAAAGCAGGAATAGTCATAATATTTGTATGCAAATTTTAAAACTTTAAGTATATGAGCGATTGACTTCGTATGTGCAATATCAAACTGAAAAAATGCAGACAAACGGTCGTATTCTTCAAATTTTTAAAAAATCTTATCTATTATAATTATCATTCAAAAGCTCTGCGTGTGTATAAAGATCATAAAATATTATGGTTGCACAATTTAAAGGGGTTACTGTACATATATATACACTTTTCTATAAGCAGAGTGCTGATGTTTACTAAGCGATAAGTATCATTAAGTTACAGTTACAAGTGTTTTATCAGAAAACAAAAAACACAATATAAGTAAATAAAAAAAAAAAGGAAAAAAAACAGCAGCAACAGCAAATAGGTAAATAAAATTATATTAAATAAAAGTCCTATCCTATTGGTGTAGGTTATTGTATGCACGGATGGCAAAATATTTTACATTGCGACAACGTGTACATAAGAAAATTATGCTTAGTAGGTTGGTTTTTTAAGAAGAAAAGAATATTACTTATTAAAGGTTTCGAGAGAATATCAGTTTTTATAAAAACCGCAGGAGACTAAGTATACACTAATTTTACCTTACTGTCTGTAATGTTCCTATTGTTTTTTATAATCAACAATGAATTATAGGGTTATGTTCATTTCCTTAAAACATTTGTAACAAAGTATTCAGATATAATTTTTTTTTATTGTTATTTTCTTCAAGTTAAACGTGTTGGGTATAAAAGATTCGGTTATATTCTAGTATGATTTTTTCTTATTTGTTTTGTATGAAATAGAGGAAATTCAAGATTTCATTTAAACGGCATAGTCTTTTCCTATTTTATCTTGAAATGACGTGTTGAAAAAAGTGGTCATTATTCATATGGTAAAAGTATTTTTAACTAGCATTACATTTTCTTTGGATATATTCTCTTTGTATTCTTCATTGATATTTTTGCTAGCACATCGTTAGGAATGAAATGTTTTCTCGAACAATAAATGAACGGTTGTGAGTAGCGTGTGTCCGGCGGTGGTATTTCCTTTTGTGAGCGCTTACATATGTTAGTAAATTTACGGCTACGACAACATTCTGCCCACGATTCATTACGTTTCTGCTATTTTTATGGCATTTGCACTTCATCCGTGCATTAAAAAGGAGGGGAAAAAATTTATAGAAATATTTATTTAGGCAAGAAATGAAAACCTCAACTGTATAATGCATTTCTTCTTTCTGTATATAAATGATGCTCCTGTTATTGGTGGCAAAAACTTGTTATACATCACCATCATTACAACGACTACGTTACCAATGCTAGCGTTATGTGTTTTTAATTCGGTTTATCACGGGAAGAAGACAGATAATTCTAATTTAAGTGTAAGCTTTGACCACAAACACAATATCACTGTTATGATGGTAGACAGTTCCTGAACAAATACACCAACTTTGTTGCCTAAGTGACTAACTGACTGGCTGTTCGTCATTTTTCCTCTGTCTGAGCAAAATATTTAAGAAGAACTGTGTGAGTTGTTCTAACATTTGCTTTATCTATCAAAAACATACATTTATATATACATAAACATTTCTTACTTGCTTTCCACAGTGGTTAAGCTTTGCGGCATTATACTGCAGTTACTTTTCTGCATACTGAGACGACTTAGCAATACCATATTTGGTGTTACCACTACGTATTTTTCATTCTGAACAACTGTCTATTCTAAAAATGACTTTATTGCAAATTTTTTTATCAAAGATATATTTATGTATGTATAAAGTTGCTTCATGTTTGTTTTGAGATTTTACTCGGATGCTGGCACTTTTCTTAAACACCGTTTTGACTATTCAGTCAATATACATAAAGATGTATAGATATGTTCATATTTACAAACAACTTTCTATAAAGGTAAGTGTACTCTAAGTACAAAAAAAAATCTTGAACATGTAAATAATAACATTCATGGACACACTTTTATGGCATCTAATCACATTTTCTGTGGTTGATTCATCTCAGCAGTGGTGGAAAAAGGTGCTTTTGGTGTAAGTTAAATCATCCAAAGAGGAAGTTGGAGGTTTTCATTAACAAGAAACATCATCGTGTATAGCAATCTCTTATATAGAAAGATTCAAAATATATGAAATTGAATATTTATGCACGAATATGTTTACATGTTGCTTAGCGTTAACCTAATTCATTAGAGCCAAGAAAAATCTTAACATAAGAATGACAATATCTCTCTCTCTCAACGTACCAAACTTTTACTTTGCATGAGATTTCTTTTAATCTAACATCTATTTGCTCAATTTTAAAAGCTTAACTTTCAACCTTATTAACGGGCAAATAATGAATTGAAAAACAAGAATTTGTTTAATCTGTAGGTTTGCTACACCCAATATTATAATTTCTTGTCTACGAAAAGTCGCATCATCGCATTTAGCGCCAAATGATAACTTTAATATGTGTTTTAAACTGAATCTTGGCTATGCTCTGATTATTTCGTAAAGTGCACATTCGCGCTTAGCTCTTATATAACAAGCAAACGAACAAATACTGAATTTTGCAAATGATAGATTTAGTTTTTAATTCCACTATAGAACGTTAAGAAGAGGCGTAACATTTTACAAAATCTCTATTAATTTTGCTTAAGCAAATTAAAACAACATTTTTGATCTTTTTATCTGAAATCACTTTTAAAAATTTGCTCCCACTTTTGCCCTTGAATTGCACAACTCTTTTCATTAAAACTTTCAACAAATGTGACGCATTTTTCTCTCTAACCTATGAAGACATGTTTACCGACACTTAATAAATCCCATGTGAATTGCAGTTTTTTGCTGTTGCTTTCGTATAGACATCGTACACTCAAGTTAAACCCATATTAATTCGATCTATCGCAATCAACTGTCATTTGAGACTCGTGAGATTATCTTCTACACACATTCGTTACACATATACTGCAGCTAGGTTACTCGAATATGGGAATTCAGATTATGTTATCGTTAATCGTCGTGTTTAATTTTCCATACTTATCGAAACGTTCAATTTTCAACGTCGTTTGGCTTTCATTTTCTTTCGTTTATTCTAATTTCATTCATGCTAATAATTTAAATAATTTGACGGATACAACGTATTCGAGTAAACTTCTTAATTTTTAAAATTTTTTCTTTACCAGAAGACCGTAACGTAATTAATAATTGGAATAACAAGTGAACTTAAAAGAACATAAGTAATTATATTTTAGTAGAAAGTTTTTCCAATCCTATTAGTCCTGGGGATCTTCAGAATAACTTTCTTAGAAATGTATTTCTTTTAATTTATCAAAATAAATGCGCTACAGAAATGTCTAGATCCACCTTCTTCACTTTCTGTTACGGCTGAAATATTATGGGTTACATGAAATGATTAAAATATATCCGTTAACCCTTAAATGCATTATTTCTTGTTTTTTATTGAAAAAAAAATTTTTTTAATAAGAAAATACTAATATATTACGTGAAAAATAATTTCAAAAAAATTTCAGTTAACAATAGGGAGAATTTATTTCGAAAAAAGCAGTATGTAGACTTTTGCCAACATACCGAATTTCCCAAATACGTGGTATAAACCCAATAAAATTTTCAAATGCAAGATCAAACAATGGCAACTTAGCGCCCACTATAGATGACAAGTAATTTTTTTCAATTATATAAATCACTCCTTTATAGGAAACTTAAAAATAGAAAATATCTCTCCACGCAGGAAACTGAACTTTATCATTCACCGGGTACAAATGGCGAAAAAATACAATAAAAAAGTAATGTTAGGAATTTTTTTCGCAGTTAATGTATTGCATTTGGTTATCAATCTCCTTTCGGGCTCACCCACACTCATGTTTTAGAATAAAATTAGTAAAACCAATATGTAGACAATTGGCAGCAGTATACCTTTAGGGTTAAGCATTCAATTACTCATTTATTGGTGCAATTGCGTTTAATGATGGCGCAAAATTTATTTTGCATACTTCGCTGATTATGGAGTAAAATGGAAGACTTTGATAAGCCGAATCAGAAATTGTAGAGAATTGAAGTTTTATTTCCGTATTGCTTCTTTCAACATCTTTAGGGTCGAGTTCGTTCATATCCGTTTAAACTTTAAGCTCAAACATATCTATTCGACTTGTTTCTTCAGGTTTTGATTGTAAACCGAAACTGTGGAAAGTAATAAGTATAGTTGATGAGTTCAATCTACTATCATCATAATTCTGGTTTTTTATCTGATGAACTTCTAATGAACTTTTCAGCAGACCACTGCAGCTATATACACTATACTTTATTTAATACTTTTGTACTTTTAAAATATATTATATGTATGCTTTTAATAGATATTTTTGACTACAAGTTAGTTTTCTTTATTCTTGCTTTGTAACAAGACTTTATCTCTAAATGAAAGCCAACTAACTTAATTCTATCCCGGATGCTTTGAAGTATAAGTAGGACTGATTTGGTATGTTCCAAAGGCTAAACAAAAACAAATACAATTAACTGCAACAAGCAAATCCTTTTCCAGTTACTTGCTTTTAAAATCGTAGGTATACTTTCTAATTAATACAAAATACATAAATTAGAAACTTTGAAAAGTAAATTGCAAATGCTTTCTATTGCATTGTCAGGGAAGTCAACGCCTTCGCTATGTTTTTTCAAAAAGCTATCTGTCTTTTTATGTCAACATTGCGTTTTTAATCATTATTATTATCACACCGATTTGATTGACTTAAAAGGGACATGATTTACCTTTTGTTTTGCATTATATATATCCTGCGTGATCCTCACATATATTTATCGTACTTGCAGCGTTTTACGATGAGTTAGTATGAGTTAAATATTCATTTAACAGATAATATGAACATATTTTCTTATTTGATTCTTTTTATAACTATTTCAACAGTCATTTTAATTAAATATGAACTCTTGCCAACAAATTTTAGTAACAAAAATACTCTTAATCAAAGATATAAGTGGCTCAATATCACGATAACCAGAGAGAGAGAGAGTTTATGATTGAACATTAAAAAGCAAATCAAATGGTACACTTTAGTCTTAACTAACTTTAGAAAACTGCAGTTATTTTTTATTTGTTAAAGTAATTAAGCAAAAAACTGAACTGTAAATAAAAATGCTAACTACTTTGTTGTTCTCTGTTTGAACAACTGTTGTATCTAATAAAGCTAAACTACGTAGATATGCTCTATATTTTACCTTACCTTGACGTTAATTGTTGGTTCTTTTTTTTGCCTTATGCTTTCGAATGCTTTTAGGGTTCTAATTGCAATCTTCAATATTGACGTTAACTAAAATACAACACAAAAATAAACTTTTTATGTATTGCTTTATCTTTTTATTTTGAAAAAATATTTAACGAACAAATTTTTGTTTGCTTAGAATAATATGCTGCCGGATTATTTACATACATTTTACACATGTTATACCTCTTCTGTTGCAACAAAATACAAACACTTCCAGATATTGAAGGTTATTTGTGTTGTTTTTATTTTTGATGTGTAAAAAAATTTTGGTATGTTTTCAGTTATTCTTACACAATCCCTTTTCTTCAGTTTCGTATTTCATGACATTGTTAGAGTGAGCTTTATTTGTATTTCTACTCAGCGCTGAAGGATGGAAATATATTCATTTTTCGAAGCATTTTCAACAACCACAAGATAGCTTCAGAAGATCTATAAAGAAGGTGTATACTCTCTTGATCAGTGTGATAATCTAAACCAATTTAAAAATGTCCTTTTGTGTAATGTCTGTGACATCCTGCTAGATCGGGAAGATCAAAACTTGGAAAACATACCGGAAGTTCTTGAACTCAGATTGGCATTTAAAATGGGCTAAAACGGTCAACGGACACGAATAAAGCACAACACTTCTGTTTTCAGAAGCAAAAAAATAGCGATGATTGCTCATTACTCATAAACTGTTTCTACGAGTAAACCTACAATACCTGTACAAAAATGGGAAAATCAACCACACCTACCTAATGCTATGGAGAATTCATATTTGGCTTTTTCTCTTTTTTTGATAAAAAGATTTGGTCGTAGTCCAAAAAATTTTTTTATTTGTTTTTTGCTGTTTACTTTTTTTTAAATAAATAAACCTTTTCGTTTTTTTTTTCTCACATGGTGTATGTAGATTTATAATATAATTTTAGGTTAGTTATACTTATATTGTGTACCAGGAACAAACTAAAAAAAGATTAGGGAGAAATGAGGTCGATGCAATATTCTCGTTGGCCATGTCTAAAGGAGTGTGCATTTAAGAAGAACGTCTTTAAAAATCAATTTCAAATAAAATTATTCTAAATTTTAAACTTAAATTGACACATGAATAGAACTAAATACCTACTTAGTGTTGAAACTTCTAGAATCGATGTGAGTGTCTTGTTAGAGAGCATATCAGTCTATCAGTTGTTAGAAATATATCAGCCTCCGGTACTAATTGATCAATGGTGCTCACGACCTTTCTACTTTTGATGGAATTCTCTCTTTTATCTTTCTCGCGAATGATCTTTTTATCACCAGAATCGTTACGTGTGGATAGCAATGTTTTCCAGTCGTATCAGAAAATAGATGTATCCGCTTGCTTTACAAGAACGATGTTATTATTAAAAGTTAAAAAAGTATTTGAAGTTATCACGCTGCCCTGTACATTTTACTATCTGACGATATTCTTGACGGGAAAGAAATAATAAATTAATAAAAGGTTCTAGATTTATTCGCAACTACTACTGCTAGAACTTGATTTATTCGAATTTCTACTGCATTTGGCGAAACATTTAATACCCTATTTAGCTAATAGACAACAACGTCCGCTTCATCTGAGATGAGATATTTTATTTGTTTCCTCAGATTTTCCTCATGGTACCCGTTTAGATTCTATTTTATGCGACTTATGTCTCAACGACCTTTCTTTTATTGTACAATTCTCCAAAATTTTTGCATCGACGGATGATACCGATCATATACATTGATTTCCTAAAACGTTTTATTATATGCACATAGTTTCGTTGGGCAATATTCATATAAGTCGGCGCGTTTATGTGTCTTCTCTTTTTAATTTTTAAAGTTTTATATTTTTACTATTTATAGAAGAATATTAAAAAAGGTAATAATATTTCTATAGTACATTAAATGAAGTATATTTTATAATATAATGAAAACATTACGATATTAATGCTAAAGATTGGATTTTTAATTTTTGTTTTTGACAATTATAGGCAAAGAAGTTGATACTGCCTATAGCAATCAATGCTTATTGTACCCAATTGTACTAAAAACGGTTAGTCTGAGTGATTTTTTCTTGAAATTTACAAAATCTTGAATAACAGGTATGCGCATTCGTATTCTCTGACCATCTCTCCATTAAAAAACAGAACTAATATTCTTGTAGGGGCACTCGCGGTCTATTAAAGACCGCAAAAATGTTCAAAAGACTTCCCCTACGAAAAAATCAAATATTACATTTCAACATACTTACTTGCGGTGGATTTGTTCAATTCCATATATGCAACCTGTACTAAAATAAGCAAGCGAGTAAGTTATATAATTGCTTGCGTACTGATTTTAAAATAAATTTTTAATGTTTTCTCTAAAAATGACTTAAATGCCTTTTGTGTTATAGGGAAGTAAGAAATAAACAAAATTCGTTCCCATGAGAAAGTTATGTAAGAAAATTCATTCAATTCTCGAATTTCTATCCTAAGTTCCTAGAATGCAGATTAAAAACAAATAAAAGTAGGTTTTTATATAGTAAACCACTTATGGTACAAGATATGTTCAGTTTGTGTGATTGTAAGTAACGCCCAGGATAACTTATGATTGGACCGCCTTCTACTGAACTTTTCGATCCCGAATAATTCTCTAAATCAACTTAAACTTGTTTATCCATCCGATGTCTGCCCATTTGTTTTTGTATTCAATCTACAGATAATTTGTGAGATATTTTGAGGAAATTTGATACACTGATGAGTTTTCGGTAACTACGAGCGCTATTGAAAGTGGATAAATCATTATGTGATAAAATCGTGTAATTTTTCAAAGTGAAAGTTGGTCTATAATAGTAATTTGAAATAAAAACGCTTATGTCCTCCTCTCGACATAAAGATTGTCATGAAAAGCATGACTTCATATGACGACAATTTGCAATGTTCATTTTTATCACGAAAGTAAATAAATAATAGTATTGCGAAACGGTGTAGGATACTTAAAGATAGGCCTTGCCCGTCGATTATGTTTTCACTTGTTATAAGTTAAGGAGTTTTTATAAATAAAGTCAAGTTTATTCACAACTATTTTTCTTCTATCGTATATTACAACTACTATTTCTCCTTAATGAACAGAATATTAAAAATCTCTTCTTTTATTTCCTAATTAAATAAAAGCCAGTTCCAGTTCTACTATTCTGTATTGTCTCATTATGCTCTCGTTAACATTTTAATGCTCACTGTTTCTTCTAATAATCTTCACACCGATTACAACGTATTATTCAACTTACGAAGTTATGTCAGTGACTAGTACGTGTATGTGCGCTTAAATTGGAACGCATACAAAAGTATCCCAAGTACTTTAACTTGGTTTTTAACACATTAACGATTGGCTTAATGAGGAGTGTTTAATTAAATTAATTTTAAATATTAACTTATTGCATATCACAATTAATTATATTTTTAATTTACATTTCATTTCAGGTAAGTAAAGTGAAATCATGTTTTACATTATTAAACAAGCTTCCTATGCTCCGACTGGTATGTAAATTTAAAATTTAAAATTGATTGTATTCAAAAAGGAGATCATTATGTTTTAAAATTCAAAATCAGTCGTTATACTAAATAATGACATTAAACAAGTGGCGCCTAAAAGCCGGTAAACAATAAACATCATACACGGGCACCGTTATAACAAATTAAAAATGCAGGACGAACAATGTAGACGTAAAGTATTATATCTCAATTTAGTTTGAATCTCTATGGCTTTGAATTTGCTCCAATGACTTTTGGCTTAGATGAAAAGTAAAAAGTTTTTAAAAATATATAATTGTGATTTTTGGCAAACCTCACAACGGAATTTATGTATCCATGCATTACAAGCAGTGTACGCGTGTATGTGCATGTGTATGAATATAAAAACGAACCTCACACATTAAAACTGCAAAACGCTTAAGGGCTCCTCTAAGTCTACTTTTTTAGAAGCAGACAAATTTGTTAAGACTCGACAAAAAAGTCGTATATATATACAAATGTATACACATATATATGTATGTGTACATATAATACATATATATGTATGTATATGTAACACACAGTGGGAAAATAAAAAGAAAAAGAAAAACAGAAAAACAAAAAGAGAAAGAAACACTAATGGCAAAACCACCCCCTCAAATTTTAGGAACAGCAACAACATCATTTATGTATCAAAGTTATCCTGAATGATGACTGGGTTTATCATACTAATATTCGTATGAGTTAGAATAGCGAAAATTCGCAGTCTTTGTATTCGTTTGTGTTTGCATTTATTGCGTCTGTTGTTTGAGTAAAAATGGTTTTGCGCAAAATATCATGAGACAGATTTTTATAACCGTAGATGCCCGACGCAAAGGCGCCAATAGTTTTTATTTTGGCAAAAACGCATAATGTACGTTATACATACCGCTTTAAATATGTGCGAATGTTTGTTTGTACATAAAGTTATTGACTTCTGTTTTTCCGCTTTTTATTACGGCTACATATCAGCAGTTTAGAGAAAAAAATAGGAAAATTGGTTGTGTTTGCTGATTGCTTTCAGTTGGCTATTTGCTTTAGACGTGTTAAAAAGGCTAAGGCCAAGGAAATCCAATATTTTTGCGAAATTTTTTTCCGGTTTAAATGCTCTAAAAAAAAACCAAATAAAAAGGGAATACATAAAAAATTAGCGAAATCCATAAACTATTATTAACTTTTTCTAAGCGGTCAATAAATTATTTGAAGTGTTTTAAAGATTATAATACAATACAATTTGAAAAGTAGATATTAATGGAACAAAAAGCTATTGCCTTTGGGGTTCGAACTTGAATTTAAGTATTCATTTTGGAAGTTAATATCTTTTCGTTAAACAATAATCGGTAATTATATCAAATGTCATTCATTTTTTTCAAATAAAAAGGGCAGTGTCCTGGCTGTTAGAATATAGCCGAGAAACTTAACTTAACCCTTTAAAAAATGTGTCATTTTTAGATTTTTATATACATATACCTATCTATATAAAGATATTGTTGTTGTGCTTCACTTACTTGTTAAAAATATTCCATGAACTTAATAGAAAAAGAAATAAAACGTAAACAAAAACCAAAAACTTAAATTTGTGTATTTGAGAAAAATCATTATGCTATGGTTAGCAACATGTTGTTTTTCTCATGACACATAACGCTCTCTGTTTACATCGTCTCCGTTGCACCAATTAAGTTAATGAAAACAAAAAGAGAGAGAAACAGAAGAGAGGATGGGACACTGAGTATGAGAGAAAAACAAAAAACAAGTTTTGTAGATATCTCACCATAAACTAACTGATCCTAGTATCAATTTTAGTTCTTTATTAACGATCGTTCGTGTGAAATGTGTATAGCGGAGAATAGAATGGTTTTTAAAACGTTAAAAAGCTAATGGTAAACTTCTACATATAATTTCAAATAACGAAAATGAAAAGAGCGTTTAACAACAAAGAAAGAATGAAAATGAATAATTAAAGAAAATATAAAAAATACAAATAATTGATTGAAATTTGTAAAAATAAAATAAACATGCAAGAAACCGGTTATATGACCATACAAAATGTAAATAAAATAAAATTTGTTTACTGAGAAATTAGTCGAATAAAGGAAAGAATATAATAATCAATGAATACAAAGAATTCAGTGAAAGAAAGTATAAATGATAACGCGCTACTGTTCGTCAGATTTCCAACATTAATAATTCTAAACGAATAAGCACACGAATGAAGTTAATTATCTACTTGTGACAAAAGAGATAAAAGTAAAATTATATTGAAGAGATAAGTAATAGTTTATGTGTGTGTGGTTGTGGGAAAGTTGTAAAAATGCACTGAAATAACATCGATATTGAAAACAAAAATTAACATTTTATCAAGTCAACCAAAAATTGCAAAGAAAAGCAAATAAAACAGCAGCAAAAATATGAAAAAAATTGTAGATTTAAAAAAAGGATTAAAGAGAGTAAGAAGAATCATTATTTAATTCATCAGAAGCGAAATTGTTCTTATAACTTCTATAATTTGAGCAACGCCTGGACATAAAATCAAGCATAATATGGAATTCAGGATAATGTAAAGCAAAGCTAAAGAAAATAAAATAAGAATTTAAGAAAGTAAAAAAAAAACTAAACGAGCTATCATAAATTTTTACGGTTTGGAGCAGATGTTGGATATTCAACAGCGCAGAGAATTTCTTGCTAATATCGAGGTTTAGAGCCCATATCAATATTCGAACTATATATTATGTCTGCTAAAACTTATATGTTATTAGCAAAACATGTAAAAATTTTCGGCTTTTTGCATCATTATTAACAAATTTAAGAAAAAAGTCAAATTTAAGAAGTTCCTTCTTTAAGTTCGTAATCGTGTTTTCAATGGCTAAATAAATTCTAAGAAGGTTGCATTTCCGATCTTGTATGTCATGGCTAAACACAAATTTGCTAAACAAAGGCCTAACTTATGTTTCATGTTCCTTGTCGAAGTCGCAAGGTAAACTTTTTCTGCCTTAAGGAGTTAACCTGTTTTAGAACGCAAAAACCACATTTTCCATAAATTGTCTGCAATATAAAAGAAGAATTGTTTTTTTCCAACTTTTTACAGGAAAGCGGTTCTAAAAAAATCCTCAACATTTGAATTTTTGGCGAGGTTGTGCAAGCAAAAAAGTACAGTTTTAGTTATGATCAAAAATTTAAGAAACTCTTTTTCCTTTCAAAAACAGTGTAACTGCAAAAAATTATTTTCTTAATTTCTGCAAACAAACTTAAACCTCCTCGCACTTGATAAGTTAGTATTTTTTAGAGACGAAGTAACAAACTTTAAATTTCAAATACTTTTTGTCATTTTAAAAGACAAAGAGCAACACCTTCCAATGTCTCCAGTATAGTTTTTCTATCGTTTCCCTTGCATATTGTTATGCGAGCCTTTGAAAAACTTTATCTCTCTTTCGGTGGGTGGTTTGTTAAGTTGAATGAAAAAAAAAATGAAAGGAAGTAGATGTGAAATTTAAGATAGGTTGCTTAATTTATATGTTCAACGAATCAGTATCATCTCAGCTGCAAATTAACACCGAATTTTATCACAAAAATAATTGGTCGAGTTTCTATTTTTTTTTTATTGCAAATATAACTCAGTTTTTACAAATGCATGAATTGCACATGATTGTGCTTAGTTGACTTCTAGAAAATCAACTAAAAGAGCGACAATATTAATAATTTCTGCATTAGTATAAGTTAACAATTGTAATACTAATTATTTCCTGTTAACGATCAAACAATGCTTAATTTAAAAAATTTTGACTTGTTAAGCTATAAAAGAAAGATCCATTTTTTGTAACGTTTTGTAATGTCAATTTTTCCTCCAAAATGAAAACATCAGATTTCTAAACGATTCCTTGTGAAGGATTAGTTCCAGTAGAGCACCCTGAACTTTCAAAAATATAATCAGAATAGGCGGACAGACTACGTTCAGCGTTCAAGGTTCTATATATATCCTGCAAATAAGTATAAATATAAACACAACTATAAATATAAATATAGATTTAAATATAAATGTAAAAATAAATGTAAATAAAAAAAAATAAATATATATAAAGGTAAATATAAATATAAAAATAAAAAAAAATCAATATAAGGATAAATATAAATATAAGAATAAATATAAATATAACAATAAAACTCTGTCCATTATTAAAGCTCATAAAGGGGTTTCTTATTTTTCTACCTCTTTTGTAATCAATGCACCAATAAATTTTACCTTACCCTAAGGACATTATCATGAATATAATGGAAGATCCGGGCAACAAAACAACTATATTTAAACGTCGTATAATTCACTTCACACACACTTCAACCATTCATTTTCCGTTATCTCTCAATTTAACTGACAACAGCAACACAAAACAAATTACAACAAATGGTTATAAATTAAAGCAACATTAGAGAATTTGGTGCAAAACATCAAAAAACAATTACTTTTTTTATAATAAAATTTTATAGATAGAGGTGAAGCCAGAAAATTCTCATAAATTATAACAACCGCACTCTCACCAAAAGATTTTTTTTTTTGTTTTTTTTAAGTTTAAGTGCATAGCCTTGTGCTTGCAAGTACTCGCCTATTCGTAAGCAATTTGCACAAATCAATACTTGCGCACATATCCAAACATTTCACGCACACCTAACCGCACATTTCGTACATGATCGGAATGCCAAAAAAGTTTTATTTTGTTTTTTTTTACTGTAATGCAAACATTGTGTCAAACAAAAACATTCAAATAAATAACAAAACACATGTATTGTTGTGCAGTTTGATTTGTTTAAATAGATAAATAATAAATAAATCTTTTGTTAATATTAATGCTTTCTATTTGCTGCACATAAATTGATTTATGCCTTTTATAGGTAGTCCTAGTCGCGAACTTGTGTAACTGTATATAAAAACTAGCCTCTGGCAAAAATTTTTGATTATTTTTACGCATTTTAAAGAAAAATTTTTTCTCTCCGTAGTGAAGAGAAAGTTAATATAAATGATTTCAAGAAAACTATTGCTAGTTTATATTAAAAGCGCGGCTACAGTATATAAAAAAAAATCAAGTAGAAAAAATACTTTGGAACTAAAACAAATGATTTCGGCTTAGGTAAAATGATATCTTATTCTCTTTCTACAAGATTTGACAAATATTTATGTTGAGGCGGAATTTAGAGGGATAATATCAAATAAATATTGGGCTTTTTTAAAGAATGTATGAAAAAACAAAATGGAGTTTCTGCTAGTATGGAGTTGGAGTTTTTATATACGTATCACTTATTTAATTTAAACCGGTGCCGAATTTATAGATCTCGTTAGCTGATGCCCTCTAAACATTTTTTTTAAACTGTTCATAAATAAGTAAATAATAGTAGCAAAAAAATAATAATAAATAATAAATATTGATAATTTATATTATATTAATTGAAAATGAAACATAAGTAATATTTCTTGCGAAGGATTTGATAGTTAAGATAGGGTCATATAAATGTAGGCAAAGACCATTTGCGAAAAAGACGCCCCACCGGTGCAGTCTGTAGTACAATATAAACAATTGATATTTTGGAAGAACCATTTGTATAGTAGACTTAAGGTGTAGGCATTACGTTTCTAATGCAATTTGTTTATATTTCTCTGATTGCGGCATAATCACTTGCGGAAATGCCGTAGTTAAAAAAACTCTAGATAGTTTTTGGTAAATAAAATCTTAGTTCCCAAAATGTGGCAATAATTTTGGTATTTCGGTTATTAATAAAATAATTGAGTTTGTTTTTAAAACCGTACATTTAAGCATCTATATGCTGGACGGGCTCAAATAAGGGATAAGTAAATGGAATAGAGAAACCTCAGTGACAGTGTGCACTTCACTAAAAGCATAATCTAGGATGCAAAGTTATTTTCAAAAACAACAGTTCTCGAACGCAAAATATCCGAAGCGATCGTAAGTTTAAGAAAAAATATTTCAATTAGACAGAAAGATAGGAAAATAAAAATTCTTATGTACAAATTATATGCATTAATAGATGGTATGAACTGAGTGCCCTTAAACTTTGTATCTAAGAATCTGCTTCAAAACTCAATTTTCAATTTTCATAATATGGAATCCATTACATATGGTTTCGGAAAAGTTGAAAACAAATATCCAAAAATAACCAAAAAGCAAAATTAATCGACACATGTTAACTCGAAAAAAAAGGTGACAACACTCTAATACAGGAAGGGAAGAAGTGCATTACGAAAACGATCTTTAGACAACCATGTTTACTTTATAGAAAGAGCAGATGTCGAAAACAGCTTATGCTCATTTCGTAAAAAATAGGGGGAAATGACGGGAAGAAAAAATTCATCACAAAGAGCGTTTAACTAACAGGTTGAGGTTTTATTCGGTTACAAAAATCGAGTCTAAAACTTTGCTGAGTAAATCAATTAAAATTATTATGGTTCTGAAAACATATCACGTTTCAAAGAGACATATGCTAAAAAAAAAAGAATAAAATTTTATTTCGGCTGCGCAAACAAAAAATCATCGGCAATTTTAGGGTGTGCACTTATGATATAATGAATATGAGTATAGTCTATCCGTCTCCCTTATGTTATGTATGGTGTCTATATATGTACACAAATAACTGTTAGTTATGCATAACTCCGGAAACATATACACATGTTTTGAATGCTCTATAAATAACTTAAGCCCAGTAAATAGTATTTAATTTCCAGCTTATAAAGTTTAAGAGTGCATACCTCTGCGGTTTAACGTTATATATGCAAAACAAAATTATGCTGCACTTGTATGTTTTTAAAAAGAATTTTCACTTAATTGATGGGAAATATTCGTAATAAATTTTATTTAAAATTTTTTTCGGAGACACAAATGTATTTTCAAGATTTATGACTTTTTTGCATCTGTAGTTTTACTCAAATAAACACATACAACGCTTAGGGGAAGGTGTTTGTTGATATGGTGTTGGCATTTTATTTTTATTTGTTTATATGTTTTTTTTCTTTATTGAGCTGCAGCATATATATAATTTAGTGAGACTTAAGTGATCGTAATAAGAACAAATGCTACATATTTAAGTGTTGGATATATAACGATAAATCATAATTAGTGCAGAGTCACTTAACGTGAAAATCCCAAAGCGCAATTAATGTTTAAAAGCCTTATTCGAAACTTGATATTAAAGGAGGGATTTCGATTTCTTGCATGAATATCTCGAAGAGGCAGTAAAGAATATATGAGGGTCGTACGTATAAACTAAACCAATTTTATTTTATTACGCAGTAGCATGATATCACTGAGATGTAAAAAATAGCAGACCATGAAATCTTTTCGAGTTTATTTTTGTTAAAGAGGAATTGAAATGTCATGCGGAAATGGGATACTAGGATTTGGTCCATTTTCCTCAATTTTCATCCAGATATCGTATTTTTTATTCCATTTTCGATACAATTTTTTGCTTAGTAAATATACCTTTTTTCTAAGTCGACTCATTTTAGCAATAGCTTAGGTGATGATATGGCTGGGATCATTTGAGTCACGTTTAAAATCACTTATGGTTGACCTTTAGGTGGTGGACCTTTAGAATGTAGTTTTTGTAGACACTTATGGAGTATCGTGGCAGCCTAACTTTCGGAATCCGTTCTTTCTACTATAGCATATAATCCACGTTTTTCTTTAGCTGAAAACTAAAGAATGAACCTACGTTTACTCATTTTGGAATTGGACGCGAAGAAATTTTCTCTTTCTGTATTTTATACAATAATTAAAACTTACCAGTTTGAATATAACATAGGAAAGTAATGACAAAAAGGAACTAAAAAGTAACGAAAAACAAAAGGTTTTGCTTATTTGCTCAAGGAGTCCCTGTAATTATATCCTTTTGCATTCCTTAAGTAAACGATAACTCAAAAACATCAGTTATTGCGGACAAATAAACAAGTAGACATACAGTGTATTGTATGATGATTACGCAGACTAGTAATTAAGGCTTTAGTCAATTCATAAATTGTAATAAAAATGAAACTAAATCAACAAGCAACGGAATTTTAGTTCTAGAAAAGATGTGGTGACAGTGTTTACAAGATATCAGCAGCTGCTGCGTGCTTTCTGCATTACATAAAATGATTATTATAAACGCATGCTTTCGGTGAAAAAAAACCCTCATTAAATACATAACGAGTTTGCGACTGCTAAACAGTAGGTTTTTTCATGTTTCGCTTCTCTTTTATTAAAGTCCTGTTTTGTGTCTAAAGCATTTAGCTTCTCTCACTTTAGTTTGCACCTTCTTCAACTATTTAACGGATAAACTATTCTATCAACATAAACTATATAATGTGCTGATAATTTAAAACTTTCCGTTAAGTGAATCTATTCTTTATTAGTCAATTATCGTTAAAAAAAAACTTTTTATTCTAGTAGTCATTGCAACTTATGATCAGGTGTAAAACATTTTTTATATGATAAACAAGTTGGCCTTTTTTTATAATTTTTTTTAATTGTCATTTTTAAACGTTTTTCGATGACTACAATAAATTTGTAGAATGAACAGCTGTTTATCATTGTTTACAACTGGCAGGTGATACATTATTTAAAAATGACGAAAATTAATTTTATAAAAACTTTAGTAATGTTATGATATTTAGGATTAACTATTTTCCAACAAGCAATGATCCCAAGATGATATCATTAAAATGTCGAGACCTAATGTAAGGAATTTGGGAAGCAATAGCTTGAGAAATTTAGGTTCAACTTGATCGTGATTTTACTAATGTTATACTATTAAGTATAACGAATACATTAATATTAACTGAACTGAAATTGTTGAATATTTGTAGACTAATAATATGCTAAACCAGAAGTACTGACAAATGCTAACGAATTTCGCATTAACGGCATTTATAGTTAGGTTGTCTGGTGTTAGGTGGGACCTTTGGCCAAACTCTCTTCTTACATATCACTAGTTTTTAATACATAAGACCGAATGAAATTTAGAAAGAAAACAAAATGAATTTTTGCGATGTTAATCGTGTAAGAAGCTCTGAAACGTGCAGCTATAAAATTATTGTAGACAACGCTTCCAAGTTTCCTTAGCCGTAATCAATTCCATTACCCATGTTCAATTGAGATTATAACATAACATAAGTTTTATCGCATGATTGTTCAAGTTAAACATGTGAAAATAATATATTTAGTCTTAGATATTATTTGATGATTGAAATTTTGTTTTTTGGTACTTTGTCTTATTTAGTCACATTTTTGATTGACTTTGTAAATTAAATTTGAGTAAACCATCTGTATCTATGGTAGTAAAGGTTGTATATATCAGAGGGAATAAATTTTTGAATCAACATGTATATCTAACAAATTTTTATTACGTAAAAAAAACTTATTTTTATTTTACTCCAGTACGATATTTAGAAATTCCTTGTCAAATCTTTTGACATAGTTACCAAATTTGGTTTTTTTGCCTGATTATAGTTTCGCGAAAGCACCGAAGGCTCCAAAGTTAGTTATTCAATTCACCGTTGGTTCATTTTTCTAGTTATGTCTGTTAAAATGCTCCTTCAATAATAACTCTATTAATTTACACTTGTAAATGTACGTACGCATTGTTGTGTATGCTAAATACAAAACATATGTTTTATTTGTTGAAATAAATTTAAAAAAAATAAAAAGGTTCGGCTTAAGTTGGATTTTAAGGTCTGGTTATGAAAAATCTCTTGTTTAACTCATTTTGAAGATGACGTTGAGAAGCAAGGCGGCAATTAATTTCAAAAATATACTCTGGTCTTTTGGCAGCAAATTGATCTGAGACGTTAAAATGTATCTATCCATTAAGCTGTTCATTTTTTAAAAATATTTTTCATACAAATGCATATAAATACAGACTGGACAAATACATACCTAAACGGAAGCACATTCTGCGTGGTTTTTGAATAGACAATAACAAATAAAGAATTTCTAAGGGTAACTTTTTCATTTGAATAATTAATTGAAATGTTGTAAAAAGAGACACAGGCGGGAATACAATGCTAACCTGAAGAGTGTAATAAATAAAGACATAAAAGCAAACCTTTCAAAGAAACGATCGGAATTATCTTCACTGTCGGCCGCTAAGCAAAAATGTACTAAACATTACGCGTATTTCGTTGTCAGTTCTGTAGCTATTGTTTCTGATGTTTTCCTAAATATGTCACATCTATTTTTGAAACTAATTTATCAAATAATTAAACATGTAGCTTATGGGGTTTCTAGTGCGCATTGCACTTACAGTTGAATAAGAAAACTAATGAAACCGCTCCTTAGTATTGGATATCAAAATTTATTCGATTTTTAAATGATATGCAAAGAATGAATGTATTTAGGTGAACAAATTAATGTACTAAATTAATTCAAAAATAAAAAGAGAAAGATTAATTTATTCGAAATCTCTAAGGCTATATAGTTTTTCTTTCACAGAAATAATACATTATTCGAATATTTTTTCTGATAAAACGACACGTTCACAGCATTGTCCTTAATTTATTCATCTGATATGCAAGATTGCCTCAAAAAAATTCAGGAGTTGCGCCCGGAGTTTAAAAACCAGCATCCGGGCAATCTTGAGATTTTAAATATCATGTATCGTTATGATGACAACCAGTAAAACGCAAATACAACAAAAAAATGTAAATTTCTCCAGAGTTATCAATGAGCAGTAGGAAATCAAACATAAATGAATCAGAAAGTTGCTAAAAGAACCACAAGAAGAAGTAGAAGGAGAAAAGCTTAGCTTTTGCAATAAAAATCGGCCATTTACTTTTTACTGAAACTAAAATTAATGGTTCAAATACCCTCTGTACGTTAAGAAATCTTCTCTCTAGGCGATGCATATGGATTAACAAATTTAATATATTTGTTGATAATGAATACATGAAAGGTTTTTAAGCATTAATATGCAAACAAGAATCTGTCAACATAATTAATAAAATCAACTCGAATATGGGCGAGCTTTCAAAAGCAAATGGCAAGAAAAAACAAAATTGAAAATATTTGCATTTAAGATTTAAATTTCTGTTAAATTTCTTATTTTATTATGCATATATATAAGTGTTTGTTCAAAACCAAGAAAAAAATTTTTTTTTAAATTCCGAAAACATTTTTTTCTGAAAACAAATACAATCCAATGTCATTTTAAATTATCTTCAACATATATTATTAAAAACTTCTATTTATTTTGGAGTATAAGGCGAATACGTTGCTAAACCGCATAAAGTTTTTAGAAAGTGTGAAGCTATGTGTTTGCCTTAACGCTAATAATAAATCCAATCATATAATCACTTCGACTTCAATTTCATTCAAATACGATTAAAAGGATAAAAGAAACCGACATCAATTGTTTCCTTCTATTTTAGGTTTTTATTTTCAATTACGAGTTAATATTGAGAGGCACCTTTCATACGTTGTTACAATTTTTTTTTATTTATTTAAATATTTAAGTTTGCATAATAAATAAACTGGAGATGAAATCAACCGTAATTCAATAAATATTAATTTGATACCCATCTTTGAATGACAGAAGATATTCGCCTACTCTGTCAATTTTCTTTAAAAATCGATTAAATTGATATCTTATAAGTATTCGTTGTTTTTATTTCACCCGGTACTTCGGAGATATACCATATAAAAATAAATAGGGTAATGGGTAGATTAGATAGAATAGAGAGCCAAAAGAGAATAGTATTTGTGTGTGTACGTTCGACTTGAAAGTAGAAAGATCAGGAAAAATGGGAAAGAGTAGCGAGGCAAAGTTGTTCAAAAAATGGCCACGCAATTAGAGAAAGAAAAATCGCTGTAGTGCCATCGGTGAGATTGCTGAGGAAGGAGTAAGGAGTCTATTTAAAGGAGTCAATTAGTGGACAAATTTGTTTTAGGCTCATACAGGTATGGTAGATATGTACATGTGGACATACCTGTACATAAGCTCAACTTAGACCACGCTATGCCGCCGATGCCCAAGCACGCCCCGTCGGAGCACGCGATCGAAGGTCTCTAGACAAGATCTGAAATCTCTCGCCCACACATGCAAACATGTACTCTAATAATGTAGCACTTAAACAAACTGTCGTCCGATATCTGAAATATATGATTTGTCCAGTGAACGCCAATTTGTATTTTCATGCCCAGAATATCAAGACGTTGTTGTGTGTTCCCTTATGGAAAGAGGACAAAAAGTGCCCCTGTCAGCAAAGGAATGAACAGAGTTTTCTATCATGCCCTGGAGGCCATTAAAAGCATCAGGAAAAGAGGATAGAATGTTGTAGTACATGCGTAATTCATCTGAAGTAAGTTCGTCGATTACAACTTTCATCGAACGGCTATGAATCGAAATCGATTTAAATGGAGTCAAATTATTATTGTCATCAAATACAATTAACTTGGCTAGAATATCAAGCCATAATCTGACGAACGCCTTGAAAATGCCATGGACACAGCCACGAACTTGTTTCTGTCAAAGTGACGAACAGTTTTATTCTACTTTTCTATGCGGTAAGGTAAGACCAGTGGACCGATTTGCGCGGAAGTCATATTGTCGATCGCTAACTCGGTAGTTGTATTTTAGATTTAACAACCAAATGCTGATAAACGATTTTTGATTATCGTATCAACTTTTAAAAAAAAACTTTTCTTAGAAGTATTACTATTTTTCTCTTTCCTTTATTTTGACTATTTACTATGTGTACCAAGTTAAATATGGAAATCAAGCGCCTGAGAGATGAGATATTAATAACTTTTGAAGCTTAAAAGTTAGCAAAAAGGAATCTAAATTTATTTTCTTATATCTTGAAATTTAAGTATTTTATTAAAGAATATTTATATATTAAGGCAAGTTTTTGGAAATGTCTCCAACCTTCGATGCCTCATCTGCGCCAGTACGGTTCAAAGCATTTCACTAAGTTCTTGCAAATTTTGTTTTGCTTGCATAACTTTTCTCAACCACTTGTGAGTGTTGTCTGCCTTTCTTTGCATAATTTAAACCCTGTATTCTTTTTATACTACATATTATCTCCTTATATTGAACGATATGTAATCAAATAATTTATTGGCTTAGGTATTGTGGCTCCTATTCAGTACCATACAATGTTTGTTCAGATGATAAGTAGCTTTGGTTTTTTCTTTACTTTTTGTAATCAATAATGTGAATGCACATGTTCACTCATCACTCATGAGCATATGTGCCTGTAGTTTAAAATATTATTCAGTCAGATCTCATTATTTATCTAATGGATGAAATAATAATCAAAATAATGAAAAAACTTGATATTCAGTTATTTCAATTCAGCTGACTAGAGAAGAAATAATCTAAATTCTTATAAAATTATTGTTGATTGAACAAAAAAGTAAAATCAACAAATTGTTAAAAATAAATAAAATAACAACAGCGTTTATACAAAAGAATACAAAAAACAAATAAATAAATAGGCACAAAAAGAACCATTATACATGCTGCTTGGAGCAAACGTTTTGATAATCGTCACGAGTTTTGGAATTCTTTAAACCAAATTCATGAACATTTTCCCGAAACTGTAATTCTAATCTCAAGTGTGCTCCTTTTTCAATTAAACGTTCATACAAAGAAATTGTAAATATGATAGAATAAAAACCCGTCCGGTTTTTATTATGCGTCAACGGTCAATTTATTGTTTGAAAATTTTGGGAGATAAGCCTAACTTTTGAATACCCCTTAAGATTTTAATTATGATGTTCAATTTTTAATTTTAATCATAATTAGAATTTCTACTTCTAAATGATTATTGATAACCTTGGTAATGGAAAGTACGATGAAGATGTTATTAATGAGCAAGACGAGAGTTGTTTTATAATAAGATTAACTAGGAAATTATAGAAAATGACCATGAACTTAGAATTTCTTAACGAGCAACAGAAGCATGAATAAAAGCGATAAGAGGCTTTTATTTTCATCTACGTACTACGGAATGTGTTTCATTTATTCATCAATGCGCAACACTTAAAAACATCTTCTAGAAGCCGAACAGAGTACATTTACGTTCGGTACCGACGTACTTTTTTGAATCGATATAGCCATTTGGCACTGTCTACACTGTCTGATAAAAGTTTGGCGAATTTAGTTTCGGTCAGGAAATGGGCCTGATGACACCAAATAACATAATTTATGGCAGAAAAGGGTTTACCAAGTATCTATTGTGTATTCAAAGGACATTTAAAAGTCAGCGTAAATATAGTTTATTTAGCCTTAGTCAACTGATCATTTTCTTTTTATTTATTAATTGGAAATTGGGCGACATGAATTTAAAAAATATAAACCAAACTAGAGTGCAAGGAAAGTATATCAAGAAATTTGGAATCGCTTCACAAAACCCCTGTAGCAATCGTAATTTCAATTGTAACTTAATTGCATTTCGTCAAGCATCAATTTTCACTTCGGAATGTATAAAAATTTTAGAATTTCTAAAGGTCCCTGAATATTTTTATACAAAGAATACAACAATCGTTGCATACCGTTCTTCTAAAAGTCAATTTATTACCGCATAGTGAAGTACAGAGAGGGGAATCACAATAAATTTTCTTTAGTTCTTTCAATTGAATTTGCAATTTTTGCCAAGAAAAGTAAAACGACCAACATAAAAATAAATAATTGTATGAAACGTATTTGTACTGCATGTACTGTGAGGTCTGGAGTTCACTCGGAATTTAATGCATAACATTGTGTATATAAAACGTGTATGCATGCGTTCAGTAATTCTTAATACGCGCGAATTATTTTTGTAGTTGTGATTTAAAATGCAACACTTGTGCACTTAATTTACTTTAAAGAGGCTACTCTACACTACTCCACTTGATTTTGTATGCATTTTACAAACCAACGTATGGTAGGGCAGTTGCCTGTAGAACATGTACTGCATTGTGATACCAGTAATAACGAGAAGAAGGAGGCCTGTTTCTTTTCATTGAGTACGTTTTTCTATTGAAGCTTTTGTGCTAATTGAACAAAAGCCAATTAAGAAAACAATACAATATTAAAATAATATAGATGCAAGGGTTAAATCTCGAAAGGAATCGAGGTAAAGTCAGAAAGTAAACTTTCAATATAAAGAATATTATTATTAAAATAAGAATATTACGTTTATGTAAGACCATGCTTGAATGCCTTTTACCTAAACTAATTAATAATTGTTTGGCCTTTTTTCAATGTTACAAAATTAGACACTCTTCATACGTCAAAATTATGGTTTGTTTAAAAAGATTTTCTTCGTTTTTTTAATTATTGTTATATATATTGAAAGAGCCAAGTTTAACCCTTCTATCAGCCATGTTACAAATGCCGCTAATATTACGTCTGAGTGGTATGGATGAATTGACAAAAAAAACATTCTTTCTTAATTAATTTTTCAGTTGTCCATTCAAGATTCGTCTCGTTAGAAAAGTCTAGATGGTTTGTGAGAAAAAATTGAATTGAATTGACCAATGATAACCATAAAGAACTTAGATAAAGTTAGTCAAAATCTTATAAAACGATGTAATGACAAATCTGGTATAACTTCATAAGTATGTGATAGATATAGTAAACTAAAAAAAAGGTGTGCGCACTTTGTAACAGAATTCTCGAATGATTTCATATTTAATATTTAACCTCCAACGTCTTGACCTCGAAAAATGAAATATCTGTTAGCACTTATTCATATGATCTTTAAAAGAGATCTTCATAATTAAGTGATGAAACATTTAAACATGCAATCACTGTCAAAATGATACATGTAATCTTTGAGGAAATTGCTAATTAGCACAATAGAGAAATTAATTTTTTCTTTCATTTATTATTTGGAACAACAGGAAGTTGCACATTTAACAAATACATGGGATTATCACTCACAGTTGAACTTTATAACTTACTGTATTGCTGTAACTAATCTATCACTGAAAGCATCGGTGGCATCTTTTATTTATGAAAACTTTTCGCGTCATCGCAGAGTTTTAAAGAATTAATTAAAATTTCATCAAGATTGAAAAATCTAGAAGAAGTTGAATTCAATATTTTTTTTCTACAAGGTTTCTTCCTATTAATTTTGACAGTAATAAACGTAAAATTTAATTTGCAAAACAATTTCATAGAATCGAAGCAAATATTTTG
Organism: Glossina brevipalpis; assembly: GCA_000671755.1. NCBI lineage: Eukaryota > Metazoa > Arthropoda > Insecta > Diptera > Glossinidae > Glossina > Glossina brevipalpis. Next base: position 5,878,101 of record KK351011.1, on the reverse strand, counting down.
TAAACTGTCTCACATATCAAGGAACTTTCTATTAAAAACCTGCTGACTGTAGAAAATCTATTATTAATTTTTTTTGGTTTGTTTTTTTTTTCACCACAAACTACGTCTATCTTGTAGCAAAAGTGAATTTTCATATTTAACTTATTATTATTTAACGCTTTGAGTAGCTTTTCCATATCAATTTTGATGTTACTATCGTATTTATATCTAAAAAAAAAGATATAATTATTATTATTATATCTTTGTTGTAACATTCGGAAAAAGATATTATAGAGCATAAAATGCATGTAAATTTAATAAGTTTATGATGCATAGAGTTTGGAGCCATTTGTCTCTCAGATTTTAAAATTAACTAACATATGTTAGAGGAGAAAACTTAAAACTTCGATTGAGTTTATGAGAACAGAGGCCGGCGGACTTGTTTCGACTTCCTGTCGACGTAAGGAGATCTTTCGTCACTTTCAGAATTTCATTAATATATATAACATTTAAAACTTCCTTATAACTATCTCAATATATAATATATGATATCGTCATACACATTTATGGAATAATGTTATATAGACAAACAAACGTATAGAATAAGAAAAATATAAAATATATATTACGATAAACTTCTTTCTCGAGCTGACTGTATTTTCTTAGTCCACCTTTGGTATTCAATACTAAACATTAATATGAACGCACTGAACCTACCGAATAGGTATTCTTTTGTGTTGACTTCCTTTGTGTTGATCACATTCTAACTGAATGCCCGTCTTCGAAAATTGATAAACCCTTTGCGACGATTCTTGATTGTTCGATTTGCTCATCTAGCTTACACACCACCGACACACCTACAAATTCTTCGTATACTAACTTATTTCCATCTTTATATGCCTTTCTAGTTATTATATCAACAGGCGCATATAATCGATTTATGCGGCGCCTTGTGAATCATCTTTTGGAAATTTATTTACAGACATATCGATAATAAGTAAATAAATAAAATATTTTTTTTATAGATATACATAATATATGCACGTTTATAGTACATAAGCTAGACATAAGATATTCATACCATATACGAAGACATATTTCAAAAACGGGCGTGATTGTCCCACATGTACTTCCACAGTATCAAAAAAAAGGAAACAGACTTGAAAACAGTGTTTAACTTTGAATATAGCTTCAGTAAAAACGACCCATTCATTACACCAAACATTATATCATATAAAATAAGTTTAAGCAGGATAAGCATAGCTTTTTAGCAATAAATAAAAAGGAAATTTATTTTTGTAATACATATGCATTTGATACTAACTCTTTCAGTCGGATAGTTTAGCAAGATATTTTTCAAATTAAGCTGCTGGATTCCATCTATTATAAGTCGTTTTTAAAATCCTATATACACGTATATGAGCACCAAAATTATTATTTTTTTTTATTATTAATAAAATATTTATACATCCATTAATACTACTGACTGTTATACTCTCAAAAATTTCACCCTTCTAGTTAATGCTCCGTTCATGCATCAAATATTCAAAACTGGGCGACGCTGGTGAGAAATGAGGTTTTCTCCTAACCTCTAAGGTCATTTAAAACAGATTAAAAATCTGAAAATTTCTATAACATACTTGGCATACGGTAATTTTCTTCTTTTTTTGTCTGACGGGTTTTTAATTACCGATTCTCACCTCTCATACACGCAAAATGACGACATTTGCTTTATTGCTAAACACGATATTTATTTAGCGGATGAAACACAACATGCGCCTTCTTTTCGCCGCGATTTTACCATCTGCTTCTTCGACTCGCCATAGACGAGGCTGGTCAAATCGAGGGAAGCCCCGTTACCTCTTCTGGTTTCATGGTTGGTAGTGTCTCGTAGCCAATTATATTTGTAATGAGGTAGACCCCGTCTTAACCTAAATCTAGCTTTACCCCTACGTTGCGATACTTATCAATACGTATTAACATAACCCCGAAGATCAATGCTAGTTGTCAGTTTGGTACACATGTGTTGAATATGAGAATACTGATAGAAAAAGAAAAATTTTAAGCAGCATGAATTTAGGTTTCTCAAATAAGTATCTGTACAAAGTACATATCAGAATGGTTATGTATACTATATGTGGTTTAATACAATCTACACAAAAGCAGATATATTTTGATCATCATTTGAAACATAATTTCGTTCAAATTACACATAAATTGCGATAATTTACGTTTTCGAAATTTTGATGATTTTATTTGGAATTATAAAAATCATGCTTTTGAGCTAATGCATAGTTCGATAGACGAAATTAATGATAACAATAATAAACACAAAAACATACTGTAAGCTTTCAAAACAGACTCCAATTTATCGTTAGGTTTTTTTAGCATTTTGGGCATTGTTTTACAGAAGTGCGAATAGGACGATAATCACTTGGTAAAGTAACAAAATCAATATATTTCAATCTCTTATCATCGAATATTTAAAATAAATTGAATGATATTTTCGGAATTTTACGTACTACATCGCAACAATGTTCACAAAATAATATTTAAAAGCTCATACCTCTAAAAGCTATAATGCCACAGAAATGAAATACATCCATCCGGGTTATATTATATATTTTTTTGAAACAAAAAGCAAAGACAACTTAGTTTAGGTACTTAATACGAATGCATACGCCAGTGAAAAATTATAACATCTAATTCTTATAGAGTAGTAATATAGATTGGTACAAGATATATTATTAAGCCAACTGTAGCTTTACTTGTCTTCAACTAGTTTAGTTTTATTACATTTTTAAACTCTTTTGTAAATTGTTCAGCTCTTGATTTTTTTTAATTCTGCTTAATTGTTATTGTTTGGAATTTAAAGTCTAGTCTTTCACAATATATAACAACCTACAATAAAGGCGCAATGCATTCATTGAATCGTCGTACATATCTCAATTTACCATAAAATGCTTACAACAACTATAACAAAACATATGTATGCAACATAAATTTAAGCGATCCTAATTTTTTTGATAACATTTTTGAACAAACAACACTACAGTTGAGTAACGTAGCCAAGCCTTCTCCCGTAGCAAAACAAAAATTTAGATATTCTTTTGATATCTGCGTATGGCTTCAGGCCACACATTGCAAAAACACAAAGTGCAACAAATTTATAATAATTATGTTTGTTTTATAAAAGCTAACGAATCTCGTATATAACATTAAAAATTACTACAATAAAGCTCTTGACCCAAAGCATAAAAACTTTTTACATAGACGCCTTATTGTTGTACTTTTCAAGCCATTAAAAATACAAGCATCATTTTTCAATATTATTCGGAGACGAATCTGCGATATTTTTTATATGACTGAATTTGTTTTCGAGAGTGCGCTGAAAATGCTTTATATCAAGAGCATAAAAAACATTCAAATGACTTTCTTACTTTAAAAATAAGTTGGTCTTACTCCTTGACTATAAACGAATATTTTAAACTACATTGAGGACATTAAAGATCGTAAAGTTAAGTTTCAAAACCATTTAAATTTTAAGTTGAATAAAAAATTAAGTCAACAAAATAAATAGGACCAAAGAACGGAAACAAACAACATAACATGAGCACACCAAAAGATATTAAAAACTCATTCAACAGTTTGTTAGTAATACAAAGCATTAATAGTAACTTAAATGTCCTCTAAATAAAATCGATAAATGAGTAAACAAATGACTACAATGCAATGTTTCTGTGCATAATTAGCAGCAGAATTTGCCTAGAAAGATTGCAATGACTATATAAAGGCATTTCTTGAACAATAGATCTACGATAACGTAGCATAAATACGTTATTTGTTATGCCTAGTACAGGATATTAATTAAATTTGTCAGATAGCCGATAATTGATGTGATTAATAAATTTTACAACTGTGCATTTTATTGGAACGCCTTGACAAACTGTTTTATAAAAAGTCATCGAACTTTTGAAGAAGCGTTATCCTAATTGTAGCACTCCTGAAGGATACATTGGTGAACAAAATTCGTGCACCTTGGGGTGCGGTAGTTACTTAGGTCCCATTTTATTCCTTCTACACATTAATCATCTTCCAACAATAATGAAATCACTCTATACACTAATGTATTCTAACGACGTTAAACTGTTCTAAGCCTTTAACTTGAAGACTTGGTCTTGTCTCCTTCAAGATGATTTAAATAACTTCGATTGTGCCCAATAAATTCTATGACATTAAATCGAAAAGAATGTAAGAAGATGTAATTTTCAAGACGAAATACCTGCATAAAGGAATACTTCATTCACTCTTACAAACTGGAAAATGTACATACCATCCTTGATCTTAGTGTTCTGTTTGACCATAAACTTCGTTTCAACTTACATCTCGATCAAACTTTCAGTGAGTGACTATGAGGTTTTGCACAACGCTGAGCGAGAGAATTCTATTATCCTTACGACTTTACTCGAGTCTAGTGTGACCAATACTGCAGTATGCCCCAGTCATATGATCGACTTTTTATCATTGTCACATCGATTCAATTGAATTCTTACAAAAACAATTTCTGCGGTTTGCGCTGTGAAACTTAGGTTGGGGCTCGCTGATCCGTCTTCCAGCGTACGAAAACAGATTGCTACTTATATTCCTACCTCCACGCGAGAAACGTAGATTTGTCTTAGGCGTTACTTAGTTGTCCTAAAAAACAATTTTAAAGAAACATGAAAACTAAACGTAAAGAATCCTTTATTATAATAGAAACTGGATGATAAACTTATTAAGTCAATTTAAGTTTTTTAAAAGCTTTTATTAAAAGTATTTATCAACGAAAGAATTATATTCGTTTTGAGGATATAAAGTTTTTTTTGTTAGGTTTTGTAGTTGATCGGTCAGGATTAATATCACATTAATTGGCGCTTCGTCTACTCGATCTGTGGCTGTTAAACGTGAGCAGAAATGTCAAGTTCCCATTTGGATATTTGCGCTTAGTAGTGTCCAACCAACAGAAAATTGCATAGGGTGTACAGATGTAATCAAAATCGTAAGATGACTCAGAAACAGAATACGAGTCTTTTTGACAAATATTGGCGACTTTTACAACCGAAGTAAGAACCCTATTATATTCGTTTTCCCAACAGTCAGTAAAAAATATTTATTCATATAGAATTGAAAAAAAATGAACCCCGCCATATAAAAAGCATAATAATGATGACTCACTCCAAACTGAAGGGAGTTTCTGTGTGCACGTAACATATGTACGCGTATAATAAAAATCATTTGTTTAAAATCAACTGTCAGTTAAAACGGAAAAAAAAAGTTTTCATAAGCACAAAAAATCGAATGCATAAGTAAGCATAAATGCTTATGATAAATGCATATAACAAAAAATAAATTAACAGAAATAAAAAAAGACTATAAACATTAATAGAAAACCACTTGAATGCAAAACGCGTAATGAAAATATAAACGGCACCAATAGCAACTGCGTAGAGAAATGAATAAAAAACTTCTAAGAGAACCAAAAATCAACAGAACCAAAAAAGAATAAAATAAAAAACTCGTTATAATAATCAATTAAAGAAATACAATAAATGAATAAATACTCATAGCGATATTAATCTATGTATGTATGGGTACTTGTAGGGCTAATGAATACTCTCGATTTCGAGCAATTTATAGTATTTAAATCATAATTGTCTAGTATTGTCGTTGACTTCCTAAAACCATATGCGGGTTACTTGTTAATTGAAAATATAAAATTTCACTAACAACGTGGTCTTACAAAGACTGTGTGCTTATGAAAAAGCGGGAAATAAACTACGATTTGTAAATGTCTGTGTGCAAAATTATTAAGAAAATTGAAAGTAATTGTTTTCATTAAATACAATATCATATAATGTATTAAGTAAAATAACAAATACAAAGTTTGAACCGAATCTTTAATACTCATCACGTGAATCCGATCAATTCAACACAAATGTTCAATGAAGTCAAACGAAAAAATAATTTTCATATATTAAAAATTTCAAATTTGCTGAGCTCTGTAATGATAATGATTCTTCTTCTCATCTATATGTCCAGTATTGCAATCAATGGATTACTTAACTACAAAAGAACGGCATCGATTCTCGAATATTAAAAATGTGTTCGTCTCCTATTTCTTATATTTATTTATGATAGAAACTTTTGTCTTTTTTATGTCTTAGTGTCATTATTCACAATTAAATAAAGTAAACTTAAAAAACGAAGGAATTGTAATAAATAAAAAACTTTAAGAAACAATAATGTGAGTTCAATGACTTTAATTAAGCGTTTAAAGCTAACGGTGGCGAAACTTTTTTATTCATAACAATGTCGGCTACAACCAGTACTCGCCCGTCGCCGGCGACTACTCCACTCTATGAAGGCTACGCTACCATACGAGGGCGCGGTTTAACCCGCTCTCTATCTATCAGGGCAAAAGAACTAGAGGCCGCTGCTAATAGCCAAACCAGCAGTGATTTAGTAGATATATCGATGGTTCAAACAAATCCAGTTAACGATCGAAGACGTACCTTATCGCTGCGCAACGATTTCTCGCAAAGTCCTTTCAAAACATCTAATAGCTTGGTGAATAATTCTGAAATGTCTCAATCATTGTATCAGTCACCACCAGCCATAGAAGACATTTACTTAAGTCGTTCTATGGCTAAACCGGTTAAAACACCTATCATTACCAATGATATGGAACCATTATATGCCTCTAGCAATTCCAGCTTTCGTCCATTATCCGATGCCAGTTCTTCTTCGGGTGGCAACAGTTCGACGGCTGGTTGTCGTGACAGTGTAGTGGGTTCTACCGGGTCAGGTAGCATTACTACGGATTATCAAAGCCTTAAGAAAAATTCGCGTTTTTCGTTGGATTCTTTGCACTCCAGTAACACACCTAAAAGTCCTGACTACAACACAGCTGAAGATGAGCACATTTTCTTATACACCGCGCCAGAATCGCCGAAACATAGATTAGACAGTGGAATTAGAAATTCCTACGATGAGTCGTCAGATCGTGGATATTCGCCGCTTAATAAAAACCCTTTCGAAATGCAAGAATATCCCTTGGTTGGTCAGAGAACACCATCAGAACATTCTCAATCATCTCATTCCCCAGCAAAGTCAAGAAGAACATCATTGGGGAGTGCCGGCCATTATAATCGGAGACCGTTAACTCTTATGTCTTCGCCATCATTTCAACGCAGTGATAGTGAAAGTCCCACTTATAATAAACCTCCTCCAACTCCAGTAAGACGTGAAAGTTTGTGTGCCAAGCCAAAGATTTATCCCAACAATAGGCAACACAATTTATATCGGATTACACCGCCATTAACACCTTTGGATTCAAAAACACACCTTAACTGCTATCAATTGACTTTGCCACCTCAACGCAGCTCTAGTGCTGAAATTTTAGAAAGATCGTACACCAGCCAAAGCTTGGCTACGATTGATCAAGATGCGGAATTAGTAGCCGTGCCCTCTGCCATGCCAGTTTTACAAAATCCTGTCGATCGTCGTTATCACACCCTGGGTCATATGAGAGTACAAAGTTTAGGTAATAGTTTACATAGAACAACAGAATCTCCAATGAGTTCTATGTTGAATATGATGTCCGGCTCATATTACGGAGTACGAACAGGCAATGGTTATCAGTTGTATAATAATTATTACGCAAATAAATCGGCTGGTAACATATACGCCTCGGCTGAAGCAGCCGTCGAAAATTTAAACAAATTGGCTCCCGAGTACATGGATCCATTAGATTTTAAAATTGGCTGCCAAACTACATTGCGAAGTAAGCCGATAATACCTTGGTACGAGCTGGCCATACGCAAAGACTTAAAACGTCAGTCATGTCCGCCAATTAACTCTACAGCGTCTATGCTTACAAGCGTAACGCAAACATTAACACCAGCAAGGAGTACTGAACAGGTTAATATGTAAACAATAAAATATATTTCCAATTATTTTGAATTATTTACAAAATTTAATGTATAGCCTTTGGGTAATTATATAATTTTTCGTTTATAAAGATAATAATTGTGTTCGTAATAGTTTTTCAAATCGAAAATTATATTGTATTGTGGCAGGCTTTGTGTAACTGTTTAGATAACTGCATGACGGTTTTTGGTTTTTGGTGTTCAAAAATTGACTTAATGTTGCAAGATTCATGGTGGAATATTAAGTTTGCGTTGTTTTGACAACACCCACCAGCATTAGACATCTGGTAATTTAAACAAATTCTTGAGTTTTAATCAATTTAGCCATGCAAACCAATTTCCGTCTGTTGTCATTTTCAAAGCAGCAAACACTGAAGCAGAAGCACCAAACCCGGCATAATTCCGGCACCAATAAAAACAGAAATTGCAAAATATTTTCATGGCTCAACGAAAAGACACATATGATGAGCCACTGATATTCACTATTAAAAGGAAATTAAATCAGGTGAGGTTCACAACGAAACGAATAAAATCTTCCTTTAAAGTTTTTAATAAGATCTTACAAGGAACTCCAAGTACGTGAAATTATTCATATCGTTGAAATGATATTCTAATGGGCTTTTTCAAAAAATTTTTCATGCGTTATGATTAGAGAAGTTAAATTATATAACATTTTATTTAACACTACATTGATAAATTCAATACGGATTTAATTAAAATGGCATTTAAATAGCATTTGTTGTCTAGTAAAGATAGAAATTATTCTGGGAAGTATAGAATAACTAGACACAGAAAAAATCTTGATATTTATTGAATGCGGAATTAATAAGCGATGTACTATGTATATTGACATATACATGAATGAATGTAGATATGTAAATATATTGCGATTAATGCATATATCTGAGCGAACGTTAGCTTTTTCATTTCTATGTGACTTGATTGCCGTAAGCCTAAGGTGTGGTTGAATAATATTTACGCAGAAAAAAAGAGAAAAAATATTTAAATAGAAATAAAATGTAAATAACAAACAGACAAGAATGCTTTTATCAGAAATTATTAAAATTCAACGTAAATAAAGTTTACAATCGAAATTTCCTGAAAATGTTATTTTTGAACGCGAATCGAAAAATTATTTTTGCTTTAACGAAGTAGCAATCAAATTTATTTTAAGAACATTTTCAAAAGCTTTTGTAAGCTCGAGCACACACATTAGTGAAGTTTTAATTATATATATCAATTTCTCCAAATTTTCCGGATGAACAGATAGGCAGGGGAAATATCTAAATCAACTTAAAAGTTACCCTTTTTAGGGATATCTGGCAATACACAATTAACATATCCTTGTCATTCACTGGCAAACTAAGACTTGACATGTTAGTTTTAAATTAAAATAATTAAAATTGTATAAAAATCCAATCACGATAACAACTAAATTTAAAAACTCAAATCGAGAACAAAATCGATGAACAACAAGTTAGTTTGTAAACCACCTTGGGTGCTTCTCGGAACTTTTTTGCGCTTGCTACTGCAGGGAATTTCCTATCTATCCATTTCCTTTCTATCCATTACATTTGTAGAAGTAATGCATACAAACGGTAAATATCTACAATTCAAAGCTTGCATTAAACTGAAACAATCTGCTGCCATTTAACAATAACGGCAGTTTCAAAAAAAAAATTTCTTTTAATGTCAGGTAGAAGAAGCTCAGACGGCCACATGCCAAGTTCCATAATGTTCAATAAGTTAGTACTTGTTTTGTAGTTCGTTTTCTATAGAAAACAGAAATTTTCGTGTTGTGATTTCAAACGATTGAAAACTCAGCGATGAAAAATTTGTTTAATTTGCCCAAATCGTTATCATAATAGACGAAATTTTGATACTGTTTTTTAAAATTTTTATCCACAACTTATGATTCTGTTGAGACATTCCCGAAAAAGGTACGTTTGTGAGTTCTGTCAGGCGCAAGCAAAACAAGGCGATCAGAAACGCCAACATAAGTGGAATAACTAGTGTGTTTTGGATTGCGTAGGGCGCAATCTTTTTCAACAACCTTGGCAAGATTTGAACAATAGAGGAAAAAGCAATCATATTCCAAAAAGAACAAAGAAAAAATCTTGTTTCGTCCTCTTTCTAAGGCACAAACTCTTTCATCAATATCGCATATACATTTGGATCATTTTCCCTCTTCTGTACTCATTCGTTCCTAACCATCACCATGCCTGCACGACATCATCTGAAAGTTTGAGAATAAAAAATGAAGGAATCTGATTTACATCTGCAGGAATCATATTCTTGAGATTTGAACACGAGTGATTGTCTATCTATTTGAAAAGTTCAGAGACTGTTAAGCATTTTACATCGAATGGAACTTGAATGGGGAGCCGATAGTTAATTTTGGGTGCTTGACGAATAAGAAAATTGGAAAATCGTTGGACTCATTGTATAGCACCAACCACAGTAGCAGTGTTCTCCTTACAAGAGAAAAAATAAAATTACTTATTATGTCTTTTCATTTATAAACGAAGAGAGTGAGGAACGTACGTTTTTTTTTTTTGTTTGACTTGAGTTTCTTTAATTTATATCAGTCTTTATAAAAAATTATGAGTTTCACACGTTACATTGAGCTTATTTTGAACAATTTTTTTTTTCTAGCTCAAATTTGGTGTAAACTTTTACTGTCTGACATTGCAAAAACCTTAAAAGGATTTAGAGGCTACAGGGAGGGGAGGGAAAGATAGAGGAAGACAAAATTACCTTTATAAGACCGTAAATGTAAGATTTAATAAACACAATTGTCATGAGATGATGTTTATAGCTGAAAAAGTACAATTTATGAGTTTTGAAAAAAATGTTGAAGAAACGTAGTTTTACTGACATTAAGCTGCATTTTCACAACAACAATCTAACATTAAATGCGTTTCAGTTTACAAAGCAAAACGTTTCTCATAAAAAAAAACAATACATATGCGAGGTAGTGGTAGACTTGCAACGGCGGTGGCGGTGTTGTGTTTACCATGGAAAGACGGCATAAGAAACACAAAGAGAAATTGGGTCAAATTAAAGCAGAATTTCATGAAAAATACTTTTTAGATTTTTTTATTTGACGCACCATTAAATATTTTGTTTTAATGTTTTATAAGGTTGACAACAGTTTAGGATTTTTGTAGACGAGAAAAACGAGAGGCTTTATAATTCTGTCGTTTAAGCAGTAACTATAGGACATATAGTTCAAAGACACCATTAATTTACGGAGAGTTAGAATAAAATTTAAAAGACTCGCATGCGTGTGTTTTTATGTTATTCGTTTTAATTGTATTCTGACGCCAGGACTGAGATACTTACCAGTAATACTGCGACATAACAATTTTATTTAAAAAAAAAAATGAACTCAACCAAAAGTTCATGATCACCACAAAACTGTGAGTTTTGCTTATATTTAGTTTAGATGACTGCCATAAGCCCAGTTATTTGCTATTTCTTGGTTACCACTTATAGGAAAGAAAAAATGAACAAATAATTTTCAAACGTAGAGTCAATTGTTTTTTCATTTTTTTTACAAATTATTTTCTGTTTACTTGTGATTTTATTTCTTAACATCCGCTTAGACACTTTAAAAATATTCATATTGTCGTAGAACAAAAAAAAAAAGTTTAATTCTAACAATGTTGCGATCAACAGGTTCAGCCAAGTGGCTGACTGACTTAGGTATACTTGTTAGCTGTTTGCATTGCACTTAGTATTGTTATTTCTTCTATCTATTTTATTATATCCAACATTGCTTGTGACACAGGATATATTAATTTTGTTTAGACGTCTGTCCTTGAATTTTTGTATTCAGTTCAGAAGTCGCAAATTTTCGTTAAATTTAGATAAAGTGGGAAAATTGTACTGAAGAAGGATTGGATGAGTCTATTTTCACGACCTCTTCAACTTCTTTGAAAAAGTCGTTAAGTAGAAGAAACCGCCGATAAAAATCGTTAAAAAATTGTGTTTAGGCATGAAAAATTTAGAAGGGCTGGGATCATATCTTCGTATCCCGTCGCCTTTAAATGTTCTTATAAGAAGTATGCCTTTCTATGCCATCAGAGTCCAACTTTCAATATTTTTTGGGTAATTTTATTAAACTCTTGTCTTTGGATTGTGGTAGGCGAACGGTTGCCGAACTATAATATTTTCATTTGTGTTATTATGAAATTGTTGACATCATTTCGATTTATAGAATCAATAAAGTTAAGTGTGAACATTTAAACGACGTCAACGTTTACTACTGATCTCTAAACGACATTTCAGCAGGTGAGAAACTTTTCTGCCGTCATTGTGTAAAATGTGAAATTCGCACTATCTCGGATTAATGAAGGGAGTGCCGTACATCGTAAATGAAATGCGTGGAATGACGAATAAGACAATTAAGAAATCTACAAGCTCAGCTCAATCTCTGCAACTGTACAAGCAACTGGCGACAAGACTAAAATAGAACACAAAAGAATTTTGCAATGTCGTCTAATTTATAACCATTTGATCGGGGCCTCAAAAATCAATAGTCAATTGATAAAAACTTTTGAAACATTGATCAATATTGAAGGAGTAGACACAAGTAAATTAGCTGGCATAAGTTTTGCTACTTATAAGGTCTTTTGCGACGAATTAGTACACAAATTGCCAGAAGACATTAGTTACGAAAATATTGCTCAAACAGTGGAAGATCACTTTTAAATTTAAAAATTGTACAGAATTTTTGATAGCTTTACGTCGTAGGTCTTTCAATTGCGACTTTGGTAGTCTGTTGGAAACAGTAATAAGAAATATCTGTCCTGAGGAATAAAAACATACAGTCAATTATTTAAAAGAAAAAACACTAACTTTGACGGATACAACTAATTTATGAAATAGTGGGTGGCGGTTGCTTGGAAAGCCTGCGATTAAAAGAAAAAAGCAGTAGTTAATAAATTGCAGACGAAGAATAAGCGGTATACGAAGCATAATCCTGCAAGAACTATATTCAGCTCAATTCGATATTTACAAAATGAAGGGCTTTGCTAGAGTATATTGTCGGTGGCACGATATGGACTATGAGATTTGAAGAATTATTTTTAGTTGTCTTGCTTGTCAGATAGCTACTTCCCAACGAAGTTTTGAAGTGAGTATATGTGGACTGCACCTATTTTTAAGCACTATATGTTTGTGTTGGTGGAAGTAGATAGCCCGAAGTATGTTTAGCACCACCAGTGCGATCATACAGAAATGTAGGCAAATTTGTTCAATGCTTGTGATATCAGAGATTTTTGTGGGCGACTATGGGAACGAAGTTAATTCAAGAAAATTCCAGTTATTCTTCTCGAGTAATAACATTCCACATATAGAAGGAGCTTTGTACCACTCAACCACGAGGGAACAGAACAGAAGAATTTGTTCAACAGGTGAAACACAAGTTGAAAGCCAGTCGCTGTGCAACGGATAAATATAAATTAGTAGAAGTATTATCAGTCTACAGAACAGCAGCACATGCCAACTAAAATTTCAAATTAATGATAGACTAGTAATACGTGAATAGAAATAGTTAGAAATAGCTTAGAAATGAGAAATGGAAACTGTTGTTAGCAATGCCAGGCGTCTGAACGACAATCGAGTTTGAAAACAGCAGATTGATCAAATGCGTAGGGCTTGCTTAGAGGTTAGCAGTTGTCCTCCAACTGCGAGTAAGGAGAGTCAACAAGTGGCGCAGCAGGCAGTTGAAAAACAGAAAAACAATGGATTCGAATCATGCCGTACGTACGATTGCGAAAAGGAAATTCCTCTGAGCAATAAGATCCCATTCAACAAGAATCGAACCAAACAGATCGACTAGACCCACGCGAATGTAATTCGAACGGAAAATCGATAAAAGATGAAGAGAAAAAATTACAAATAGTCTTCCGCAAGCAGGCTATTGAGGAAGGTTCCGAAAAGTAAGAAAGAAACCGTAAATCTAAGTTTTGGTTTCTTATATTTTTATAAAATTATGATTCTGAGTATTATCATATCTTGAATAAACTCTATGGAGGGCAGAGATATGTTATATACACAAAGATTTAAGGAAGCGAAGTGAATGAAACGAAGAGTAAAGTGAATTCAGTTCATGTCCGCATCTTAACAAGGGAAGACACAGCGTAATGTGTAATAAATTTAATTTAATTTATTTGAAATAGTAACAAAAATGTCCTAAGTCACGACAACCATGATTACATAATCAACTAAACAATGACTTCATTTCATATCACGGGTGCAGTAAATATTCTTTTGATTTCATCATTTTTTTTTTTGTACTTTTACGCAATAGAATCAATAATAATGTGAAACTATTTTTCGTGCATGCATTTTGCTCTCTGCCAACTGCGAAGTAAGCTGACATAAACTTTTAATTTATTTGACATTCTTATGATGACAAAAAAACAAACGGGGAAGTCATGTAAGTTTTACGACGAACATCGCTAAAGTTGACACAAAATACTTTGCCCATTTTTTAGTGGGGGATTCACAACTATTTAACCTTTTTCTTTCGGATGCAAATGTTGGAAGAATCGATCGATACATATCTTTCATTTTAGTTCAGTTTATCATAGAGAAACAAACCATAAGAGCAGTAATAAACAAACATCTTAAATAAGCACCAGCGTAGACAGAAGCACTGTCGAGGTACAAAGACCATAAAGCTTTTCTAGGTTACATATTTCTATATTTTCCGGTTTCTTTCCTATTCTGTTTCCTTCAACTTTTGCTTCCAGATTTGTTATATGGTTGAAGGTAATTGCATTTAATTAAATTCCTGATACGTTGCTCAACGTTGAATTTTTAATTTTAATTTTTCCTTGATGATTAAAGCTTTCTTGACAACTCTTATCAGAATAAGTCCAAAAAGGTATATTATGCCAGTAGCTTTTGGACGTAACACTCTTGCTTGGTAAAGTTAATAAAAAAACTATTATAACAGGGGAATGAACGAAAATTTTTAATTCATTAAAAATTTCTACATTTTTCTCTAAATCAAAAATTATCAATAAAAGCAGATATAAGTACTGGTGAAGGTCATTAAATATTTATTTTTGAGATTTAAATACTGATAACATTTAAAAATTATCGATTTGATATTCAAGCAACTCAGTGATATCAAAAACCCACTGCATAAGTGGTTAAAACTTTTTTGCGACGTTCAAGTAATGAGCTTAACCTTACATGTGTTTGTTATTTTATCGAATTTTTCAACTCACAATATTTTGATTTCTTTTAATTGCTGCATAATTTACGGTGTGCCTTCGCTTTGAACAACGGTGGTATAATGATTTTATAACAACTTTTCGAATTCAATTGTCAGTATTAACTCTAGTGCGCACAATTTACACCGAGATAAAAAGCCAACAAACACGCCTACAACTAACAAAATGGTAAGCAACATTGAAATCGTCACTTCAGTGCTTGGATATCAAAAATTCTCTCCAACGCGTGAAGTGTGGTTTTGCGGTTGCAAACAAAGCTTGGCTTTTATACGTCTTAAATGGTTTTCTTGGTTTTCTGTTTCGTTATCCTCAGCTTACGAAGCTATATAATGAAATTGTTGAAAACTAATCTCTAGAGATGTTTCATGACATTAATTCGAAAAAAATTAATATATATGTATAGCAAAAAAAAAAAGGAAAAAAAAATCAGGTTTGAAAAAAAGAAAAAACCATACATAAGCGTCTTGATGTTTTTCATACCGATGCCTCTGTATTGATCTTAATGTTGCGTTGAAAGGCTTCTCTCGTTGTATCGTTGTAACATAGAATGGATGTGCAATGCAATTTTTATTTGTTTTTTTATTTTGGCTTACATGTTTTTATAGTGAAATATAAGTATATATGTTGACTTTGTGCACTCATCAATATATAGTTATAAATTATTTGATCTTCAGCCGCAGGTTAGGATGGCGTGACGTGCACATAATAATACCCAATGACTTTATGTATTTGTTTGCTTTTCTCTGATTTTTACGATGTGATCATTACCAAAGCAATTTTCATACAGGGTGCATAAGTTGCGTTTGATGAAAAGTCATTTAGTATAGAGATATACCCATTTTGTCTGAATCTTTGCAAAACCTAAAATGAAGCTTCAATCGACTTCAAATTTGATAGAAAAATTATAAGTTCTTTGTAAATTGACACAAATTGGTTAGAGGACACGACTACAATATGTTATAAACTGAAAACATATCTGCTTTTTTAAGCGAAAATTAATGTGTTTTGTAAATTATGAAAGATAGAAAGTTGAAATTGTCTTAATTTATATTATGGAGGATCTTACTCTTTATGTTCGAAAATATAAATTCAAAAAAAATAAAGTAAATAAAACAAAATACTAAAAATTTTTCTGTATATTCTGCACAAGAAGTACTGGTCTGGTGAAATGAATGGTGATAGGAATACAAAATTTCGCCTTAAATAGAACTTTGAAAGAAAAAGTTCGTGATGTTTTTCTTAATAAATGGTCTTGAAGTCGCTTAATTTTAACAATACAAACCACATCATGCCACACTTGGACGGTAAAAGAGTCTGGAGTTTTGGGTAACCAATAGCCGTTAAAATCGACGAAATTTTTCGACAAGAATTTAAGAAGATCGACACATTTCATCTTATGATATCGCTACAAAAGGCAGTTTCGAACAACTTGTGTAAAGCCAGTTAAAAATAGAAGCTCGAAACTTGAGTACCATATAAACTAATACTAAAAAAAGATTAAAAAAGGCACGAATTCAAGCTCACATACGACAATAATGCTAGAAAAATATCAAGGTCTGAAAAGAATGAACTTGCACAACCCGCCTACAAAACATTAGATTGCTAACTGATTTAAAATTTTGGCCTTCATATGGAAGCTGCATATTGTAAATGCACCGATCTTTCAAACAGATTAGGGGAATATTGTATTGATGCACTTTGACTGAACCTCTCTTGACCTATGAATTAAAAACTATCATTGATTATTATTTGCAAGAACATAACATTGATTTTATAAACTTAAGCTATCTCATTATAAAGTAAAAATCCAATTTTCAAAAAAGTGGAAAAAGCTTACGGAATGTTTTATTTATCGTCACAAACATGCATTTACTGGTGTATATGGATCTATAAAAACAATAAATAAATTTCTTGTAGCTACATGTAGCACTCAATAAATAATGCATTAATTATTTTGTCAATTTCACTAAGAACGTTAACTTATATGTTCGAACAAATTGTACAGTGACCAAGGTGCCCGTCGGTCTTTTTTGTTTTAGTTTTTTTTGTGGCGCTTAAAAAATACTATTCTCTCTTAAAGCATATAATCGCATTAATTTTTTTGTCTGATCTTGATTTCCTCAGCCACGTTTAAAAGATTTATCAAATCCTTATACAAAATGTTGCCCTTGTTGTGGTCTTTAAAAAATAGCACATTCGTTGTATACAAAGTTGTAAAACATGTTTTGGTTAAAGATTATTTTAAAGTAGAAGCGCAAGAATGAAAATGTTTTCTTTTTAAAGAACCCCAACAAATCAAAAACCGAACAATAGTATATACCTGTCATGGCATGCAGTAGCGATCGAATACCACCTTCTGTTATATTATGTTTTTCTTTGTTATTTTTTAAACTGTGTGTAGATATGTCTACGTGTGTAGAGTTTGTGGGTTTAATGAAAAGTTAGTCTTAGTTCAATAATTTTTTTTACATTCTTTGCTTTTTCTAAACGTTAAGTTGAATTTTTTCCTTTTAGAGGAAAATCTGAAAATGAAAACCTGTTTAACTTACTACTAACCTAAGGAAAATATCTTGAGAAAACGAAAGATAATAGATTGATGCAGTCTGGTGGTGGTGATAGACTGTGTACGACATACATCTTATCGAAATATTTGATTAAAGTAACGACAAACTTAGCGTTTTTTTTTTTTGAATATTTAGGGGTTTGTGAGATATTGCCAATCGTCAACAGTTTACATAGAACTGAAAAAATAGAACATAAATCGCACTTAGCATTTAATACACTTGGTAATGAACAATTTCACGAAGAGCTTGGTGGACAAAAACTCACATATAGTGAATATAATTCTTTCACTTACTTGACTGACTTGATTAAGCGCTATCCCCCGAACATTTAAAAGAACAAAAACAAAAGAAAAACAAAAAAGAACAAAAGAAAAAAAAGAAAGAACAAAACAGAGGACAAAAGGCGAAAAGTCTAAGATTAGAATTGTAAAGAAAAACGCCAATATCGTAAAATACAACAAGTAAGAAAAAAAAAATTCTTTTCAGATCTTATTTTATTTATTATATTTTAACTGATTGCGCCAATTGTCTTTCTTCATAAGAATAAGTTGAGATCACTTTTTGCTAATGTATACGCACATCACTTGAATTGAGATACGAACTCTGTTGTTGTTATGTTACTATGAGAACAACACACTGATAACAGGTGTTACTGTATGCTTACGAGTAGAACGTGATATTATCTTGTTCATTTAGTGTAAGCAAACATTGCGCTTCTCAAACAAAAAACTACATTGTGTCAAATTTTTCATGCGTTGAAGTTTTAATGAAACCGAAAAGTTTACATTTGAAGTATCTCTTAAGCTAATACGCTCAATTTTTGTAGAGCCAAATTCATGCTCGGATGGAGATCGAAATATTGATTTGATATGAAAATCTGAGCATCTTTTTTCACCATCCCTAGATCACTCTCAATTTAAAATTCACCATTTAAATAAGAAAACTTTTCTTTGTTTTTAAAAGCCTTCCAATTCACTCAACAGAGAAAATTTAAAAGCTGTACTATGAAATAATAAAACAAATAGATTAACAGCATATTTGCTCAACAAGTTTAGTATGCCAAACTAGTGCAGACTATACGAGACTCGATATATGAATGAATTTATTATAATATGTAGAGAATTATAAGAGCCCGTCAAATGGACAGTTCAAGACAGGAAAAAGTATTTTTATCTCAATAAAGCTGACTTGAAAATGCATCAAATCTATTCCAGAGCAAAGTCAAAATAATATTAACATCAGTAAAAATATTTATTCACTTTGATCGAAACTAACTACAGTACCACAAATATCTTTATTCTAACATATTGAAATTCTACACTAAATACAGTTTTTTATGAAATCAAGAAGTAGGATATCCATATATTAAAGCTTTTGTGGGACGACGATATATTTTTTTAGAATATATTTATTTAATAGACAAATATCTCGTCAAACTTTGAATTGATATCTATTTCTTTTTTTTTTTTTTTTTGTAAATAAGCAAAATTCTTTCGCAAATTTCATTGTCTTTTCGCAATAATTTCAGCCTTCATGCCTAAGATAAGCGCGATTGTCGTCAAATTAAATCTGTTTTCAAGCTGTCAATATGAAGTACTCATGTCAAACTTGATCGTTTTTAGAATTTAAAGAAAAATAGTATGACTAAATAGTCTACTAAATATAGAATTTCCGAATAGCGTGACGTAGAAAGTGAGAAAATGGTCTCTATTTGCAGATAGCGGCTATAAATTTTAAAATTATTGCGGAACAAATTATTTAAACTGAAAACGTTTAAAAATGAAGATAAGAAGATACACTTCCATAGCTTCAATAAATACATAGAAGCACAATGATGTTGGTTTCATTCGTATATTGTAAGACAAACGAAACCAGTTTTTTGTATCTTTGAAATCTCAACACGTAAGTAAATTATTTTAAGTTGGGTGTTAAAATGTAGAGTTGTGATGTTTGAAACTCCTTAATAAATTTAAAAGCTAACTGACCAACTAACTCAATGAGTAAACGAATGACTGAGTGAATAATAAACATGTAAACGAACACAGAAGAGCAAATTTAAAATTTCGTGCTTACTAAAGCATAAAAACAAACAAACGTTGAACAATATTATCTTTCTTTTCAATTTTTTATGACGAAAGTATCGTTAAGCTCATGGTTACCGTTTTCTAATTAATTTAATTTAAATCATCATGACTATGCTTTTTTTATATTTTCTAGGCGCAATTCTGCAGTGATATTTGTTGTTGTTTTAACCGCCTATTGTACCTATTTACCCATATTATATTCTATACTGGTTACAGCAAACTCTAGGAAAATGCATTGAAAAAAAGGTTTTGCTATTTCTTCCTAAAGCCAAATAAATTCTAATTTGAAGCAATTACAAAATTGTCGTTTTTTCCATTAAAACCGTCCGATAGGTCAATTCGCTAAGTTTCGCAATTTTCGATGGAGCTTTAATGAAAAACTGGTCAAGAAAATTTCATGTTTCTGCTTAGAAGTTTCGTTGGATTTTTTCGGATTTGCATGTGTAAACTAGGAAGCTCAGTTCATTTATTTGCAATAATGAACCACAAAGTAGCTCGGAAAATATTATCAAAACTACTATCCTCCTGTGTAGTACCACCTTATTTTGACGATAACTAGGACCATTTTTCTAAAGGTATTTAAAAAATGAAAAGATCTACTAACGTTTGAACCCTTACGTATTAAATTCGAAGTCAGAAAGTCGCTAAGAATAATGAAGAGATAGCAATTCTCGGTAGCGGTCAAAACTTTTGAAGGCACACATCGTACTCTAGTTTTAGGTGATGTAAATAGAATAAATATTTGCTGAAGTGAATATTTTTGGATCGCTTTAAAAGATCTAAACCCTTGACTGCATGTTCTATCCAACGATAAAATATACCTTTGTTACCGAGTTAATTCATATATTTTTACGAGGCCTCGATTAGGAGTGTCGTTGGGTTTGTGGCTCGGTGCTGCATGGTTTCTTCTTGAGAAGAACGTGATACAACTTGCTCTCATTGGGTGCAGTCTGTCTCTAGTTAGTTGGATTTTAGACATTTCGTCAGACAGTAATTGACCATTATTTCCAGAGTTTAGCACTACTGTCGCATCTCTTGAGTAGTGGTTAAAAATTGTCTACCTCCCACTCAGTTAGAAAACTGCCGGCTTAGTAGCACGTGCTTCACCAATGGCCTAGCGAGTGTGGCAGCACACTTCCGCAGAATTGCAGGTGAAATGTCATCAGAAGTTTTGCGAGTATTAAGACCCAATCTCGCGTATGTTACTCTTTCGAGCGGAGGCGATGGTTGATTGCTTTGCACTAAATAGAAGTTTGAAGCAGATATTTCAGCCAATACATTAGCTTTATCGAGCGGGTCGTTTTTGATGAGAATCCGAGCGGTAGATTAGTTTCCAATTGTTGTCACACTCGGCCAATTGATAGATCTTGTTGCGTTTTGGTGCGGCAGGAATCTAGGCGTTTAAACACTGCTATTCGGGTAGAACTTTTTCACGTTAAAGCACATGGTTGCACATATTTTTATATTTTTTGCGAAACAGGTTGGTTTAAGCTTTTGAGTTGAGACACTAAACCTTAAATACTTCCTCTCTGGACCTGACTGCATTTTTGCAAATCTGACTAAACCTACATTTGTTTTTGGGTTTAAGCGAAGTTTTTCGAATAGAGTATAAAATCAGATTCCACGTTTGATATGTTTGATTTTATTGGAGGAAATAAATTTTGCGATTGAAATGCCTGAAGAAGTTATTGAGCTACACCCAATTTGTTGGTGATATCTAAGTTGCTACGATCATTGTTCTCTACTTTACTGTTGGTGTTTGAATCATGTGAATTGCTTCACTGATGTCTCTTTTCTTAATGTTGTTTTTGAATGTTTTTTTCATTCGCTCAACCAGCGCTAATTGCCATGCAATGGCCACTTTTTTACTACAGAGGGTTCATTGTTGGAGAGCGCATTTTTGCAAGAGCGAAGCCGGCAACAATCCACTTTTTGTTTACTTTCTTAGTTTTACTTAAGTTTTGTTTTGATAGATTTTACTTAGAAATTTTTGATTTTTTATTGTTATTTAATATTTTGCTTTATTTATTTAGCTTTGGCAACAATAAAAATTATGTTAAACAAAAATCACAAGAGGGGGGAATTCCTTTTTTTAATGAGATTAAACATAACCAGAACAAAATAAAACACGTCAACCTCAAGTTATATTAATATTCATGCGGATAAAAAAATCTCACGTCTTCGATACTTAAATCTTATTAAAACTATGATTATTTTTTATTAAGTATTTGAAAGAAATAGCAAAAATAATCAAAAATAATAATAAGTAAAGAACCTCATACATATCTTAAGAGAAAAGTATATAATAATCTCAATAAAGAATTAAGATAAGCAGAGAACATTAAAATTAATTTAAAATTGACTGAGAAATAGCGTAAATAAGTTCAATAAGATCTTTTAGAAAAAAGCGCTATTTAAGAGTAAAATGATTAATAAAAAATTATATAAAAAAATTAATTAATTCTCAAAAGTTGTTAATTACAAAATGTAAACACTTGTTTGCAAAATATAAAATATCTAAAGGATAGCAAACACATAGAATAGAATGAATTATATAATAAAGAACTTTAGTTTAACGGTCAATAATTGATGCAAAGTTTAATGGAAAATGGCAAATGAAGCTTAAATTTTTGTTGGAAATGAAGAAGAAACTTTATTGAAAGTTTAAGAAGAAATTTTAAACATTATTTCCGATTAAATTTGTTTGTTTTTCTTCTTTATTTATTGTTTATCTTTTTAGGAATGAAAAATTTTTTTGCTGCTTTAAGAGTTGCCCTTATTGACAGTCATTTTGACTGAAACACAACTTAAATTGATTTTTGATACAACTAGATTCGTTAAATTTGATTGCTGGTAGTTCTTGATTTTCTTTGGATAAAATTTTAAGCTTTCAAAACACTATTAAATGCAACTTGGAAACTTAACTTTAAATCATTAAATAAATTCTTTTTAGATAATTACTGCTTGATTAAAAAGCAAGATAGCATATTAATTAAAAGTCGTTAGCGTCCAATTAGAACTCGATAACAAAAAACTAGTATTAACGACTCACTTAATTACAGCAATTAACGTGAATAATTTATCATTACCTACCGCTGGAAATACGAAACAACAAATGGTGCGTTAAAATATATAATAAATTTAGAAAGTATATAACATGAATCAAAAAAAAAAAGTGAAAAAGATTGATGACCGGATTTGCATCAAATTATTAGCCTTCTGAACCTAATCTCGTAAAAATTTCAATAATAGTTTATTATTAAAATCATTTATGCGCAAAAATTAAGTAAAAATCTTAGTCTTGATTTGTTTGTATCGTGCATAGTAGTGAATTGCGACTTCGAGTTTTAAAAAGTTGTAGATACAAACAATACTAGCAGACAACAATAATAAACTAGCAACATTCAATAAATTTTGTAAGTTAAGGTCAAAATTTTCAACTTTAACTGTTTATGCAGACAGTACATGATCTTTTGTGGAACGTTAGGCAAATTTTCTTTCAATATTTTTGCGTATGAACAAACTTCAAAAAGAAACAAAAAACTATTATTGGGTTGGCAACTAATGTATTGCTGATTTCTTCATGAATGAATGAAGTTTAATCTATAATCTGTTTTCCATTTTGCTCGATGATCTTTTGCGATCTCTATGACAACTTGAAAATTCCATGCCCGTAGAAAGTCTGATCCTTTCCAACCAAAAACTGTGTTAAGTGAAATTTTACAGCGTCATCATCGTTGAAAGTTTTACCACAAAGAAAGTTGACCAAGGATCCAAATAATTGGTAATCCGATGGTGCAAGATCAGGACTATATGGTGGTTGTATCATTATTTCCCAACCAAGACCCATCGCCGAGTGCCCAAAGAAGTGTGCGTCCTAGAATTGTCCAGGTGGAAAATGAGACCTTTACGATTGACCAGTTCTTGTCGCTTTTCCTTGACCGCTGCATTCAATTTGTCCAATTGCCAACAGTAGAATTAATGGCTTGATTCCTTAGAAGCAACTCAAAATATACCGGGCCCTTCAAACTTCACCAATTGACAAAAAAATCTTCTTTTGTTGAATATATGCCTTTGAAGTGGTTTGCGATGACTCATTAGGCATGGACCGCGATAGTTTTCGATTGACATTGTTGTACACAATCCACTTTTCGTCTTCAGTGATGATTCGTTTTAAACACGGATCGCATTCATTGCGTTTAAGCAATAATTCGCAGCCGCTAATGCACTTTGTTAGATGAATTTCTTTTAAATCGTGTGAAACCCAAACATCCAGCTTCTTAACGAGACCGACACGTTTTAAATGCTTCTCAATGGCTGCATCTGAAACACTTCACTTCTCTGCAATTTCCCATGTAGTTACATGACGATCCGCTTCGATGATGGTTTTGATTTCATCCTCATTAAGCTCAACAGGTCAACCGGAAAGTTGGTCAGCTTTAAGAGAAAAATCTCTTTTTCAAACCAGTTTTGACATTGCATTTCTTTGTGGGCCTCATCACCATACACATCACATAACTTTTTGGCGGCTTGCACTGCGTTCTTTCCTTTACGAAAATAATAAAGCAAAATATGCGGAAATGTTCGTCCTTGCACTCGATATTAATGTTGGAGGTAAAAAAAAAAAATTAAATATCTACGCAATGAACTTGTAAAGCTAGATAAGTATGACAGTTGACATATATAAGAAGAAGAAGCTCGTAACATTTACGGATATCATAAAAATAGGAGTGAGAGACATGTATAAGTAAAAAAAAATTACTTAGTTGCCAACCCATTACATATAGAATTAAGAATTAAGTAGAATTTCAAAAAAAGTCTTATGAGAAAATTTCCACAAATATTTTATCTACTGTTAATAGAAATTTATTCGTAATTATTAAGTTTTTAATTATTTAATTTTTAAACACTCATAGTGTATAATTTTTCAATTGCGATGTGTATTTTGCTGTAGATGTTAATTTCTTTAATCTTTATCCTCAATGCCGAAACACTTTTTCATAAATTTGTCTAAAGAAGTATACTGCTTATGATTAACTTCTAGTGCGGCAAAGGAGACTGTAGAATAAAAAATTCAAAATAATCTACACATGTACTTGAAATGCCGTTGAACTTGAATATGGCAGTGTCTGGCTGACTGACGAGAAGACGCTTGAATGCATTTCTTTTTATCTTTCTTTTTTTCTATGTTATTGTAGTTTAATGCCAAGCTTTACGGTTTTGCAACAATAAATGAGAAAATTACCAACGATAAAATTCATTTTTTGTGTATAAAAGGGAAAAAGAAAAACCAACATATCACTTCCCAACAATAAGAACAATCTATTACACTAACGTTCGCGGTCTCCACGATGAAAATTTTTTACTATAGAATTACAATTGAATATTTTATGACGTTTTTTTAAACGTTAGCGTACTGAAAACTTGAAAATGTACAACATTCAGTACAACAGTAGCGGCAGCACTATTATGAATACTCTGCATGCAGTAAATTTTTACTTTACCCTAGAGTGTCGTGTGGTTGATCTATACTGTATTCTGTGGTTGCTCTTACAACTACTGCTTTGTAGTCCTCTTAGCAGAACGTGTGCAATGTTTTTTTTTTAACAAGAAAGAAAGAGCTGAATACAATCTTCTTAGTTGTTGTTACTATTATTGCATTGCATGCATTTTCAGGAAGATTTTTTTTATTCAAATTTTTTTTTTTTTTTGCTAATACCACCAACATCAAAACAATATAACACAACGTCGGAAGATGACCCTTTTTTCCTTGAAATTTCTTTTGTTTTTATGCTTTTCACTAGAAGGTATATTAATTTTCGTACACCAGTTGCAGTGCAATGCTTAAAACAACTTTTAAGAAAACACGTATATTCGAATCTAAGTTGTGTCAGTGAAATTAGATACGATCATGTTCATACAGAATTTATGCCCAAATGAAATTCTTATTGATTTGAAAACAAAAATTCGCAACAAGGACATAAAAAATTCGCTCAACTCGTACGTAAACTTCTGTGTAGTTAATGTCTACTGCTTGTTTAGCACTATGAGGGAAAATAGCAGCAAAACAAAAAAAACAAAACCATCTATTTCTCCATTTTTCTGGTTCATGTTTTTTTGTAGGGTGTTTATTGAAGCTGAACTGAAAATGAAAAGTTCGTTAATGTTACTGTTTGTATACACATATTGCAGACATATTGTTGTTTATGTTATTCTTCTTGTTGTTTTTAGTGTAGATGTTCCTTTTCAGCAATTTTTTCCCCATTTAATTGCTCTGGCTTTTTCTTTTATTAAATTACTGCGTTAAATGTAAAAGAATTTTTAGTACTCTAGAATGTTTCATAAGACTTTCGGAATAATATCTCATGATTATGTTCAGAACCAATTGGAATTTGTTGTTTCTCTTAAACACAAAATTGGGGAAGGAAACTAAGTTTTAAACTCTTAAAGTTGCTACAAATATTGTTGCGTTATCTCAAGCCTTGGTTGCTATATTAGCATACTTGCTGCTAAATGCAATAAGCGAAGTATAAAACAGCATAAATAAACAATCTATTTCGTCAACTATTTATTTATAAAAGTATTTTCAATTTATGATAAGCAGACAATTAAACAATTAATATACTAATGTAGTAATAACTGAAAGGTTGATGAATGTTTTTCATCGTACCTGTCAGAGAAATAAAAACATACATTACATGATGAAGAGGAACACGGTGAAATAAAACATCTTTACGACATTGAATGTGTATATCTTTATGCATATGTTTGAGCGTACACAAATGCATACATATTACAGCTAATTCATCACTCCAATGATAGATTACCTACTTGGCTTACTTCATAATTTTGCCTCCATAAACCTAATAAATGCTTATTGTGACTCTGTTTGGAGTGGTTTTACATATTTTTTTAACACCTAGAAGAAGAGGGAGTTGAGAGAGAGAGGTTAGAGGCACAATAAAAGGTATAACATTTGATCAGTGAAGAGCACTTATCACTGTCTGGCGTGCTTAGTGTGTTGTTTATACCCTGATAGTTGCAAAGATTGAAATATACTTTTGAAACTTAACGCCTAAGCACTCTTAGTTGCAATTAAATTTAAAAATAATCAAATGATCAAGTCGGAAAACGAGCGTCTGCAATAAACAAGATACTATAATTTGCAGCTCATCGTAGACGTTGATCTTAAAATCTAAAATTCGGGCCAAGCTTTGTCGAGGACAATCTGAAACGCTTGCAATAAACAAGATGACAAACTTTTGGACTTATAAGACAAAATTAACAATATTAACCTGATGCAGGTATATTCTCTTTATAAAAACTATACAAACTGACCAAATGGCACGCCTACCTTTACACACTTTTTTTTGCAATTTTAATTTATTCGTTTGAGATGGTAAGCATCAAAAATTCGCTTTATTTCAAATGAAATTTTCCTACTTGTTATTATTACTTATATTTACTTCGTTTTTTTATTTAAAAGAATGAAAATTAATGGCCCGCTGATTAGGAAATTACACTTTTTGCTAGATTCACTACGTTAACTTTTGTTATACGTACATATTATACTTAAGTAGTAATTCATAATTTCATATCTACATAAAATTTAAATTTTACTTTTTTTATGCAACTTTACATGCTTTCCCAACCAAAAAATCGTATTTCCATGTAACCGCATTTTAATAAAAGTAGAAAATTATTTTAATCTGTATTTCTGTCTGTACAGACTTACGTACACATCTATATATATTCAATGCATTATAGGTTTTAATAATGGTGCTATGTGCAATGTCGCGTTTAACGCATCACATATAATAAGATATTATATGTGAAATTTGGCTGGCACAGTGCTTTTGTCAAACAAAAATAAAACAGTGCCTTACTCTTATCCTTTTCTTCTTAAAATCCGACCAGATATTTGAATTCGAAAATACAGCATGACCATCCACAGGACTTCTATTCGCTCTGTCTTTTCTAAACGCCCGTGGCCGTGTTTAGTGGCCTATGTGGAAGCTTAAGTGGTTAAGTGTACAAGCTCTTTTCAGCGATTTTCAATGTAATGTGCTATTGAAAGATTGGTCTAAAATGTATTAGTCTTTTCCGTTTTTAATTTTATTTCTTAACAAACATAGAGCTTATCCATAGTAGCTGAATAAGAAACGAAGAGAACTTTTTTAATAATATAATTATATAGCAACTCTCTCTAAGATTCTATAGGTGTAAAAAATGACTTGACCTACTATGTGAAGAAATTTAATATTCCTTAAGACTAATCTTTTCTTTCAATACTTAACGAAACCTGATAAATAAGTTTTATCAATTAGATTATATTACTTATATTTTAGTTAAATCTTTTTCGGAAGAGGCTATTGATTAATATTTGGAAGTCTTTTGTCAATGAGGGAAAAAATAGTTTAAAAGAAGGAAAGATAAAAATATTAAACTAATCCTTGTCACGTTGTATGTAAAATTTTTTTGGATGGCTTATGAAATCGCAGTATTTCCATTAAAATCGCTTACAGACACTAAATGTTAAAGCATGAAATCATCATTTGAGAAAAAGACAAGCCACACAATGCGGTCTGTAGTATAAAAATTAGATATTGTTGTACCATGAACAAATGTCAAAACTTGATAAATTGAAAAAACTTTTGCGTGCTATTGTTTTGCTGCATCCACTGTCTCGAAATTTGTGTCAAATAAGAAGCATTTGCAGACAGTACCATAAAAAAGAAAGACGTTTATGTATCGTATCATTACTAAAGATAAAAATCGATTCATTTCGAGAATCCGAAGCGCAAAATTTAATGAGCAGACTAAAACGTATCCTTCACATGGACAGCAAAATTGAATTGCTTTGGCAGGAGGACGATGCTGTGTGTTTGATGGTACTAGAAAGGAGAGGCCTATTATTTGAGTTGCCGAAGCGTGATCAAACGGATAACACCAAACGCCGCCAGCAACAATTAATTGATTTGAATCAAAAAAGACGGCATAAGATCACATATTGTATGAAATCCATCCACTCATATGAAAAAACAAGGTCACGACGCGTTGAGAACACTCAACTGGGGAGTACTAACCCCGACGGCTTGCTCACCTGGAAAACACTTATTTGCATCAATAGATCGCGCACTTGCTGGGCAGCGTTTTAGTTCTAAATAATGGGTAAGATCGGAAGATTTTTGCTGACGTAGTGTTCACAAATTACTCGAAACGAAAACAGTGTTTGTATGTTTTTAAACGTAACGATTGATTATGCTGGTCCACGAGTGACGAGTGGTCTCGTCGAATATATGTTGAATTTCGTTATCTTATCTATTCGTGTTAAGGAAGAACGAAAATGCAGAACTAGGCAAAATTCTTTTTTTTTCGTTGACATCTAATTAACAGAAAATTTTATTATTAAGAAAAACTTTATCTAAACTTTCTTTTTAAAAACGTGAGTTTTAAAATCTAAACTTTAGTCCGAAAGTTATTTTAAACAGACTCAGTATTTTGCAGTCGCTTTTTCTCTTCTAGTGTGTATATATGTGAACTTTGCAGGAGTTATTAATAAATAATAGTCTACACATACCACGACGTAACATTCTCGTGCAAAGTACTTGAGACTTAGAAACTTTCTACCTTTTCGCAACTAAAGTAAAAAAATAACAAGAAAATATTTTTTTTTGTAACTTATTCCGATTACAATTCAACACATTTTCGTATTTTATAATTTTCTTTTCCACATTTACATTATTTAAAGTTTGCTTGACAACGACATGATTGTTTGGGCGAAAGTTAGCGGAAGAAACCGAATAATTTAAAGTATGAATTTCCAGTCAACAGAAAATGTAATACGAAAACAGCAGCAGCAGGTGCCGCATGCATAATTAGAGTGCGAAATGAATCTAAAACTACAGACCAACTCCGCAGGCATATCAAGAATTATTAAAATAAAGAAATAAAAGAAAGAAAAAGCTTGATACATGTAGTATGACTTGAAGAAATATACAGAGTAGAAAGAAATAAAGAATAACAATAATAATAACAACAAACAGGCGACATATGCGTGATGCGGTATAATTTTATAACATTTGCTTCAAAGTGTTTTATACATGTGCGGTGAAGCTCCTGGAAAAGTTTAAATTATTCGCATATAGATGCATTTTAAATATGATAATGTATTTTTCGAAGTAATTTTCAAATATTTTCAATTTTTCTATTTCGTTTTTTAATTCTTGTCTTTAAAGGCTCATGTAGTAGCGGCTTTCGAGCAATCCCTTTCTAATATGACGACGCGGCTGCAACAATTGACTGCGACTGCTGAACGCAAAGACGGTGAATTAACGGACATGCGTCAAACTATTGAATTGTTGCGCAAACAATCTATACAGGCAGGTCTAACGACTGCTCACATGCAAAGCATGGGTGTTCAAACACAAAGTCAAACACAAAACGATTTATTGGGCAATAAACCACCACCACTGCCACCATCTGTGTCCTCTAACCAACATATGTCACGAGCTGCTCAACATCAACACCAACAGCAAATCGGGGGATCCAATGGCAACTCGGGTTCTATGCAAAGACATCATAGTTCAGACTCAATGTGTTCAGTGAACTCCATTAGCTCTGGTTGTTCAACACAAGATAAAAAGAAAAAGAAAGGCTGGCTAAGAAGTTCTTTCACTAAAGCCTTTTCACGTAATGCCAAAATATCAAAAACTAGTCGTCATGTTGGTCAGCATCATCATCACAGTACAAGTTCCAATAATGCCAATAATAATGACAATTTAACTAATTCTCCTGGTCTGCAAAGAAGCAACCGTCAAATGAATGCTGAACCACCTGGATTAGCAGCGTTGGCTACACATCCGGCTCCTTTAGGATCACCCACAAAACCTTCTAATGCCACTAAAACAGTAACGCTTATTGATAATGCTAAGCCTATAGATGCTATAGATCATGAGGACAATAGTCATGTAGTCGAAGATCTCAAGAAACAATTACGAGAAAAGGATTTAGTTTTAACAGATATACGTTTAGAGGCGTTGAGTTCTGCTTCCCAATTGGAAAGTTTGAAAGAAACTGTAAACAAAATGCGTGCGGAAATGATGTCTCTGAAACAGAATAACGAAAGATTACAGAAATTGGTGACCAGTCGTTCATTAGCTGGCTCGGAAGCTTCGCTAGGCAATGCCATAAGCCCTAATGGCTCTATAGGCGAATCGCGAAGATATTCCTTGGCTGACGGTAGCACCAGACCGCCAATGGAACTACCCAAGCGTTTAGAGGAAGAAGTTGAAGAAGAAAATATACCACCTGCTCCAGCGCCAGAGCCACCGCCTCCTCTCTCGCCATCCACCCACATAGATTTAACACCACCACCACCCGCTCTCGAACCCATCCCCAGCCCGGCTCATATGCCAACCGCCTCAGAGGAAATGTCTGATATTAACGATGGTAAAAAGATTGCGATTGCCGTCTACTTGGGCCAGCCGGAATCTTTCAACAAATACTGCGAGGAACTGCTGGAAGTTGACGAATTTTATGCAAACGGATCCATAGTGGCGAATGCGTGTGATGAGAACGGAGAACGTAAATTGTTTTCATTGACCAGCCCCAATGAATTTGTTATCGCTTACACATACATTTCTGGCAAAACAACATGGCAGAATTTGGATTATATTGTACGCAAGACTTTCAAAGATTACGTATCGCGTATAGACCCCGGAACAAATTTGGGCTTAAATACGGACTCCATAACATCGTACCACTTAGGAGAGGCGAAGCGTGGTCCGGAGATGGGTTTTCCTGAGCTACTTCCTTGCGGTTATATAGTAGGAAACGTGCGCACTTTATACATATGTTTGCAGGGTGTTGGAAGTTTAGCCTTCGACAGTCTAATTCCGAGGAGTATAGTACATCGATATATAAGTTTATTGACAGAACACAGACGTTTAATACTGTGTGGACCTAGTGGCACTGGTAAATCATATTTAGCTAGACGTTTAGCTGAATTTCTAGTAGCGCGTTCAGGACGAGGCAATCCATCAGAAGCTATAGCAACATTCAAGTAAGTTAAAGCAGTTTCCAAGGATTTGTCTTAGCAAAAATGAAAATATAAATAGCATTCCAAAAAATTTTTGTGTTTTATGCTACGGCATGCTCTGCTCTTTCTAATTTTAAATTTATGAAATTTCTATGGACAACGTTCCCTGCTTTTACTTTTACTTGATCCCAAATGTTTTCTTTTTAAAATCAGCGTATTGGGTAAATCGATTAATTGGTTCGCTTGCAACTAGCAGCAATCTGATATCAATATGCAATCTTTCCATTTTGGACTAACTTAATGTAATATATTTCTTACTGTTATTCATTTTGTGCTCATTTGAAGTGTGGATCACAAATCCTCCAAGGAGTTACGTCAATATTTAGGCCATATAGCTGAACAAGCGGCGATAGCAAATGGAGCTTCAGAATTACCCTCTGTGATTATATTGGACAATCTTCATCATGCTTCAGCATTAGGAGATGTATTCTCTTGCCTATTAAGCGCCGGGCCGGCCGCTAAATTACCATGCATTATTGGCACTATGTCTCAAGCCACCTGCAATACCACCAACTTACAACTACATCACAATTTTCGCTGGGTAAGTAACGATAAAGTAGACTCAAATGATTTACTTAAAGCGTTATCGACACATTTAGGTTTTAACGGCTAACCATATGGAACCAGTAAAAGGCTTTTTAGGACGTTTTCTAAGAAGAAGACTTTTCCAGTTAGAATTACAAACACAACATTCTCAACCCGAATTGGGAGCTGTCTTAGCTTGGTTGCCTGGGGTATGGCAGCATATTAATCGATTTTTGGAGGCTCATAGTTCTAGTGATGTTACCATCGGTCCACGTTTATTCTTAAGTTGTCCACTAGATCTTAAAGAGTCGCAGGTGTGGTTCACAGATATATGGAATTATCATTTGTCACCATACCTTATAGAAGCAGTAAGAGAAGGAGTACAACTCTACGGACGTCGGGGAGGGGCCTGGAATGATCCCTCCGCTTTTATTAGGAACTCTTACCCTTGGCCCTATGGTCCCGATTCAGTGCCGCCTTTAAGACAAATTAATGCCGAAGATGTTGGCCTAGAAGGAGTAGCGGCTAGCAATGGAGAAAACCAAGATCCTTTGGTAGGTAAACCTGATCGATAAGTTTTATAATTTTTTTAAATTATGTTTTCTTTTAGCTAAACATGCTAATGCGCTTACAAGAGGCCGCAAACTATTCAGAAACTCAAGATCCTGAAAGTGACTGTGCTAGTTTAGATTCGAACGTAACACCAGACAGCTCAGCTGGTGCCGAATAAATGTCCTGCATTTTCATACTCATTACATACTCGGTATTCATAAGATAATGCAAATAATTTAATTACAGCTTTCCCCAAAGTTTATATACAATATGAATTCTACATAGTATGCTTAACATATATAGTCTATACATTGAGAAAAAAATACAATACTTACATACGAAAGTCTGTTATAAATTCTCTTTTCTCATTACGTATGTACAACGTAATATTTCTTGTTTTTTAAACCTAATCAAAAAAGAAAGGCGGAGAGACTTTGATTTAGGGAATGAAGATTAGGTTAAAAAATATGACAATGATGGAAAGGAATAACAAGCCTGCTTTTGGTATTTTAAAATCAAAATGTTTTTTTTTTTGAATAGCTTAAAGAAAAATTGTAAAGTTTTCAAATGAAAAACACGCACATAGTTAAATAAAACAAGACACAATTTTTAAAAAATTTGAAGAAAACTCAGAAATTTGTGTAAAAATTTGCTTGCACTACTTTCTTCGAAATTAATTTATTAAGAAGAAGCGAAAGTGGTAGATTAAGTAAATTTGGAAAATGGAACTGGTTAACTAAATTGCACTTTTTAGCGGCACTTGTTAAATATATGCAAATTTACACTTTAAACCAAAAAAGCAAACGCAAAGCTAACAATTGATTTCTTCCTTAAAAATAATGAGTAATGAACTTAAGCTAAAGAATTTTCTTTAAATTTGAAAACTTGCACTAATATATCAAAATATTCCGCTGATTGTTTGTTTTCTCCTGGCTAAAAATGTCACTAGTAAAAAAATTTTGTTTTATTTTTATGAGATATGTGACGTATAATTTTATACATAATATGTATTATAATTACGTACTATAAATTTATATGTATGGAATATGCAAATTATATGTACATACACAATCTAAAATAGTTTTGATCGAAAAAGCGAACTTTTAAATTTGCATTTGCCGATAGATTTCTATCTGTTTTTGTCTCCTGAACCAAAAAATACGAGTCTGTCCTTTCTTCTCCCCTTCCTGCACCTTATATATTTGAAATGAGAGAGCATGACGAAAAACAACTAAGTAATAATTTTCTCACATCTATATCAAAGCATCATCTAGACTTCACGAAAACAAATTTCCAAGTCTCTCCCGCCGAAACGACTTCTTTCGCATCCGTAACAGCCTTGTTTTTCTATGCATTTTTCTGTTAACATGTGTGGTCTTTTTTTTTAAGTGTGACAGTAGATGTTAATGTCAGCAATCTTTCCAATACACCTATCACAACATAGCTCTGATAGCTATTTGTCCAAATTATTACAACTGGAACTGACAGAAAATCTTAAAAATTTCATTGTTTCTTGATCAAAAAATGGTACCGTGCCTATTCATTCATTTATGTATTTTACTTTTTTGCTATTAGTTTACTTTACGTTTCTTTCTCGCTTACACGTTCTCTAGTTTCGTTTTCAATTTCAGTAAGTTTTTTTTGTATTGTAAAATTGTATATATTAAATATGAAAACCCAATAATAAATATGTAAAACTAAGCCAAATTAATCATCTAAAATTAACTATAAGTAGTAAAGCATTTAATTAATTTAAAACACATAAAAAATCATACAGTAAAGTCGGGAATGCTTGTTTAAAAAAAATTATAGTAATAAATTTTCCTACTAAACACCTTAACATTAGAACTTGATGAACACAAATTCTAACCTCATTTTTTATATACTATACTACAAAAGAGAAAACAACATATAAGGCAAGAAAATGAAAAACGGAAAAACTACCTTTATCTTTTGCTACAAACGAATATCAAAAACAAAAAAAAACATATATATATATATATATATACATAAATGTGTGTGTGCATATGTATACATTTTCTTATATACGCATGTCTATACAATATAGTAATATACAAATATTCGTAAACTCATACTTCATTCATTCATATAAAAACTGCAATATACGTAAAAGAAACAGTGAACAACTATTATAGCAAATTTTTTTAAAAAAGTAATATAAACATATGTTTTATATATATTTAAAAGTGTGCTTGTTAATGTTTTTTAGTTTTAAATTTTAATTCTACGTTTACATACAATATATAAATATTATCTAAAATATTTAATTTATGTTGAAAGCAGCAATTCTTTCACTTTTTATTTTTAAATTTCATTTTCCGCTTAGCTTATTACGTATTATTATGGAAAAGAGAAAAAATTGAAATAAATTATTAATATATTTGTATTCATAAAAGAATACATCATGCGAAATTTATATGATTGAGATGTAAAATCAAAACACAACAAATACTAAAATCCTTACTCATAAGACCAAGAAAAAAAAATACGAAACAAAAGAAAATATGAAATTTAACAACAAAAATCTACTGCTAATAAAATGGCAATAAAAATTTTTCAGTATCAAAAAACATAATGTGTTAATTATTGTGAAAAACACAAGATTTCGACTTTCGAAATATTAGTTTGGGGAAAAAGAAATCCATTATTTTTGTATGAACTTCAGTACTTTATTTAACATGCTTCGGATTGTCCTATTTGGGTCAAATATGCACCGTTTTGTTGTACGTTTTGTTGCCATTTTAAAGGTAACTTCAAAATGCCTCTCTCATAGAAGTCCTGGTCTCTATTTGCAACAAACTCTAGTAGTCCATTTTCACAATCCTCCCTAGATTCCAATTTTTTATCATTAAAGAAATTTGGCAATCCAAGAAAAAAATGATAATCGCTTGGTGCCAAGTCCGGACTGTATGGCGGATGCATTAAAACTTCCCAACCAAGCTTCCGAAGTTTCTGGCGAGTCACTGTAGATGTGTGTGGCCTAGCGTTGTCCTGGTGGAACACGACACCTCTCCTGTTGGCCAATTCTG
Organism: Glossina brevipalpis; assembly: GCA_000671755.1. NCBI lineage: Eukaryota > Metazoa > Arthropoda > Insecta > Diptera > Glossinidae > Glossina > Glossina brevipalpis. The sequence goes on along the minus strand of KK351011.1, from coordinate 5,842,027 downwards.
ACCGTTTCTGGTCAATCGCTATCTTCAAACGGTCCAGTTGTTGACAGTAGAGATCAGAATTTAGCGTTTGGCCATATGGAAGCAACTCATAATAAATAATCCCCTTCCAGTCCCACCAAATGCATAGCAAAACCTTCCTGGCCATTATTCCTGGTTTGACCACCGTTTGAGGTGCTTCACCACTCTTTGACCACGATCGTTTTCGCACAGGGTTATCGTATGTGATCCATTTCTCATCTCCAGTCACCATCCGTTTAAGAAATGGGTCTATCTCATTCCGTTTGGCCAAGGCTTCGCAGATGGAAATTCGATCCATCAGGTTTTTTTCTGTTAATTGGTGTGGCACCCAAACATCGAGCTTCTTTTTGAATCCAGCTTTGTGTAAATGGTTTAAAACTGTTTTATGGTCGATTTTTAGCTCCTGGGCGATGTTACGACTGCTAACATGCCGGTCAACTTCGATCATTTCTCCGATTTTATCGACATTTTCGACGACCGGCCTACCTGTGCGAGGTGCATCTTTAACATCAAAAATTGCACATAATTGGCCATTACAGTATCGGAACCATAGACACCATTCACAATTGTAGCCGCCTGGCTTGTATTTTCGCCTTTGTCAAAGAAAAACTGTAAAATGTACCGAATTTTCTCTTTGTTCACTTCCATTTTTAACACGCTGTAACTCACAACTGAATGCACCAAACAAAAAACAACAAAAGAATTTTTTTTACTGCGAAATGTCACCTTTCCAACGAGCATAAATGTGAAATTGTTTGATCGATACTTTACGAGAAATCTACTAGTGTAGCCATCTACCGAAAAAATAATGGATTTCTTTTTCCCCAAACTAATATTTCAATTGCTAATGGGAATCTTGTTAATGCATTCGAACAAGAACTTTGATATCCGATAGACATCAACAATAGACGTAACGTAATTTACAAACACTGTGCGGACATGGCAGTTCTCTACCCCGTCCTTTGTGTGCTTTCTATAACAATAATATAAACAAAAGATATTCCATTTTACAAACATTAGATAAATTTTATAGAATTCTATGAAGGATATAAAAGCAACTGATTAAATATTTAAATATCACTTTTAGAATATTTGTGTGACTTAAAATTATTTGATTAGTCAGTTCAATAAATTTTCTGTAACAAATGCTTTAATATATAGTGCATAATATAAAGATTTCTCTAGTTCGATCAAATTACCGAAACCAAAGATTTCCTTATCCAATTTACCGTATTACCGGTCGGGCGGTTACAACAATGACAAGACAGCAAAAAAAGAAAATTGTGATCCTACAAACTTATTTAGTGATGCGTTATAAAGTTGTTTCACCATTCTCAATTCTTGGCGAACGTGAACGATTTTGAGACAAAGAACAAATAATTCAAAAGTAGAATTTGACGAATGCCGGTGGACCATTTTTCTTTTATAATTGTTCCGGTTCTTTTCCTTTTTTGTCTTTCGTAATCTCATTTGAGGTAGTTCGAGAAAAACACTAATAATCCCTGCTCTCTAACGTTGCAACCGTTATTGCAATCTGCGCAGATGACTTTCCTCCTCGGTTTTCTTTAAAATATAACGATTACGATGATTTCTTTAAGCATTTGAAATTTATTGTTAGTGGTGATTTCAATGCCAAACATGCATGGTTAATCCGAAAGGAAGGGAGCTCTACAAATCCATCCGTAGTAACAATTACTCTGTTCTGTTCTCTGGAAGTCCTACATTTTGGCCATCTGATTTGAGAAAAATTCCGCACTTACTAGATTTCGCGATGTATTCTGGCATTCCTACTAAGCTAGTCCATATTTATGCCAATTATGACCTTAGCTCTGATCACTCTCCATTGATGGTCAACTTCAACACGATGCTTCACAACTTTTCAACTAAATACCATACCATCAATCGCAGAACAGATATTGAATCTTTTAGAGATTGCCTCGGCAACAATTTATACCTTAATCTGAGTTTGCAAAACACTTCTGAAATTGACGTTGTGGTAGAGGATTTTACTAACCTTATTCACAAAGCTGATTTTATTTATACCCCTAAAAATGCAGTCGAACCTAGATATAACAATAGTTACGTTAGCCTTGAAGTAAGGCAAATTATCTGGAACAATAGAAGATTAAGAAAACAATGGCAAAACGGTAGGAATCCTCTAGATAAAAGAAATTTAAACACAGTTACAAAAATCCTGCGTTTAAGTCTAGCTGAGACAAGAAATGAGCAAATTAATAATTTTTTAATTGATATTAATCCAGGAGTGTTTGAGGGAAATTGTCTATGGGGAGCTACCAAATATCTTAAACGATCAATAGGATGAATTATTCCTTTAAGAGATAGGTCTGGAAATTGGTGCAGAAATGACAATCAGAAAGCTGAAAACTTTGCTCATTATCTCAAAGAAATTTTTCTGACTGAATTACTTTCCAACTCAATGGAAATGTGCAGAAATAATTATGGCGGCTAAACCAAATGAACAAGAAAACATTTTAACTTCAGATTTTCCGATCGCTGATAATATTTTAACTGCAACATATACTGATGGTACAGCAAACTTTCTCAAGTTTGTCATCTAAATGCTCAATTTCATCATTTTCCTACTGATAAACTTGTTGAACATAAAAATCCGTTAAATTTTGTGAAAAAAAATGAAATAAATAAATGAAAATAATTGCTTTTTCAATTTAATCACATTTTCATTCATGATTTTTAATTTTCATCTAATACATGTATGATGGGAATTTTTATACCATTTACATGAATCAAAAATGTTCCAGCTCGCTGACAACCTTGATGAAATAAAATAAAATGTATCTTCTAGCTCGATAACATACATTTGACATGTCCTTTATGTTAGGAAAAGAAAAAATCCAAGAAGTTGAACTTCAAGGGTTGTCAACACAATGAAACCGAGCCTTTATCCCACATTTGAAAAGCAATGTAAGGTTGTAAACGCAATGAAGACGCGCCTGCATTCCCATGCCTGGGGGACAAAAAAAATACAAGCAAAATGCGCGGCTTTATTGTATTCGTCTACATTGTTTTGCATATGCTCGAATTTGAAGGAATATATACGCGGCTTCATTAAGTCGCGCTTGCCAACAAAATGGCGAAAAGTTTTGCAAGTCTTTGTGGGAATTTTCAAATCTTATGGTTCCGTATGTAAGTAAAAAAATTTTTTTTTTTTTTTTTTTGGTGTATGGAAAGTATATGAACTAACAGATAAAGCCAAAAAGAAAAAAGGCAGAAGAAGAAATAAAACCTGTTTATTTCAAGTTTAATTGCTATTTTGGTTTATACCATTTATTTTCCAAAACCTTAAAAACAAGCAATAGAAGGGATTTATTAATCAATTTAAAAGTTATTTTTCTAATTGTTTTATTAGTATGTACTATTTTAAGGAGTAGTTTTCAAATTATTTAATATTTCAATTATGGTATAATTCATTTAAGTAAATAAAGGTTTTACACATGATTTTTTTCCAATCATTTTCCGCAAGGTTTATTGGGCAATAACTCTCGTCGCGCATATGTTGAAATTTGTGGGAATATAAGCGCGGATTTTGGTGTTGTAGTGTTATAGCGAAAGTTCGTTACGAGAGAAGAGATTTTATGTGATGGGTATCCTCTTATTCCTAAATATCTGAATTTAACTTGATATAATGACTGATAAACTGCAGGGTAATCAAGAAATTTTAATTCAATGGCAGTATTAAAGTTTTCGTTAGCCAGCTGCTGCAAGTGAATAAGTGAGTTTTACATAGGGATTTAATGTAATTTTGTACTTTTTTAAAAAGAAATTGAACTAAAATTCGAGATATTTTAAGAAAGTTTTAAATGTCTTCAATTTTCTAAAAATTTTTTATTAAAAAACAATTATTTTCTAACATATCTTTTTCTAGTGATTGTGTAATTTTTCTATATATTAATTTTTTAGTGTTAGAAAAATCAATATATTACAAATTTTTATTGTTATCTTTTAACACTACGTAAGAAAACTCTGTGGCAGTTGTATAATCGCGAAAAAGTCAAACAATACATACAAAAAATGATTACATAATCTCTAACACTGTAGCTTTCCTCCACATCTGTTTAAGAAACTTTCTCACCCTTTCCCCTACCCAGACCATATTAATAATTGTATTGTTTTTCAGTTTTTCATTATAAATTGTCAAGTGAAATATGGCCATGCGTGTTTTGAATATGGCTTTACGCCGTCAACTAGCAGCGCAAGTAACTCGCTGTCCACAAATTGGTAGTGTTGCTTCCGTGCATACTTTAGATAAGATTGGTAAACGTGAAATAGTCGGTTACGGCTGGAACGGCACCGCTTGTTACGCAGATCGTGTCGACTATCCAATGCCGGCCGTACGTTTCCGTGAACCGAATAATGAAATTAATAATTTGCGTCAAAAGGAGAAAGGTGATTGGAAGAAATTGAGCTTAGATGAAAAGAAAGCATTATATCGGGCCAGTTTCTGCCAGACGTTTGCCGAATTACAGGCACCTACTGGCGAATGGAAAAAACACCTGGGTGTTGGCTTTATTTTTACTGCAATGGCCATTTGGATAGCCATCTTAATGAATTTGTTTGGTATGCATACACTCTTATACTAGAAAATCGTATCGATATGATCTCATCCTTTTCTAAAATTCCAGTGTACGATGAATTGCCTATCACCTTCGATGACGAACATAAAAAGGCTCAACTGAAACGCATGATCGATTTGGAAATGAACCCGGTTACTGGTTTAGCCTCTAAATGGGATTATCAAAATAATAAGTGGAAGAATTAAATTTATCTTTGCAGTTAAAACGTACTTTTCACACTGAAAACATACGTATCCTTCCCCTAAAATAACTAATGTTTCTCGCACATATATACGCAATCCAAGCTTTTTTATTTTTTAGTCATTTCTATTTTATATGCGTGTGAAACAATTTGAGACCTCTTATACTATTAAGATCTACAGTTCGTCTACTTAGTAAATATTTCAAATTAGTTAAGTAAGAGGCAAAACGAGAAAATAAGTAAAAGATAAAAAATAATAATTATCTGAAAACTAAAACTCTTGTTAATCGTTTCTTGAGAAGTTGATTTTGATAGCTTGGCGCGCATTTTTGGTTTTACTGCATTTTTTGAGCCTTATCGAACAAAGGCGAAATATTAATCAATTATTTGAAAATAAGTGCTCGAAAAAATAAGATTTGTAGAGTGGAACATATCAAACATATGACGAATGATCTTTCGAAAGCATATTAAAGCATTCTCTAATCTGGTTTCCTCTTCAGCCAAATAGCAAATTATTTTAACACAATGCTAAGTGATGTACTCACGAAACTTTATAACAGAAAAAATCATAAAAATGCGACGAGATCCTAACTATCCGTGCTATTAAATCGGTGAAGGAACATAACTTAGATCTCTAAAATCAGGGCTTACACTGGAGAAATATAATCGTTAAAGTGCATCAAACCGTAAAGTAACACCTTTTCCATCTTATACTAAGCTAACTAAGAATTTTGACCATTCCCAACTCAAACTCGTCTGCATTATGACGCAGTTAAATCAACGCCGTACATTCAATAAAAGCCTGAATCCCGACTGAATTATATTAATTGTTTCATGAAAGCAAAGCATAATGCGATGTTTTGTGGCGATGCTATCTATAAATATTTAGGCTCACAACAGACTCCATTTCTTCCTAATCTTCGGTGTTTTGTAGCATTGCCATTTGTGTTTTTAATACTTTATTTAAAAAAATCTTATAAAACTGTGATCTTACTTTCTATGGTTAAGATGAGATTTTTTTGTTCTATACTCTGCAATAGTTGGATTGGCTTGCAATGTGCATTTGAGTTCTATTTTACGAAATTTTTCCATTTCCCTATTATGTCTCTTAAGTTCTACCAACTCCTCTGTTTTAAGGTCACATAATCTTTCCAGACAGTTATAAATTTTATCATAAGGATTGCTCGCACGTCCACGAAAATTTTCACGATACGGTTCACTTTGCGGTAATTCCTTACAATTACTAGTAGATTGCGGTTGCATATCATTAACATCAGACTGATCTTCAATTTCCGGCGATAAGGAATTAGGTGCAATTTGACGTGAACTTTCCTCACAATTTTCCGCTGCATCACTTTCCGCGTCTAATTCGGGCGGTGGATGCTTTACAATGACTTGCTCTTGCGTGAAATCGTCTGGGTCATCTTCGGACATTTCAGCCTCATTAAGTACTGTTATATTATATAAATTATTACCATATTCGACGGTATTGTTTTCTTCAACTTCCAGCTTAATACGTTTCGGTGGAGCTTCCATAGGTCTTAATAATGGCAATTCTGCTTGCCTCTTATCACAATCCTTAACGATCGGTGATTGTTTTTTGTTTGCGATCGGAACTTCACCACCCTGATCAAGATATTTGTTAAAATTCTGTAGCATTGTATAAATGATGTCTTCTAAAGGCGACAGAGCGGATAGCCCCTTATTTTTCGCCTTCTTCGTAACATAACGTCTTTGGTCTGACCAGACCTGCAAATCAGCAGAAATTTGAACAAATTGATAATTATTACTCGCACATTAATTCACCTTTTTCCACTCGCACATACTTTTTCTAGGCGGTCCACTTTTATTAAGTGCTTTTTCTAAATTACGCCAGCATTTCACGTACCGCTCTTTAGTGAAAGCGTAATGAAAGCCTTTCGCTATGTCAGGATTTTGTGACATGAAATTGTATAATATTTCACTTTGCACTTTGTTAATTGCATTATAACTACAATGTGATGAATTGATATTAAAAATAGTAAATAGACACTAAAAGTAAAATGTACTGCGTTAATACTCACACTTTATGTGGTTGTGTTTTATTCACAGAATTCATGATGCTTTGTTGTTATCGTGCTGTCGTAAAGGGAAGTGAAACGAAATTCTTGCGAACACAAGCAAATGACAAATAATTTCACAAACAACCGTCATTCACTGTGGGGAGACCAAGGTGAAGATGTTCGCGTGCATAAGTGAGAAATCATTCACAATAGTTAAATTAATTTGAAGGGACGTAATATCTTTATAATCTTGTCAAAGAGGGACCTCAAAAACAAACCTTTGGACTAAACCCTTACGAATACTTGAAGACCTTGTACGTAAATGAACTATGAACTAATGAACTATGATAGCAAATTGCGGCATTCACAATTTAAGAAAACTTTACCGCTTTGCAGATAGTTAAAAATATTTAGAACCGTTTTGTCTTTCGAGTTTTATACAATACTAAAGGATAGTAATAATGCAAAAAAAAAAAAACAAATCTAACGTTCCTACAAAATTAGGTTTCTCGAAACAGAATTTTAGCATACCCAGAGTTTCTGAATGAGGACTGAGGAGAGCAACTAAATAAAATGGCTATTTCCCCCTCTTAAATGTCTCGTCAAAGCGAAAAATAAATAGAAGAGTCAATGCGTTAAGATGTGCAATATAAAGAAAACAAGCTCAATTATTCTCTTCTATTAATTGTCATTTATTTTCAACAAACGGAAGCTTAAAAATAGCACTATTTCTTTTTTTTTTTTAAAGTCAGATTTGGAACGCTGTGGAATTCGCTTTTAACTACAATGTATGAAAGTGTTTATATACAATGATTAGATTAGGCAATGAATCTTCCGCATTTTTCAAATAAAATATTCGTAGCATTGCTATTGGATTATTTATAGAGCAAGCGCAATTTTTCGCTTTAAACAAATTTTATAAATTATTCGATCATTTGTGTAATAAACCTCCATTTTAATAGTTCATTGATATTTTCATTACTCCCTTTAACAATTTTATTATGTCCTAACATATGGGATATATAAATTAAAACTCCGATATCAACAGGTTTCTTCGAACAAAGGAAATTAGTCTTGCAAAACATGAAAAAATAAGTAGCACAGTTGTATTAAGGCCTCGTTTATTTGAAATGATTACAGAAACTGGAAATCGAAAATTTCGCTTCATGTTAGTTGCAGTAGTAATTTGTCTACAATTTTGAATTTTTCGTAAAATTATTTTAATTAATTTATTTAATTTATTATATTAAATTTTTTATAAAAGATTATAAAATTGTAAGATTATATAAGCAGAAAATGTTCGCTTCAAACACCTTTTTTTCGTCATAGTTGTTATCGTTAAACATTTTTGCAGTATGAATATACAGCTCGTTGGTTTACTGCTTTTAAACAAAATTTGTTTTCAACACGTTATGCAACACTGATTATGAGTAATACAAAATTAGTCATTAACTTTACTATTAAAAAGATATTCAATATTCATTTAATTTTAGTTAATTAAAGGAGGTGTGTTATAAAAAATTGTTCTATCGTTGTCTTGAAATAATCACAGAGCCACAAAATGAGTACTCTGCAAGATTTTATGAATTTTGAAGCTAAATTAAGCCTCGATAAACCGGTGGACGACTATGTGCGGTTGATGGACGATAGAATGAAAACGGATGCATTGATTTCCGACGAAGGTTTGAAAAATTGCTTTGAGAAAATTAGTTCGGCTGTAAGGGAAACAGTTTGGAAATTATTATTTGAAAGCCCTTGCACAATGGAGAAGCAAATGTTGGCTTCTGAATTGTTACAAGAGCACAAAACGGATGCCGGTTTCTTTAATCCTTGGCCTTACAATGAGTGGATTGTTAAACTCCGCGATGAATTGTTAAAACGCAAAATGCTTTTCTTCTGGCGTGATGAAATCGTCAAAAAAGAACTAGGGCCCTGCTGCTCTCGAGATTCAGACCTGTTTGAAGATGACAATGAAGAGGCTGCAAAGTATTACGAGTTTGCCGGTTGTCAAGCACGTTGGAAAGAAGTAGATGAAATGTCAACGATACCGGACGATCAACCAAGCCTGTCGCCAATATTATCCGAAACAGCTGCCTCACCAGTGGAAACAGGTGCTGCTGTTGTTGAAACAAATCCTTCTGGCGTCGATTTTCTTGTTGATCAGTTCAAAGCTTTATCGTGCGAAACTCCATTAGAGGATTATAAACATAATATGTTTGTCCAAAACACAATTAATGCCAATGATGTTGAAGGCTTCAGAAAGATTTTGACTGAAGCCAGAGAAAAAATTTGGCATTTCTTATTTGATCAACCAAGTCTACCACCAGAAAATTTTGAGAAAGCTGCCGAGCTCTTAAAAATGGTTAAGGCGGATTCTTGTACATTTAGTCCCTACGATTACAATGATTGGATCGTCAAGGTTCGTGATGAATTATTTAAGCGTGGATATCTTAAATTTTGGGAAAGAGTTATTGTATCAAATAAGTTGGGTTTATGTTGGTATAAGGATTGCGAATATTTTGATGATCGCGATGATAAGAAACCATTGCAATTCTACGAATCCGATGGAAATTAATTCTAATGCCAACATTATCTTTCTTCGAAGAACATAAAAAATATTTGTATGATAATAGTTAAGAAATGAAATTTTGTTGTGAAATAAGGTAAATGAATTCTTTTTGCGAGGTGTGATGACCTCTGTTGGTTCTCGAAATTGTTACAATGGGATACGCACACTTCATTCTTAGTTTTTCGTATAAATATCAATGTAAGGAAGTCGAATAAGTTTATACACATATAGTCATTAAATACGCAATGTACTCAAAAAGCAAAGAATAAATCAAACCCAGCTATAATTTTTAGGTTGGATTGGAGCACAAATTCAGGAAATTATAATTACATTTGGTATTGTATTTGGTTTAAAACTTCCCTCTGAAAATGCTTCCGAGAGCATGTGTACCAAAATTTTGAATTGTTTTAAGTGAGGGGTAATAAAAAGATCAACTTTAAAAAATCGAAAGCGAATGGATCGCAACTCGATCGATGAAGTCGCACTGCAAATAAAAGAATTGCGTCAATCAATAGATTTTCTTGCCTCGAAAAAGCATTGCTGGGGTATGTGTTATTTTTGCGTTCGGCGGCTCTACGCACCATTAATATGCGTTTATGTAAACTCATGAATTTCTTAATATTATAAAAAAGAGTTTTTTAAACAAGTGCTAAAGAGACTACAGTAAGATGTTAACTTAAATTATTATATAAATCTGTGGAAACACCCAAAAACAAGAATGAAACCATCTAGTTACTTCCAAGGTCCAATGATTTATTGTTTCAAACATTAAGAAAGCAACCGATCTCCATTTTTATATTTACAATCGAAGGATGTTAGATTTGTGGTTCATATGTAACGCTTGATCATACTTATGACAAAGTTTATCTAAAAATAATTAGAGTGATGTCACCAGATACTTGTGAGGAATACCTAGCCAGTGAATCAGCTGAGCTCATTTTCATAATATAAAGAATTCAATTACATCAGACAATCTTCTAACATTTTCAATATTTATAACAGTCTATATGATATTCTTTGTGCTCGCAACAAAACTCATCTCGAACAGCTAATTGTCTTTATCGAGACCGCTACCTTCTTTTTTTTAATTCAACAAATATCCAGTGATAAAATTTTATTTGTCTATTTTAAATTTTACATAAATGTTTCATTCTTCCAATCAATAATTTCTAATTTGTCAAAGCTTCTTATTTGAACGCTAAAATGGAAAGAAGTAATCGGACTAGCAATATTTGAATCTCTCAAAATCAATTAAGACCTAAATTTAATCTTCTGAATATGAACATAAAGAGAATCACTCATCAAGCAAGAAGAACTCGTCAACCAATAAGAGAGAAATATTAGTTTGGGGAAAAGGTAATCCATCCAATCTTATAAGAACTTCAGGACTTTATTTAACATTTCGAATTGGAAAATAATGGATTACCTTTTCCCCAAACTAATATTAGTTAATCCAATCCAATCTTATAAGAACTTCAGGACTTTATTTAACATTTCGAATTGGAAAATAATGGATTACCTTTTCCCCAACCTAATATTATTCTACTACTAGCTTCAACTTATTTTTGTAGTTATCGCCAGGCACTGTGAATGGCAAAATGAGCGCGCATTTGGAAAATGTACCCAGTGTACATATAGAATCTTTGGTAATTGAAAATAATGCGCTGATGTCGAAGACGAATTATTAGACAAACAAAGTGATTCACATCCTAAAAATGATTTTATCGAGAGTAGTCAAGAGAGAGTCAAGCGGTGGTGAATTCGAACACATTTCATGTACCAAAGGATAATATGTGATTGCCTTCCAATTCTGAAGCTTTAAATGGAATAGGCGATTAGGAAAAGAAGTTCCTGTAGATGGAGAACAATTCAAAGCGTTGGTAGAAAATTACCAATTCAAAGTATTCTCAACGATGTACAGCACAAGCAAAAAGAAATATTATAAGGGGCGACATAATATGTTTAAGAACTTGTACAGAGTTAGGAACCTATGGGGTAATGGGGAAAAAAAAGGACACCTACGCAAGCAAAATTGAAGGCGTTTATTGCAAAGTTATATGGGCCGGGGCGTACGAAGGGAACACTTGAATATTTATGGAATCGCAAGTGGGGGCGAACGTTTTTTCTCAAAACTATAAACACACCTGATTTTACCAAGATGCTACGTTATACTCCTTTCGACAAAAAAAAGGGAAAGAGGTCAACGTTTGGAAAAAGACAAATAATATATATTATTTGCGATAGCTTGGGATAAATTTATGAAAAATAGCCGAAATTGTTTGAAACCGACTACTTATATTACATCGGGAGAGCAACTCTTTCGAAAGAAGATCAGATGATGGTTCATATACAATATATGCCAAACCACACAAATTTGACATAAAATTTTAACCCCTGATGCTGAAGCTATGTAATAAATGGCTTTTTCTGAGATGTGAATAAATATTCATCAACACTTTCAAGTGCTGGCTGGAGCAATACTTGCAAATGAAAAGGTACTCTCGAAAATTTTTGCAAACAAAAATAAAGGTAACATCTCTCTTTCTGTATGAATCAAGCAGACGTACACTTATGGGTTAGATTAAGCACTTTTTCTAATGGTCAGTCATTCAGGCTAGCAAAATAGCACAATCAAAAATTCTTTGGAAATTCGTAAAGGCTTGAATTGAAAGCGAATGATAACCTGGGAAACGGTACTATTTACTGACTGGAATTGCATTTTTTGAAGCAGTGGTCACTTAATAGTTTAAAGAAATGTAAATACATTAGTCATGATCAAAAAAATTTTTTAAATTTCAATTTGAAAGACATTGTATTTACCCAGGTCACAGATTTTGTTCGCAAAACAATCCATATTCCTCCAAAACTCAGCTCAGGTTTCGATGTTTTGACATAATACATATGGATCAAGTAGCATGTTCCCTATGATAGATTATTTACGACCGGTAATAATGTAAGTTTTGTCGTTAATAATGGTTATAACGATAAGAAAAAATTATTTTTGAAGGAGTGACCTTTTGCAACCGGCGTCTATAAATAAATTTGTAAATGACTCACCAACTTTAATAGTTTCTCGCCAAATGCATTTTGTTGATCGTTGTTGTTTAGGAATGGTTCGTGTGCATGTTGGGTTATTTCGCAGTTGTTTAAAGAATAAAACCGCAATCCAACAAACACAATATACATGTTGAGGTGCGGACGTGTACCCATTAATAGCATTTTCGACGTTATGATCCGATAGTATAAGATCATTTAATACACTTACAAGATATAAACGTAATGTCGTCATTGTAGATTTTTGTGGTCCAACCGGCATGCTTCTTACGTAGACGTTATTTGCTGTTTGTAGTGACCCATTGATGCGTCGATTTGTAATATCGTCAACATGCAAGCCGCTATCATAGGTATTAATTCTTTGATGTTTTGGCGCAGCATCGTGTACCTAGTGGCGTTGAGGTGATGTGATAATACTGCTTATTGTGGATTTATTTCTATGCTGCGCAACTGCTGCCCTCTGTTGTTGGATGCCTTCGAAATCTCGGTGGTGTGGCTTCGTTTTCTATAATCTTTTTCGTTTAGTTATTTCTCATTTTTAAATCATTTATACTTTTTAATGAATGGTGGTCGGCATCTCCTCGTTAGTCTCCACGCACTTAACTATTTCCCTTTCAGCGCCGAATTTAGACAAGCTAAGATTTTTACCTCTTTATCGCCTTATTTCGCAATCGGGTACAATTAAGTAATTTAAGTAGCACAAATATCTGTGATCTCGCCTATAAAAACGATCGGAATTTTATTTTGAATCCGTTTCTTTTGAATAAATTTAATTAACTCACTCTACAATAATTTGAAAGAATGTAAAAACTTATAAACTTAGTAGGTACAATTATCTTTAAGATTTTAAAAAAAACTGTGGAGTCTTACTATGACATTTCCCTTGTGGCGTATTTAATGTCGCCCTAAATTTCCAGGCTCTCATTGAATCTATCCATTGAGCTCTCGTTTATGTCCACATATCCCATAGTCGTCGCTATAACTACTAGGGAATGATCACTTTCTTTTTAATTTTTGTCATTTTTATGCATTATCGGAAAATGGACTTATATTCGTTCTATCAAAACGTTTGCAACAACCAGAAGAAAGCTTTAGAGATTTCATGAAGTGCAGAAGAACGCGTTAAGTCACAACGCACCTTGAGGGCTCTTTTTTTTCAAAAGCAAATAAATTTTTCTCATTGATTTTAAACTAGTGCTCGATAATAGTTTCCAAGTACATATTATGGGTGATTCTAGAATGTTTGTGCACGCAGTATATAGAGTATGCATATTTTATAGTAAAGAAATTTCATATCTTTCGTTTTTTGTTTTTAAAGTATATCTGTGCCTGCAATTGTTCAGAACAATTTTGAAGAGGTCGTAATAACCGCACTAACTAAAGTAGATGTTTAGATGAGAAAAATGAAAATCATGAATGAAAATGTTAATAAATTGAAAAGGCGTTTGCATTTAATCGTTTATTGTATTATTTATTGTTTATTAGCACAATGGAAAGCGTTCTAGCTTTTCGTAAAACACTATACGCTCTAGGTTTTCGTAAAACGCTGTACGCTCTAGGTTTTCGTAAGACGCTATACGCTCTAGGTTTTCGAATAAGGCTTTGCGCCACCCAATATGGAAGAGTATTTAAATTTCAGCTAATGGTCTTATTTGTTTTTATTCATTAACACATTTTTTTTTTTTTTTGGAAACGTAAGGCGTCTGTTCTATGAGATCAACGAAGTTTTACAAAAAATTTAGCGACACAGTGAATTAAATATAATTCAGTCGCTTTTACACGAATCAACAACATTCCTCTAACAAAGTTATAAAAATCTAAACAAAGTGCTAAAATAGCGATTTAGTAGTAATAGAAGAAAACACGAAATGAGCATCAGTATTAAGCCGGATATTAGTTAACACCAAACAACCATATTCGTAGCATTATCATCACTTCTTAACTAACGTAACAACAACAAAAGCATTCTAAACAATTTGACATAACATCGAACGATATCAGAGATATGTGTAGAAGTTGTTGTAACAATAAAGGAGAACAAAATTTGCAGTTACAGCTACTTGTAACAACAACTATAACAACACCAAGCAAAGCAGCACATACGACGACAATAGCCAGTCGAATGGACGGCACTAACAATTGTGGTAACAACAAAAGGCACACGAGAGAACACCTTGAATTACTTGTTGACATACATGTTTTGTGTCACCATTTATGAACACTAAACATAACACATACGCAAGCAGATAGATACATACACTGCAGAGGATACGATCTTAACCAATAGATTTTATATGCTACGAAATCACACTCGTGCTTTTTGGAAAAGAAGTACCAACTTCTTTTGTGGACGTAGCATGCATATGCACATGCATGCAAACAGACTGGTGTGTACGGATCATGTTAGAAAATAATATAATAAAAAGAAACTGAGTTCGGGTCGAGCTGAGGATAACACAGAATTTACATTGTCAGGCATTTTTTCACAGAAGCAACATCTCGATAGATAGATATAAGCGCAGTAGTCACATTAGTATGTAACAATATGGTACGTTCCATATGTGTTTAAGCTGATGTTGTTATGTTAATCTCACATCGATACAACCACCTGCATGTTGTCAACAGTCCGGAATGCCAACAGCATTAAAGTCGTGGCTCGCTATGCTGGTGGCTTGCAGTCATTGTTTTGTTGCTTGTCTTGTGTTATGTCTGACAACATCATGTTTATTCGCATAGTTATACGTACATATGTAGTCTGTTGCTTTTGCTTGAACCTCATGCTTCTGTTTCGTCCGGCTTGCATAATGGTGTAGACGGAAATGCGATAAATATATGTGCAAATGCACGTACCCTCATACTAAAATATATTAACTTTTTCATCTCCGTATGTATGCGTATGTTTTTGTTGTATATTTCATCCAGTATTTTTACGTTTGTGGCTTGTCGTTGTATGTCCCTACACATTCAGAACTACAGTTGTAAGCATTTGTTATGCAGTCTCTCTTGTTATGCTTGGTAATATTACTACTACTACTACTACTACTACTACTACTACTACTACTACTACTATCATTACTATTACTACTATTACTACTACGGTAGCAGTAACTTAACTCTTGATGCTACCAATGCAAACAAATGCAAACAAGCCTTACATATATAAACAACTTCTTATGCATAATAAACGTATTTGATATTGTCTTTTACAATATCTTTTATGGAATTATTTGTCGTTATATATGGCATCTATGCGAGTAGACTAGAGTTTGTATGGCCAACTTTATTGCGGTTGCTGCTACTTGTTGTTCAAACTTTAACATTTCGTTAGAGTTGGTTAACTGATCGTTGTTTTTGTAATGTATAGATCGCACACAAAGCGTATTTATTGCGTTTATGTGTTTTAGCAATTTTTTATATACATACGGTAAACATTGTTAACTATTGACTTCTGTTTATTTTTATTTGATAGAAATGTGTGTGAGTAGTTGTTGGCTTAATTGTAACAATTTGTTTTCAATTATGCTACGAAATTGATTTGTGTTGTATGTTTGTTTAACACATTTATACACACATAAATATGTGGCTTTGCCAATGAAAAGTATTTTTTCGTATTAAAGCTTGATTCGAATCATGATTTGGATAATGGCAGAGAATATATCGACATATAATCTCAGTTAATAATTCAGTAAAAGGATGGAGTCGTTGCAAACCGATAGCCTTGAAAACGAAGATTAATATGTTAGAGGAACTTGTCGCAAGGGTGCTTTCCAAAGTTTGCTTGGATTTCTGTCTATTTATCTGAACTGACTAAATATGAAATCAAAATTTTTATGTTTTAATTTTGAAGATCTAAACTTACTTTACATAAATTATAAAATTTTCGAAATATTTACCTGGGAATTGCATATTCTTACGGAAACTATATTTGGTAGTTTGGCGATATTCTTTGATCAATGTTTTCTTTTTTATTATTATTATTATTATTTATGTTTTCTTAGATTATAAAGTTTATGAATGAATAAAGCCTATGAGTGATTAGGCTTATATATTCAGCAAGTGTTTTGGTTACTAAGTTATTTTTGTTTGATGGTATTCAAAAATAAACACTTTCTCAATTTAAATAAAAGTTTCACATAAAATAGAACTGCAATTTTGACCCAAACACTTAGAGCTGCCAACTGCAAACAGTTATGACTTCTTTGATTAGCAGTCCAAGAGATGGTCGAAGACTGGTCAATCCCGGCCAGTCTGGCATTAAAACCAGAAGAATGAAAATCAAGCTTTGGCTGATAAGAACTTATTAATAGAGAGAATAAAAAATTAATAAAAAGTTTTTAAAAAAGAATAAAAAAGGGACAATTAGGTGAATGTTGTATTTAAAAGGAGAAGTCCGCAGTTTTGATAAAGGCAGTTAGGTGCTTGAGATTAGTTTTGTTCCAAGGATATCATATAGATTGTTATCAATATTGAAAATAATAAAAGATTGTCTGATGTAATCGAATTTTTTTGATATAAAAATGATATGCTCGGCTGAGTCACTAGTAAGGCAGTCCTCACAAATATCTGATGATATCACTCTGATTATTATTATTATTATCCCTGTTGCGCACCTTACCAAAGAATTTATTTTTGAATATTTCAATATGCATATTCTTCTAGTGTTTATAATATTTGAATAGTGTTTATAATATTTGAATATTAACTGACGCCTAAAATTAAAATTCAATGAACGACTGAAAATGTATTAGGTACCAGACATGGTGGTATGAACTCAGCATGAACATAGCTACTCAATATTGTCTTCAGTGAACTCCGTAAACCTTACATATGGACTACAAATCTAACATCCTTCGATTGTAAGTATAAAAATGGAGACCGGTGCTTTCTTGATGTTTGAAGCAATAAATCATTTGAGCTTAAATCAGTAGAAGTAACTGCATAATTTCGTTCTGTTTTTTTGAGTATTTTCTTAGATTTATACAATAGTTGATGTTAACATCTTAATATATTTATTTTTGCTTTCACGAATTTGGTTTTGACCTAAACTTTTTCTTTTTATTTACTTTAACACTTATTCAAAAAATTCTGTATTTTGTCATAATATTAAGAAACTCATGAGTATACTCTTTCAACTATTGCTCTCGGCACTGTTACAATTGTGCGAAGAAGGTAACGTAAGTCACATAAGGTGGGAAACGCTTCAATATAAAGAAAAAATTGCGTGAAAATATACCATAATTATGGCGCAAGTAAGTGAAAGGCGCAGTAACTCAAATTTATTGCAACGGATTTCACACCTTCACTTGTAATTGCTAAACGTTGTTACGCGCATATGTGTTGTGTATTGCTTGCATCTATATGAAATTAACAGATAGAGCTCCAATACTAAAAGCGCATAGAACGTGTGTGATCGATTTAAAAGTCTACTTACTTATTGGCGCTCATGTTGCTGGTTTTATTATATTCGATTTAAGTTCAGTGATCTTGAAATTGTTTTTTATCGGCTAAGATATAAACACATCAGGAAGTGAATATTATTCTTAAAGTAAAGAACCTTTGAATTGCGTCCGCATTGCGCAGGTGATAATTGGCAAGAATTATATTTGCGGCCGTAGATTTTGCTCCGTAGGAGATCAATTTAATATGTTCTGTAACTAACTTATTTAAGACCGAAGTATACTGTACTTCTTGTTTCGAAGTTTGATAATTGAAAGGACCTTCTATCTTTCACCAATATTGGTTCCTTTTATTTATACAAATACAATTATTTTTGATTTGAAAGGTTTCTCTTGTGTTGCAAGGGTTAATGAATTGCGTGAAAGGTATTTTTAGCTTCCGTATGACCCGAACACAAAACCCTTTTGCAAACTGAGTGTTGCTGCCATATCAGCAATTCTGTATTCGCGTTCTTTAGTCCTATGTGATATCTACCTGTGTTAGAAAAGAGGTTTGGCGATGAAAAGAGAGCATTACGCCGACAAATTGGCTTTGATGCAGTAAACAAATGTATCCACTGCGTAACTAACACTACTAACTCAACTATTCTGATCGCAGTGCACTTGTGACAAAACATTAATGAAGGCTGAAGTTTTCGAACTTTTGCGGCCCTCAACTGATGGCATCCCTAGAATGTTCTATATTCAAAAAAGCTGTTTACGTTAGAATCTTGCATTATCAGCTTTATGCTAGAAACAAACGAACGAAACGAATGAAAATGTGCGTTGAGGTCGAAGTGAAGATAATACATATTACGTACAGCGTCTCATGAACTTCTTACGGGAAAGCAATTTCGTAACATATATTTTCAAAGAGATTTTCCGAATACTTTTCATCAAGTATTTAAAAAAAGGTCACATTAGAAGGAAAATACAAAGTTTTGCTTTTGGCCTACTGATCAAAGCTGAGTGGTATTTGTATCTTGATTTCGCACCTTCTTTGCGCATCTTTGATCTATTAAAAATCAATCAATCGATTATGTTACACTTGTTAGTTACTTTTTGCCTTCCGTCACGAATGGTTGCATTTCGATGTTTATTTAAAAAATTGTAATGAATTCAGTTTAGCAGATAACTAAAATCACAATTGTTGCAAAGGTAAACAATTGGTTATTCTAAATGTTTAAAAAATTTTATTTTGAGTTGTAATAAAAACTCGCTTTAAAACAGTAGAATGCAGTGTAATGGAGTTACTTTTGCACGAATTCTAAATAAATATGTGTACATGCATCTAGTCGTACTTAAGCATCGAGTTAATCGATTAACGTAAAGAAAATGTTGGCAAATAAATCGCGATGTTGACTTTTATGTTATTTTTCAGTTTTTCTTGTTACTTGACTACTAAAGTGTACTCTACCGCATATATATTTGTACAAAATGTATCTACATTGAAAAGAGTGGTGGAACTCATGCACGCATGCATTAACACCATAAATAAATCAATGATGTGCCGGTGAAAATGTTTACTCAGTATCTGAATATTCGTCTGTCTCCTTGTACGTCTCTCTCTCTCTCTTTCTATGTCTGTCCCATTCATCTACGTGTCGTCTTTTTGTAAACACAATTTCTTGAATTGTGTTGCTAAAGAATGTTTTCTGTTGCTGTTGTTTTTGTTACCAATTGGTTTAAGTTGTGTTTGGTAGGATTTATGATCGTTTAAAAACGTCCTCCTTTTAAATGTTGTGTGTATTTCAACTATGTGCAGGTTGGAGACGAAGAAGAAGAAGAAGAAGTAGAAGAAGCTGTTATAGCAATAGCAACATCAGCAGCCGCAGTCACATCATCACGCTTGTTTGCAATTTATATGCTTTGTGAGTATATGTGCAAATCGATACACGTATACATAGATTTGTATGTCGGTATTAGTTTAACATTAAATAAACACGCACATCTATATAGTTTTATGGCGTTGATTCGAGGCGTTTAGTGTCTGTAGTTGGTAATTATAAATTGTTTCATTAATTCATCTCGTTTCTCTTTGTATGGGATACGTATACGTAAGTACAACGTATAACCACTCAAGCATAGCAATCATTATCACAACACACTTAAAAATGCAATTGAACAAAAATTTGATTTCTTGTAGCTGTTGAGAAATTATACATATACACGAAAAAACAAACAAACAAACATACATATATAAGATATACACAGAAATTAATAAAGTTGTTTACGCTGATCGTTTAATCAAATTCGCTAATTGAAATCTTGTACTAACAATAAATATAATTATTTATTGGTGGAATTTCATTGCGTCTTTTGCTTCGTTACTTTTACAGTTGCTGTTGCCCGGTTGTAAGTTTCGTGATTTTAATATTTTCATATTTCATAAGTAAAAAGTTGTTTATCGATTTATAAATTTTAAAAGATTATTAAGCTGTTCATAAACTGAAAACTCATTGAGTCCGATAAGTGTAATTTGTCATTGATTGACTTAACAAGTAATGGACGCTAAAGTTTTCGCGGTATGTGAGCGAGCTCGCGGGCCTAACTCTAAGTAAATGCGTTAATTTGTAATAAACGTCATGATTGAGTATTGGCTCCCTCTGTTATTCCGTAATTGCAGTAGGCTGATTGCACGTTAGAATGGGAGTTAAAATCACCAGACGCCGTATATAGATATTATATTTTTTGTTGAAACCTTACGACATAATGTGGTTCTGCTGTTAGCGAAATGCGAGCAATAAGTGCAATAGTAAGAAGTGTGGACTCCCCCTGCCCCTCACTCTTAAGATCCTGTATGCACTTCGAAGTGTTTTCAACAAATTGCATTATAATGCTGCAGGATGATACAATTTACAGAAGCCTGAGGTATATAATTAGATCATAGTCACAATGTATTTATGTGACAAGTTTCTTGCGTTTAGTTTTCGTCAGTCAAGGAAGCATCAATTGGTATGAAATTTCTTAAATAATTTTTCTGCCTTCTATCAATCTGAAATTCATAAGCAAAAGCTAAGTTAGGAGATAACATCATTTTGCGTTCACTAAAGCGTCATATTTTAAAAATTCAAATAAAAAAAGAAAGATAATTGTTAGTACGTAGGTTTTTGCATTGTTTTTAAATTTACAAAAAACGAAATAGAGGCATTGGAACTTTTGTAAAATAATGCTTTCTTTTGCTTGTACCTAGGACTACAAATCAACACTGGTGTGAAGTTAGCCCCAAAAAATTGTTGAGGTTTGTGTCTTCGCTAAGATAATTGAGCAGCATAGAAAACTAAACAAAATACTTACGAAAACTAAAAAAAATTGAAAATATAAACAGAAATGAAAACCAAAATCATGCCTTATGCTGTGAAAAATATAAAAAATAATTATTTAACAATATTCATCACGCACAATGCGTTTGTAGTTTGAAAAAAATTACAATATACAAAACACATTATAAAAATTTTTAAGAAATAATGCACCACCAATTTTTTGATATATCTTAAAGGGTTCGAAAAGCTATCAGAAAAATCTAACTTCATGATCCAAAGAAGGGGACATCGTCGTGAAAAGTGTCAATATGTACTATTTTCCATACGTTTATGTGTTCATCATAAATGTTAAACCTTTCTAAGTAAGCAGCGCTTTTATTTATTGCTAAACGATATGACGCCATGTAACGACGAGTTCAAAAGATTATGGAATTCTTACCACATGGACTTCATATTTCATCAAAAACATCTGTGACGGATAACGAAAGAATGCGGTGGGTAACGCTGGAGAATGCTTCAAATAAAATTTATTTCATATAATTTTTGGTTTTTCTTTTTTGTTAACAATCAATACTGCAACAACTTTTGAAATTTATTTACAGACGCATTAAGATGAATGCTCTCTTTTCTAAGGAAAAAAATGCATGATAATAATAGATAAGCCAATGGCAGCACTTTTTTAGGGTACCACTTTTTTGGGTACCACTTTTTTTTTGGTCGATTAGCATATCTATTTAATAATAATAATATTTAATAAGAATGATAATTCATCCATTTTTTTTCCTTAGAAAAGGAATGCTGGGAATAATAATAATAGGTCTATAGTTAATAAGTTCATTAGGATCTTCACCAGCTTTCAATATTGGAATGATAAGACGCCATTCATTCGGAACGCATAACATTATAAAATGTTCTAGAACGCATAACACTATAAAATGCTCTAGAACGCATAACATTAATAAATGCTCTAGAACACATAACACTAGAAAATGCTCTAGAACGCATCAGTTTTATGTTTTTGCTACGAAAATAGAATAAACACAATATCTAGTAAAACACATTCCTTATATGCGAAACAAAGTCATGTTTACAGGTCAGCGTAAAAGTGCATAAACATTCTTCATAAATTATATATAATTATATGTGTATTATATTAGGCATAAGCAAATAAAAGTAAGCAGGCGACCCTTACAGATTTGTAATCGATATTCTCTTTCCCTTTTTCTCTAGTATAAGTGAATTAGAAAACATGAAAATACATATTCGGCTACAATGTTTGCGATGGCGTATTTGATACACTTAAATGTGCGCGGGCTAGCGTGGTCGATTCGCACGCATGCATATTTGGTGTTAGAGATAGAAGAGAATAGAAATGGAAATCAATAAATTTCTCTATCGCTAAATTGATTTGCGTAAGAAAACCATGCGCGAGAGTAGAACAAAAGGATTCGTAAGCAAAAGCAATCGAGCAATCGTTTTTTGTAGTATTATGCGTAATGCAAATAAAATCCGCCAATGATTGCAATGATTGATAAGATGTCGTGGATTGGCATATCAATTCATTTTTTTTTCTTAAGAAATAGAGCAATTATCTTCTAATGCGTCTGTAGTTAAATTTCAAAAGCTCTTGCAGTATTGATTGTTAACAAAAAAGAAAAACCAAAAATTATATGAAATAAATTTTATTTGAAGCATTCTCCAGCGTTACCCACCGCATTCTTTCGTTATCCGTCACAGATGTTTTTGATGAAATATGAAGTCCATGTGGTAAGAATTCCATAATCTTTTGAACTCGTCGTTACATTGCGTCATATCGTTGTTTAGCAATAAATAAAAACGCTGCTTACTTAGAAAGGTTTAACATTTATGCTGAACACATAACGTATGGAAAATAGTACATATTGACACTTTTCACTGAGATGTCACCTACTTTGGATCATGAAGCTAGGTTTTTCTGATAGATTTTTGAACCCTTTAAGATACATCAAAAAATTGAAGGTGCATTATTTCTTAAAAATTTTTTATAATGTAGTTTGTACATTGTAATTTTTGTCAAACTACAAGCGCACTGTGCATGATGAATATTGTTAAATAATTATTTTTTATATTTTTTATAGCATAAGGCATGGTTTTGTTTTTCATTTATGTTTATATTTTCTATTTTTGTTTAGTTTTCGTAAGTTTTTTCTTTATTTTTCTGTGCCGATTTATTATCAATTATCTTAGCAAAGTCATTTTTAGCAAAGACACAAACGTCAACAATTTTTGGGGGCTAACTTCATACCAGTAAATAATTATACCTCTTTCTTTCGATGGTGGGTATAAAAATAATAAAAAATTTATCATAAACACTAAATTTCGAAACGGCAAGCAGCACCACTTCAGCATTCATCTTATTCGTTCCAGTTTGTCACAGTATCTTTAAAATAACATTTTTTAGTGAAACGCGTAGGATTTTCTCGATGGGTTAATTAACATTTTTTTTATTAACAAACTTTTTGATCGAATATTGATATTTTACAATCAAATGGTCGGTAATCATACAAAAATGAATATTTAGTAGATATAGGAATCTGAATTAAAAGTAATTTTTTCAAGCTTAGACCAAACCCCTCGAATTAAAGATATCTGCAGAGAAAAGCCAACGCGGATTGACGAAAATCACAATATAATCGTCATTAATATATGAATAAAACTTAACGCCAGGCCAAGCATGATTAAACATTTTTACGATGTTGTTATTATTTAATGATTATTATTAAAAGAAAAAAGCACCTGCTGCCAATTGTAAAAATCATTAATAAAATCACATATAAACTACTTGTAAAACTAGATCAACATCTTTTTATATACTAATATATTAAATTCGCATTAACAGTCATTGTCCGAAACAATTATTGCTATTACAGCGGGCTGGTTGGTATTCTTCATTTAACTTTATCTGCAATAACATAATCGAATTGAATGTAAAGTGTTGGCAATTTTATGAATATTGGTGTCTGACACATTGTGATATAAATACTTTAGTAAAATTGTTTTTAACGGCGATTGCAACAGCAGTCCAATGTGTTGCAAGGAAAAAATCTCAACACGAGACATGATCGGAATACAATGTAATGACATTGTCGGAAGAGTTAACCAGCGTTCGGCACTTAATATCAATGGCATTAATAGCTCGAAAAAAGCAACAACATTAATAACAGCTAGCAACTGTAACAAGAAGCAATAACGTATGACATGTAATCATGATCGAGAGAAGGCAATTACGCTGTTGATTTATTATCAACATGTGCAATAATTACAACACATGATTGACACTTTAACTTCCATGTGATACATAAGCAACGACAACATAGGAAAGAAACTATTCATGGAGCAAAAAACATCAACGAATGCCTGCTATACTGAATTATTGCATTTTTTCTTTTGTTTTTTTTTTGTTTTTTTTTTTTGATTTACGATGTTGCTCTTGCTAGTAAAACAAATGAGTAATGCAAGCACTAAACTGAACGTCAATGTGTAAACAAGTATTTAGTTTTTGAAAAATTGCACGTAGGCTGGCGAAACATTAACGTTAGTTGTGTTGAAAATAAGAAAAGCAAGAGAACACATAATTAAATAAACAAAAATAAAAAAAAGTGGATAAATCAATGTAATTCGTCGAATGGGCATATCCAAAGCTTCGCAAGTACTTAAAAGGCACTATGGACTAGTTGATGAGGTATTTATGTAAAATTCTTTTGATTACGTAATATGCCCAATATTCTTAAATTATGTTTTGGATTGAAATTAATGCAGGATTCCATTTACAAAATTAGAAGAACTATTTGCAGAAAATTATTTACAAGATTAAAGGAATTCATTTATAACGCGCAAAACCTTTTACATACATCACAACACCTTTTACAACACCTTCCTCGGTTGAGTTCATAAACACACTCGATTTGCTTGTTTATTTACTTATTCATTCGGACAATTTGTTTGGTTACAATGGCAGAAAGTTATGTGACCAAAGTTAATTTATACTTAACAAGCAAGAAAATTGTGATCGGCTTTGGCCGAATTTTTGGTACGCACTGTCTTTGTTTTAAAAAATTCGAAAAAAATAAAATTTCGATATTGCATAACATGGCGCAAGGCCGATTTTATTAATTTTGTGCAGGTGTCACTAGTAAAATACAAGTAACAAGTCCTATTGTTTTAGTTGTTGTCGTTTATAAGCAAGTAAAACATAATTTTTCGCATTTGTAAGCGAAAGCCTTCGTAGCTTGTATTATATGGTAGGTGCGTGCTTTGATCGTAACAAAAACGGACACGTTTAAATCGATTCAAGTCAAGAGAATATACCTCCTGTTTACGGCGGCGGGTACAAAAAGTTGGTACTTGCCATAGCTAACAATGATTTTAAATATTTCAAATATGTTCTATAGAATTCTACGTAAATTTCAAAGTACAAGAAACTCATATAACGAGAAATGAAATATGAAACAAATTCATTGCTTGTAGCAAACTCTGCGTGATGGGTTTGTAAAGCAACGAACGAAAAGCCTAAGTTTTTTTTATTTATGTTTGTAATCTCTCCCCCCATATTTGTTCACTTCTCGTTTCCATGTGAGAAATTGTTATGCAAAATATCATTTACCATTAAATTAGTTATCTTTGTTCAGTCATCATTGCTCATACCTCAAAAGGAAAATTCGTCAGTTTATCGCTGAAAGGTCAAATGGAATAAAGACAATTTTGGGGATAACAACACTACAGCCGTTTAAAAAAGGCTATTTTTCAAAACTTTCTTGGGATAAAAAAAAGTAATAGAATAATAATATTTCACACATGAAGTTATTATTATATTTAAGTATTAAAAAAATTATTTTTGTAAATTATTAAACAATGGCAACACTGTAGCCAATCTCTTGAGATATTTTTAGCGTAAAGGCCTACTAACTAGTTCAAATTTGGATTTAAAAAGAACAAATCGGTATGCCTTTAGCGTTTTGTTTTTTAATATACAGTAATACTCTTTGCCGTTCCTCATTTCTATTCCTTTTTTTTCGCCAGCTTGTAAACACTATTACAATCTCAAATTAGTGACAACAGTGGAACAAGAAAACCTCCTAGCAGAAGGTGAGTTAGAGTGGAAACGCATTTGATCTTCATCTGATATCCTATCAGATAAAAACAAAAAACTTAATCCTTAACCTAAACAAGTTTTTACATCATAAAACATGACAAATATCTGAAGTTACAACATATATCGAACACTATTTTGTATGAAAATTTGGAAGTGGAAAAGCAAACAACTATTGCATGAAATGAAGTGCGTTTTGTTGCTTCACCTACAACATACTCCATATTTTGACCTCAACCAAAATTGATGCGTATGTTGAGTTTCTCGTTTTTACGTGTTTTTACTTAGCCTCAGGAATTGAGGGTGATTGCCAGTTATAATGAAAACGGTAAATAGGCTTTCGGATCCGACAATACTACATTTATTTCATGCAGTTTAAACTTAGCTATTTCTTCTGTGTTCCGATTAGACGACTGTTCCCACCTCCAACGTAATTTTTGCATTGCTAATTCCGAACTGTATTAATTAAACAATTAAATCTATTCCGATTTCTAATTTGGTCATCAAATCAACTCTCCTTAATATACACGTCATAAAGGAAGTGAATTTCGTTTGTATCATATTGTTGGTGTATTTAAGCTCAAGGTATTAGTTCAAAATTGGTTGATGACTCAATATGTCCAGAAGAATACAATACTTTACAAATTTCTATATTCCGTCGTTGTGAAATGGAACTTTCATATGTTGTACTATTCTTATGAGCTTTTGATTAAATATTGCATCCATAAAACTACCCGTTCGTACTTTCATTATTTACTTTTTTCTCTTTCATAATATTTTACACCTAACAACTAAGAAGATATAAAGGAAATTTAAAAACATATGAAGTATTATTCCTCACTGACTTATCATCGTTTGCTCGAGAATAATCTGTACCTAATTTTGCCTTTATAATCATTAATATTTTGTAGCATTTTATTCGGTAATAAGCAATATTGCAAGAAAATTCTGGATTTTTTCTTGTGAATAGAAATTTACGAGCAGAAAGCCAGAGACGTTTTACAAGAGATGCATTTTTAGTCCCTCTTATAAGTTTGAAATCTAAAAGCATGACAATAAACAAAGTCGTTCGAATTCATTTAATTGTTTTTAGTTCCAAACTTCCTCCGTCTTCCTCGAATTAAATAGGTTTGAAAGCATGGTTTGTCTGAACGGCAATATTTAAGGCCAGTGAACTTGGGTTTCTTAAATTTAACAAGTTTTTTAATGTGCTTATCAGAAGTTGATCAAGAAAATTTGGTTTATATTTTTACTAAATTATATACTTGTGTTAACATTCAAACGAATATTTTGGCTAATTTGTGAAAATTTTTATTTGTAACAATACTGTGAATTTGGTTTGTTTGATTAGAAAGTCCCTGTTTTAGCTAAATTTAGCAGATGACTCCTAATGAGAATACCTTCATTAAAACTGTTACGACTCTCTCATTTCAGACTTAGTGAAAAAGGTGTGGATAATGTTTATAAAATCTTGTGGATGGTTTTACTCTTTTTCTCTTTCTCACTATGTATCAATGTTTGTCCATCAAGTTTTTTTTATCTCTCGATACGAATAAAAAAAAAACCTATTTGCCTTACATATCAATTTACGATAAGATTTATCTTACGAATTGATCTCATTATTAAGAGGTTTTCAATTGCATATACAACGCGAACAGCAACAACAACAATAAAAGCAAAAAAAAAAAGAAAAATAAGATAAATATTATCTGCACAAAAAGTTAATATATTTTAATACTGTCAGAAAGTCAAAAGAGCATGGATTAACGTATGAGTGTAAGTAAATCTGCACTTATATGTCCATACGTACGTATGTATATACCTATACATATATGTACAGCAATGTTTTAGTTTGGACATGAACACATTTTATGGTTTTGCATGCAATCAAATTAATCTCGGCATGTTTGCAGGCTGTCATAGTATTTGCATTTGCTGCCTGTTTTTTTTCGTTTTTCTTGCTTTCATTTAATGGCTGACGTGTGTATATTTGTGTTTTTGTTTGTGCTTTTTTTTTGTTTTGTTAGCTTAATAGGCATCATTGCTAACACTAAAGCACAATTTATTATAAGCTCTAATTTACAAACATCTACGTATGTATATCATGTACATGCATGCAAGTATTTTGCATATTGCTTGCAGCACACACTCATACACTTGCACACGCATACACACAAGCACACAATAAGACCTACAAAAGAATTATGGCATCTGTTCAATATATTAACTGGCCCGAACATGGCTTTAAATCACTTGGCACAAAACAAGCCATTTATTCACTTTTTGTTGTGTTGTTGTTTTCTTGATTTTATTTTCATTTTTTTTTTCATAGGTATGGTTCGAAAGATATACTATAAAAAATTAGTAAAAATATGGGAAAATAATATCGTAAAAATGAAAACGGAAATCACTGATAAATTACTCACAAAAAAATCTAATACATACATACAAATTTTCTCGATTTTGTTGCATTCAGAAATAATATATGTTGTTGGTGTTTTTGTTTAGATTTATTTCCAGACACCTAAATGTCATTTCCAATAAATTTCAATACCGTTAACAAAAAACAATAAATTGCTGTCATACGTAAAGCCAATTGGCAATTATCCGTTGGACACTAGTTTCGTTGTACATGATATAATTGTGCATTTAAAAAGCAAATATTGGTTAAGGAGCGCTTCACTGCTCCTACAAACTTGAAGTATTAAACTCACAATATTCATTTTCCGTTTTGTCCACTTAATAGTTCTTGGTATGTAATGTTACGATTTGAGGTAAAAATGTAAGAGATTGTAATAAATTTAATCTGCGCACAGTTTTTTCTTGAAAGGATCTGCCTAGGTGGTCGTGGATAGCTTTATTTTAAAATTTCATTGATTTGTGTTTTTTTTTCTTTTTTGGATTCGATAGCAGATTTTCGCTAATTTGTTTGTTTCTCTAGGGAAACTATAAAAGATAGTAACAGTTTCATAATAACTGTTTTATCATGTGGACTTATGGAAGAAAGTTACAACTTCACAATATTATAAGCCTTCATGAGTATAGAGGCATCTTGATGAAAACCTCTAAAAGCCTTGATTAATACTGACTCCTTCTTCTACTTAGTTTTACATGTAACTTTTTTATGAGCATATTAAGGTAATTTTTCTCTTCTTCTCTTTCTCCTCTGATTTGGTAACACTTTCACTTCAATAAATTTGCATATGGAGAATGTGCATGTATCAGAAAGAAAAATATACGCCCCTCTGTGGTGTAATAAATAATATTTTTTGAATGTAAAACATTTTATCCGATTTTCATGGCAATGCCGAATCGTGGTAATAATTCATTTTTATTACCTTTTCCATGGACATGTTTACTACGGCTGTGCTTTCATGGAAGTTTTCATGTGCACTTTTTTTATGAATGTATATGAAAATTCATACAAATTTATAATCTACCTATACAAGCCTTCTCACGCATGCTACAAGAAGGAAAGTGGTTAAAAAAATAATACATTTAAAGCCGATTGGAAATAGTATAGTTATTGTACTAAACTTTGTAAGGAACAACGCGCTATACTAATCAGAAACAAGAATGGAATCAATCTAATCCCACGTTCCCGTGACCAAAGAGTTCTTTTGCTGTTAAGTAAAGAGCACAAGTCCCTTAATTGATATGCCGCGAGCTTTTACGATTGAGAAAGCCCTGGAAAATAGAAATATCTCAAACATATCAATTCGATGATCAGCACTTTGAACTTGAGACTGATTACCGCTGAGGTGGCAGGAACACCAATGGCTATAAGGACTACTAGAGATTGACCCAAGGAGGCAAGAGGGTGTACTCTCTCTTCTAATATGGATCTTGATCATTGGCGAACTTCTGGAATAAAGGATGGATTCAGCACTCTGGATTGCGCCGATGATATGGTGATCTCCGTGTTGAGCTGGCATGAAGAAACTCTAACGTCTTACATATAATCCACGACCGTTGCCAGGACGTAAATCAACAAAAAATGTTCCTGATTTCTTTTTATAGAAACAGAAAAGTATCACTGAGCAATGTCCTTCCCCTCTTCACATGCAATAGCTGATCAAAAAAGCACTAGTTGCACGTCAAGTACTTTTTGGCAAAACTTGGGTTATAAATCTAAGAATGATTTGTTGGTCCTTTATCAGCATAATTCTGCTTATGCTAAACAACGCAGCCTTAAGCTTAAGCAAGCAACGGCGGCGATAGCGCAGATTAAAATTCAACATCTCTCTAAGAGAACTTGCCTCTCGAATGCTCTATAAGCGCTGCGAAACATAATGCCCCTTGTAAAGCTACATTAAAAAGCTGATATCGCAATGTGCGCAGAAAATAACAGGTAGCCATTGGAAGTGCAACGCGGGACGATGGCAAGCAAAACGATTTATAAAATCTCCCAGTATAGCAAACAAGCTACTCGAATTACGAAGGAGGGGCCTACAAGGGACATCAAACCTGAAAAATATAGGTGACTCAGATATCAATTTCTGCAGATTCTATGAAGTGATAGTGGAACCGTCCTATCATAGAATTAGAGTAAATTTATGGTTGTGCGACAAGTTCTTTTTGCCGTCACTTGTTAGAGAGACGCCGAGTTTTTAAACTTACTTTTAACGTCGATCTGCGCACTCTTCGTATCGAGAACAAAATCGTATCGATCGAATACAGTAGAATAACGATAGTTATACTTCTTAAGTTATGCTTCTTATGTTTGCGAATTCGAATGTAGATCGGGCTTTGTCCACCAAGATTCCTAATCATTTGATTTAATATCATGATATGCAATTGCTGCTATAAACAGCAGCATCAAGAAAATTTCCAAAGGAAGGAAGGAAAATTTTCATTCAAAAAATACAAGAAGATGACCAAAGTAGTACAAGAAATAAATAGAAGTGGTAGGAGTTAACAAGATTATCAAAGTGATGCAATATAGATGTTGTAATTAATAGAAAGACAAGATAAACAACTTAGTTGATAATGAGATACATGCGAACATGATATCAGCAAATACGCATAAGAGTTTATAAGTTGCTGATATAGACAACAATGTTATGAACAACATTTTAATATTTGATGGTGAAAGTTTTCCTTTAACACGGCAAGAGTCTATTTTTTCTACAATAACAAAGTTTATGCAACAATTTTTCACATTTTGAAGTAGTATAATGAAGTTAGACATACCATTAGAAATGAGCTTAGAACAATTCATCTATGGACTTGTGTTAAGTCGCTTATAAAGTATGCTGAACTTTTTGAAGATTTAACTCCAATCAAAAATAAACGTCATTTACAGTTAAACGAAAATTTCCAAACTGTGATAGAGACATCGCGCAGAGTGTTTTTAGCTTTGTGTATATTCTTCTAAGATATGGCTTGAATAGAATGAAAAATTTGGCTGTAATAATCGAGGTAACTCAGGTATCTGCAGTGCTCCAAATGCTTTCTGAACTGCTGACAATCAACCGAAGCTATATTTAGACAAAACTTATTTTTATTAATCCGAAAAAGAGTAAATCAGAAATAAGTAGCCTCGAAATTTCTAACTCACTTGATGGGAATTGAGGATTTTCAACACTATTAGATTGAAAATCGTCTTTATTTTATAGGCGTAACGTTTTTGAAATCTTTAAGATGTTAAGATTTTAGAAGGTTTCAAAATTATAGGTTTCAAAAATATAAAACTTGAAATTACTAACACGCTAGGTTTATCATATTATGACCCAAGCAACCAAATAGTTATGTCAGATGATGTATCCAATAATGAAGTTAAAGTAATGCAATAATGCAAATTGATCGCTTCTATCTCTACATCATTAACGACCGCATGCATGACTTACAGACAAATTGTATATGATCTTGTAATGCATTCGGAATATTTTAGATACCGTGTTTGCAATGATATCGAATTGAAATTATTAGTTAATCTGTAATCTGTCGAGATAAGATTGGTTTGAAAAATCTCAGACAAAATCTGAATTTGGTTCCAATTTAGTCTCTCCAAATCAAACGTAGTGACTCAGGGATCTTAGAAAGAAAGAAAATAAGCTTATCCTGAGGACAGTCTTCGAATAAATGCACCGCATGGAATGTTGTTGTTGTATTATATTTGTTTATGTTTCTTTTTTGAATTATTTAATCTTCGGAGTACATTTTATATGTTTAGTTCACTGTATGAACTTTCTTTTAACTTGTCCTTAATCGTCCGTTTATTTAATTATCTAAACACTTAAATTTAAATTTAATATGTAAGCCTTCCCATGAGAAACGTAATGGAATGTGGTTATGCAGTAGGATGTTCAAAAACCGTACGCAGCTATAAGGCATAAGTAAACTAATTACGAAATTCATATATACGTTAATAATATGAAAAAACACAAGCATAACTGTTAATGTGAAAGCCTAAATACTTAAATATATAAATAGAACTTAAAATATAATGATATTTGCACGTATGTGTATACACAATCCTATGCTAGAATATTTTCTATTTAGCATAAAATATGACTAAGAAATATTTGTTATATTTGCCGTTGCGAGTTGGTCCTAGTGTATTGTCTCTTTTTCTCTTGTGTGTACATTTCGTACCATTCTTCTTTGTTCTCTGCCTGTGCTATACGTGTTTCTTCGGTTTCTTCTTCTTTTACGGTATTTAATAACAAAACGGTGTCAGAGTCTTTGGCATCTTAAAGTACATTTAGAGCAACATGAAATTTATGTTATCCTGCAATCATATTTCATCTATTTTCTTCTTATTCTTCTTCTTCCATTTCAGATTTCTTCTAGTTATTGCTACTGTTCTGTGCATTTATATTGTTTATTGCTGTTGGTTTCTTCCTTGTCGGTGTGTTTACGTTTGGTAATATTTTCATGGCTCTTCGTCGTCGTTGACTTTGTTTTTGCCCTATGCTTGTGTGCGTAAATTTAGTTTTCATTTTCATTTTATAACAAATGAGAAAATTATATTCGGTAGCGTCTGAATCTATATACCCACCAGTCTTACGTTAAAAAAAGGAAAATAATTCATAATTCTACTAGGTGGACGTGGCTGATTTTTTCTATTGTCGTGTATTGGATAAACTTGAAAATTTTTATTGTTGTATCCCCTGCAGTTTGTGCGTAATGACCAACAATTTTTTTTTTGCTTTTGACCACAGATTGCGTTTCAATATGAGTGACTCTTTAACCGATTTAACCCATTTTGAATGGCAACTTGCGCCCAAGAACTTTCAATACTTTTACCAAATTTCAACCCGCTAGCTTAATATTTTCGACCTGGAAAATATTTACCCTATAGACATTACGTACGCGGAGAGACAATCGCGGATAAATCGACTCAGAATTTGATGCTGTTGTTTAGGAATATGCACAATTTATGGGATATGTGAAGCTTCCTTCTGAAAGTAGCAAACGTTTTGACAGAATAAATATGCCTCCATTCTTCGATGTTGGACATAAAAATGATTTACTTTCTAAGGCGATTAACTATGAAATATGTTCGGAGAATGCTTAAGAGTAATTTTGACATTATGCAAATGGTAAAATGTTCTTTTTTTTGCCTACGTATGTGGGAGAAAGCACTCTAAGTATATAGTTGCTAGATACTTTGGGTTTTAGAGGTTTACTAAATGTTACATAAAAATATAGGAGAAAAGTTTCGTTTTGATTTTATTAAATATTGTGGTAAGTTGCTTAGATGAAAAAGCTTGCTAAAGATAACTAATAACAGCTCATGAGTGAAGAAGCGAAGTGTGAAAACTATCAGCCTTGGAATGAACATTTCATGCCTTACAATTGTCCATTGGATTAGTGATAAGTAGAACTTTTCATTCAACTTGATAAACTGTAGTAACAAAAATTCCAAATGTATCTGTAAATCTTTGTTCAAGAAGTTGAAATTTTATAAAAAATAAAACTAGTAATGGTAGGGAGCTGAAACTGGAAAGTGCAAACGATAATTCCTCCAATTTTTTAAAGTATAAATGTATAAGAAAATCGTATTCCTTTCTAATAGTACCTATTGCGTGTTCGACGTATACACGAGATTTGGTGTTTCGATTCATGTCCATGGAAATGTTTATGGCCGCTTCCCTTGTCTTAAATCATTAGGATTCTCTGCTACTCTGTGTAGGTTGCTGAACATTCCACATATACGTTCAAATTTAATTTCTGGAAATTAATCAAAGATGTATGCAAATAATTTCAGTTTTATGTCTTCATTTGTGCATTGTCAACAATTTCAACATTAAAAGATATGTAAACTGACATGCTTGACATGGTTGTTGTTCATCATGCATGACCAACAAATCCAAACTTAGACATTTTAACTTACACAATTAAAAAACTGAGTGCTCTATTTAACTATTTGGAGTTACATTAAAAGTGGATGCTCAAAAAATGAGTACCAGAAATAGCTCTTCAGTGTAACCAAGTTTACAAACATCAGAAAATACTGAAAACGAAATTGCGATATAAATATAAATTGGCGATATTAGTAAAAACAAACTGCAGAATACCATAAATCGTATAGTCTCAATGATAAGAATGAGATTATGGCCAGTATCTCCGGTCGACACCAGGAATGGTTGGCCGATGAGAGTGAATAAAATTTAGGAGATCAATATTGTCGCTATAAAATTTCTCATTTCAGGCCCGACATCAATTCTCGCTTATTGCATTCGATTTGACAGTACGAAGAGTTTTTTTTTTCCAAATAAAAAGGAAAGGAAAAGACTCGAAATAAAATAGGCATGCGTAAATTCAATAGATTCGTAAGTCCTTAGAATCTTTCACTTATAACGATTTATATATTACCACCTAAGAAACAGTACGACCCAGTAGAGAAAACCATAAACTATAAAAGAACCAGAAAACTCATTAACTAGTACACGAAATTCCATTAGTATTCTTCATATTTTCTTCACGTCGTATTTCCGTTTCGTCTGCGAAGCAAACATTATACAACTTTTTGTATTTGATCGAAAGATGAATTCGTTTTCAGAAATTGCCAAAAATTTCTATAGTGTATAATGTGCATATACAATATTTTCAGTCAGTTGTCTTTGCTGTTGATTTTATGGTCTATGTGTGACTGTCATTAGCGTGGATGTATGCACTCTATTATATACGGTTAGTTACTATATAAGCCCAGTAGCAGTATTCATTGCATGCTTGTTTTCGCTGCTTGTTATTGACATTTAACAAATTGTGGTCTTTACTTTGTGTCGAGAAAACTGATGTTATTTTATTTTCAGTTTGCCTTTCTCTTTCTCTTTTAAACTTAGTTAAATTATATGATTGTGAAATGTTAACAAAATATATAATAGGTGCTTGCATGTATTTTGGCCAGCAATATCCATTGCTGAAAATGATAAGCTAATGTGAAGACTCAATATGTAATACATAATAGTTAAATTCGTCGATGTTGACCAATCTCTACATAAAATAACAGTTTTCCATTTAGAATTATTGAGTTATTCAGTGTACATAGAAACTGTCCATGGAACGCTTTGTTGTGTGTATGATGAGATAAGCACGATGTAGTTTAGTACGAATTGCTAAAACTGAATGAAAATGCTACTACAATTGTCTGCCGACGTCAATTGAGTAAATTGAGCGATGTATTGTTGCAAAAAAGAACGGCAATACCGGTTAGTTTGGACACACACAAACTAGAAATCCTGCCGCACCCAACGTACTTGCCAGACATAGCGCCTGC
Source organism: Glossina brevipalpis (assembly GCA_000671755.1). Taxonomy (NCBI): domain Eukaryota; kingdom Metazoa; phylum Arthropoda; class Insecta; order Diptera; family Glossinidae; genus Glossina; species Glossina brevipalpis. Next base: position 5,805,997 of record KK351011.1, on the reverse strand, counting down.
TGATTACCACTTGTTCAGATCGATGTAGCATGACTTGGGTGTTACGCGGTTTCGAAATATTGAGGAAGTATGAAAATAGGTCGCTGTTCCATGTTCCCAGAGAGGTGGCAAAAAGTTGCAAAAAATTATGGGAAATATTTTGATTAATATATATTGTAGCAAATTTTTTCTCAACAAACACTTTTTTCAAGTGACGAAATGGCCAAAATATATGCAAGCACCTAATACATGTAACGATAGCGAGTTGTAATTTAATGTAATTTTAAAGTTACTTGTTGATTTTACGAGTTAGGTGATGTTGTTGACGTTGCTGTACAGATGCTTTCATATTAAATATCGGACAAGATATTGTGATTTGCATAAAAAATTCGTTTTGGCACTATATTGTATATCATTTGTTCATTCATACTTTCATTCATTTATTCATTTATTTGATTGGCATCAATGCTTCTGAACTAGTTTAAAATAAATTATAACCATTCCAATGATAGTCCATTTGTTTAAGCTTTTCGACTCACAATGGCAGTAACGGCACTAAAGTACAAGCAGAGTTTTTTTATTTTTTATAACAAACGTGTAACAACATTTGTATGTTTGAAGTTTTTCAAGTGTTTCTCAAGTCATCTGTCAGCTTGTTAAAAACGTCAACTTATTTAAGATAAATTGACAACGTTAATGGTAAATGTTTCACATACAACAGCAATAGCAGCCATAACAAACACTTTTTCATTTCCCATTTTTCTTGTTGCCATTAAAAAAACTACAAAATTTATATTGAACATGTTCGAATTTGATTTGGGACAGAAAGGCTTAGTAGCAAAAACCATAATTTGGCGTTGTCCCTTTTGTCGAGAAATAAAGCCCGAAGTTGTCCGTGGGAACAATTTGTAAGTAAAGAGATTTAATAATTTTTAGTTTTGGTGTTAAAGAATTATTGTTTATAGTTTTGGTAAAAGGTTACTGTCGAGAAAGAATGAATTTGACCCTACATTGAAAAGTTTTTTGTTTGCAAAGGCTATAGAGTTTCGATAGGTCTGCTTCCATAAACAGATTCATTTGATTGATTTCTGAAAACAATGGCAAACTAAACTTCGAAAGGTGGAAGTGGGTGCGATTTGTTCATACAGAAATAGTTTCAGCAGCCAAAAAAAAAACTTCGAACGGGTTCAAACTGTAGTTATAATAGCAAAAAAACTCACTGAAAGAAGAAGAAGTCATCATCATTCCGCTATCACATTGCTATACTCCATTAATGATGATCACGCACGAATAAACCTGGGACTATCGACTGACATTTGAAATATATACTCTGGTTCGACTTCTATTAATTTCGAACATAAGTAAGAAAATTACTTTCCATATCATCTGGAAGCAAAACATAGACACTGCAAGTTGGCTTTTAATTACAAAGACTTTTTGTCTTATGGGTTCATTTTGCCCGCCTCTTGTTTCCAGTTGATATCTTTTATGATGCTCGTATTAACTTCAAATAATATATCTTTTCCTTTTTTGCGTTTCGTTTGCTATTAACTAAGTGTAGGTTTATTTTTTCAAGTGTACAGGAGGGAAGCTTGTGGAGTGGAGTACGGCTTCCCAAACAGATGGGTGAACTTTCGGTGGGAGCTGTAGCAAATATGATTTATATATAAATAAACATTTAAGAGACCTTTTTTCACCTCGATAACATTTTTTTTAAATTTTATTGTTTTGAAATTTCTAACTTAAAGCCGAATTGGGTACAACTATTTACAAATCAACTTATAGAGTAGGTCCACTTCTAATACGTATATTTGTATATATGTATATTTATCGTAGCTAAAGCCTGTCCATGATTCACTAGAAACGAAATATAGCATACTCGGCCTGGGCGGTTTTTCATGTAATCTAACATTGATTTTAAGTATTTTTTGTGTATAATTTTTTTCCTGAATTTCTTTACCAGTTTTACGTTCTTGGCTTTTTCAAATAGTAGCTAATTTAAGGATTTTTAAAAGTATCCTGATAAACTTAAAAATTGGCTTAAAACTTCTTCTAGTTTTGGTTTGTGTTGATAGTATTATTATAAATAATCTAAAGGGAAGTATTTCCATGAAGACAAATACAACTAAATAAATTTTTTATTAAAGGTTAACACTATAAAGATCACCAGATTATAAAGAACTTTAAATGGTTTTAACTTTTCGAACTCAATTGATTTTTAGTTCATTAACGTTTGACATGTCATGATATGACATTTACCTTCAACCTCTTTTTGAATGTGTAAACATAATGTATTTACTTGAGAACAAATTATTTACCACATTTTCCCATAGTACCGTCACCGTCTCAGACAAGTAATAATTTCATAGAGTTGATATAAATACTGTAACTAAAAAAAAATACCCTTTGTTTGATTAGTCATGAAAAAATGTATGACCAAAATAATTTGTTTCGAATGCTTTTTGTGAACAAGGATATAAAAGTTGCGAATACGTTGTAATGGAAAATATATAAAACAGCGAAAAATTTATAACGTTCACAGTATTTAGATATAAACTTAAAACAAATTACATGTGTCAGGCAATAATAAAAACCGAACAAGAAGAAAAAAACAATTCAACGACAACTAACCTATTTTTATGTTTACGTCATAGAATTTGTGGGTATAAGTAAAATTGAGTGCCTCTGTGTGCTTATATGTGCGAATATATGTATAAGTAAACTAAACAATCGCACATATACACAATCATGATTAATCTTACATTGTAGTTGTGTGTAATTGTGTGACACCTTTAATACCAGGCTTTCAAACAAACTGTCACTTAATGCGACAACTGTCAAGAGTCTTGTTAACTTAGGCGGCAAATTATTTAACAAACATCTTTTCACTTACCAACTACAAAAAATGTTTGACGCTCTTTGTATGAGCCGTTTGTGTATTATGTGTTGCGCCAAAATTTTAAAGTTGTGAAGCCAGTTATTTTCGGTATTTTTCTTTTGCATTTACATTTGTGTTGAGGTTTAACTACCATCGTTTAGCTGTAATGTGGGGCAATTTAATTAAAACTCATGTTGTAAAGATAGAGACTTGAAAACAACAATAACACGAAAATAAACCATAAAAAAAAGAGATTGTAATATGTCAAAAATCATATGTACATATATATATATATATACATAGCACGAAGCGATACGTAACTATAGAGTTTTATTTAAATCGTTTAATTTATATTTTCTATTACCAATAAACCACTACTTATAGATAAAAATCGGAAAGAAAAGCTTATCTACACTAAACCATTCGTCTATATTCCAAGAAAACAAATCACATAGTCAGGAGGGAGATAATTAGATAGATCCTATAATTTCTTAAAGGACTTCTGCTATAGTTGCTGTTATCATTTATATTTTATATTCGCAAAGCTTCTTTTAGAACTTTTAATAATTCGCGTTATGCATCCTGAAAATTATCTCTTTTAAGTGGGAAAATACTTAGTAGTAGTGTAGCTCCGTCGAAGAATGGGAGTATATTGATTTTCCTATCTCACATCTTGTTTGTAATACTCAGAAAGAAGCGTTAAAGATCACCGAAAAGTATATATATTCCCGATCAGCATCTAAAATTTAGAATCGATTTAGGTATTTCTGTCTGTCCGTCTGTGGTAACTTTATCCCGGCCGCCCAAAAATGAAAGTATCAGCTTCAAACTTTGCACAAACATTGGAAGTTCTTGCATGCAGGTGGCTGTTGAGTATAGGTCAAATTGGTCGAAGCAAGTAACTTTTGAATTGAAAATGGATGAATGAGTGAAATGGAAGTCACAGGAAACAGCTGCAATAGAAAACAAGCTTTGCTTTCTGAGTGTTTTGCTCACTATTTATAAACTTCACAATAAAAATTTGCACGGTACTCTCTAAAAATGGAAAAAATCTACCCAATATTATAAAGCATCGAAATTTACTTTTTCTCAACTTTTTTTTAAGATAAAGGTGGTGGATATAAAAAAGTCTTGGTTGAATATAACTTTCGTTTTTTTTTTGTATAAAAGTTGTTTATCGCGATAGATTGGAATTTATTTTGTCATATTTGGTCATTTTAAATTTAAGTTAATAGAGAGGACATGACTGTTGTCACGTTAAAAACATGACTTTGTAGGCTTTTGGAAATCTCTAGCCGTTACTTATGTTTCTCTTTTTTTTTTCTTTTTTGTTAATTTAGGTATCGCTTGCTGTTAGCTTAATTAATTTATTATAACTCACAAGTTTAAGTATTTACCTACTAAATGTCTATATTTTTCGTAGATCTCTCCGCATTTTTCTAAAAATTCGTTCGCTTAGTTATGAAAACCGGATTTAATAAAGCTATAAAATGTTACGAAACCAAAAATTAAAAAAAAAGTGAAATCAGCAAAAGTGTTATGCAGATTTTTATTAATTACAAAGTATTGCAATTTTTAATTTTCAAAAAAAAAAACAATCGGAAAAACTAATGGAATAGATACCATTGTCGAAATTCTAACTGTTTCCGCAAATGCGGTCAAAAAATTTTTTATATGACGAACAATAAAATATCGTAAATTCCGTTTAATTAATTAGCAGCGAATATAATTCAAGAAACTCGGTTAATTAATAACTTTTGGTTGCTGACTTGTTTCTTATGAAATGTTGCTTAGGTGTTATATATTAAATTGTAATTGAATTAAGGCGAAAATAAATTGGTCAAAATGTAAACAACGCGCAAAATAAGTGATAAATTTACAAGTGTTTACTGTAATTTCAAGTCTATAATATATTTCGTTTAAATGTATATGTACATGTACACGTATGCATTTGTGTATAATATTTTAAAGTTTCTCATGTTTTACGACCGATTTTTAATGCGGCTCCACCTAGGAACACAGAGAAATATCGTCATACCAAAATAAAATTCGCTCAAAGTAACTTATGGACGGAGAGAGAGAAAGAGCGAGAAACGTCTCCAACCCCAATGTTATAAAGAGGAAAACATAACGTTAGGCTAACGGTTTATATGGATACATGTGCGTCTGCTGTGCAAAGCTTACAAGATATATTACTATGTTACTGAAATGACGGTTACAAATGGTGTGCTGCAATTGCCTTACGGGGTATTTGTGGCGTTTGTTATGCTGTTGACATGTTGCAAGTGTCTAAGAAGTGGGTACAAATTTATGTGTGTATGTATACGCTTTCCTTTATAATACGATTTTAATGAAAAAAAGAAAAAAAACAGAAAAACAGAAAAATCAACTAAAACTTAATCGTTTATTGGTTAAATAATGTTCGTTTATTGCTTACTTTTGCTATTTTTTCTCCTTTTCAGTATGGGTTAGCGTTGTTTTATGTTGTGTCTGTCCCCGAATTGATATATTACGGCTTTTTATGCTTTGAATGACAGCTAAGGTTAAAGTTGCCGATTATTTGACAGATTGTTAAGTTGTCTGGGTCTCTCTGTCGGTCTGTAAATATTTTCAAATATCAAAAGCCGGCTTAATATGGGTTTTTTTTTGCTTTATTCGCTTAGCTATCTTAAGACGTTAATGTTTAATTTTTGTCCATTTAGAAGGTGATTAATTTGTTGCTGTTAAAAATTGTACAAGTTGTTGTATTGTTTTCTTTGGTTCGAAGCTAAAATTGGTTTTATTGCATAAATATACGATTAAACATATTCTTAAAAGGTAATACGATTTTAAGGAATATATTCAATAATTCGGACAATCTGTTATTGCTCGCAATATAAATTTTTGTGAACAAGTTGAGGTAGTCGAGTGTTTTTTAATTTGGTTTTTGCTATGGGAAACGTGACAAGGATATTTTAACAAGAAAGAAATTTGTTCTCGATTTCAAATTGCCTACAATGTCATTTATGACAATTGTTTGGTTTTTTTGCTGAAGCAGACTTTTAGCCCAACCTTCTTTCATAAATTTTATAAAGTCAATTTTAGTCTCTTGATGGGATAATATAACCATAAGTGGTCGTGGTAATGTTTCTAGACGAGAAAGTTTGAGGTTAATTTGTTTCATTTGCGTCGGATATTTTGATCAAACTCTACTTACATACGCTTCAACTAAACTTACATCATAATCATCTTTCAACAAAATTTGCATTTCATTTACGTGAAACTTGCAATGTCAAATTAGGAAGTTGCGCTTAATAATCATTGGAAATTGAAATAATCTCAATAAAGATGCAAATTTTGTGTATTTTCTTCACAAACTTACATATTGGTGTACATTTCGTCTTCATAAGTTCAAACTTAATTGAAAGCTAAACAAATGATGACCAACCAAGATTCTATCCAAGACGAATATAATCTTCTTATTTATATAAACCTTTATAAACGACAGAAAATTAATTTAAAAAGAAAGAAAATTACGTTCGACCGTGCGCGAATCTTCCATCTTCTACCGATATCTTTCTTTTTGAGACCATGAAAATGTTTAGCAAAAGACACTGCACAAATGGGCAGATGGACACGTTTAGGTCGATTTAGATATTGATGATGAGTATAAAAATTCAATTAAATCTCCTTTTTTTTCAAATCAATAAATTTTTATAGATATGAAATAATGAAAAATAAAAACAATAGGAAACAATGATTTTTTTGTAACTTTTCGTAATTCCTTTTTCTTTTTTTCTAAAATATATAAAGGAAAAACAATAGGAGTAATAAGAATATAAGTAACTGCTAAAACAAAAAAAGAATTGTGTATCTATCATATTATGTATGCATCACGTTATGTATGTATCATATTATGTGTATGAATTGTGTATAAACATTTTCATGCATCTGAAAATCATTGAGCCTAATACAGTACCCGTACATTTCTATAAATATAAGATGTGTATATTTGATGTTACGAAATATGAAGTATTTGTACAGTCATATATACATATATACTTTTTTTTTTTAAATAATAGGTCGAAAAATAGAAATGAATAAAAAGACCTTTTTTCAAAAGTTGTATACTAAACATACCTGCATACAATAATACCTACAAGAAACTATCAACCTAAAACAATGACAGGGTGTCAAGAAGAAAAGAAAAATACACCTCGTTTTAGGGCAGCAACGGGTAGAGGAAAGTGAAAAAAAATTTAATTTTATATCTAAACACAATTTATATCTTATTATAAGTCTTAAACAGTCACATGAAAATTGTGATGATGTTTTTGTTCCAATCTTCAAAATGTGACCAGCAATAGAAAGAGAGACACAGAGAGGGAGAACAGAGAGAAAGAGTAAGAGAGACATGTTATATGTTAAAGTAGAAGAACATAAAGACTATCATAAATAAAATATTGACAGTTTGTCACTCAATATCGTATAATAAGCAACATTGTTTAGCTTTGTGTCACACAAACTGTACACATTCATTCGTATGCATTGAGAGAATTGTTAGCAATGCCTCAACCACATGTACTGACACATTTTCCTCTAACATCCTGATGTGCTGTCACTGTAACAAACTGACAAAATGAAAGTGTCACACTATAACATGGTTACACATGTGACCTACGGTATAATGTGAACGGGTGTGTATGTCTCTGAGAGTCTCTGAGAGCATTGCTTTATAAAATGCCCTTGTATTGGTTTTGGGTGTTGGAAAATGTTTTTCGGAAACATTTTCGCCCATTTTCGTTTATCATCCTCTCCATTACTTCTACCGTAATTAAAGGTTGTCATTTTCCTTGTAGACAATGACAGACGAGTTCTTATAGCTTTCGAGTATTTGTATTGTATTGTTTTTGCTTGAATTTATATCACAAGCAAACTGCATACATATATCCATTACATGTACATAGTAGTTGGTTATCAACATCTCACTCACGTACTTGTACATATGCGGAGGGGAAGAGCAATCACAAGTTCTCGTTTATCTTCTTTTAGTGCCAGTTATTTCTACTCTATGTTGCTGGTCGTTTTTCTTTTTGTAGATGACAGTGGAATACCACAACATGCTGTCTGTCTGTCATTGGTGTGACAAGTGCAATGAGCAACTGAAGTGAATGGTTGGCTGAATGACAGTCTGCCTTACGAACTGACTGACTTGTTATAGCAGTAAAATATAACAGTAAAATCGTAAAGGAATGAATAACAATTGCATGTGCTCATGTACGTTAGTGTGTAAATGACAGTAGTTCTTCCTTTTGATTCCTGCATAAATGGTAATGCCATAAATGTGAAGAAGAAGAGAAGTGAAGAAAGAGAAACTTCAAGAATATTAATAAAAAAAAGTATCATAGAATTACCAAAACCTTTTTCTCCTTTAATTTGAAACCATTCTGCTTAAATCATCTTTGTAATGAAAATTTAATAGACTATTAGTAAATGTTATTATTAATATGTTCTGTAGTATTCGGGTGTCAACATTTGAAAGAACGGACGTGCCAACGTTCATAGCGTTTTTTTTCTTTTCAAACAAACAAATGGAACTCTAAAATCAGTGTGGTATTGACACCCTATTAAAACTACCTCAAATGCCTGAAGGTATTCCATTTAATCCATTCCATCGACTTCTTTCTCTGGAGGATACAATTCTTTACTTCACTCTTTCGAGCAAATACCTTTCTCTTATGTCCACTTTTATTTCTCACCAGGGCATTTGTGTTAATCATCAGATGCGTAATGAGTCATTGTTTTATGACTTTTTTTAACAATTCCGTTATGAACTAATACTAAACAGTTTTTATGACCATTCGTTCTGTCAAATATGTAATTTTCGAAATCATGTTGACACTTGAGAGCATCTTCGTCAAAAAGAACGATCCTACGAAACGGATCAAGCACAGATCTTTGTTAAACTTCTGCTATAGCTTGGAGAATCTAACATGTTTAGAACATAACATTTTTCGTGTGAAAGCACTCTTTACGAAAAGAGCTGAAAATATATATCTTCTTAGAATACGTTCCAGATTAGATGGTACATGCAGTGTAGTTATAATGTGTATTATATACAGTCTCTATCCTTGATCGGCCCTTTATATATCCCACCGATTGTTCGAATTAGCACCTGTTTATTTTCCGTGGGTCTCCAGCCATTTATATACGGTTCCTTTTAACAAGCTGCTAATAGTATTTATTGTCGTAAATTTTTGGAAACATCACTTTGTATTTTATTTGTATTTACTTATTATCCTTCAAACACTTTATTGAGTGCAAAAGCTAGTCATGATGTCGTTTTATTGCTTACTCATTGGCTATAACTAAATTATTCGCCTGAAACGACGTCTGTGAATTCTAAAGCTAATGAGTACAGACCTTCATGGCATTATTATGTGGGAAGAGTGCTTTTGTTGACATTTTCCATGAAGTTCGGGCTGAAGGGTATGTTTTCCAATTTACATTTGAGTTTGGACATGATACTTCTTTATGCTCCTCTCTATATATTTAATGCATTGGTTGAAATTTTCGTTTTCGTTTTTCGAGCATTTATGTAATATGTAGAATTTAATGTATAATACACTGCGGGGAGTGTTTACGTTTACGTTATATGTGTCTTGTTTGTAAAGACGACTTCCGCAATCTACAATTTCTATATTTCACATCGGTACGGTATTGCTCTAATCATAGCGGAATCTTCTTTATTTGCTCCAGAACTATCCGACAAATTTGTATCTAATCGGTCTAAGATTCTTAAGTGATACGGCAATATGTTTGCCGTATTATAACTTTTATATATATATATATATTTATATTATTTTTTATATATTAATTTATATATATGTAAATTATTTTATATATGGGTAAGCGTATAGGTATGTAAAAGAACAAAAATGTCTGTCGAATTATATCGACCATTTTTAAACTTGATCTGCTTAGTTTAATGAGAAACAGGAAATATCCCCGTACTATTTCAACTTTCACGGCTACGAATATTCTAAGCAATACACTCATATTCTTTATTGGCTTTATAGTTAAAAGCGAAACATATGTCGTTTGTTATTATATTATATATAGATATATATAAAATGGAATATTATAAAACAATTAATGGTAACTTAGCAAAAGTCGTATACTCAAAGTACGCCGCTAAGTAAAACGACAAGCAGGTGAATTTATTTAATGGCGTAATTTCTACTTACATGTCCACGTTTAAAAAATTGTCTACATCTTTTAAATTCCTAATGCCACAGACCAAGCCATAAACCGTAGTAGTGGTAAACGTTTTAGTAATAATTTCCGCTTATTAACCAGTCTGAGAAACAATTAGCTTTAGAAGCTGATATTTAATTTAATTTTCAGTTTTTTCTTACATTTTTATGCATCATAAATATTAGCGATCTAAGTAAAGTTAGTTAAGAAGACATAAAATGACTGCTTGTCTCACACTAATAATTCCCATGTTCACATAACGAAATTGATGAAATCATGATAGTTCCAGGAGTACAAAATGTGTGCTCGTACTGCATAAATATATTAGAGTTGTGTTCTTATCAAAAGCTTATCTTCATTTTATTTTAGTTTGCGCAAAAAAGTATAGGGGAACAATGGTACAAGTTATAGAATCATCAGGCTTAAGTCGTATGACTAGAGTGTTCATGTTAAAAACATATTAATAGCTCGTTACCAGAATGGTATAAAGGTATCTTTCACCCTAAATACAGCATAAGTTTCTAAAGCATAAGTTCCTTAGAATGCTTCGAAAAATAATGTGAGATCGTTTTTCTAGACGGGAGACTGAAGAAATGGTCTTTAGTGTAATGTAAAGTAATAATGAATAGGTGTCATGGATAGAATTTTGGTTAAGTCTTCAATTTATATTTAGAAAAAATACAGACTTCAGCTGGTTTCTTATAAAATGCCTATTTTGTATATACGGTTCGAGGATTCTTAACATATTAATTTTTTTTTGGTAGCTTAATGATTAAAGCCGCCTCTTACCTATATATGCATACGTTGTTAATATCTTATCCGCGCATATTTATACGGTAGGTAATTATTAGAGTTTTTCCTTACGTGGCTGTCGATATTACCACCTATGTCGCTGGCTTATAATTAAGTTTGTTCTCTGTTGCTTTCCTTTAGTCATGTAAACACATTCATATCTGTCTAAATATAAGAATGAAAAAGAGTTCGCCTGGAAATTATAGACTTTAACAGACTTTGGCAACACATGATTTGAGAAAAATTAATGACTTGCAGGTTTAGTAATTACATGAAATTAAGGTAAAGAAAACGAGAACAAAAAAATGAAGATTCCATAGAGGGAAAGAGGAGATCAAAGACTATTTTAAAAAAATAGTAATTTTAAAAATTATGATTGTGTGATATTGGCAGTTTGAACGCGCACAACCACTGTAGTATGCATATAATTAATTTGCACAAAGAAGAAAAAAAGTAAAAAATAGAAAGAAACAAATTAATTATTTTTTTGTGAGATTTTTTAAACTTCTTTCGATTAAATTTAACAACTATTTCAAGTGCAGAAAATCAGTTGGCGTTTGTCTAAGTTTACGTATAAGTTTAATATGCTTTTCAGAAATGTGTCGACTTCCAACTGTGCCAAAATGTTACAACTCATGCAACTTAGACAATACATTATAAGTCCCGCAGACAGACAACACTACAGTTGCTCTTAAAATCTCCCCCTGTCAGCTTATATCATAATGCGCTATTAAGCATAACTTAACAAATTTTCAAATGCTTTTCAAATTAAAACTTTAGACAAGCATAACAGACAGTTGAACGTACAAACTGGATAGACAGTTGGACTGACAGACAGACAAACGCTTAGAGATAAAACTTAAATTTCTTTTTAAAAACGCAAAATAAAACTTAAAGCTAAATTGGCATAAGCACTAAGCATAAGTCGTCGGTTATGTATACTATATACACCAAACCTTTCCGAAAAAAAAAGAATTCGATATTTATGGCCGTATACATGTGCAAAGGCCGAATATTGAATTTAATATAGTATACGTCGCGCCAACTAACTGCTTTTTTTTGAAGCATTTGAATTTATTACACACCATACAGCGCTTTGAATACATTAGCTGTTCGCTTTCTCGCTGTGCAAGACATTAGATTCATGTACACAGCAAATAAAATTAACTTGTGGTGCTATGCTTAACTTTGCTGTGTTTTAATAAATGTTTTTTTTGAAATGTGTATTCATTTGGCTAAAACGTTTGCAAAACGCCAGACGAAGCTTCGGAGACTCTATAAAGTAGTATCGAATTCCGAATAGATTTAGACATGTATGTTTGTCCATCTTTCTATCTGTGCAATCTCTACAACAAACGTCATTCCGATAGCAAAAATGAAGGTATCGGCTTCAAATTTGCCAATAACATTGATAGTTGCTGGTTGCTATTGTGAACGTACCTAAGAGTAAGCTGAGAACGATTCTGCTTTCTAGAGTTTTTGCTCATTACTCATAAACTACTACAGATACAAGATATAAATTTCTATTCTGCAAAAATGAAAAAATCAGCCAAGATATTAAAAAGGATTATATTTTGTTGTCAGTTTTTATAAGGTAAATGTAGCGGATATAAAAGATTCGGTTGCAGCCGAATATAATTTTTTTACTTGTTATCTTTTTTTTCTTTTAATAAAATAAGAAGTACATGTACAAACATACATATAATTGATTTGATATGTTATAAAGTAATTGACCGGACACAAAGTTATTTTTTTTTTTTCATAATTTTTTCGTGTTTTTCTATTGCTTATTCAACAACGATTTCGTTCATATTTCTTTGTTAACCTGTTATTAAGTTATATTTGGTTACAATTTTAATTGAATATGATATGGAGGACGCAGGTGATTGTATAACATCGTGTCGTTCATCAAAACTAAGAGATTTTTGTAGTATATTTTGAATAAAATTTCGAAATTTTCTTCTTGATCTTTTCTTCTTGTTCTTTTCCAGAGCTCCTTTTCGAAAAGTTTATAAACAGTTTGGAATCGACCTTCAAAAGCTCTCTATTTACTTCTTAAATATCTTTAAGATTAAAGGGTGATGCCCACTCTGCATTTTTCGTGTAATCGGTTCTTAATATCCCGTATGGGCTTGTCGGTCACTCTTGTCTATATATTATTAATAAAGGTTTTATTTGCTACACACTCTGATTTTTATTTTCTACAATTGAAGTGTTTATGTTACAATAGCAGGACGTGCGATTAATTGTGGCGGATCCTAGTGCTATCGGAAATACTTGTCCTATCGGTCAAAATAGATTTTTAGAGATGGCATCTAAGTTGAGACGTTCAAGGTCTGCGAATCTCCATAATATAGCTGTGCTGTCAGCTATTTAGCAATGATGCCTAAGTCAAAACTGCCTGTGCCTTATTCTTAAACTCTAACTCATGGTCGATTCTTTTTCTTAATATTATGCTCCTTAAGAGTTTGATTATCGCAAGCCAAATGAAAAAATGAATGATCTATACGTCGCACTTTTGCAATTGCTGTCACCATAGCCAAGCCGTTATACTTTATTTAACTGCAATCTAAGTAGACAGTCTTATGTATACTGAACAACTTAACCCTACGTCTGTATAAATCATTACCTGTAGACAATTGTTCATATGCGTATGCATAACATACGTTTCGTGTGAATATCCTACTAGCATATGTATAACATGTATATGTATGTATATATAATGTGCATATAAGTGTTTGTGCGTTTATTTATGGATTGTCTACACACATAATCGTACGTTTTTAGTATATATATGACTTGTGTGTATATAACTAATCCTATGTTACTATATAGTACTATAGTCATGACGTATGTGTAGTATAAATTTATGAATGACCCTTCGTGTACATACGCAAATATAAGCATTGTATGTATCATAGGCATTTTTATTTGAAAAATGGCAATAGACTTAGTGCAGTTTTAATTTTATTGTAGAAACGGTACATTAGCATGAATAATTTATGTACTTATTTAAGAAGATTACATATTTGCTGGCATGGTAACACTACCCTAACAACCTAAAAAAGAGAGCCTTTTTGACAATGTTTGGATGTAAAAAAAGATAGAAATCATTCCCGTAAAGCATTTTCAGTTTAAGCGTCTCTGCGGCACGCAGTATCTTTTAGAATTTACTTGTCATATTTTCAAAGCATCATCTAGTGCCTTACAACCTGATGTCATATATACAGACTTTAGCAAAACTTTCAGTCGAGTTAATCATAAGTTTCTTATTTTTAAACTTCATTTCTCAGTGTTATCTTCATACTTATTGAAATGGATAAGCTCTAACCTTCAAAGTAGATCATTTAAAGTTTATTGTAAATTTTTCAGTAAAATAAACTTTTCTTATCGGCTTTGTGGATACTTTAAAAATTCTACAATATGTTGAAGGAAATTCATTTGATGCAGACAATTTTTTCTGTGAAATTTTATTCGTTTTTCAATGCTTTGGAAAAACTGCTTATGTCAAATGAACCTATAACACACTAAAAAACTGTTTGAAAAAGCACTTATTTGAAAGCGTTTCCATATATTTAAGATATTTAAGTGTAGCTTTATTGACGACCGTTAAGTAGACATGAGAATGAGACCGACTTGAGGTGATCCTACCAAGCAATTGAAAGTTTGGAATTAGGTTTTTGGAACTGATTATGAATTCGGCTGTAGAAGTATTCATTTTCTTACCTTTGAGTCTCTCATGTCACAGCAAGTAAAGTGTGAAATAGGAGATTCAACAACAAACCAACGAAGGAATACTGTACTGCTGTACCGCTGCATCCAAGAAACACAAGAGATTGCTATACAAAAAAAAATGGAGAGGATAATCTAATTAACTATTTAGATATAGCCTGGTCTAACAATTTAGACAAGAGATAACTGGTTACTAGTTATATAGTTGTGCCTCAATCTGGATCTAAAATAAAGAGTAGCAATCTCTTCTCTTGAACTCGTGCATATGGCTCCATCAGCTAGAAATCAAGAAATGAATAGAGAATTCTGTTTAAAATTAGCTCGAGAAGCCAAAAAGGAACCTGTTATACTATTTTGTGTTAAGCTTAGCACAGTTGCTCTGTATTATTCTGAACTACAATTATTATTTTATAGGTGTCAACAAGTATAAAAGAGAAGAAATAACAGCGAGGTTGACGAAATCAGTAACTTTTTGTATGCAAAAATTCTACTTTGAAAATATTACTAATATTTACGGAGATATTGCAATATTTTATACTTCGTGCTTTATGCAGTAAAATTCGTTCATACATTACCATTAATATGTATCGTTATAGTAACGTAAGCATAGGTGTATTTATGCGTCCATTACGAGTTTATATAGCATCTACAGACATCTTTGGTATACCACTTGATGCGCACATTCAATTTCCTGTGATTTGTAGACAGATACTACAGAGTTAAAAAAAAAAAGAAATTTTTGAGAAAATTAATTTTTCAGCAAGAAGTTAACTATATATACTTACCTAGAGAGAGGTTTGTAACCAGATTTAGATACATATTTGTAAAATCGATAAATTATATTTGGTTCTTTGGATATCGCATGAGGCCAAGCAAAAGTATGTTTTTCGAAATTAATATTCATTGGAATATAAAAAATATTTATCTAAATATTTCTATTGTGACATTATATCTGTTTTAATTTATAAAAGCTTACCAATGAAGATTCCAGCAACAATAACTTTGCTATTTATTATTTATCGAACATTTGTTTAACAGGCATTTACAATCTGATCAAGTTATTTAATGCTAGAAGTTATTTAAAAGAGTTCACCATCATTCATTCTTATATGAACCATCATCAACAACAAAAAAAAAAAAGAGATCATTTAATAATTCAATTATCTGTATTGCTTTGCTATACGTATACGTACCAATTTTCGCATTGCATGCCTTGGTAGAATTTTCATTTTCATGTTAAATAAACTGTTCATTTATGTTAAGGGCTAAAAATTACAATGACGAGTTTATGATGAAGATAAGGAAGAAACATGAAAACAGATGAACACTCATTTTAACTCAGATGGCATAATGACGTGTGTTTGATAGTTGATGAGAGAGTAGGTAAATATTTAAATCAATCTTTGTGTGGAGTTATAAAATTTTTATTAAATTAAAGTACATTAAAGCAAATTACTTAATAATACATCAGCATACAATATTCATAAAATGTTATTAAGAAGCATGTTGTACTGCCATATCAAGGTTGTTTTATATGAAACAATAAAAAGAAAAAATACTTACGACTGCAGTCGAATCTTCTGATACACGTCAGTTAAGCAGTTTTTACTTAACGACTTCACTTGTGGATATAGATCAAATTCATCTCAATGTGCATTTAGTTTTTAAGAAGTTGACACACAGACACGTGAAAAATGTGATAAATATGAAATTAAAAAAAAAAAAAAATCATTGTGATAATGGAAAACGATATTAGACTGATTTCTTGCCGAAGTTTGCTTTCTTCCGCTACATATGGACTAAGAAAGCTAATATACCCACCGGTAGTGTCTGCAAAATAAAAAAAGAAAGTTTTATAACATGGCTGTAATAAACACACCCGGCACACACAAACACAACCATTAGTATGCGTCTCATAAAGTTTTCATATACACGATAGTTAAAAAATATATAATAACTTCAGCTTATACAAAATTTGCACTTTTAGCGTTATGCTCTCTTATACGTTAAGGGCTTTTCTGCATTGATGACGATGATGATGTTGTGGAAACGGTAATGGCTTGTAGCGTTGTGCCCCGTTGTTATTTGTATAATTATTTAATTTATTTTTATGATTATCGCATAAAATACATCAATTTCAAGTGTAAAAAGAGGGCATGAATAATGGAGGTCTTAAAAGAGTCACGCCTTCAAAAAAAAAAATAGGAAAAAAAAGAAAAAGTTCACAAAGTAACGCAGTTTTCTGCTATTTTTAAAAACCTTACGCATGCAACGGTGATGAATTTTTTTTATGTCTTTACTAAACACATGTATTCGAAATAAATGTATTGAATAAAGTTTCTATCATTAGCAAAAGATCAGTTAATTTCAGCATTTTGAAATTCTCTTTATTACAGTGTGTTTATATTTAATGGAAACACTTAAAAAATGATAAATTAATATGAAGAAGTTTTTAATTACTTTAAGATCGAATGAAATAATATTTAAACTATATGAACTCGAGTTTAGTTCTCTTTTTAAGAGATATTTAATATAAATTTTCTAATTAAGCTTAACTTCTTCGCCTTTGACTAATTTTGGATATGATTTAAGCCATCATTTAATTTAATCTGGCAATTCCGAAATTGATAGATTCGATCTGGTCTAATAAAAGGTCAAGCATTTTTTTATAGATGTAACGGTCATAATACTATTTGGTTTTCACAATAGCGATCGATATAAGCCGCTGGTCACAAGTGAAATCGAATTGGACTAAATATTAAAAAGAAAATGGAATAAAAGTCGGCTGATTATATCAGCTTTATGAAAATACCATCAAATTATTTGTTTATTGATTATTATCTTGAATAGTGGTAAAGGGGAGTATTAACTTCGTTGCAAATTTTTGATATTTATTGCTACATATTGCTACCACTATTACGTGTCATAAATTTTTACATAGAAAAGTTTATACTCATAGATAAATTGGTCTATTAATAAAAATATATAAAAAGCAAAGCGCTTTTGCAAACAAAACGACTATAACAACGTGAGATGCCATGAAATACGATCGCGTCTCACTCTCTCTCCCTCTCTCTGTGTGTACATAGGCATGCTATGTAAAGTCAACTTTCGCCAATTTGTAAAAGGGGAACAAGACAGGTAAATAAGTGCAAGATAAAAAAATTCAATTTATTTACTGCTCAAGTTATTTAAATTTCATATTTGTATGCATGGATGTAAGGTTGATCGCGAAAAGAAGGTGATTTTGTTTAATAACAATTATGGAAAATTGAGCTGCTGTCAAATCAACACAACTGCGCTGCTAAAGTGAATAATAATGAGAGACTTAAGCAATTGTCGGCGGTTATGCATAACCAACACCATTTTTGTTATTGGCAGTGGTATTGCTGTTACTTTTTATGATGCCCAGCGGCATGTTAAAATTGAAAAACGCATTTGCGTGATAAATTGCAATATTTAACACTCGCAAATGCCGCACAAGCCTTGAAGAGTTTAGGCGTGTGTAAAAAAAGCTTAAAACAAATTCACATTCACCATTACATACGTAAACGGAATAAGTGAGAATTATTTAAATTGATTTTGAAACGACTTCTGGATACTCAACATTTAAGGTAAATGTATATCAGCCGCAAATGTTCCCTAAAAATTGCGACGGTCCAACTGAAATTAGATTTATACGATATATTTAAATGATAATAATTGCAAATCAATATTTACTTGGAATTCTGTTAAACATCGTGAAATATTATTGAAAATATTTAAGCATTTTTGATCTTGTTTTTTGTCTTAACTTATGCGGATGTTTTAATGACAGACATAAATACTTGCAAATAGGTTTGATATCTCGCGCTGATCAATGACGTGTGCATAATTTACGAAGCGTCTCTGACGTAGACTTCCTTGTTACAAACTTCATGAGAATGTTATGATATATAAATTTGTTTTTTTTTCTGTTTTTTTTTGATAAAGATAAAAATAGGGCCAGAATAATATGCACAAACACTTACGTTATGCTCATGCATGTTGTGAGATGAGATGAATTATACATGGCTGCCATCTCTTTGGTGAAATATAATTCAGGTCTTTTTTGTCTGCTTTGCTTCATTTCATTTCTCTCTTGCCTTCTTTACTTTACTACTTCATTCATATGACAAGCATGGTAGCATGTGCAACGTAATCCAGCCTATTCGTTTGTTCGCAACAAGGAGGCACTGGGTTCCAGACATTGCATATGCATGCCATGCTTAATGGCATAATTTAAAGCTGCAAATTTTGTCATAAATTTTCAAAATGATTACCACAACAGAGTGGTTCAATTGATATATAGAGTTGTAATCATTGTTTTCCTTTCTTCTTGCTTATTGCTGACTTGTTTGTTATTATTAAATGTCAGCTAATGAATTTTTTCATTTCATTCATATGCAAAATAGCTTATTAGATGCACTTAAAATTCTGTTTTTATATATATATATATATATATATATATATATATATATATATATATATATATATATATATATATATATATATATATATATATATATATATATATATATAAATACATTAAAGTTTCAGTCTTTAAATTTTTTAATCAATTGGGGTCGAAATATTTTCGACGTATAAAAAGTACCCGTCGTTCTAACGCTTCTTAAATTATAGTTTATATCGATTCTTCGTGATTTGACAGACAATAAGAAGACTTTATAAAAAAATTTTTGTAAAGTTCTTTTCAGGTTCTCTTTAGGTTCTCGATGTAATTCTATGTTCTTGACAGATGATGATGAGGCGTTCAATGTAGCAAAAGTAAGTTCAATAGGTCCCTCGGATGAGGCGGCATATCATAAAAAGGCTAAGCTGAAAGGTAGAAAGTAAGGATTGCACCTTTAAGTTATCATTGGATTATATTATTATTAGGAGCTTAAGTTTTGATTAATTTTCAATAGTTAAATTTCCCGTATCGAAAATTTAACAAACTTGATTTGAAATAGGACAATAAATATAGAATGATTGGTAATCATCCGTGACGTTTTCCATTGTCTTCATCTATAATTAAATGTATTATTTAATTAAGGAAATGAAATTGTTGTTGTATCTGGTACATTGCAATATAAAGGATATTCAAAGACTAAAGATTATTAATGATAAACGCACACGTACTAAATTGAAGCATGAAATTAATTAGATTTAGTTATTGTTTGTAATACTACAATACTGTAATACATTGCTGCTAAACAAATATACTTGGGCAATAAATCCAATCAAGCGTTGAACCAAAATCCACAAGCCCCGCAGTACTATACAGAATACAAAATAGTTTGCAACATTGAAATTGTTTAGCAGAACTACTGTAAATATACACCATATTATCGAAATTGCTAATGTACATATGTGCGTCGAGAATTGTATGAGATTGAATAGGATATACAGGAATATATCAGACATCAGTCGTTAAATGTGTAGAGTTAAAACCATCTTTATGAACCACATCTAACAAGTGTGTTTTGTAAAGTAATCATTGTTATGTAATGTGATATACAATATCAACAAGTGCATTAAACATGATGATATCGTTGATGGAGGTAGTTGCCTATAGAAGGTAATCGTACGATCTCTTTGACACTCTTCGAAAACCCAGCCGATGTACATCAGCGATGGGAGAGTTGTATACATTGAACGATGAAGACGACGTAGAGATAAAGTGGAGAAGAAACCATTTGTTATTGTTGTTGTTGTTGTTACATTTATGCTAACATAAAGTATAAAGAGCTATCGGTACATCTTGACAACCGATCTTTAGATAAATTTTAGTAAAACAAAGAAGAGAAACAGTCTCAACCAAAAAAGAAAAGCAGTCTCAAATCGAACTAATAGAAAGTATTGCAAAAAAAAAAACTTATGCAAAAAGACTTTTAAAAAATGATTTTAGAACAATTTTTATTACTTATTTTCCAAGTGGAGTAAAGATTTTTGAATGTGGGTTTAAGACATGTGTACTGTGTTATCTAATCCTAATTTTGTTGAAATTATGCTTTACTTGGCTTTCTTTTGATTAACATCTACATTGACACTGACTCATTAATTTGCTTTGTTTACCTTTTTTTTATCTACAAAAGAAAACAGCCTAATCAAACAGTTATAAAATTGCAACAATCGATTTACCAAGGTCATCTAAAGTAGTCAACTTTCATTTTCTTTAAATCTTTGATGTTAAAGATTTGAGGGCATTTTGTAGACGTCAACTTTTGTTTGTGTAAGAGAATGAGAGAGAGAATTGCCAAACCGTGATTTAAAAAATTTTTCTAAACTTTGTCTTGAATCGATTATGCGTATAAGACGAATTTATCGTTACTAGCATTTTCGTGTTGTTCGAGATGTGTTATAAACCAAATGTAGCATATTTGTTAACACGTTGCGCAACCTTCAAGTCTCTTATGTACTCTTGCACTTGTATTGCTTTATGACCAAAACTACCGCTACTTCTATGGAAACTACGCAGTGCTCCCGAAAATGAAGGCAGAAACATAATTTATTTTATCTCATTGGCAAATACATGAAATAGCGCCTTTGGACAAACAACCATAAAATGTTGACATAAATTCAAATTGATTTATGATTGCATTTAAAATGCAATAAATGCACACCACAGATTAAAAAAGCAGATATTCAGCCATAGCAAACAGCGACAACAACATCAACGGCACAGCAATGGAAAAATAACCACACAGGCAAATGGACAGTAACTGAACAAGGTTTAATGTAAAATTTTTTGGACTTTTTTTTTACGGTCACAAACATACAAAAATACCGAGTGAAGCAAAAAGACACCAGAGATGTAAGTTCGCTGTTTGCGTGTATGTATATATGTCAGTTGAAGTCAGCACTCGTTGCAATTCAGCTGCGTGTGTGTGTGCGTGTGTGTGTGTGTGTCTGTAGAGATATGTAACATAAGGCAAATGTACAGCATGACATGACACCGACAACATGCCTAAGTGAAAATGTTGCATGCAGCAGTGATATCATCGTATGTTGTTGAATCAAAATATTTCATTGCCGCCGCTGCTGCTGCTGCCGTTTTGTTTTTTGATTTGATTATAAGCCCCCAAGCCAGGCATTTTAACGTAAAGTGATTTAGTTGAGACAATGAGTCAGTGGCAGCTTAACAGCTTATTTTCCCTAATATAATAGATTTGTGTCCGAGTATGTAATACTGTTCTTTTCCGTTCTCTTATTTTTTTTTTTTTTTTTTTTGTAAATCAGGATGCCGCCTCTGCATATTCAAGGTGTAACCCATGGCTTTAAAAGCCTATTACCATTTACACTGTCTCATAAGCACTGTTTGCGTTGAGGTATTTGTTCGGGAAGTAGAGTTCAACATATTTTGTTTGCTGTTAAAAACCAACACGAATTAACACCCATGTTTGCGTGGCTACACTTTCATATTTACACGGCAGACAGAGGAAAAAAAAGAAAATTAAAATATTCTCTTTTTTTAAATTATACAAAAAAAAAACAAAAAATAAAAAAAAAGTCAGTTTAATATGCGGAGTGCATTCGTCCACTTAGTTTGCACACATTCACCATCATCATTATTCCCATTGTCTGAGTTGTGGTAGTAGGTTGTTTTTTGTTGGTCTCTGCAAATTGCAAGCTTAAGTCCGATTTAGTTCTTTCAATTTATGCGATAAAAATGTTAAAGCTGACACATGCAATGTTACATATTGCTGCTGTTGTTGCTGCCTCAGCTCTTGTTGTTAATGCGCACACACAGCCAACAACAAAAACAATCCTTTCGTTATTTTATTGCCTGTCAACTGTATAAAAGCTCTTCTGAAAGGTGCAATTTATGTGCTTCGTTTCATATGTTGCATGCTATGCTTAACTATGCTTTACTGTACTTTTGCATTTCATATGCGTGTAAGTGTTAGCGTATATTTGTATACATTCGCAGTCCCCTTTCTACTGCAAGTTGCTTTCCTCGGTTGTTTTTATTTGTTTGGTACATTATTAAGATGTAATCTCTCATGTAAGATGGTTAATTTTCATACATTTATTTGACAGTTTCATGACATGAAAAGTAATTATTTCGTGCAAATTTTTTTATATCAAATATTTTACATTTAACATACGACGGTATAAAGTTTTAAAAAGCAGCTGACATTTAATTTCTGTGTGTATTATGCATGCGAATGCAAGGGCCTTCTAAGGAGTAATTTGTCATGAAATTTTGTAAACACTTTCAATCAACTTTCTCAATTGCTCTTACCTGAGAGGCCAATAGAGCCGCATTTACTTTTCTTCTCTCTAAATTCAATATTAAACAGCGATCTGTGAAAGCTATTGGTTATTAAAACCTAATTATTGTTCCTTTCTTGTGATTTGCTGCTTACACTTTTCTTTCACAAAAATTTTTTGAGACTAAATGATTTTTTTTGTTTTCCGTCCCTTATGTAGAAAATTTTCGGCCAGTATAAGAAACAATCGGCTCATTTAGGGAATTAAAAATTTATTTTACCTTACTGTCTATTTGGCATTGATGGTGCTTTCTTTTTGACGTACTTGAGAACCTGCTGTTCAAACCTTACAGTATTTTTTAAGAGAAGTATCCTCATTCGGAAAAACAAGCTGCTGGATAAACTGAAAGCTGAAAAAGCTTTTATTGATGACTTTTTAAAAGACACTGAGTAATCTTTTCCTTAGAACAATATGTATGGGACACATCTCCCTCGCTAAGCCAATTAAATTTTAAAGGTAAAAAAAATTCTGGAAAATATAGTTATAATCGAAAAATACAAATAAAAAAACTTTTTTAAAGATTTATTTATTTAATTCTCCCAAATAATTTCAAAAAAGTCTATAATAGTAGTAACAAACAAAACTCAATAAATGTATTCAAGCAGTCAGTTATTTAATCGTTAACTGCGGACATATTAGCAAAGTGATCCGAAGGATTTTATAAGAAACATATGCATGATTCCCAAGAGCATTTGACTAATTATTCTTACATCTGCAAGCGCTCGTAATTTATCGAGGAAAACAAGGAAAAAATGTCAGGTTTTTTTGAGGTTACTTCAACCTTTTTTTAGTCGCCTTAGTCTGCAAATGAGGTTCACTTTTTAAGACCTTAATATGACTGTAGCAATCCTACAAAGAATGTGGGATTCACTTTGATAGAAATGTGTATTTATCGCCTGCATTTCGAAATTATTGTATATTATATTATATATTATATTATTTATTATATTATTTATTTATTTTTTTAGTTAAAGAGTTTTAAAGAGTTAGGAGGACTTTCATACACCAATATATATATATATAGGCTACAGAGCAAGTAAAATGTCAAAATCGGTTAAGCCCACGACGGAAAGCGTATTGCGACTGCAAAATGTTACTGTGGACTAAGAAGATAATTTAGTCTTTGAGAATATACTCGACACTCGTGGACAAGGCAGGAACGATAGAAATAGCCCTCGAATTATCCATAGGAGTATACTCAGCTCTAGGAATAGGGACAACACTTGCAAATTTTCCAAACCACGGGGAAAACTGATGAGATCAATATAGCATTAATATGAAATATTAAAAGACGAGAAATGTATGAAGAGTGTAGGAATTTCATTGTTTCCAATAGATTCAGGTTTAACTCTGTAAAAAGCAGATCGTTTTTTCTCATCATATCAACATCTGAATGAAAGAGATCCATCAAGATTCTTAAAATTGAGAAAGTCAGTATTATTGGAGGGCCATTAGCGAAATAGTCTTTCATCTCATTAGCATTGAAGTTATAAACAGAATCATTATCACTAAATATTTAAAATTCTTTCAATATGAATAAAACCCATTAATAAATTTTTGAAATATTCTACGCTTTATAAGAGTTTTTTTTAACTCCTAAGCTTTTAAAGGGAACCAAATTAAAGAATTCAGTAGTTATGGTGTTAATATAAATATGAAGGGTGAGTTTGCCTATAATTTTATAATATTGAAAATCCATTGGAATGCTTTTATTTTTAAGTCATTTTGAAATATTTAAACTGGCATTATATTTTCAGTCGAAATCGTCGATACGGTCATTTAATAATACTGAAATTTCCAGGCATAGCTAATAAATTCATTAAAAACATTTCAATTTGTCCATTTGCTGACATCAAGATTAACAAGACCATTAAACTCAAAAAAGCTTCGATAGAGCCGAAAGCATTAAACACACTTTGCTGGTTCTCTCTGCAATCGCACTAAAACTGCAAACACGCACACAAGTACAGCTAAAATGTTTATGTTATTTATGTTTATTATAGCCTCCAAACATGATCGTATTTCAAATGATTTTATGATATTTTTATCGATGTGTTTTTATGTGCATGACATAAAATTTATGTCAATTTATTATGGAAATTATTTCGTCAGTTGTTGCTGTTGTTTAGATTTTTACTATCAGATTTCAAACCTATATGAAAAATGTATAACAAAGTATTTATTTATATGTATATTTAAAAAAGATCAACATGTCATTGGTTTTAATATAATTAGATTCAGAGCACAAATGTTCCCCTTGTGATGAGCATCTGTCCGTCCGTCAAACGATGTATTCACATAAACAAAACAGTTAACATGGATGTTAATATATTTAGTAAATTATAATGACGCCTTGCAGAGCAACCATAATGTTTATAGTAGTGAATAGCAATGACGATGTATGGTATGATTGGTGTGACTGGTATACCATATAATGTGTAGTTTCATTATTTAAATATCGTGTTTGTATATTGCGGTCGGAATAAATTTAATAAACCAATCATTTATGTGCGGAGGTATCGTAATTATTATCGTTTTGATGTTTTTATTGGTGTTTTTAACTTTTGTGATAATTATAATATTAACTCTGTTATATGAACTCGGTATGGATTGTAGACGCATTTTAGAGTAGTAATTGGATGGCAATATAATTTTTAACAAATTTAAAATTTAATTTATATTCATATTTTTTAAAGCAAATTACGTTGCGAGCACGTTGTGTATTTTGGATAAATCGCGCGGAACGCAGTTTCTTTCTTTAAAAGACAATCTTTATCTGAGATGAAACAGTTTCATGATTTTGATTTTCATTATTTCACATTTTATTTTTTCATTAAAGGCTGGTTAACATCCTATGCGGGTTTCTTAAAGCAAAAGCGATTCCGGCTGAGCTAAACCACTTATTACATTAAAATTATCATAGTTTGTCCAGGCGAATATTTTTTAAATTAGAGTTAATTAGCATATCCCTTAGCTGTGATTCAGTTGTCTGCCTGCTAAAAACGCAGAAGAAATGATAACTCAACTCTTAAAGAACCTACAATTTTCTTATGTACAGACTTCTTGCTGTAAGTGGATAATTTTTAAACAACAATTTATTTTATTGAGACAAACCTAGCATCACACTAACTTCGAGTTTTTTAAATTCCATTTCTCAATTATCAAAAAATTTTCATGATGTTCGCTATGGGGTAGCTTCCAACGATTCGTTGAAGCAAACAATTAATGCTCCACTTTGTGATATTTAACTTTGACGGTCAAATCCTTCAGATTGTTCACTTAATTTTTGTTTTGCGATGATAGTATCGGATATTCTTCAACAGTTTGTCCCTTTTGATTTATTCACTTACTTTTTCACACCCTTATTATAAGGTTCACAGCTCTTAAGTATTTTATAACATAAAAACAAAGACAAGCTCTTCAGAGCTAAGTCATATCATAAAATTTTATAGAACTCTTTTGGCTGAAAGATACTTTATATTATGTCTTAGCACTAAACATAAATAATCTAATAATTTGCAAATTTGGTGGTTGAAGCATTTGTTGAGATAATTTTTAATGCAGGCTGTAACCAACCACTGCTTTTACTTCAAATATTATGAAAAATAATAAATATGTTTATATTCCAGCTTTTGGTCACTTGGCTGAGATTCAAATCGAGCGAATCGGTTAATTGATTATTATCCAGAGGAGAAACGGAAGACGCACATAATTTGATATATTATGCTTCGAAGCATCAAAGCGTGTGAAATTTGAAATCGACCAATTTATCTGATCACACAACAATAGATATTTTAGTGTTGTTTATCAAAACGCAGAAAATCGAATATCCTGCCCTATTTATATTCTTATAAAAGAGAGAGAAAAGCTATATTCAATTCAAAAATTAATTAAAATTGAATAAAAAGTCACAAACTATATTTATACGTGCAATAAGAACAATTACTGATTCTTGGTCCGGCAGAAAATTAATTATCTTAGAAATTTTTGATACCACGGACATGACAAATCCTGATCAAAAACGACTTCAACTAGAATTTTCTGGGTTTTAAATTTTGCTTGAAATTAGAAAAATAAAAACAATATTGAAACTATGAGTGGAGTTGGAATTTACTACCGTTACCTTGAGTTTCACAACAGATCGCAGAGTGACAAGTGAAGTGTTTGAAAAGTTTTGTGACGTTAATTTCGTAGGTTGCGTTGTAAAACGATTAACTAAAATTTCGATAACAAAATGCTGCGAAAAGAGTAAGTGTTTATCAAAGCTAGCAGGAAAGGCTGTGCAATGCTCAAATCAAAAGTTTTACTGTTGTCTTACTGACATGATTTTCCACGCATTCAATTCTGTTGACTGAGTCTTTGTGTCCTGTTGAAAATGTTCTGCCGTGCTAAATAAAATTATTGTACAAACATGTACTAAAAACGAGAGAGATCTGACGCGTCAAATTTTGGATTTCAGCTTTCGAGGTTTTAAAAAAAATTTATAAAACATTTAAAGATTGAAATTTTTTGATGACTTTTCAATTTTATGAAAAGATGTTTAAATTATCATTTAGAATTTTTGTGTAACTATTTCAGTTTAGTACACGTAAAGCATAATACTGTGTCTATCAACAATGGTTGACTAACAGATCCGCTTGTAACAACAACTTTTCGATTCGCGCGATTCGAGAAATCGCCCTTTTATAGCTGTGTTCGAAGACGAATCGATTGCCAAAAGGAACATGTCAAAGTCCATCGCTTCTGCCTCCACTTAAATCGTTTCCGAAAATGATTCTGAATAATATATTTGTTTTTGAACTTATATTATCTTACCACAAGTGAAGTAGTAATTACTTTGCATTACATTACAAGTACAAAAAGGAAATTCAATGTAATTTTTTGGAAGATACAAAAGCGAAACTAGGTAAAACAGATTTAGGTATAAAGGAATAAACTGATGATAGAGCATGCAAAGTCATTCAAGTTTGTGTCTACATTCCAAAATATCGCATCAAGACACCCAGTTTGAAACTTCAAAAAATGTTATCATCTAATAATAATTAAAAATCCCTCCCCTTATATATCGAGCATTAATTATAAGTCGAGTATAATTAAGCATGTCATTATATCTGAAACGTGAGGAGATTACAAAACAGCAAGATTTGTAAATAAATGTGGATATATACATTTCATATATATGTACCCATGCATTTGCCGACACAAACAATGTTTAACTTTGAAAAATGACATTTATCTTTGCGCACGAAACACCGGAATGGACTGGTTTAACTATATATAGATGTAGCTGCCATACTATTGTCGTGTAGAGCCATTAGTTTCGAAGTTGTCTGCATTGTATATTATACGCAAAATAAATAAATCATAAATTTTTTGACACCTTATGTTTATGGTGTAGATGTGTTAGTAAAACAAGTTATTTATTTGTGCACACAAATGGTTAAAATCGATATCATCTATAATACATTTGCAATTAATTTTTTTTTTATACCAACAAATGCTAAAAAAAATCCCATTCTTGCATAAAAAATTAACTTTTGAGTGGTTGTGTTTTGTGGATGTCTGCATAGTGCAAGTGTCAATGGGGTGTTGTCAAAATGACAGTTATTTATATTTTTTCATAAATTTATTAGTTTTCAAAACAATAGTTTCATAAATATTGCATAATTGTTGTGTTGTTTTTATATAACAGAGAGAAAAAAAAATATTAAATTACAATCGAATTTTTTGGTGGGTGTTAAATAACAGGGTGTGAGAGTTGGGAAAATACTAAAACGCAAGATTTACATAATCTGATAATATATTAAAGCACATTTAGCGTGGGTACACGGATTGTGGATTAAGTTGAAAAGATCCCAACTTGCAGCAGTAGCTGACAGAAATATGCACAATAAATACATAATAAAAACGCTTCTTAGTATCTGGCCAACATAGGACAACGATATACGATGCAACACGATGCAAGATGTACGATATTCATTGAAAAACATATTATCCTTATCAGTCGGTACCAGTTTTAAATGGTTAATGAAAACTTTAAAGGCATTATCGACAAAAGCAGCAACAACCACAATAACAAATTGCAAATAGTTTTGACTAAATTTCATAAGACAGAATAACATTTTTCAACATAGTCTGCTAAGCTAGCGTAGTTTATCAATATTCCATTGCATCTGATTAGTGATATCCTTTCATTATCGTCATTAGTGAAAAATTCTTTCCGAGTCTTATCTTCACTAAGATTTTAAATGAGTTTTTTTCATTTAATTTTCTTCATTGTCTTTTAAATTCCGCGCGGCTTTGACTATGATCTTAGCTTAAGTTTTAAAAGGAGAGCTGGTTGTTTAGGACGTTATGCTGGATGTACAACTAATTCTTCCTTATAAGCTGAAGCTTAAAGTATGCAAAATTGAATACCAATAGCATGACTTATCGTTGTGTAAAAACAATATGTCCTGATTTATTAAAACTTTTTAGAAATTTTTTCTTTACTTATTTTGTAATGTGAGGAAAAGTTATTTACAACATCATCTCTGCATGATGTCTTACATGTTGCTTTTTAACTTCTCTAAATGATTCATCGCCTCTCTCAAGGAAAGAAGATTTTGATGCCAATTATGACATCGGCTACAGAATTGTAATTTTCTTGTCCTTTATACATTCTCGACGCGACTTTACCTTTGACAGGTACAATAAAAGCGACAGGATTGAGCATAAAGCCTCCGAGGAAAATGAATGGTTAAGAAAATGGGTTTGGGATATCAATCCACTTATTGTATAATAAGAAAACATATGCCTAAAAAACCTTTCAGTACTTTGAAAATGAAATGCTTTATTTGCTTCAAATTACCTTCATTTACACGTCTTGCCACACAATTTATTAACTGAAGGCTACTTTTCCAAAATTATTCTCGCGGATTTTTTTAATATTTAAAAATACGTTGATAAGTTTTCGAATATTGTTACTCTATTATCTTTCTTTCCATTCCAAGAGAATTATCAAAAAATCCTTTTCTTTTAGAATGCTGGACGGTCGAACTCTTTAAAAGCTTATTAGAAGCGATTAATTGATACTTGATTTAATTGTGTAAGTTCTTAAGCTATTAACGAAGACTACCACAACTTTGTACTTTTAATAAATATAGTATATAAACGATTTAACTCCATTTCCAAAAGTGATTTGTTTAACTTTATTGACACTTCAGATTGCTACCTCAACTTTTGTGATTTTCAAAAATGGTAGAAGGATTGGAAGAGAAGAAATAATCCTTCATTAAGAAAGAATATGTGGATTTCCTTTTACAATTAACGTTCAAAGGTAAGCGTAAAATTTATCCGGAAGATAGATATAAAATATACATGAAAAAAGCGATCAGGTAACGCCTTCTGAATGTTCTAACAATTTCAAAAACACATTTCTTCCAACGCTATAATAAATCATTTTAACCAGAAATTGCACCAAGCTATCATTACACGAAATCAATAGTAAGCGGTGCTTTTTAATTAATATTAATAAATTTTCTGAGAAGCTGATATTAACTGCACATACACAAGTATATAGATTACAGGTACAACCTGTTCTTAAATAAGTGTTGATATCGGTAACCAACAATTAAACTGATGTGATGTAGAAATTTTACATCTACGCCATAGTCAGTAGCTGTCACATATATAAAGTATGTATTAAAAAATAAAATTTACATATTGATAAATTCTCCAATCAATGTAGGCCAATTGGAAGAGAAAGACAGTCATCGAAATAGAGAAACTGGTAAGAAAAATTATAGGTTTAAATCATAAAAAAAATATTTATGATAATTTATCGCTAAACAAAATGTGTGTGTTAAACTTAACACATTACTAATAATTAACGTCCATAAATCAATCTAAGATAGGAATGTAAAAAAATGAGTACAAGAATTTGCTTTCGCTTTAAGACGAATATTAAACACACTTTATGTCAGTAACATTACATTCATTATACATTCATCATATATTACATTCAGTAACATTTCTTATATAACTTTAGTTACTTTGAATGTATTCGAAAAATGAATGCAGAATTGTACATTGACGAATATGTACTCAATTCTACTCGCATTAGTGGTTTTGTTAAGATTGGAAGTGAATCCAATATCTAGGAAGGACATGTTAACGAGAGTTTCTCTGCATGCCAAAGACGAAGTCTCGCCAAATAATGATGTCATAATAATTCCAATTTTTCTACTGAAACGAAAAAAAAAAAACAATTATATTGCTTTAGGACTTCCATTAGGGAACATTATTTCTATCATATACTTTTATATGGTTGTAATAAATAATCGTAATAACAGCTATAAATAGTTAATTATATGTTTTATAAAATTATATATGATTATTACATTTTCCCAACTTGCCGTTGTCATTTACCTTATATAGGGGGTTGAAAGTCAATCCTAGATTTTGTGATCTGCTGAATTGATTCAAGAATAAGTTTGAAATTTTCTTTCTCAACTTTTTCGAGGGTGTAAAGTGATTCATGCAATTAACTATTACTATTATTGCTTCTACTAATTAAGTAATTAGAGGCTTTTAAGATATGTAAGCTCTATAGCTCATTTTCTACTTGACTTAATAGTTTTTTTAGAAGAGGATGTTTCTATCATTTATTTTTAAATCTAATTATCTTAATCAATTTTAATTTAATCTAACTTTTAATATTTTGATCTTTTGTGGTTTCCTGAGCACAATTAAAAAGGGGGAAAACAACGTTCATGGATTTAGTGAATTAGTTTGTTTATAACCCTGCAGCTATTTAGCGATGTGCAGAGTCGCCTAATGCGAGTGTTAAATATATTTCATCTTAAATTGAAAACCTGTCTGCCAAGTCAAAGCATGTAAATTGAAATGTTTGCTGATATTGATGTAAAACTTTGTGCAACTCTGTTTAATGACTGGTGTTGCATTTTATGGCAGTTGGTCTCATAATTCAAAATCTATATTGTCATTTTGTTTTGCGTAAGTAAATCCACCAAATGCACATGTATACCTGTATTCGCTCATACATTGAACGCTTGTCAAAAGCTTGATCGCTTGTCTACACAAACTAACACATATACATACACAAACCCATACACAGAGGCAATATCAGTATGAATTTACTGTCAATTTTGATTTATTTTTCCTTATACAGTAAATTGTACGGTTTACTGTATAGACCGCTTCATGCATCTGTACATTTGCTGTATCTCTACATACTTGGATAATAATTTATTATGAATAATTGCATATCGTTTATTTTAATGATTAATGACTGTGAATTGAGGTTATTGATGATAATAACATTTTTACATAAAATCGTTTGCTCTCTTTCTTTTACTGCCTCGATTTGACTATTAATCGAATTTGAAATTTGTTGTCATAACAACTGTGATTAAAAATAAAAAAAATCAATCAAGAAAGATTGATTTAAAATAATTTCAACCGTTTTAGCAGAAGTGTATTTAACAGTTGATTGTACAAATCAACTTCTGTTAAATTTATTAATAATAAATATTATTAAATGTTTCTAAAAATTCTAAGTTGTGAGACCAATGATCGTAATTTGTATACAAAATATAATTTAATTCTATAAAACGATGATAACCAAAGCTAATTTAAATTAACATACCTAATTACTGTTCTACCCTGTAGTTTGTGGTTTACTAACTTCATTAATGAGGTTTTGTACCCACCTTTGCGTAACTAAAACGTTTTAAATAAAAATTTTCTCCATCTATAATCTGAAGCCTTATAAAACAACGTAAATCACTATTAGATTTGTATTCTTTTACCGACTCGTAAGGTCGTAATGTGTTGGTAACACTTACAATTTTAAACAACGTATCGTAAATATTGTTACTATATAATAAACCGACCGATCAAATCAGAAAACTTCGCAAATTAAAAAAGAACCTTGAAGAACATTTCAAAACATTCTATCCACAATTTGAAATAATAATAAATACAAGATGTCAAATGAACACATCAGATAAATGTTTTCCGAATTCCAGCACTTCCGATCGTCCAACTGGCAAGCCCACAATTAAAAGGTAATAATGCGATTTCTGTATATTTGATGAAATATTAATTTTAAAACGTTTATAACTTTTTCTTGTTTTTACTACATTTATGAATCAATGTGCGTATAAAAGTGAAACAATGTAAATTGAAAAATAATTTATAATTATTTGTATCTTAATTATTTTAGTCTTTACACGAAAAGATCGGTTATTATTGCTTCGATAACAAATGCTTAAGACAAATAAGTAATTAGAACTTTTTAAAGTCAGCAAATTATTTTTCTATTAAATATATGTATTTAAATTATTAATAATCAAGTAAAAAGCGGCAAAGGAAGACAAAAATCATAAGTTAAACAAGACAGAATATTGGAAATTGTTCTGTGTACTCCACACATGAAATAATAAAATGACTGGTAGTGACTATACAAAATTCACCTCGAGTCGAATATAGCTTTCTTACTTGCTTTGTTTCATTTAAATTTTAAGTTTTATCTTATCTTAACATCAAAAATTCAAAAATAAACAAATTATAACATTAGATATAAATAATTAATAATGAATAATTATACAGATTTAATTAAATCATCAGAAGTTTTCTCTATAAGTTATTTTCTATTGTTACATGTTTTAAAATATATTGCATTCATAGACTAGCTCTGTATGTTGCGCTCAAAAATCAGTTCATAATTAATGATAATTTATTATAAATAGGAGTTAACATCGGAAAAAGTAATTAATTATAAATGGCTGTATGCTTTTTCAGCCTTTATTACACTGATGTAGACAAATCCAGACACTGACTTGCAACTTTTTATAAAGTTGAAATGGAATAATTAATTAAAATATTTCATTTTTATGATGTAATAT
The DNA here is from genome assembly GCA_000671755.1 of Glossina brevipalpis. Lineage (NCBI taxonomy): Eukaryota > Metazoa > Arthropoda > Insecta > Diptera > Glossinidae > Glossina > Glossina brevipalpis. Next base: position 5,772,175 of record KK351011.1, on the reverse strand, counting down.
TAAGGAATCTTCATAAATCTGTCATTGCGTCAATTATTGGAGTATTTTAATTTTAACATATTTAGACTATTTATTTATGCGTTTATTTACACACATGAAGTTTAATTTAGTTACAATGAAGTAGAAGCTGACTTGAATAATAATATACACGTAAACAAAAACAAATCTTACCTTAAATATTTAGACTTCACTTTCATAAATTATGTAAAATAAAAACTTAAACTAAAACAAGGTAGAATATTATGTTCGGCTGTGCCGAATTTTTTATACCCACTATGTTTACCTTAAAGAAAGGGGGGAAAACCTACATATTAATGGTTGGAAGATTCTTACTATTTTCATGGAGTAGAGTGGAAATTTTTATTATATAGTCTATGAGTAATGAACAAAACATCCAGAAAACAGAGGTGTTCTCAGCTAATTTTATACTGTAGACGGGGCCTGTGACCAATTTGGCAAACTTTCAATACCAACCTATGTGCAAGAACTCCCAATGTTTCCGCCAAATTTGAAGTCGCTATCTTCGTCTTTGCTGGGTGTTCAAACAAATTGACAAAATACATACTGCGATGGTGGATATAAAAATTAGTTTAAGTATAAACATCGGAAAGAAAAACAGGGTCGATTTGATAGTTTTTACCGGTTGATATTAGATTACGAACATCATGTAGAATTTTACAGTAATAAATTATAAATAACTAAAGCTTTTCTGAGGAATATGAGGTATTGACTGCACAAATTTATAAATATCGGTTAATAATTCCTGAGATTAAGTAAGAAAATTTCGTTTATCACCAATAATTTCAAGTCAACCGCCTCTCTAATATTTCAACGTCTTTTTTGTCTAATAATGTGTCTGGGTCCTCAAAACGCACTTCAGTTTCCGCAATGACCTCATCATTTCGTTCAAATCTGTTCCAGTTTTGTGAATTGAAAGCAAATAATAGACGCTGACAGCAGGCTTGGGCAATATGAGTGACACACTGTACTCGTTTCGTTGTGAATAAAGACGATAGTCATTTGGAAAATAGTCTTTTCATATCCAAACTTTCATGCTAAACAGAGTTCCGATATTTTTACGATATTAGCTATTGCTTTCAGCTTTACTTGTCGTTTCTGAAGAATAATTATCATGTGTAACCATTTTAATAGAGGAAAGCTTGATCAATGTCCGTAAAGTCTCATTTAAAATCAACAACATACGAACAGATTTTTGTTTTCAAAGGCAAGAGGTGCCACAAATTTTTTCAAGTCAATGCAGAGTTTGACGGACATTTTTCCCCATCAAAAAGCAATGTTTAATCAACGCAAGAGACTCGACTTTTTCTATTGTTCTAAAGATGAAAAAAGTAGCATCGTTAAAACCATTGTGACTCAAATGATCGAAATGTCATGATATTTGAACAATCGTCGTTCAAGCGTTGACACTTTTCTAAAAATAGTAAGTGTTTTTGTTAGAGACGAAACCCTCTGTTATTCTCGGGAACTATTGATGGACGTGCTAATTAGAGTATTTCTCATTCCACAGCAACTAAATAAAATTACAAAATTTATTAAGGTAGATTTTGTTTATAGGATATGTGAGCGATTTTCCTTAATATTTTCATAATCCTACGTTCGATTTAATCAAATTTCCTTCGTAAAAACATTCTTTTGTAAATTGTAATTAAAGTTGCGCAACAACCATTAGACTGTTATTACAAAAATTCGAAAACTGTTATTGCAGAAATTCGATCAAAAAAACAGCAGGAATTATCTTAAAAGTTTATCTTTCTGTTCTTTCATCACAAATTTCGTATTTGGAAAATCTACCATTTAGATATTTTCTCTTATTCCATTTCCTCAAAAATTTCGCGTGAGAGCTTGCCGTTTGTCCTCTGTATTGTCAAAGAAAGAAGAGGGATTGACACATTCTGAATTGCTCTCAGCTTCATATCCGTTCAACACCAGCCTCTTGAAACTATCCTGACGAGCTATTAATATATTAGAGAAGTTGAAAATTAACAAAAAAACACTAAGACAATCATTTTTAACAGGAATTCATTTGAAATATCATTTTTGCGGCTCTTAGAGGCGATCTTGAACTCTTTAGAAATAGATTTGTTTCAAACGATGAACATGTTTCCTGGCATTCTGGAAAATTCGTAGCTTCTAAAAAACCTAATAAAAGAACTTCTGGTCTTAAAAATTTACACTCGTAACTTGTCATTATGCTTTTCTAAACAGATGTATATTTTCTTATTTTCGCCTAATTTATTACACAAGAAAAAGACCTTATGTTTGATGCTATTGAGCGAAAAGTACTTTACATCGCAATCAGTGTATATCGAAAAATTAAAATTTATGCATTCATGCAAATCATTCTTATGTTCACAAAATAAACATTTTATTAAATTTACGATTTATATAACAATAATATCGACAAACTTTTTGTTTACTATTTCAATGTATTATGTTAATAGGGTACAAAAAGAAATGTCTTTGTATATATGAAGCGATGAACAAATTAGCGTTCATAATAAAGTACGAAATAGCGCATATCGTGTGGGCACCTTTGTTGTATATATTTGTAATAAATTAGTGCGATTTTTGGATGTTTTCATAAATATTAATTTATTATCATTAAGCTTAACAAATTTTGTGACAATTTTTTGATTGTTTTTTTTTCGATAATGTATATATAAATTTCTATTTTTGTTGAAAACTGTTGAAATCTAAATTTATTAGATTTCACTTCTGGTATATTAAAATAAATTTGGAATATATTAACTGATTGTGTCATGAGGTTTAAAATCGCTCACATTATTTGTTGAGAAAGAATCGCATATCATGGCTTCTGATTGCACGAACAAATGCATTCAGCCTTGCCTGATATAGGCCGTGTTTAGCTAAGTAACACAAAATAGCATTTATGTGTCTATCTTTTCCTAACTTTTGAGGACATTGTGGATGATACATGTATGTACGGCTTTGAAATTTTTCAATGTTCAGGTTTGGCATTTTTCGGTTTTTTTTAAAGTCTATTTGATTTTTCGTTGGTCTTGTTTAGATGCAACGTTACGTTTACGTGTAAGTTGTCGTTTTCACTGCTCATGACTTAAGCATTGTCCATTCAGTAGGTGTAGAATGTAAGCCATAACATACTGACGTAACGGATAAACGCATTGCGATTTAGCATATTAATATAACGCATTGCTGTATTAAACTTGAAAATGTTTTCTTCAGAGCGCTCTTCAATATTTTTATGATTATTTGAACTAACACGCTTGCTAATATAATTTCAAAATTTGACAGTCCTCCAAAAGGTAGGATCTGTGCTGGCTTCGGAAGTGATCAAATGATGAATCAAAGGTACTAACTGGCTGAAGGTTAATCTTGTTGCCAGTGAGAGGAATCAGGCATTCTACTGCTCTTGTCTACGTGGAGTTCTCAATAGTCCTAAGGGGGAAAACCAGTGTAATATTTTTATAGTAAGAATTAACTTTCTCTATTTTTCAAAACGGTACGGGGAATAACTCCAACAATTTTCGTTTTTGTATTCAAATTTTTTGTAATACCTTTAGGATGATCTTCTTTAGCGACATGAGGGACGCATTTTTGATAAGTTTATTGAAATTTTTTTATTACCAAAAGTTGTCGATACATTGGACAAAAATTGGCTAATTGGTGCTGTTAGTAAACCATTCAATCATAAAGATTTGTGTGCAGCAGCCACCAAACCCTCAGTAATAGAAAGAGCTACAACAGGTTGTTTTTGGGATCTTCGATGTGCTTGGGATTTAAGAATATATTACCCTGGAGGAAGGCATTATTCACATCTATTTGATTTATATTAAGGTCGCGCAGTACAGCAAGGCTGAATAGCAAAGTTATCGAAGAGTATTTTACAACCAGAAAAAATGATAGTCAACCCCACATTGTTGAGTTGTTTGACATAATTATATCAAATCTCTTATGTGGATGATTTTTCGTCGCACATATGAGCTGATACACTTGACCCAAAGAATCATTTGGTTCCGTTCATGCTATCTGGTTTAGGTAAACCAATCACGGCTTTGACTTTTTCCATTGAATTCATGTTGACAATGTGGCCAAATTATAACAATTATTATATTTTTATTTCTTGGATTTCTTCATTTGCGTTGAAAAGGCAGAATCGCAATAATTTTGAGTTACATGCATCGCCAATTATCTTGTTTCCTGAACTCTGAATTTTTAGGCTTACATTCTCATTGTGAGACTAGCGAATAAAATGTATGCATCGGCATAAGAAAAATTCTTTAGCTTAGTATTTCCCATATTTCGTCAAATCAGTTCCGTTTTCGCCTGGGTAAGTTTTTCTTCTTTAGCTCCATCTCCTTTTACGGCCTTCGATAGGTTTTCACTTGGAGATAAACCTCTACCGAAAATTTCCTATCCCAAAATTTTTCACTTCCTAGCATTTTTCCAATAGAACTGTTACATGATGACGTTTTTAATTTTTGAAAAATATTTTTTATATTCCAAAAAACTTTTACAAATTTACAAATTCGTAAGCTCAAAAAGAAAAACACCATATTTCCTTCATTAGCATCCTTTAATTGTTCTGACTCTTAGAGTTGTCATTAGGTATTTCCTCTTCTCCTCTGCAAAATTCTTCCAATGGAATTTTTGTACCGATGGTAATGACTCCATTGCAAATTATCAGAACGGAATCAAAGATATTATTTCCATTCCAAAGTGATTTCAGGTGATGAACTGTTCGCCATGTTCTAATGAAATCCTTTCATGTGTTCTCATATTGTATGCTAATGAACTCTATGGTACCATATCATGAGTCTTTAACCTTTCCCTAACAATTTGAAGTTTCCTTCACCAAAGTAGACAATTTTTCGAATTGCAATTTACAAAAGTAGTAATAGAAAAAAGGATAATAAATTGAGTGTCAATTTGAGTGTTCTAACGAAATTGTTCGAGCATATCAGTATTCGCTATTAAATCGTCTATTTCTCGCAGACGGATGTCGCATGCAGTGGTTGCAGTAAGACTTTCGATCGAATTAATCACAAGTTTCTTCATTTTTCAACGGTAACGATTCTTCTTAGCCAGGTTATTACGGACATCCGTTTCAAAGAATTAAGATAAAATACTTGGACTTTCATTTGTCCTTTAGATTCTATATTTATTCGTATTCCAGGAAACTGGTTTACAATCATGAGATTATTGAATAATTTTTAAGAATGATAAACACGACAATGCAGCGATTTGGCAGCCCATTCAAACCGATTCTACATATAATTATTCTATGACCAACTGTCCTATCAGTCACTCAGAGATAGTGACTAAACTATTCCCAAAGTTTATGTTATGTGTAACCACTGCTGCCCTCACAAACACTACTCAACTCTTTCGCTGCCGTAATGCAACTAAAGGGATGAATTCTGTAAAGCGCTTCTGTAGTTGCTGCTTCTAATGCTATACCGTCGCATGATGAATATGAGCATTGTTTACACATTATGACTCTATACATGATTGCTATAATTTTTTTATGTGTGGGTACGATGTGAGTTTGGGTAACTTTAATATATGTGTGTGTATAGTGTTTAACAATAAGAATGATATATGTGTATATATTAATATTTGCTTAGTAATGAGAATTTACTACGATATTAGATTAGTAAGATCAATGTATTTGTGTTTGGATGCGAGCATAGTAAGAAGATGTTTATATATATGGGTTTAAAAATGTGAACTTAGTAATAAGCGTAGCACCAAGAGTCTATTATGATATTTTAGTTTAACAACATCATGTGTGCGTGCCTAAAAGGAAGTACTTCTAAATGTTTGCTTAGCAAAAAGATTTCTGTAACAATGTGTATGTATGTGTGCACCTGAGGATTATATACAATATATAATAATAAAAATATATTTGTAGAAAGATAAGAAATGTTTCAAGTTAACAGGAAAACAAAAGAAATTCTCCACAACAATTCAACTTGTGAATACTAAGTATGGCATATATAAATATATATATACACATATATATATAAATAAATATATAAATAAATAATATATATATATATATATATATATATATATATATATATATATATATATATATATATACAATATTCAAATAAACAATACAAAAACGAAGGAATATATACGAAAGAAATGAAGGATATCTACAAAACGAATGAAGTATTTCGGTTCGAAGAGAAATTTCAAAAGAAATGTAATAAAACAACTTGATTTAGTAAATACGTGTATTTATTATACAAATGGATGCTGCAAATTTGTAAAAAAAATGGAGTGCTTTAACGTAAAAAGAAAAACAAAGGAATGTCCAACAGTAATTAAACGCAGTGAATGGAGAAAAATGAGAAATTTGGTATGGGCGCCTTGGTGAGGTCAAACTTCTAAATGCAAAACATAGCAGATAGACAAACGGCCTAATCAAGGTAATATCTTTAGCAAAGGTGCATAGTACTTTAGATGGCAGATGACAAATTGATTACGATTAGCGCATGGGTGAGAGAGAGTACGGAGAGATACGAGCTAACATAGATTTTAAAACCAAAACGGAATGCTTCCTTACAAAGTTCATTTTTTTCTACTTTCTTTCGTATCTAGTTTTTCTGGTTTTCAAAATGATCTTTTAACTACTTCCGTCCGGGCGAATTTCCAGCTACGTCAGGGATCCTTCAAAGCAGGCGTTTACGACCTATCCTCCCTGCCGTCAAAACAAATTTTTTATGTATGCTGACAAAATAAAATTGCGCTGCTTTTTAATTCCACACCTAGTACAAATCTTAAAAAGATTTAGTTACAGTGGATTCATTTAATCTTATAACATTAAAAATATATAAGAAACAATTACCATAACTGAGTAAACTGGAGAAAGTTGATTTGTTCTTTGGTTTACGTACGCTGTCTGATAAGCTTCGGTTTAGCTTATATACTGAACAAATAAAAGTACATATGTGCGTCAGTTTCGTTGTCAGTGTATGATAGCAACTTTTTACTTAGGACATACGGCTTTGAGGTCTTAAGTATTCATATGCTAGCTTTATGAAATGAGATAAGCTTCCCTGTGTGTGTGTGTGTTCTCATTCTTCTTCAAGCATTTAATTATGAATGATTTAACAGATTTCAAGTTAGGGTTTAGGGTTTCCTTTCTAAAGATCTCAATAATGTCTGTAATTTCATCTCAATACTGTCTCTAATCTCTATATCAGATTCTTTAAATACTTTACTTAATGTTAGTCTTAAGCGCATTTGCATTAACGTGTCATACGGCCCATTACTGCATTTAATAAGTTCAGTGCGATCAGTTGCAAAGTTTTTGTACATTTGCGTTGATTCAGTGATACACATTTATCTCCAGTGAGATATACATAAGTAAGAAAATAAATTGTTGTTAAGTTGTGTAACTACATATTAGTTGCTATCAAATCGAATAAATTCGTTAATATCATAGTATCTTCTAGTTTATCTAGTTTATATTTGTTCTTTATACCTCGTTTTGAGAAAAGTCGAATGTGTTTTATATCTGAAAAATTTTCTCACAATTAGAGCTCACAACTTCGCTCACAAGTTTTCGTAAAAGAATCAATTTAAGTGAACATTGATTAAAACCTTATTTTGCACTGACATTTTACTCGGAATTATTTTTGGCGATACTGTGATATAACTTTCCTGGTGTAACGGTTCCTTTATTAATGATTCATTAATTTAAAGAACAAAAGGGAAGAAATCTTTTTTAGTTTTTCTATTGCGTTTAATTTGAAATGATTAATGACTGTCAGTGTCAAACTTATTGTTAATATATATAACATTGTTCTCCAAAGTACCAAGTTTTCACACGATCCTATCACATTGGCAAGGCACCGAAAAGCAACGAACCATAGAAAATTAACTTTGAAAGGCGCAGACGCTCGTTGTATTCAGTTTCATTCAGTTTCGTTTATCCTTTTGGTTATTTAAAGAAGAAAAAAAGTCATATTTGCTGCTAAGCTACGCATAAGATATTAAATGTGTCTTATTATTTTCTTATATGTCAACATAAATATTCTTTATATTCTTTATAGATTTAGAAATGAACAGCCAACCAACAACTAACTAAACGATCAACCGACTAAACAAACCGTCGGATAGCACAACAACAACAATCTAAAAAATTTTGTATAGTCGACAGACTATTGCTGCTTAAGTTCGAGTTGGACTGCTATGAGATCGCAACTCTCAAAATAATAACAATAATAATGAATGTAATAAATGTGAACATGAGAGAGAGATGGAAATCTTAAAACAGCATACAGACACAACAAAGACCTGACACGAAGAAATTGAAACAAATCTTAAGGGAAAAGGGAAAGGAAAATTATTGTTTTTTCAGTGTTAAAACTTTTTTACTTCAAATGTCTAAAAGAAAAATAAAACACTAACAATTGTGGCTTGGTTGCCTGACTAACTGTCGGAGCTCTCAAAATGGTAGCTGTTTGTTGAGTACATGGAGTAAACGTGTGCGTGAGTGTGTGCATTCATGTGTATGTGTACGCTTTCAGTTATTATAATCACATAAAATAAAAAGCGAAGCCATCCGACATTTTAATGGCCAACATAAATTGTAATATTAAATCGAGCTGTCATGTCGTTTGGCTCGTTTACGCCGCTTACGAACTAAACTGAGAGCAAACAGCCAACCAAACAACCATTTAACCACCACACAAACAACTAAAAAACTTTTATTCATTTATTTTGAACACTTAAAAATACGGATGAATATCTTATGCACAGTATGTCGTACATGTTTGTGTGTGTTGTGTTATCTTCTCGCTTCGCTCCACACCCCGCACTTTATCCCATCAACGAACGCGTTTACTTACTACATTTGTCTGTAGTTGCTACATATGTATGCACGTATGTATATTTAACGGATATGTTGTCACTAGGTAGTCAAAAGTTATGGTAGCGCCCATGACGTTGCTCCCTGTTTATGCTAACGTTGTGCCAACTTAACCAACAAAACAACAGAAGCCGCAGCAGCTTTTCTACCATCACCGTCAGTATTTTATATAAGTTGTGTGCTCTTGTAGAAAAGAGAGATAGTTGTTGTTGTTCTCGTTTCTACTATTTTGTCTTTTTTCCTTTTCTTTTCGTTCGGCTGACTGCGTTGGCGCTGTTGCCTTTGTCGGCTTTCCTTTACTTCTTACTCCAAAGACAGCATATGTGTGATTGAGGATGAAGTTTTAAGGCGCTTAAAAACGATTTAAGCAAAAAGCGGCAGAAAAAAGCGACGATTCAGCAAATGGTTATATAAAATTATTTGCGAGTGTAAATCGGTATATAGTTGCAAAGCTTGATATAAAAAAACTGCAAAAAACTTGCTCTTTAAGTTTTAATAAATCGATTTATCAACAATTCAACAAGATCTCAGCTAACTAATTTCGATCTGCAGTATATTTTAATCTCTGTTATATACAATGTTAATATTTTTTCTTTTACAATTCTATGAGGTCTTAAATTAAATGGCTATTTGTACTTCTGTATAGTATCAAGTGCAAAACCTTAGTTGTCTGTTACGTTTTGTCTCTATTGTTTTCTTAGTTTACTGTCTTGCAAGACAGAAAGTTAAAACGGCCCGGCCGCGAATTCTTGTTTTGTTTACCTTTATTTCCATTACCCGTGTTTATGTTACATGAATCAGTCAACATTTTTTCAATTCTTGAACCTTGACATTTCTTATTTCAAAAGGCCAACGCTGGTCGATTTATAAACGTGCAGACTGCGTCGCGTAATAGAAATGAAAACGCAGGATCTTATAATAAACTAATCGTTTTCGGTCAGGCGGAACATTAAGTTTGCAAATGAAATCACAAAAAGGAACTTTCACCTTTCTTAACGCAATTCAAAACTGAGAAATTAGAATGGATTCGCTTATGCAGAGGAGGTTTCATAAGCAGATATTCTTCGAAAATTTGGTTTTCTGTCCAGAACTTTCGTTAAGTATTACTTTAGCAGAACGGTCCCAGCTTCAGCTAATGAAGTCAGTGTCACATGTTTACTTCGATCTGCATTTCTTAGATCAGCGACAGCGCATCTCTGACAGAATTCTACACATCTTCTCACCCCATCATATGTACTGTCGAATCTTCCCTTTTAAAAGGCTCAACAATGTATGAAATATGGGCGATTGTTTCCTGCCTATTAAAGTATCGTAGTCAAATCGGTGCAAAAATTTCTGATCATTGAATTCAATTCTACCATGCTTCTTTTTTACTGGACGCGGTCTAATGCAGGTGTCGATCATTCTTTCGTGTCTGCTGAGGCGCCTAATATTTTGCTGAAGCTAAGTTTCTATTTAGATCCTTTTTCTTTATTCGTCGTGTCTTACATAAACTAAACATACGTAAAATATGCCCTCAGGCTAGCGTTGCATAGGTGAAGGCTCATTAATAATCGGCGCCCTCTATGAGTTGGAATATCTTTACCAAATAAAAGCTCCTGTTACTTCTGAAGTGCTAAGATGAGAAAATATTTTCATAACTCCGCCCTCCTTCCCACTGCCTGTCGTCGACTAACACCGCATCATTTAATACCATCGCGACATCGGAGTAATCATAGCCATTCCGAAACTTCTCAAAGTGCTGATCCCAACACTCAGAAAAGATAAACTTTGCAGGGTAACGCAACAATACAAGTCGTGCTTGGCTGACAAAATTTTGATCTATATAGATGTAGGCTAAACTGTGCTCAGCTGAAGCCACTCTTGTATTTGGATTTGCCTTACATCCGGAAACCCATCCAAAACTGTCTTATCTTAAGACTTTTTGGAAAGAAAGAAAGAACATCGCCATAGCTCAACTTCAACCATGTTCTCAGTTAACATCCTATTTCTCAGTACCATAAAAATTAACTAAATAGAGAGAGCAGCTTACGTAACCTCCGTAGTAAAGAATTCTTTGTTATTAAGAAAAGCAGTACTTCTTCTAGTGTATTCCTTTGGCGATCCCTTGTAAAAATACTGCTCCTAGACCATGCAACCTTATCGACGAAGTGCTTTAGAATTTGAACTCAACTCTATCCTCGTCTTGAAAAAAAAGGAATGAAACTGTAATTGGAAAATGTAATATCTCATCTTACGTCCGCTAGAGAACAGGAATGGGAACTCTACTGGCGATATCTTATGAGTGATATCACGATCCACATTTCTAGTGGCAACCACGAAGAAGTGAAGGTTTCGGTACATCTATGCTCTGGGCAAGTAGTATTTTCCATCATTTCAGATGATGCTGTTTGTATGCACGCTATTTGATTGTATGCTGTGGTTGTGTGCGGAAGAATCTATAATCTCGCATCGAACTGAAAGCCTAAATACATGATTGTAGTCACCGCGGTTATTTCATAATCGTCTATTTGCTCGTCATTAAGACGTCTTTCTTTCTATACCTCCATGTGAGACACATTGCGCATAAAACAAGCTCTAGTCTTTTACAACGAAGGTTTCCAGCATCAAAATTTTTATATAATTGCTGTACACCACGTATATGTACGATTCTAAGAAAGTAGGAAAGTATCAAAAGCTGTTTTAAGCTATTTCCCACTAATATCGTAGAAGCAAGCGTGAACTCGAAATTCATTCCGCTGTATCTGCCACTATGTTTTCAACGGATGCTTCAAGATTTATTTCAACATTTCCACAAATTTCCTATAAAATGTGGAATTTCGTTTAGAGTTCTTCATGGTGAACGACAGAAACATAAACATTTTCTATGAAATGTGTCAGCAATTAGTTAATAAATACAAGTTGACAATTAAATCTGTCGCCGTAAATTTATAGCAAACTGTTAAATGTGGCACGACATAAAAAATTATAAAATATTTTCTATAGTGATAGCGTAACTAGCCGGACACCGATGAAAGAAGCGAACGTTTTAATTATAGCCATAAAAATTAAATTTTATATGCATGTACAAACTTGTCGGATTAGAATGTGTTAAAAAAAATATTTATATATAAACATTGGATATATACATAAATTTACCTTAATTTAGGAATGTAAGAATTTTTTCATAAATATTGTTTTATTTTGCGAATGGTTTATACAGTAAGTTTCATTCAACAATTACGACTACAAAAAATTAAAATAATTAAAGTTAGAGCAACTTATCATCTGACGGAAATAAAGCCATACTGCCTGAAATCTTGTGCATAACTATTCTAGAATAATGTACCCAAAACGCTGAATCACTATGACAAACACCAACTTCGCTTAGCTCTTTTTCCTTTAAATGCAACAATTCCTAAGAATTTATAAAAATATAGATCAATATAATGAAAAGACTGTAACACTCAGAGAATTATTGTGAAAATTGGACCCTTTTGTTAATTGCTAAAGATTTTTTTTCGCTCCTTATGAACATTTTATAAACTTATTGTGTATTATTCCTCTATATTTATGTTCAAAATTTATAATTTTCTTGAGTATATATCAAAATTTATTTATAAGTCATATGCACACAAATTCAATATTTTATTGCCACAATAGAAGACTTCTGTAGCGGATACATTTATAGAATCAATCTCAGGGTAGTGAAGGGCGTTGGATGATCGACTAGCTAAACTAATTTTTGTGTCTTTATCCTAAAAATGTTTTCGAATGTAAACATTTTAAATGTCCACCAACGTTCCTATTATTTAAAAATTGTATCAAAGTATTTATTTTTCATGCTTTAATGCTATATGCGTGGGTTGTTCAGTCACTCAGTGCCAGTGACAAGACACTCAACTTCGGTCGGTTTAAAATAATATTTTGAATGTTGTATTTTGAAAAATTAATTATAATGATGGTGTTCATTTGTCTGGTCTTTTTGTTGGACCTGTCACTGTTTGCTGCTACTCTTAATCTGATGTAAAATTTAATTTATTTCAGTATTTCAGTGTTTGGCTTAAAAATATTAATGAATTCAAGTTTCTTTATTTTTCGTGAAAGAGTATTTTAATGACAAAATATATTCTTGAAAAAGAGTATTTCTTTTGAATTTTTTATTAACCTAAACGAATTTGAATTTTTAATTTATTTGTATTAATTAACGGAATAATTTTTATTATTACGCTACATTTAGAATGTAATTGAGACATAAAATATTTTTTTTTTATATTATGTTGAAATAATTACATACAAATTTCATGATTGTTTGCGAAACATTTAAGTACATCGTGTAGATAGATAATATATTTTTTAACACAAAAGGGGTGGAAACGTATTTTATACTTAAAAAATTACAACACGCTACTAGGAGGAATTTCTTTTTAGATTATGACGGTACCATATAGAAAACCTATACAAAAAAAAAATTTAGAAAATCATGTTATCTAAACACATACATTAGTGTTGCGTGTTAAAGAGTTTAAAAATTATTTTTTTACTTGAAAGAAAAGCAAAATTACTCACCGTAAGTATTCAGTGCTGTACAAACTGTTTAAACAATTCACTTAATTCATGACTTAATATATAATTTAATACAATAAAAAAGCAAAAAAAGAAGTAAGAAAATGTATTTACCTTTGGAGAACTCGGAATAAATTTGTCTCCTTAAGCAAATGCACAATTTTTTTAGATAGAAAGTGTATTAGTAAAATATTTCCCCAATGTAAATATCAACTTGTCTAGTCAAGGCCTCTCTAAAATTTGATTCCGATACGTAAATCCCTACATGGCAAATATTGAAATCTTTGAGAATTTCAAAAAAGACAGGCGAAGCGTCTAAGAATACGATGAAATATGTTACAATCTATCTTAATGTTACAATCTGTATGATTACGTTGATATAACTTATTCTTGGTGGAAGTAGAAAATTTTCCGTTATTTGACAAGAAAGTGATTGACTGAGTAATTTACAATTATCTTTTTAGAATAGAAATTATTTGATGAACTCTCGTTTTCCCATTGCGCTGTATAACAGACGCTTATATTTAAATGATCGCTAATAGTAGAAACATACGACCCTGAGTTTACAATTTAAAATTTTTACAATATACATGATCGTGCTTCATTACGATATATAGACGATATTAGTTTTAGTTTAGTTAAGGTGAAGATTTTGATAACTAAAAATGGTTAATTAATCAAAAATAATAACCAATCTTGGATTTATGGCTTACGTCTAGAATATGAAAACATCCGGAATGTATCAAAATGAATGAAAAAATTGTGTTTAAAAGCGCTCGGAAACGCTCTACTCGAGAAAACTTGATATGATTTAATACAATTTAACGAATTGTAGAACAATTACATTCAATCAGAATGAAATTTTTTATTTTCAAGACACCTTTCGGAAACATTGCCTATGGATAACCTTTTTCGTCGATTTTTTCATCTTTAAAGATATTTGTAAGAGTAATGACTTATCATTCCGAAAGAAGCCGTTCATACCTTCACTAATTATATTTTCACCTTTTTTGGTACTTTAAGAGAAAAGAACTTTGAAAATATATATTAGTTTTTGAAAAAACTGATTGACCATTGCGGGTAATATTTTCAAAAACGATAAAAGATATCATTAGAAGCTATTTGTTTATATCAGTTTTATGTCCATTTTTTGCTACATTCGTAGTAACTTAGTTACGAAAAAAGCAGCTTTAACTAAAATGGAATAAAAAAAGTCGTTTTCTTGGGTATAAAACTTTCACCTCTTATTGAATTTAATTTATTTTAAACGGTATTTAATTCATTTTTTATAACCGTCTTGACCTCATTTTTATAATAAATTTTATAATAAATAAGATGGCAAATATACCCAGTTTATTGTAAGAAACCGCTAGTAGAATGCTAATTAATGATTTTATAAATGACAATAAAATTCATAACACATAAATTATTGGTCTTGATGACATTAAACACGAATAAATATCTCATGAATATTTGTTTAATATAATTTATATTTTAATTATAAAAAGCAACAGCAACAGCAACTTCAATTTAGAATAATAAAAAAAGAAATAATTTAAGATGGATAGCGTCGATTTTTTTATTACCCAGTTCTACGTTGTATATGCATTCACATTTTACGAGAGCGAAAATTCCTTCCAGAAGTATATATCATTTATACTTTAGTGTACTATTCATTCGAGGTTTGTGTTAGATCTATGAAGTAAGTATCTTATATACAACAATTTTGTTGATAATTATATCCGATTTACGTCCGATTTATGTAGTTTAATACTTTAAAACGATAATTTTATTTATGCCTCTTAACTATGTATGTACTTTAAATGGTGTATATTTTACGCATTCGACAAATCCAATGTATTTTTATTTGCTTAGAAAGTATTTTAAATAGTCCTTATCTAAGTATATTTACCAAACAGAAAAAACCCAAGTGAGATCATGTTTGTACTGATTTTTAATATTGTCTTAATAATAAAATTTCATTTCGACATATTTACTGGACGTCACGAACAAAATGAAAATATTAACATGTCTCTGTCTTCCAAAGATAGGAAGGCGAAGAAAAAATTTTATTTGTCTACACGTTTTTTGCATTAATAAATGATTCATACGTGTACATGTGTGCGTTAGGTAATTTAACGGTGATAAATTATTAAATTATTACAATATTCACGCTCTACATGCATATGTAAAGCGTGCTGGTAAAATAATCATCCATTTGAGTGAACATTATATGTAGAGACAAAATAATGTCGTCCGCAGCTAAGGAGCATAAATTAGCGTCAATTACACTTTGACTTTTTGTATTGGGTTGTAAAACAATACAAGGAAATAAAAAATTCATCAGAGTAGTTATATATAAATTGGTTAAAATATAAGATTTATTTGATTTTGAGTATCAGATAAGGATATTTTTTCTTCAAATTTGAGTATTTTTATAAGCTTTTATTATATCCACTAAATGAGGTGTCGTAATGCGAATCATTACAATTATCATTCAATCCTAAGAAAACTGAACGCACTATCTTTTACTAGACATACACTACAAGTCGGCTATAATTCCATAATTCCGACTGCAATGTGTGTTTGATAGTAAAGTTTGCGCTATTTTCAAGAAGTCGTGCTTTAGAAAGTCCATTGTAATGTTATTGAAGCCTTTCTTTAATACAGAACACAATTGCATCTACAATATTGTAAAACCTGATTTATGGGATTTACTTTGCTCTAGTTTTCTAAAAGACTTCAAAGAACGTAAAAAAGCTAAGCTGCTTGATGTTGTATATCAAAATAATTTTCGTAATGACCGATATTGACTTGTAGGCGGTTTATTTGCAGTATCCAGATAACAAATCGATCAAGAGAGCGCATGTTGTAACACCATTACATGAAGCTGGTTTTTTTACTACTTTAAACTCTCACCGAATTCATACGATAAATTTCTTTCGAATAGGAGCATTCTTCGGCAGTCGTGAGGTCCGTGCGAGCAACGCCTTACTAACATATACTATCACACAATCTTGATAGAATGCTGCGTAATTTAAATATGTTTAAATCTTACAATGTGCTAAATGAAAGTTGGTCGAAAGGCGTTCTGAAATTTTTATTCAGATAAATTAATTCAACTTCGTATCATGAGTTAAATGTATTGACTTTGCTTGACTTACTAAAATATAATCGAAAGCAAAAAAAAATTGCAAAGTGCAGAGGAAATTTATAAGTCCTTCTTTCAATCAATCGAACTTTACATTTTAGGCCTGTTTAGGTTTTGTTCCTCCTAACCGATCTCTATTTTTTTTCCTGATCACTGTTTTTTTATGTTACATTTACAGACAAATGGCGCACTAGTATTTTAACTGGAATTTTTAAACGGTATTTAAGAATTGTGTATCTCGTTATGTAAAGACGACTTTTCTTATTATAAAGTACCTCCGTAATGGAAATAGGAAAATAGTTATTGAAAGTAAAACATATTCTACGAATTATAAATATTTTGTTTTAACTTCGAATAGAATGAAATATGGTCAAAGTAATAGAGCCTATCGGCGATTTTTTTTCAATTGTTCTATTCTCCTTAAATTCTGATAAACTATGAGACGGTTATCCCCTTCAAACTGATATTTACATAATCTTGCGCTATACAATCTTTGAGGTACAAACCGATATAAACTTTTTAAGAAAATGAGATCTGATCTGGCTGTATGTCCGTCCCGGTTCAGGTAATGTTGGTTTGAAACCTTGTAGAAATGCTTCCTAGAGCCACTTAAAAACCAACTTGAAAATTGCCATATTATATTATATTACAAAATTGAGGAGAAGTATGCTTTCTAAGCCCTTTGCTGTTTATTATAGTGTGATTAAAATGTTTAAACAAACAAAAAAAAATTAAAAAACAGAGTTTTCAATAAAGTAATTTTATTACTTCATTCTTACTACTAACACTATTTCTGTAAATTTCTGCCATGCGCAACCCTTCATCAAATTCTTTAATAACTTTCGCGATTAATTCCTGTTACTGCTGGTTAATTCGAATATATTCTAATCCCATTCGTGAGAATTCATTAACAATACTTAAGGTATTGCGAAAGGTGTATTATGTATCCTAAATGATATCGAAATAGCTTTAGTCAGTCACAAACTCCTTTATGCAAAATATTGGATTAATTAAACGATGAATGAATGAATGAATGGTTTAATATCAACGGAATTTTGACATTGATATTTTAATCAATTACAACCAATATTAATGTTGCTTCAGTAGATTAAATCCGCAACTGCTTGAGTATAAAAAACTTTAATTCAAACTTAAATAACCTAAATAATTAATATAATCAAATAAATATTACTCCCACGAGTTCAGTCCGTCTCTCCAAAACAATTTGTTATTCATATCTTTTCATGGGAACATTTATAGACAAGTGTTAAAAAATAATTGATTACATCGTCGTAGAGATAATTTATTTAATTTTATATTTACATATACATATTAAATATACATATATATATAAATTATCTGTACAAGTATATAGACATGTATATAAATTTAAATGATTTACTGATTATTAATGTCTCTAATCTTCAAGCAAAAAATAGGTAAAACATTTCAAGTAGATATTTCATAGAAAGATTGTGTTTAAAATATTATTTATTCTAAATAATATAATAAAAGCTTTTAATGGAGCTTGACGTGAATGGATGGATAATTTGCATAATTTGTTTTTAGTTTCTTTAGAGATTATTCAAAATGGTTTTTGCCTTTAAGCAAAATGTTTCATGTTTAATTATTAATTAGACAGACAATGAAATTCTTAAGATTAAAACGATAAATCTGTCAGATAAAAAGATAAAGAACAACAACATATGAACAAGTAATCGCAAATCTTGTCGGCTATAGCTTAACAGACACCCAATGTTAAAAATTGAAATAAAAAAATGAAAAAAAAAAAAATTATAAAATATAAACTAAAATAAATAAATAACTAAGATTTATATGTTAAGCCAACCGCATGCTTTGTTTGAATAAGTGAATGTATGCTTCTATGTAAAATATTACGTTTAGTTGAACAATAGCTTAAGATAGGTAAAAGGGCGATCAAGAGATAAGAAGGAGGGTAGCAGTTTCTTTTCTTGTGCATACAGATAATGAATAATAAACTCCACACCTATTTATCAGTTAAAAAGCCATAACTTTGTCAACATGTCAGATTTTTCAACAAAGCGTGACCACATATTGAATCTGGTACAAAGAAAAGAAACTCGCTATACAAATAAATATATGTGTGCGTGTGTAGATAGATGGACGAAAGGCTTTAATGTTTATTTAGGTATTGCAATATACAATATGCAAAATATCTTAAGGTATGGGTCAATTCATAAGAAATCCAACGTACGATGTAAATATGTGCATTACCATTGTCAAGGTAATTCAATAAGCGTCCTCCTCTCTATTGTATGCAATTTACCACATGAGAGGATGTAGAAAATAAACTTGGATTGCGAAGTGTCTGATGACACCACTACAATCATCGAATATCTTAATGCCTACGAATTCTCGTTATAAACGTGACGCAGAGAGGAATATATATAAATACATACACACAATATATATATATATATATATACTTACATATATATATATATGTATGTGTGTATGTATGTATGTATGTATGTATATTTTTATGTACACATATAATATGTTGTTAAACCCTCATCAGCACACAAAACTAAACTGAAATACGGGACAGAAGAGAGCAGAGCACAGAAAACAAAAGTAACGACATGTGGCCTAATCTTATCTTCATTTAAATGTCATCTATGAAACAATAAAACATAAATTATACCTTAAATACACACGAAATACAAATGTTTCACGTATAACCAACAATTCTTGCAGCAGACTCAGATAGACATACTTTGTCTTTTTACAATGCTCAGGCATTTATGTACGTTGTTGTCGTTCTTTTATTTTCTTGGCTTTTCGTACTGAAGTTTGGTGGGTTCTTTCACATATATATGTACATGCATGTATGCGTTCATATGTATGTGATTACACACGAATACATAACAAAATTTAAAAAAAAATAAAGAGTTGGCGTGCTACACAAAGGTAGCCCGCAAGTAGCACGAGTGGACATTATCAAAGATTCGCTTAAAGCTATACTTAGTTAATGGTCTGCCGGATTTTATGTATGCTGCTGCATGAAATTATTTCTGTGTTGATTACATTAAAAAACGTAATAATATATGTTTTATAGCTGCGTGCGTTATTTATTAATTTTGGTTTTAATTTTAAATACTGCTACGATAAAAGCTATAGAAATCTTTTTTTTTTTAACATTTCGATCTTTTATACATTTTTTAGTTCTTTTCGTAACGTAATTTCAATCAGGGCCTGTTAGCCCTTCTTTTCTGTATATTTTACAATCCAAACGGCGAGTCTGATAAACCCTATTCTTCAAGCATGTGTGGACAAGGAATGTAACTATGATACATATATATATTTGTCCATGGTCAAAAAGTGTACTATTTTCTTTACTAAATAATCGAAAAAAAAAATAGGTATAGACATGAAAATATGTTTCCAACTTTGTATCAGAGGCGGCTTCTTGTAGTATTATACAACAGAAAATTATAAATAATGAGCAGATTTTTTTAGAAGGATAATAATCTAATTTTGAATTATTGTACATTTCTGCAAATTGTTGCAGAAAGTTGCGCAATTAGTCAAAGACTGTTTGACACGGAAATATTTGTTATTCATTGGTAGTGTCGACGTATCTGTAAGAAACATACTAGGCCAGTCTTTTCATTCAAAATGTTTTGCGTGCAGTTTTTTGCCTTTTTACGGCAAACAGAATTTCATGTTTATTTTATTGCTGTAAATATGTGAAAAAAATTACATTGATTGTGCAAAAGAGAAGAAGCAAAATTTCAAAAAGAAATTCAGAAAGACCTACTTTAGCATATAAAAAATTATATTTGTTGCAAAAAAGTATACAAGTCAATAATGTCTTTATTGAAAATCATTAAAATTCGTTCGGTTTTATTTTATTTTTTTTTTTAAATAATTCGCTCCATTAATTTTGCTTATTCGTCTTAGCAAATATTATTTGTTATTCGCTCTATTAAAATATACTCGAGATTTTAAGCTATATTTATATTTTGGCATATTCTACCCATTAACAATACATATTGCTGTTAAATGTATTAATGCACACACACACACACACTTCTATGGTTAATATAAAGGCAAACACAGATTTATGTAAAATATGTAAATTTTTAATAACGATTTAATATGCAAAAGTCGTTTAATTATTTCGATATAAGGTATGAATATAATAACAAATTAAAAGCATGATTAAATTTTCTATAGGAAATACATTTTGAAAAGAAAGTCCATAGAGAGGTAAGAGTACAACAAAAAACAAATGAATATGCTTAGTCTAGAATATATTTTATACTAATAACTATGCATACGATTAAAGATATCCAAGATATGCAATGGTTATATAAAACAATTTTCAATAATATTGTATGCGGATCAATTATACTTAGAAATAATTTTAATTTCTAACTCCCTAATGTTAGATAACGATTCGAAGTTTATATTAGTCTTCTTAATGGACACAAAGTTCAGGTAGATTTTTATATTTTTTCGATGTTGCAACGTCATCAAGAAACTAAAACTTAGAAGGAATATTTTTAATGAAAAAAAAAGTATTGTTGACTTCTCACAATCTGTTGGACAAATAATATGAACGCTCGTTACAGTTTGTAGCTTTTTATAGTGCAGTATAGGCGTGTTTGTCCATGATTAATCCACATCCTACGGGTGCCACCTTTGAACGCTAGGCGAACAGAACCTTGATTATGGATACATACAAATGTATTTTATTTTTAATTTATAAATCGTGATAAGCAAAGCGAGAATTAATCTAAAAGCAATAGTTACATTTTCCTAAAACAATTCTTCGAGAACAGTTAAAGCCATAATTTGGACGTAACATAAGCTGGCCGATATATAGTTCCATAGTATAAATCACTTTATAGCTCATCATACTAGCAAAACTATATCTTTTAAGCTTTTGTAATGTGCACATCTTGTCATAGTCTTTTTGTCCGTAAGGCTAAACCTGATTTGACGTTTTAGATTTCTTCACAAAAAACTTTGTGTAGTCCTTGTTGCTTATCCCTTCATGTTTTTCAATGATGTGGAAAAACTTATTATGCCTTGCGTTTGCGATGTTTTCTATACGAGAACGAATTGTGTTTTTGCTGTTATTACTGTGATGTGATGACGTGATTATAATGCCTTAACAGAAATGCATAGAGTTAAAGTTCAAAATAAACACAAATGGAATAATAAACATTTGCTTTTGCTTATGCCCTCAGGTAATTTTATAAATATTGTATATATATTCAACTGAGCTTTTATACAAACACCAGAGCACTCACTAAAAAAATACAGATGACGTTTTTCCCGTCAAACGTGGTTGGTGAGTATTTGTTAGTGGGCGTTTTGCTGTATTTAAAATCAAGGCCTAAGGCTACCAACTTAACCACATGCCACTACTCTGTGATATTGTGGTTTTTAGAGAGTGGCAGTAAAAGTGTACATGTATGTAAATTACCTTAGCAGATACAGTTTGGTATTGCCTGACACATGTATATATATGTTGATGTTTTAGTTACCGTTAGTATTGCTGTTGCCACTCAATTACCATGAAGTTTTCAATCAAAATAAATGTCTATAATTATTTTGTTCTGCACTGAGTATTAACAAGTGAGTGAATTGGTGTAAACACTAGATGGGTTTGTTTGCAATTTCTCTATATATAAAATTGTGATATAAAAGTAACCATCCTTAGAAAAAGTTGACTTGTCTTCTTTTCTCATAGGTTTGTTTATTCCTTTTAGTCATGTGAACATAATTTAACCGGCCATTACATCCTATCTATAAATAATTTATGGGTACGAAAATATGTACTTACGCTGATTGTTTAATTTATATATTAGAATAATTTATATGTTTAGAATAACTAAGTTGACACCGAAGCTTGGCAACATGGATCTGCTAAAATTAGTTCCTCTTTCATAGATATTCATATTTTTTATTTAATTTTTGTACTAACTATCGAAGGCTGCTGGATTATCGCGTGACGGTGGTGTATTTACTTAGAATTAAATCATCCGTAAACTTTATAGTCCAACCGTGAAACAAGATGAGTTGTTGAGTCAAAAAGTGTTTCTTCTTTAACATATATAGCGTTAAGAATAAAACTCCGTATATCTTGACTGTTCTCTGCTCTGATTTTTTGAATAACATTGAAAATGCTATGCGTATAGTACTTCCATATATTCTACTTATCCGAACATTACGGACATTTTTTATATCTTCATATATACCTAATGAGTGGCAATTAGTTACTTTGTATTTTAAAGTTACTATAATTCCCACATTTTATCTGTTCCACCTGATATCTTATTACTTGTTGTGAATATAAACCGATGATTTTAATTACATCAACCATTTATTTAAGGCAAATGTCAATTCATTTGATCAACTTATCCCTACACACCAGAAATTTTTCATCCTCAACTTTTTCAAGCTGATAAACGACACATATACGATCAGTGATTATAGAGGTATTGGAATATTTAGTGCTTGACCAAGATTTGTTGAATGTCTGGTAGGACACACATTAATCCTCGAAGCAAATTCATTCGGTCGATATTATTATTCTCTCTTAAGTTCTTAGAGATAGCCACATTGGACCTATTCGTATGATTGTTAGCTGACGTACGAAAATCAAACTATTTCTATCATTGAACACTTTCAAAAATTTTCGTTGTACCGAAGTTATATCGACTTTATTAATCCTGCTCAAAAGCGGTTCTAATTTGCTTTTTGTCATCTTGTGAACACGGGCTATTAGTTAAGTATAAACATGACAATCGAGCCAGTAAATGGTGGCATCGATTCATCGGCTCTGTAAAATAAAATTGGCGTAAACATATAACGCTCTATTAGAAAATTTGCCACGAAATTATTTGAGTCAATGTCGTCGTATATATATACAGGGTGCAAGTACGAAATGTAGATTTCATAAACGGAGGGCGCATGAATGCATCCCGTTATATAAATATGTAATGTATACGGCATTTTTTGTATCATAAAGATCTACGCGTCACTTTCTCAATTTTTCCGTTTCGAAACGGATCGCTGTGGAAGTGAAATTTCAAATAATTGGATTTAATATTATTGTACGTCTCCTGTTTTCTACTACACTGCTAGTGTTCAATACCCTTGTCAAGCACGGCTTGATCAAACACTTGAATTTTTATTATCTCAATAGAAACGTTTGCGAGACCCAGAAGGGAACATCAGAGACTTCATAAAATATATATTCTTCAACAGAATCAAATAGATCTAAGAATATTCTTTTGTTCGTCTGTTTTATGTCCTTAGTAAAAACTTCCTTGGTCGCTTTATTGAAGGTAAAATGAAGATGTCGGCTTCAAATATGACAAAAATTTTGGAGATTCTTTCGCACAGGTTCATATCGAAAATGACTTAAATCGGTCAAAGAACATGCCTATGGTAGACCTTAAACTGAGAACAGTTCTGCTTCCTAAGTTTTTGGTCATTACTCCTACACTACAACCCGTAATAAAATTGTCCTATGGAATTATTATTCATCTATCAATTTTACCCTTTTAAAGATGTTTCAAAGTCTGAAAGGAATGGTTCCAAACAGTTAACTATCTAACCTTAAAAAACCCATAATTTTTCATTTGTGTGTATTTAATAGACGATAAGTAAGAAACAATAAATACCGTAAATGAACAAATAAGAGCGAGAAAACAACGACAAAGAAAAAATTTTGAAAATTATATTCTCGAAAAACTTCGCTGTACGCTTTCCCAGTTTCGTTCACAAATTAAATATTTGAAATTCCCATTTCGTAAACCAATTCAAATGGCAACCATATCGTAAAATGTACAAACCTGATCAAGCTACCAATGCCTCTATACCAACACCAGCATAACTCATTTTGTTAAAATGTGCGCAGCGCTGAAGACGTACCTACATATAGACAAGTTATCGTTTTATAAGCATCAGTGTTTGATTCGCGTGAAATTCACTCACGACTTGTAATTATTTAATTTAATTGTTGTGTTGTGTGTTCTAAAATATCTTCTGCATGTATGTCTGGCACATACGATATATACAAAATTAATGCATTGCATTGATCGTCTGTCTTTGCTTTTTTGTTTTTGCTTGTCGTGTCTTCGTTTTGTTACCCACGCCTAATAACGTTGGATATATTCAATTTGCTATTCCGTCTGTAACATGGAAACAAGTGTTAGCCAAATAACTACATTTCTTGGAATTTGCGTATAGCATCCAGACGTTCATATCTTACCGTCTGTCTCTCCGTCTATAAAGATTGCTATAAGATTTAATGTAAGTAAAGCGGGAAGGTAAAGCTCATGTGAAACACACATGCCAATCAAACATAGGTTTCAGAAATGAGCAAAAACAATGAGCGAAAGTACTCTCAGTTAGTTATATTTAAACACACGGACCACAAAACATTACTTTCTAGACAAACTTGAATTGATTAGGAACCTTTTGCCACAAAAGTATAAGAAAAACTAAATTGCACGGTCCAGATTTTAACTTCAAAGTAAACGTCAATCTCATATCATGCCGTAGATACTAGAATGCTATCGAAACTTTTTATATTTTCTTATGTTTAGGTAAACTATTAACAGATTCGGCTTAAACTCAACGAAACAATCGATGGTTCCTCTCTTGAGATTGTTGTTCTTTAATGTTAAGGAGATAACGCGCGTCTGCCGTATGCCGATTACACAATAAACTTGACAATAAGAGAGAAAATTGGCGCGTAAAAGATGAACGCGCATGTTAACAAGATACGATAATGTGTGTTAAAACTACAGGTTGAAAATTTATTTATGTAAAAATAAAAATGAAAATAAAAAAAGAAATCTCCCCCGTGACAATGTTTCTTCAACATTGCCGTGACCAGGATTCGAACCTGGGTTACTACGGCCACAACGTAGGGTCCTAACCACTAGACGATCACGGCTACTGGAGATATATGAGTTTCAACGGGTTATCGCGTATATTAGCACAAGGCACTGTTTTAGTAGTTCGGTTAGCTTTTTAATTAAAACACATTGTTGTTATTGTCGCTGAGCATACGAACTTAAAATTAGCTTTTGTCTTTATAAATAACACAATTGAAAATGTATTTTTGGTTTATTTAAAACCTGTTGACATTTAACTGCTAACATTTTAAATTTGTTGCTTAACAGCACAATTCGGAAATTGACGAATGTTTTTTCAAGAAAAAAAACCTAATTATCATCTTAATTACTTAGGCAATTATCTAATTCTACTTTTGTTAACTTACACTGTGTAATCGCGGTAATTCCCGTTAATCCTACTTTGGAAGTTATGAAAGTAATTAATACTAAGAAGGCTAAAGGTAAGAACTGTTTGCTTGTTTGCTTGTGTGTGTGTGTTTGTGTATAACCATCTCTCACAATATTTGCTTCAATTCATTTGATAATGTGTTGTATGAGAAGCATATTATTGAAATGTATCATTCCATTGAAGTAGAAACTAGTTCATTTTATTTTTTCTGTATTCATATTTCTTTAGTAATTCATTATATCATGGTCTAGGCAGCAGCCGTGAATGTACTTTACTCTATTCATAATTAATAAATTAAAATTTTCTTGAAAGTCTACGAAGCTAAAAATTATTATGATTGGCAACGAAATAATTGATTACAATTAATTTTTAAAAAAAATTACTCAGGACAAAAAAATATAAAAAAAAAAAAATTACAAAATGAATTTTTACCGATGTTTTAAGATAAAATGATTGATTTCAAGAGAATGGTAAAAATATTTCATTCACAATGTTATAAACTGTTTCTACCTTCCTGCCAGACTATGAAATCCATTATATAAGGACATCTGACCTTGTGATTCTCTCCACGAAATAATCCAGCGCTTGAGCTTAGTTAAAGGAATGCAAGTACCATACAGATAGACAATAAGTCTTCGGTTGAAACAGAAGTATGAATCCCTGATAGATATTATGAGGGCGGTAGATTGTACTATACGTCGACCACTTCAAATCGTCAAAGCCAATCTCAATGTGGGGAATGGGCTCATCGCAAACTTTCATAAGAAAACTTAGAGTAACTGCACCTTACGCTTGTTATTAGATACAAATGCGATCATTTTCAGTAGTAAAACTACGTATGCAAATCTTACTTTCAGCTTCGCATTTATATGTGATTTTGTAATTTGATGAAAGTGCAAGTAGATATTACTTATCATTATTGACAAATCTTAAGAAGCAAGTGAAAGTCATGAGGATTTACTCTTAGAATTGGTAAATAAGTGCTTTATACTATACAATTATATTAAATTCTTTCCTTATATGACATAAAATGCTAATAATAATAGTTACTAGTACATCAAATTGCAAACCTACTGATATACATGCAAATTATGTTTTTTTCGACCCTTTTGATTGCGTATATTTTTAAACAATTTTAACACAAGTTTGGTAGACATATTCCTTTAGTTTTATACTTATACTGCCATGACGTTATTGTCACTGATCATTATAGAGATATTCATGAAAACATTTAACGTAGTTTAAAATTTAAATCTACTGCGTATTGTATACAATACTACAATAATTGAAGTGACGGACTTTCTTCCGTTAAGATATCAAACGTTTTGGGATGACTACGTTAACCGTTCCATTGAAAAAATTTGTTTAGTTTAAATATCTGGACGAAAAGCAAAGGCTACGAACGATAAACATTAAAGCCACTTCCGCGTTTTTAAAAGCGAACACCAAAAGATTTAGAAATTGCAGGGAAATTTGAAGAACTTTTGTGCTGACTCAACGCTTTAAACTGTTTATACCACTTGTAAACATTTTTTCATATTTTTCTGACAAACTCTGCAACATGCTAAACGTTTTTCCTCCCGAAAATTTTATTTCGCAAGCAGAATTTGATACAACCTCTTTGCCCAACAAAATACTGCATTGTAAAAATTGGAAAAAATACCTTTTGTAACGTACACAATCAAGCACAGCTACAACACTAGCGTGAAATGGGACTAACAGTGCTACCAATTTAGAAAAAAAAATATTGATATCCTATATGCCCGCGCAATTTAACTTGAATATTAGCTTTACTTTTTGGTTATGGTGCTTTATGTTATGTCCTTGCTTGTCGCTTTTATATTAATCAATTAATTTAAAAAACAGTCATCATCTGGGAACTTTTCTCATATACATACATTTAGTCATTTACTGTCTATTTAAGAGCGAGGACTTTCAACGAATTTACACTTTTTCAACTAAATAGTCTTCATAAATCTAATGTCAAATTCCTTAAAACTTATATTGCTTTGTGTAGTCTAAGAAGTATTTTAATCAAACTAGTGTCCCGAATGTCGCGACAGCTTAGATTGAACGTGTGGTGTTTACCATACAAGTGTCAGATGTGTATGTTTACAAATAAATACATATTAAATATACAAATTGTGTGGAAATTCTTATTACCATATATAACTTACGGCACCATTAAAATATCTGCAAACTTGCTGTGCACTTCTCATAAATATTTTCAAAAGTTACAGTCAGTAATGGACTAGTTTTAACCTTTTTAGCGTACACGTTGTTAAGGTCTGCCCGTGCTTTTGTCTATATTCTTTTGTCCTGCACGTTTAATAATGTTTGATGACATGCAGTGACCGCTAGAGCAAATACTGAAGCAAGTGGTCTTGGTACTATCTTTGCACTCCTTGCATTATTTTGCGGAAGAAAAAGAAATACAGCAAAAGAATACAAAGGAAGTAAAGTCGATTATATGAGATCAGCAAAAGTAATGAGAAGGATGATTTCAAATCACTCTATGTTTAATCATCATGGTGTGAAATGTCTTTTGTTATTATCAACATATTTTATCATGATCAAGAAATTTTAAACATATTTGAAATTCTTCATTGTGTTTATGTGAGAGAAAATAAAAATAGTTTGACGGTTACAAATACAACAAGCGTTGGTCAATTCTTTAACAACGACAGCAACTGGTGACTTGCTGCATATTCAAATTGCCGTTCTCAAGCTAATTATTACTTGTTTTGGGTTACATTCCTGCCGTGATAATGACTTGGAAACGCTACTAAAGTGTACAGTTAACAATGATTCATCAATTATAATAAAAGCATTATTTAAAACCATCGTAAAAGCGATATGTCCTTCATTGGTGGCTTTGTTTGCAGAATATAATGAATTTCTAAACTTTGTATGATCGTTAATAGCTGCTTTTCTTTTATTGTTGAAAAGTATTCAACATTCGATGGACCTTTTCTTTGATTTAATAAGCCTAAGCAGACGCTTCTTCATCATTTTAATACAGAGCGAGGAGCGGAAATCTTAGCAAAAGTGCCGTAGGAGACTCTACTTGGAGACATTTAAGCAAAGGATGTAGAATATTATATGTTTCTTGCATTACAGTGTATGATATTGAATGTAATTTAATGTTTTGAGCTTTTTTTGTGTCCAGATTCTTCATTTATTTTTAATATTTTTTATTTCCTAATTTATTATACAATGTAAGGGTAAGTAATGGTCTTGTCGAACTAGATAGAAGTAAAGACAGGTTTCTGAAAATTGGCACACGACGGGAGGGTGGTCCCTTAACCTTATAGGCGCACTTACGACTGCCAAACGGACGTCGAATAAGCATCTAAATTTCCTATATTACGTTTCCAGAATGAAAACTTTCTAGCATTTAAGTTTGTGTTGGTGTGCCTTCAAACCCTGAATAAATTGGCCAAACACAATAAGATACAGCTGATATGGTGGCCCGGACATGTAGATAACGAAAGGGCTGACTATTTAGCTAATAGACGAGCCCGAAGAATGATGATAGTTCTGGAACCTTTGCATGGTGTACCGAGAAGACACATTGAAAGGCTGATATCGCAATTGGCACAGAAAAAATCAGTTAACAACTGGAAGTATACTGCAGGACAGCGACAAGTAGAAAGATTTATTAAATCTTCTGTAATAGCGCACAAGCCATTGAAACTGCATAGGAGCAATCTGCGACTGATCATGGGCTTCTACAGGGACGTCGCAACTCCCACAGGTATCAAATGAAAAACATGGGTATTTCAGATACCGATTCTAGCAGATTCTATGAAAGGGCAGAGAAAATGTCCTAACTGTAGACCAAACACAGTATGGTGCTCCCTATCAAAGAAAATTGCAGGATTTATAAGAACCTTAAAACTGCAAGGTTATGGGCAAGGGCAAATACAATAAAAGGAAACACTATCCAAAGAACGCTTGTCGTAAGCAAACAAGGATTTCTAGTTGGCTTTTTAATTTAATCCGTTAATGTAAAACACTGTATAAGATTGATTGTTGCATTTATTAGCTAAATTTCTTTCAGGCACGAGTGCTAATATATTTCATCGACATGATTTTTAGAAGTTGTAAGCACTATTTTGATTGAATAAAGAAAAAATATCAGATTTTCTAGGCTTAATGCATAATTTTAATATACAAATCAATATCAAATGATAAATATTTGATATAAACTGGGGGAATGGATCTTTGAAAATAAATATTTAGTAGTACGTCGTAATTAACCCCGAGAGACCATCTTTCATGCACATGCATGCAGGATCGAATGTATGATAACTTGAAATTCAATTTTAAAATTTTCAAGCCTCAAAAGTATGAGAGGCCAAAGTATGTAAATAAATGCAACAGAATACTTCAACAACAGGAATAATTTTATCAGGACCGTAGGTGACGTGTGCGAATGTTGAACAGTATAAGAGTATAGTTTGTAGATGCATTTGGCTATGGAATATAATAATATATCTTATGAACACACATTCTTACATGTAAGATGTCCTGCATAAATCTATAGATGTAGAGAAATGAAATACGTATCCTTTTGTTAATATTTTTGAATGGAAAGCTTTTCAAGAACTCTTGTTTAAAACACACATATATAGAGGTATTTTATGTGAGGAGTGGATGTGAGTGGGTGGATAATGTTTTGTTATTATGATATAATTCTAAATATTTAGATAAAGTTTTGTTAAGATTTTCTGTTTTCGGAAAATATATCCATCTGTCTTAGGGATTTATATGTTATTTCATATACGAAAAGCTGTTGCTTTTCTGTTTGCTACTCTGCTACTCTGTATGTGTTTGTTTATTAAAACTATCTTTCTCTGTCAGATGCTGTCACTTGGTCCTGTCTAAGTTCTACGTTTTCTTCTGAGCCGTCTACTCCGTCTACCCCATTTACCTCGTATGACATTTCATTTCATAAAATCAAGCTTCAAATGTGAAGCAAACTGTAAACAAACAAATGTACCGACAACAACAAAAATATGCTTAAAACAAATTTTTTCTGTAAACTTGGATTTCTAGTTAGGTATGCATGAAGTCTCCTGTTTAGTGTACTATCTGTGTGCTAAACTAGAGTGTGTTTATAAGTTATGAGTACTTTGGTATATTCTCGTGTGGTCCAAATGTTTGAGTGCGTGTATGTGAGTGCCCTCGCAAAAGGACATATGGTAAGCTAAACAAAACAAAACTCTTAGCCAGTTATTGCATATTTCATAGAAATGTTTTTTTTTTGAGTATGTCTGAGCATAAGAATGAATAGGTATGAATCATATTGTATGTAGCGTATGGCCTCCTCGCACACATACAAATACTCTATGGGTGGTTTAGAATTGTTTATATCTATCTATAAGACTCTACAAAGTCACCATTGCTAGGATTTCATTTAGAAAATTCTACCACTATCATACTACAAGTACGACACTAAACAAAGCGTATGAATGTATTAGATATTTATACTTTCAAGCACACATATATAAGGCATGACCATAAGTATAGTATGTACGTTGTGTGTTCTCCTATTGTGATGTTCGGGCATTTGTTTTCTCCTTTCTGATAATAAATCAAAAACAGTGCATATAAATTGGAGAATATAGCTACTGCGTTCGTTTCCATCTGCGTAAATATATAAAAGCAAAGAAAGGGAGAAACACAAGGTGAGAGTGTGAGCAAATTTATGCATGGATGCATATTTCATTTGAGTTATTATTTGTTAGGTGAATTATGTTAGCATTGCAGGTGATGTATGACGAGAATCCATCTTCTCGTGGCCACGTTATGGTATACTATGGCAATCACCCTCTGGCGTACCTCTCTCAATTGTTTCGTAGCACAAAAGTCGGTTATATCCCATTCCATCTCTTCTAGTTTATAACTCTTCTATATGTTTGCTTATATTCTGGGCCATTTTCAATTAAAAATGTAATTTTTCAAATAATTTTTTCTGCAAAATATTTAAGAAACATCTTAAAATACTGAGTATTGTGCACATAAACAAATAAAGTTGCTGCTGATATCTGCCGGCAATTCTATCATAGTTACATATTTTTCATTTCCAACTAGGTATTATCTATGGTATGTTGACGATGATGATGGTTGTTGTCTTGCCAATATTTGATATTTGATATGCGATTGAATTCTTTTTCGTTTAGATTCTTTGGTCAATTAAAAAAAAGATATATTTGTGTTGCTACAAATATTTCATTAAAATTGATTCTTTTCAGTTTGAAAAATGTTTTTCCTGTGGAATTGATTTTTTATTATATTATTTTCAAATATTTTTGCAATTATTATCATACTTTAAAACTTTTTGTGTAAATAATTCTAGAAGTTTCCATGCGATGGGAAAGACCCAAGAAGGGGAAAAATGGCCATCACACGAATTGACTCAAGATGCCATTTCGATATTGGGGTTTCCTTTCTTGCCAGGCAAAAAAGAAGAGTTTTCTGTGGCATATTGTGATTGATGATGAGAAGTAGGTTTACTACGGCAATCCCGAACGCAAAAAATCACCAGAGCTATGCACATCGAAGTCGAAGCAGAATGTAAATGGCCATAAACTTTTGTTAAGCGTATGGTAGGATCAGAAACGTGTAGTGTATTATGAGCTGCTAAAAACGAATGAAACTCTTACTGCAGATTTCTACCGACGTGAATTGAGCAAATAGTGGCTAATAGACGCAAAATCATTATCCTGCATGATACGCGTTGCAAGATCTCTGAAAGATATGTTGTTATAGTTGTTGTTATAGGAGAGGTTCTGCCGCACCCAGCGTACTCACCAGACATAGCGCATTCCGATTACTTCTTCTTCAGATCAATGCCGCATGGCTTGGCTAAAATGCTGTTCCAAAAAGTTGAAGAAATACCAAAAAAGATCGATTCATGCGTCGTCTCAAATGTTCGTCAGTTCTTCCGATACGTTATGGTCACGTTGCCAAAAAGATCGAAAAAAGCTGTAGAAAAGGATGCGAAATATTGTGATTAATATATATTTTTTCTTAATTTTAATTATTTTTAATGAACGCCTTTTTGAAGCGAAAAAATTACCGAAATTCACTCAAGCGCCTATCATATACGTTCGGTCAAACGCAAAAATATCTACGAACAGTTCAATAAATGAGAATAAAATTGATCTCCTTTATATCACATAAGAGAAGAAGAGCAGAGAAGAAATCCTAATACAAATCTTCGCAGAATGTTGTACGTCTCTAGCATCTTGATAACAAATCCTTGATTATCATTAGCCTGTTGCTTACTTATATCGAATCCTACTTGACAACTCTGACAACAACTGAGCTTCTTTCGCGGTTCTTAAGCCTTTGACATTTTATTTTTTTAAAATAAACTTTTTTTTCAAACCTTTTTGTTTTCTGTTCGAAACATAGTTTTCTAAATATACAATTATGCATTGCGAATGAATTCTCGTTCGGATTAGATTAATCAAACCACTTATCCAGCGCTAAATGTTAGTTGTTCAATTGATAGTCTGATGACTGTCCAAGTTTTCAGAGTCTAAAAACATTCATTCCAATTTTTTTAAATGAACGCAGTGAACAATTTTTTTTAAAGGATCTGATTATTTACTCAACAGCACTATAAGTTGTTATGTGATTTAACTTATAACTGTTCACATTTCCTAATTAAATTAAAATGTTTGCGGTTTTTTAATAGAAAAATTTAACCAATAAAAAAGTAAATAAAATCTGTGATAAAATAAAATCAAGTACAACGATTAACAAAATTTGTTTTCACTCAACCATCAATCCAGGCTAATGAAACATTACATGTAATCTATTTCTTAGTAAAAGAAACTGTATTTATTCCTATGTTTGTGGAATTCGCAAAATCTTTGATATGTTATTTATTTCGAAAGGCATCAAGATATTTGAGAATTGTTCATCATCCGTCGTTAGGGTATAATAGAGATTCGCACCAAGCCGATGTTAGATTTTATGTACGTATTCCGTTGTTTACAAACGTGATAATTGAATGTGGTTATTATGGTCATTACTCTTTAACCAATTGAAAATTAGCATAAATTTATTTATGTTTGGAAATTGATTTGTGTGTGAAATAATCTATAAGCAATAGGCTGTACTATATGTATATGTTTTATAAACATACTACCAAAAACAAGTTTCAAAAATTAAAAAAAAAATAAATAAATAACTAAACAGCGAAATACATACAAACGAAAAGTCCTATTGTAACCGGATAAGTGCTCAATATATTAGCGATCGAAAATTATAAAAAAAAATAAAGTTAACACAATTGAAATTGAACATCATTGATTGAAATTATTGGCACGTACATGGCAAGAGAATATAACTTCATACATACCTAAATAAATTCAATAAATTTTCATGCTCAAGCGAATTAAATGTATTTCTGTGTATATACTATCGTGGCCACACCAACTCTCAATAGCATTATCATCATTTTATTATTATTAATTTTTATGGGAATTTAATAAGGTAAAGCCTGTTATTTCAATGATTTTATGGCGAATACGGCATCATGTAATCAACACTCGACTGGGATAATAATGATTTTTATTTAAAGTATTTGTTTTTGTTTTATTCACAATCATAACGTTGATGCGTTAGGGGGGCATTGCTTGATAATTATTTATATGACCGTATATTTATCGTGTCCCTTGTATACAATGAACTATAATGCCGAGTATTATTACTGCTACCGGGATTTGTTTATATGAAGCTATCGGTATATGTACGCTATTCATTTGAAAATCAAAGTTTTTTAAAAGCAAAAATTTTATAAAATCATTTCGTATACTTAACAATTATGGCTTAAGCTCGAACGTTACGTCATTTCGAATTTGTGTTGGTGTCAACAGTAGTAACATTTATAATTTTTGGCTAAAATATCATATATATGTTAATAATTCTTGTGGATGACGTATAATTTGGTTATACTATCTTGTGACAGTGGTTTACATGCATGACGTGACTTTTTGCCGAAGTTGAATACAAAACTAAATTATATTCGAGATTATTTATGCAGAGTTATGGAATCAATAAAGTGATATTAATAAAAAATATACAAGTGTTGATTCAAAACTTACTCCAGTTATTTCGAAAAAAATACGCACACGCCCATCTCAAAACTATAGGGAACCACTTGACGCATTACATGATAGCTACAACCTCAAAGGAAAGCCATTGAGAAATGATTAAAATTATTCAACCTTAGTCAATACCTTTAATTTTTATATCCATCGCCGAAGGATAGAGGCAAATTCATCTTGCTACTTTGCTTGAAACACCCAGAGGGAAGCTTCAGACATACCGCAAAATATACATCTATCCTCGATCAGCATGAAATTTAAACCGATTTAAGCATATCCGCTTGTCCGTACCAAATTTGATATCTTCATTTTTACGGTCAGGAGAATGTTTACCACAGACATTACACCGACGGATAAAGGGACACACTTAAATAGATCCTAAATGTGAGCTGATCAAGAATATATACACTTTGTGGGATCTCCGAAGTTTCCTTCTGGGAGTTACATACCAAATGAGAAAATAGAATTTACCTTTCACCTTCGGTGGTGGGCATAAAAAGTCAATTAAGTTTTCAAAATTTGGTATCAATAAATTATTTTTTATCGCTGAGGTAGAAAAATAACTTGTGACTTTGGTTTTTCTACTTTCGTTTATCTATTTTCGATACGGAAATTGTAAAATTTTAATCCATTGTGGTAAAATGATCAACAATATTTGTTGGAAATTTTTAATGTATGCTTAGATTTTACCAACGAAAAGTCAAATTTGGGATATCTTACGTAAAAATGTTTACGTTTGTAATTACGAACGGTCGTTTCTGCTTTTCAGGAACAAATTGAATATGCTAATATATTCTTCGTTCGAAAGATATAAAAGCAATCGGATATCATAAATATTTGCCAATATTATCTAATCGATTGTGCTTTATAATAAACAGAAACCGAGGTCTCTTTGTCAGCACCAAAAAAAAAAAATGCTCGTTTTAAATGTCTACAAATTGCTGTTTGAATATTTTAGCCATAAATACCTGCATGGTAGATTTAAAAGCGCGTAGGTATTTATAATTTAATTAACAATTATCCCAGCCGCCTACACACTTTATAACTAACTATTAAAACACAAAACGATAGAGAGAACAAAATATAAAAAGAAAAAAGTTTGATAAACTCATGTTGAACATTGCAATATAGGGAAATACAATATATAGCTCAGATTGGCAGGCATTGACAAGTGGAGGGAACGAAAAAAAAAGAATACAGTTCAATACATGACCGCATTGACCACATATTATTGTAAACACAATGTTAGTTAGTTGGTCAGTTCAGCCTAAACTCGATTGCGTAGGCTTAATAGCAGCAGTTCAACGAGAAGGGATTGAATGACTGCATACGCTTTAGTTTGTGTGATTGCATAATTCGAGGCAAATTGATTACAGATCATTTATAACAACATAAATGCACGTAAAGTTTTCATATAGTACTTGTAAATTTAATCTCCAATAAGGTAAACGTTATACTAAACCTTTTTAGGTCTGTACTTATAATTATGACATCGTGGCGTATATACAAATTACTTTGGTTTTCTACCATATTTGTTATATATGTTTTGGTATGTGTGTCAGGTGTTATGATTTGTATTCCGAAAACTTTATAGACAATTTTTGAAGCTATTATCACAACATAGAGTTATATTAGTTATTAGAAATTCTTCTTCAATAACATGACGTTAAAATGTTCAAACTTAAAATAATTGATATGTAAAAACATTATACCACTCGGACAGCGATAGTTATTACATACGCTAACACTACTTCACAATTCTATTCTCAGTTTGTTTTCATTATAAAATATCAATACACCTCCATTGGAGTCCAATGTGTAAGCAAATATAATTGTCTTGTCTAAGATTTTATTTTCCTGTATACATCTTTCTCATAAATTACTAAATATTAGACTTTGTTACCATATGCAGATTCACTCTTCATCAGAACTCTTATGTGGGTTGCAATTGAAGAAATAAATAAACGTATTTCAAATTAGGTACAGTTAGTTTTTATTTGAAATCACTATCAGTTGTAAGTATATATAATATATATATATATATATAAAATATGTAACATATATATAACAAAAATATATTATATATATATACATATATATATATTTTTTTGCTATTTCGTAGGCATTTTAGGACAGGGTATTCATATTTTTCATATTAAATTAGTACGCTGAGCTGTCACTATTTTGCGTTTTTCCAAATAATAATAACAGTAGTAGCAATAGGTTGCACAAAACGAGGAGCCTTCGGATCGTTCGCCTTGATTGCACTCTTCTACTAATAAAATTAGTTTAATGATACATATATATATATACAAACACATACAGTCGTTGTAATATGGTTTAAAGACTTTAAAATTCTCCTTTACTTCGATAGTATTCCTACCGTGATTTTAAAAATTTGTACTCAAGAGCTTGATCTGATTGTTACTAAAATCATTAACTTATTTCTCCGCATAGGCGTTCTTACGTCTAGCTACTTTAGCTGCATGATCCGCTTCTATAAAACTAGAAACAATCATATATGAATAAGTGCTAGTGTCAAAGATATAATTTTCTTAGTCTTGCATGGCTTTATCAAATGCCGATCGACTTCAACTTCAACTTTCTTGAGTGATTTTTCGGCATCCACATAAAAGAAAATAAATCAAAAATTATTATTACAGAAACTTGCTTTTGTTGAATTTCCAACATGCTGGATTAAGTGGACAACATATATTCGTCTCATTTTACAAATGTTCTGTAAATCTTACCTCTCGTATGATATTTTTTTCTGCTCAGTAGTCCTTCAAGGCAGCTGTTTAGATCCTTTCTTTATTTTTTTCATACTTTAACGATATCCCTATAGTTGATTAATCCGCAAAAGTCTTATGAATAAATGCAAAAACTTTAACCCATCTTATCATACCAATAATGCAAAACCGAAAAAAGTATGCTGGTCGTATGATCTAGGCGTCACTTTTAATAGCAAGCTTCGTTTCAATTTATTAATAGAAGCTATGATTAATAAAATTCTGCTAGAGTTCTTCAGATGAATATCAAAGTAGTTCAACGATCTTTATTTGACGAAAAGGTTATATATGAGTCCGATTGGATTTGCTTTCCGATTACTTTGCGTAATCTCGCTTCTGGGTGCTATGCGCTTTTCGCCACATTATTATCAGATACGTAGTTTAAATAACATATACTCAATTATGAGCTATTCAATCCGTTTCGTATTCTTTGCAGCAATTTTAGTAACGTGTAGAACAATCAAAGAGAATCTACTGCGAATTCTTTAATTTCATAAATAATGAATTAATAACTTTGCCTGGTGCGTATGTATGTTATACATATGATTAAAATAGACTAAACATATCTATAAATGAACTTAAAAAAACATAAGTCATAATAATAAACATTTTTTGACTATTATCTGCCACATTCTAAAAAAAGTTAGCAAAATTTCTACTCAGTGTGTTGTATTTATTTATTTAAATAAAAAGAAGTTTAGTTTAGTTTTAAGTTGTACGTTGCACGTAAACATTTAGTAGTGTAATAATATCATGCAAATTGCTAAGAACAAACCATATTTAATCCGTAATTATTTGTATTTTACCAATCATAATCCATATATATGTGTAGGATTTAATTTTTCTATATGAAGTGGAAGTATGAATCTGGCTTGAAAAACTAGCGTACACAAGATTCACTGCCTTACGTACTAAACTTAAACCTGATAGATTTATCATGACTCGCAGATATTTGAGCACGAATAATAATTGTATAACGCCTTCACATGCCCATTTTACTCACTTCTTAGTTGCTTCGGTTTTTTGCTCAGCCCGTTCAAAGTTCGCCTGCTAAGTATAACCACAACGCGGTATTCTTTATCATCGGCCCGGTAGTTCAGCTACTGTATCCATTACTAACGACGGCTCGTTCTTTTCTTCTAGGCGTTTTCGAGCATGTTTAGATATCTGGATGTTTCTGCATCGTTACCTTTAGCCCTACATTTAGGAATACTTCCCGTCCAGAATTCTTCCTATCTCCTTTTTAACGAGTCGTTAGCAGTTTTCCAGTAGAGGTTACTTATATTGGCTCATTTTCTTTACAGTAGAAGACTGGTGCTCGTGGGAAAAGTAATGCCGATATTTTCCAAAGCATGAAGAGACAAGTAACTGGTGGTGAGCTGTACCTTTTCATTTTCTTCAAGATGATTTCCCCGTGGACTTTTCCCATGGATTGGTTTCCTCTCTCGACATATCCGGTCTTTGTTTCCTCCTTTTTATCATTCTCTTTAGGTCACCCTGTTTTCTGTTTTCAATACTTGACATTTGGTGATCGCTGTTTGTACAGTATTCAGTCAGCCATCACTTGGACTTCATCACTGGACCTTCACTGACACTGCTCCCTACATCCGTCTTTACGAAGTGTCACTTGTAAAACAGCAAATGCCGTTAGTAGGTTGCACTCTTTTGCTTTCTAGGTCTCACTACGTCATTCTAAGCCGGTCGCGTTAAAATCGTTTTCCATTACAATCGATTGTCTGTTACTGGCGTCTTTCACTAGATCTTCTAGTATACGGTGGAATTTGTAGTGCGTCTAGATTGGAGAAGCTTAGGGAATTTGGCGAAAATTTCTAATTCTTATTTCTTATCGAGAAACGCATTGTTTTATAAACATACATATATAAGTATTATATATTGTTGTATAGAATGTCGTCTTTTGAATAGATTTAAATTCTTACGCCCTCTTGCTACGTGTTGAAAATTTTATGTCGACTTTCTCTTTTTTTCCTTTTCTGCCACACGGAGAAGCAGAACATAACCAAGAAACTTTGCTAAACCTTCTCATCGTATACAACTATTAAATCAAATGTTTGCAACATCAGCAAATAAATTCATAAATGTCGCTTATGAAAAAAGGAAAAAAAACAAGGGAAAAACGAAATGCCAATAAATTTTGAACGTTTGTGACACGGCCAGTAAGCGATTTAGTATGGATATAAAAGGAAGAAAGGAAAACAAGAAGACTAGACTGTTTATGAAAAGTCCCTACACTAAACCTATTATATGCGGATATATATTTAAATTTTTGTAGTATGTACTGACTATATACTAACATAACCATATGCATATACATTTATATATTCATACACCCATGTATTTCCAAACATCTTTATACTTATCACTTATATATTTACTTATTTATTTACCTAAATATATACTTATATACTAATACACTTGTATACTCCTTATATATTCCTTTACAATTAGCTTGTCACCTCCGTGTTGTGAAGCTTAGTATGGGTTCTTTTTTGTTGCGCAGTCATCTATAACAACATTGAAATGATAAATTGCACAATTACAGGCGCAAACGTTGCACTATTTAATGAAATACGGTTTTAGATTTAAGTAAGAAAAGGCCAAAACGTTCGAAAACCTTAAATCGATATAAGCAATAAAAAAGAACGAAAAGGGAGATAGAAGAAAACGGCTTAAAAATAAAACACGATAAAATTGGGAAGAATATGGTTAAAATATGATAGTAAAGGAAATGGAAAATGTCCAAACTTAGCGGTTGCTTCTCTGTTTTCGTATAATACACACAACAATTTGTACTACACAACAAAGGTGTTAGATAAGATTTTTGAAATGGCTTGTAAAATAAAGAATAGCTTTTTCGATGGGAAAAAACGAATTAATTTTGCTAGGTTGCGACGATGGAATGAGAAACAGGAAGGGAAATTTGGAAGAGGAGTGCTTAGACAATATTTTCCAATTTTTGTTTAAAACCTATAACGATAAGAAACTTCTCGAAATGTGGTTACTTCATGTATTGTTTAAGGTTAACGTTAGGGTGTCTAAAAGTATTTTATATGACTATATAAGCGTTATATAGAGAATGGTTCGTTTCGTATCAGTTCAATGCAGTTCAAAATAGGCAGTTACCCACGCTGAAAAGTCATCAACTATATGGCTGCATAAACGAATAAATAAAGCCATCAGTTTGGTCATGGCGTTCATGTGTCGAAAAGGACATTTATGAAAGAATTATTGATGTCCTTTGAGCGCATGTAAAAGATTTAACTCACTTTGTTTGCCGTTGGTTATTTTTTTTCTTTTCAATGTAAATTCTACTCATCTGCAGTTTGATGAAAAGCACTGAACGGATAGAGGTAGGTAGACGACTGGAAATGTTGAGCCATCCGAAATTGACAATTTAAAAATAAAAACAAATAAAAAAAAATGCAGAGGTTTGCAACTGTCATAATATCAGGAAATATGAAAAAATATTGCTTCTGTAATGCTTTTCAATGCATGTCGAAAAAAAATTCTTGTTCGCTGTATCCCTTTCATACCAAATATGCATATATACTGTGCTTGCATATATACATATACGCAATATATCTTCAATTTATTTTAGGGAAAGCTGTATGAGTTTCGGAACAAAAATTTTAATTTATTAACACCATATGTGGGCAGTGAATGGAAAAAGTTTCATTTGTTGTAGCTATGCACATATGTGTGTACGTTAAGACTCTTTCCTAATGTATAAAGGTCTGTTCAACTATTTGGCTTACTTTTTTGTGAACGCAAAAAGGAAATAAAATTTGATTTAGTGTTTTGCGAGCACTCGTTAGTTTCTGTGTTCATTCAAAGATATTAACTAGCAAAAGTTGTTCTTTTTTTGTGGAAAATTTATAGCCATTCAGGTGAGAGCTTTTTTTTTCTTTTTTTGAAAGAGTAATTTTTATGTTTATGGGGCACACACCACCCACAAGATCAAAAACGCAGTGCATGGAAAAACGAACAAAAATGGACTTTGAGAGGAGATCAATATGAGAGTAAAGTTTTTGAAATATTTAATATTTTTATATTTATTTTTAAATCCTTATCGTGTTGGCGATTCCCAGTATCCGTTTTTTTTAGTGCACATTTCGTAAGTCCGTCGGTAATACCGCAAAATTGCCTTCCGGCTTTACTCGTTTTCGTAATATTCCTCCGATTAGATGCGTTCCAGTGAATTATGAATTTATTATAGCGTAGATTTTATTTATGATTTTCTAAAAACTATTTACGAGGAAATTATATATCGGAACTTATTTTTAGCACCACTCCTATTCGGAGAACAAATCACATTTCTTTCTGTTATTACTCTTCTGGATTTCGCGGGGATTTTTGTTAATATTTTCATTAATCACCAGCTGTTCGATAGTTTAATTATAATTTATTAATATTAATTATATTATTATTAACGATTATATTAATAATATAATCGTTAATTATGACTAAAACTGTACTAATAAGCCTATGAACTCTTTTTCGGCACAAGTAAGGAAAACTTTTTCGATTTTTTCAATATTCAAAAAGTACCTCTATCAATACAATACTCTGAGAAATCTTATGAGCAGATCATTACACAATTTTGCTATTCAAGGCAATATTTAATGAAGAAGAAGAAGAAACTTGACTTCTATTGCAAATTTAATCCGGTTCACAATAGGCTTAACAGTCACTGTGTTTGTAAAAAACATTCCTGGCGATGTTAAATGGTTCCTGTTACGCAGAATTATACTCGTCGTATATTTATATTAGACAATTTTGCTGCTTTGCGATGGATAATTGTCGTTATTTTCATCGGCTTTGGCAATCACGACTGTAGATGCTAAATATTCAGTTTATGCGGAAAGCGAGGGCTCTTCGCTATTCGCTTTTTGATATAATACTACGTCTGGAAAACATTTATTGAAAAATAAAAAAATCTATTTAAGTTTTCTGAAAACCAACGGTAATTTGTCTGTAAAAACAGTGCTTAAAGAAAAATAAATTGTCTCACTAAGAGTCTCTTTGTTGGTTGACACTTGACAATTACGCATCTAATTTTTGGTCGAACTCGCAAGAGAGTTGTCTAAGAATCGTTCTTTATAGAAATTTACGAATTGTTAATTCTGATACTGCGTGAAGCAAGAGCTCCTTTCTGTTAATCACATGCTCGAAGAAGTGATTCTTTGAGATATTTTACCTCTTTGAAGCTTCTTAAACGCTCTTTGCTACTGAGATATGTATACCACGCTTCACTAGTTAAAATCGTAAACCCTGAAAGCAGATGGCTGCTAAAAATTCTTATGAGAAAATAATAAATTGTGCTTAATTAATATCAATGCTATGTTAGATATTTGCACTCACATGTAACGGTGATGCTGTGGCTAATGAAGCAATCATTAAAGTGTACATATATTTAAATGCTTAAGATATATTTTTACATAGAAGACAGGAAAATATTCACCTGTTTACTTTACGCTGTTTTGATGCTTTAAAAAATAAAACTCTATTTTATCCGTAAACTAGGTACGTAGACGACAAAGGTGTATATGTTACGAGCGGCAGTTATGTTTTTAGAAAGATTTATTGAGAAATTTTTCATTTAAATGTGTCTCATAAATGACTTCTCCTTCTTCTTTATCGTTTCTCTTTTTCATTAGTTGTGCTTAGAAATACTTTTCCCACACCAATACACTAACGAAGTTTGCAATATACGTTGAGCGATAGGCTGCTTTGTTCTAACTTAAAAGTTCAGTGGGTGGGTGGTTTCCTTGTTCAGAGATATGCAGCTAGTGTTTGACATTTACTTAATCAGTTCGTCAGTTAACTGTTAGAAGCTACGTATTCGTACGACTGTAATAAACATGCTTTCGTCGCACTCATCATTTTATAGAGAATTACATTTGCCTCCGCATGTGTGAATGCGCGTCTATTGTATGGCATTTGATAGCGCATTTTCTTTTGTTTTTGTGCCGTCATTGTTTTTGTTTGCTGATAAGCACACCGCTGCAAAGACAGACACATTGAAATTTATTTATATTCTGTATTGTTTTGTTATGTTAATTATGTACTTTGTACCTTTGTTTAAAAGCGAGTTTCTTTTATTATACGCACATATGAAAGGCAGAATACAAAGCACATATATATACTTTTACATTAGCTATGTACAC
Source organism: Glossina brevipalpis (assembly GCA_000671755.1). NCBI lineage: Eukaryota > Metazoa > Arthropoda > Insecta > Diptera > Glossinidae > Glossina > Glossina brevipalpis. Next base: position 5,728,175 of record KK351011.1, on the reverse strand, counting down.
ATTTGCATACGAATAATTTAATCACACCTACAGTATACGCTGCTACCATTTGTGTTTTAATAAGTATTACAGCATTATCCAACGTTATAGGTTTATTAAGGTCTATTTAAGCACGGTGCGGGCTACATTCAACTTTTTGTTATAAATGGGAATGAATTCGTTATTTGTTATATAATTATTTGCATACGATTTTTTATACTCATTCATAATTTGCCGTCAAATAAATCATTTTCATATTTCCCGCTTGAGGACACGAGTATATTAATTTCGTTCTTGTGTTTGAAACGAAATCATTCTTGCCGGAGAGTGTGGACACTACATTTTTTACGTCGATTTTTTTTATCACTTTGTTTGTGTTGTTGCTTTTATTGAAATTCCTTTTTTTACCGCTACAATTGCTTGGTAGTTATTTTCTCTCTCTTGATCTATTCGTCGAAAAAGGGACACGCTTGTGCTGTCTTTTTTTGTTTCTACCTTCAACTTTTCGTATTTTTTAAGCTCAAAGTAGTTGATATATATTTGAGCTTGTAATGATTTAATTTAATTTGTTTATTAATTTATACATTTTTTTTATATTTATATATGTTTTCGATTAAGTTCGGTATGTGCAGATATATATATAGTCAAATTTGAAAAAGGAAGAGAAGTTTCCTTTAAAAAATTATCGGTTTGCGGACTTGCGACGTTTCTGCGACGTTGATCAGAATAGAATTGCTTCGTTGAGTTTGAGTTGGAGTTAAAACATTGTAAAATATTTATTAACTCGAATTTCTCTTCAGATTTACCGAGATATACGAAGAGTCCTTAAATAGTGTACATTCGGTTTTTCGCCATACCAAACCTCTTGAAGGGTCCTCTCATCGAGAATCTTCGTGGAACATGTACTGGGTAAATAATAAGCAGTGCTTATTGCTTCTGCCCATAGACTTTGTCATACGTTAGAATGAATGGTCATTGTTCCACTAAAGTGGGATTTGCGCCTTCAATAATTCCATTTCGTAGTACATGGGAATATATGGGTATCTGACAATACCATTTCTTTCCAAATATTCACCAAATCTCCGTTGATGTTCAATTCATTTGAAGTCCAATTTGCTTCTCCATGAGTTGCTTGAATATGTTAAGCTTTTCAAGAACTTCAGATTTCGGCTTTAGAAGGTAGAAAAATACACCGCGTGATTTATCATCTATAAAAGTTTCAAAATATCTTGTACTAAATATTTCTAATACTTACTATTAGTTCCAATACATATTTTGCAGGAGATTTTGCTTCTTTGGGAGACAGTAATACATATGCTTTTGCAAGCATACAATAAGTACATTTTTCACAATTTCCGTCATATTTTAGGTTTATACCCTAAACCACATTCTTTCCGTATAGACCTGCCAGGCTTTTCTCATTTAAGCGACCAAAGCAAGCATGCCATACAACAAAGGTGTATAGTTTTTCATCTGGTACTTTAACCATTAATAAGTTGTTGTACCTGCAGGCAGGTAAAATTTCTTCGCCTTTTGGATACCCTGAAACTGCACCACCCTTATTGAAATGTGCTGTCAACTTACTTCCCACAACTTTGTATTTCGTTTGTAAAAAATTTTGGATTTGTTTATCTTAATTAATACGTCTTCCAGTTCTGTCAGATCTTTACGCATTCTTCGGGCATCCATTTCGTCGCATTCATCTTCCTGACCTTGCCTTTCATCTTGTTCAAGGAGTTTCTTGAGGATACAGAAATTGGGTAATTCATCTCTTGTTTTCAAGAGAATGACAAAATGTTTACAATTTTTTCGTAAGCTCGACAAAATTATTATGATCAGCGGCTTATCTTCCATTATCATGCCATTTCATTTATTCAAAGTAATTACATGATTTGAATTTCGTTTCGTTTTGGGTACAACGCACGTTACTATAGAAACGTATCCTTCCCAGCCAGGACATATCTTTCCAAATCATTGCACTAAATAAATATAAAAATTGTGAATAATGCTCTTCTGTTATTAGTTAAGTTATCCATTAAAATATTTCCTTTGTATCCAAGAAAGCTCCTTTCATGACATTGGCCACTTTCTTTATAATGAATCTGAAGCGGCGCGATCTGATTATTTTGCGTTTTAGTAGAAAATTGGAGCAGATTACGTTTTTTGTGTATCCGATGCACTAATATGGGGACTACAAAGGAAGATTGCTGTGTCCTCTCTACGAAAATTTCATAACGGGCAGGTTGAGCGAAAGAAGAAGATTCGGAAGATTCTCGCTAATGTAATAAATAAGCAAAGAATTGAGGAGCGCCAACACAAGGTGTTAAGATAGGCCTAGACGGTTATCCCCCGACGACGATATACTTAATCGGTGGTACCACAGGATCAGAAGCAGAGGAGGTTTTTATCGTGTTAAACTCTCATATCCTGGCTCTAGATGCTTTTCCACTTAACGCATACAAAAGAAGATAGCCGAACGGGCGGAAAGAGCATAGTACATACAAATCTTGGGCTGACTAAAGATTTAGATACCTTAACCCGCAAATAGTTCTGGATGTTTTAGAAAAAATCAATTAATAAAACAAAACAAGAACGAATTTTGAACACCATGTAACATAAAACAGCACCGATAAGTTATTTCAAATTGTGACTTGGGTTAATCTGCACGATAGCATAGTATGATTCTGTGAGTGTTGCTTTGCAAGGCCTGCGATCAAATCTATATTATGCAGGCATGTATCGACATAAAATTACAAAGTATTTGATAAGGAATAATCGATTGTGGCAACTGTACGCCTTCTATGCAGCGAATGAAAGTTGATGTCTACATTGTTACTGCTACTGGCACAAATGTTTGAAAAGATTTGTTGGAAAAACGAGCTTCGTTTTTAAGAGAAAGTGAAATTATTGCAAACAATCCTTGTATGTTTAAAAATAATTTGACCAAAATTATATTTAATTGCTTTGATGTTAGATTAACTTTAAGAGAAATAAGTTCGAAATTTTTGTATCATCTAAGCCTGTGTAATAGCAGCTTATGGGCACATGTTCTTGAAAAAAGCGAAATATATGAAGTAAAGAATGTATTAAGTCCATTTTACTATAAAATAAACAGAGATTTAGTTTTGCAGTTTTTAAATTTAATATTTGTCTTTACTTATTTATTTAATTTACTTTTTTATTTATCTTTAAAATACATACACATACATACATACATAGATGTAGACTTTAATTAAATGTAAATAAATTCTAAGTAGTGTAGTTTTTATTTTTATTTATTTAGTTTTTTTTTCTAAAGATAATATTTGGAAACATTTCTCTTCACATTCACAATACAATTCATATAATAACGTATTCATATTTGGACATTTAAGAGGGTGCCTCTGGGTGTACGCGTCTATTGTTTTGAAAAGTTTCTTTAAAAGAAATACGATTGAATAAAATATATATTTTTTATTATTATTATTAAGGATAAAATTTTCTTATATTTAACATCACTAGCTTTTTAGTTTCCGGAGGAAAACAAGTTTTGTTTTTGAATTTGAAAATTGACTGAAAAATAGCTTCTTTTTTAAATTGAATAAAATCTTTTTCGTTTTTTTTTTTTGCTATTTTAATTTAATTTAATTACTATGGATGCGAAGAGCCCATACGTGGTCCGTAGAGAGCATAAGGGGAAAAGTATTGAGCCAAGGCGGGATGAGGGGGCATTTGTAAGCTGGCGAGAGAAGCGGCAGAAGGAGCCAATGATGGGGGCAACATGGACGGTTTGCCATAGGGATGGTAGCGTGCGGCCGATAATGGACTCAGCGGCGGCGTTGGATATGTACGTGAAAAGAGCGGATGATTAGGTGGTATACCACCTGCAGCCGCAGCACTAAGAACTGAATCAGGCAGAGAAGCGGTGTGTGTGCGTAAATGTTGAAACAGTTCGTCGGATGTAGAGAAACGTTTACCGCAATATGGGGTATCTCCGCCTATCCAAGAGCAAACATAAGGCATTTGGGAGGCTGCTGCCAAAGCAGCTAACTGGGCGTGATATGACGAGGCCGCTACAGCTGCGGCAGCGGCATTGGAACTACTGCTGCTAGTTACTCCAGACTTGTTTAGCGTTTCTCTGTCGCACTGCGGACAACCTGCTGGGCACGCCTGACCAGCGGCTTTATTTAAGAAATGCGGATTAGCAGGGCACCCAGTGCAATACGGATCACGGCATATATTCGGACTCATCTCAAGACCCTTTAAGCGAGCATAATTCAAATAGGGATTTAAAGCTGCCGCCTTGAACATAGGATGGTGTGGAGACATTAGAGCGCTAGCTGCCATCAATTCCATTGGATATGGCATACTACCAGTAGCTGCCGCATAGCTCTGATAGTAAGCAGCGTTGCTATTAACCTGCGGATTAGCTGAAGAGGCAGCATGTAAAACCTTGGCATAATTGGCTTCCTTGGAAGCTGCTGCCAAAGCTGCTGCATCTGCGGTGGACGGTAAGCGCGTCGAACTGTTGTGTATTTGTTGTGGACTAATACTACTGTCAACAACTGCTCCTGACGTATTTACGACTCCATTGCGTATGCTGTCTTTGGAAGTTGAACGCTGCTGATTAGCTGGACTATTTGTGGCCGTTCGCTGACCCAAATCTCCCCCACTTAGAGACGAGGGTGTTCTGCGCAAATTGCCGTTAATCATAGCCGGTGATTCTCTTTGGGACGTGGCACTTTGGTTTGAATCACAGCGCGTCTGGCCATTTTGATGTAGACTAGCAAAACTGCCTCCCCCACCATTCGTACTATTATTGCTAGTTTTTGGTGTTTTCACTCTATGACTACTACTGGACTGACTTAGATTGGTGGCTTGTTCTGTTTCAATGACACCCGTTAATGCTGCTCCCGTCGTTGTCATTTCCAGACGTATGTGATTATTATTCGATTCATAGGGCTTAAAGCTAGACTTGATTTGCTGTTGTTCGACAGATCCAGTTGAAACTGACGAGTGATTGCTAAGCGGTGATAATTTGTCTCGATTATCAAGAGACATCGATGATTTATGAGCTTTAGTAGCTTTTTCAATATTGGCGGCTAAAAGTTTGGGATTTGTAGTGTCGGCACCAATTGCACTGCACGTTTGAGCCAAAAGAGCCAAAGGACTGCTTTTTGTATCAAGCTGAAAGAAAAAAAATATAGATATTAAGTAAAAGATTAAGTTCCGACAGTAGGATTTGATGAAATATCAAACAAACAAAGTCGATAATAACTCGAAAAATAAAAGCAAACCAATACAAAGATAAAGAAAATGCATTATATTTTCTTCCTTATTCGCGCTATGACGATTGAGCATTATGGCATTCAAGTACATTTGGTTTAGAAAGACTAACGTTTTATGGCAAACGAAAACAGTACCGATAATCGAAAATATATTTTACATTTGATAGTAATAACAATTTTGTATATCCACTGGCGACAGTTACAGAAAGTGAAGGAAGAGTAAACTGCAAAAAGTACTTTACTTTGTTTATCTTCAACACATAAAGACATAAATTACGGTAAAGTTGTTTGCAGTGCTTCGTTTAGATTTTCCACATCGCTAAAAGTTTCCTTCTTTCTATGCATGTGACTCATACATATTTCAGTCTTAATAACGTATCGTAAGAAAACATTAACCAAAACCTAAATTGTTATCGCATTTCGCAGTATCTTTTATGTTCATATACATGTTTCTCTGTTAATTGAGGTTTAAATCATAGAATTAAATCTTTTTGTTCTATTGTGTGCAAAAAAAAACTCCTCCTTTTTTATAGGGTACATATTTGGCAAAAGGCTTAAGCTGATCAGAATAAAAAATAACAATAATTTTTCCAGGAAAAATTTTATAGTTCCAGCTTGCACCTTAAGAAACGATTGAAAAACAAGTAAGAAAATTAGATTCGGCTATTACCGAATTTTTCATACCTTCTATGCTGGAACATATATTATTGAGTAAGTGTGCGAATTTTTTTCTCATTGTTATGGAACACTTTATTCCATCTTCGGAGCTTGATTCTTGAGATTACAAAAGTTTTTACAAAACAACAACACCCAGAAGAAAGCTTCAGAGATTCCGTAAAGTATATATATTCTTGATCAAGATAAAATTAAGAATCGGCTTAAGCATGCCCTGTCCTGTCTGTGCGTTTGAGCAATGATTGTGCTAAACATTCTCCTGGCCGTAACAATGAGGACATCGGCTTTAAATTTGACAAAAACATTCGAAGTTCTTGCAACCTAATTCGTAGTGAAAATGGAAAAATCGATCAAATGATACGCTCATAGTAATCCGCCCATTGCAATCCAATTTTCACATCACACTTTATACATTTCACTGTTAGGAATCCCATATCGTCTTTGATTTGTCTAAGAATCCCAAAATGTCAACTCAACCACCATATTGCGAAAGTGTTTAGTCAAAATATAACGCAATAACGGCACAATAATGACTTGACAGCACTATTGCATAGACCTTGTACTTTGAAATTGTTCCAAAATGTGCACAAAGAAGAATTCACTTTTGTAAATGATTAATATTTAAAATGAAAAATCTAAATGGATACAAAGACTAAATAATTTACGATACGTTAGGTAAAAAAAATTAAAAAATATCTATACGTCTAGAAGAGAGGCACACTAGCAGCCGGTATTCATTGTACTGTATTCTTCGACGGCTAGACGTTCTGATTTGATGTATCTTTTCTTTTTTCTCCATAGTTAATCGAATTCATAATTAAACTTTGAAAATCAGAGTGATTTGTTCGAAAACAAGTGGAAAATTCACAGCTAGTTAAATTGACCACGACCATATTTGGATGATTAATTCGCACTGATTTACTTAAAACAATTGGACATGGTGAATACTTAAGGTTGTTTACGTATTACAATAAATTTTTGCTTATCACATTTCACAAACAATGAATATTTGCTTAATCATGTATTTGTTAATTACTGCACTACAGTTTACTTGTGTTGATTTCATTAATTGGTTGCTTATACAGAATATCTTATATTGCAATTATAACTAAAATGTATAATTACAATTATATTGAAAATTAATGAAAGATTATCGGAAATTAGTGCAATTTTCATAATTATTAAACATTAAAGTTGAAATGAAGTGGTAAACAAACAAATTATGGGTTAACATTAGTGTAAATTTCTCAGAACAAATTCATTTTATTTCCTATTACAGGTTCTTTGAATCTTCTAGAATATGGGGGAAAAAATCAATGCCTAAAATATGTTTTTTTTTCTGGAAATTTGGAGGTGTTTCCGCAGGCTTTTCGATAATGTTGCTTTCGCCAAATAGATATCAAATGAACGCTTACAGAATAATTTCTTTACCATTTAGTCTTCAAAGTCTTTAATACGCTAATAGATGTATTCAGAAAGTGCTTATGTTCACTTAAACAAACAAAAATAGGTCAGTGCAACTTCAACGAGACAAATGCTAAGTAGATATGAAAGAACGCGAATATTTCTACAAATTTCTAGCAGTGTAGTGTAAGTTTTGATGTTATTTATGTGAATTCAGCTATACAACTACACAAGTGTAACACGTGAGATTCTGTTTTTCATAGATGTAGTAAAAGAAATATATATTTTTGAGGAAACAAAGTAAAGAGGAATACTAGAATCCGAAAGGGCAGTTTTATGGTGTTGGGTTTCCAAAGTAATGAAAAAAGTTATAAAAAAATTATTATAATAGAAGAACATGTCTATAGCATATTTAAAAACTGTAAATGCTGTTTACTCGAAACAGCATTTTTTAAAACGGGACGTAGCATAACTCCATTAATTTCCATTCACTTCGTTTGAATTTTTTACGATACATTTACAAAAACATTCTCTAGTGAAACATAAAGCACTTCTGATTATTTATCAACAAAAAATTTGTTTCTTTTTGGTTGAACATTGAACATTTTGATTGAAGCACACACTCATCAATCACGCACATATCAATATTTTTAAAATCTTCAATGTATTCTCCTGGCTATAATCTAGTTATTAATTGATTTTATTAAACTCATCACTAAAACACGCGGACTCAGTTCGTCATTTTATTTGCAACACCCAGAAGAAATCTTCAGAGACCCTCTATTATAAGGGAAAATTTTGTTATTTTTCAACACTTGCACTTTTATGCCCTGACGATCCTTAGCAAGAATTCTGATCAGACTGCAACCGGCTAAAAGTGATTAAAGAATGATTCATGCACATTTTTATTTTATTTCAGCTAGGTTTTTAAGCTTGTAAAACGGAAGGTTTAGATTTTTAAGCTTGTGAACTGAATGAAGAGAAATTGCATTTAAGGCACTGTGTTCCAAAAAGAGAATAACGTGATGCAGTAAAACAAAAAAGTGTTCGGAGAGGATTCAGTAACACTTCGAACATGCCGAAGGTGGTTAGCGAAATTTCGTTCGATTGAATTTTCTTTGAAAAATGGCGCCATATCAGATGTCCATGACGGATTGCTACGTAGTATAATCAGGACAAACCTCACGTTTACGTCCACGGAAGTGGGTTTCGTATTTGGAATTCATCAGACTGCTGCTTTCGATCACTGCCAATGGATCCTGCCATTTCTTAATATTTCAAAAATAATTTGTTTTTTTTTTTTTTTTTGATACTTAAATATATGCTTGGTCGAATATTATCGCTCTACTACCTTTTTCTTTTATATACAAATATTATCAAAAAATCTTTTTTTTTTACATTATTAGAATTGTCTTATCTTGCAGAAGAAAAAACTAAGAATAATGCTGACCCCTCTAGTTATAATCTGATAATTTTTCATTCTATTGCTTATCCACTGCCAATATACCCGTCCGTTATTTCGTCAGTGTGTTAACTTGGAGAAGCCATTAAACCATTTGTATAATAAATAAAAGCAAACACACGATTACATATATTGTACAAAATGTGAAATTTCTCAATAGAACCGCATTACCCGCAACAGGATTGTCACAATATAGCAGTTTCCTGTCAATCCATATGCCTCGTTATATTTAATGCCTTGCGCGTTAGACGTAATCCTATGTCATTAAGTTATATATATAATGTATAAAATATTTATAATAATTAAGCAAAAAAGTTTTTATTTTAATATTTAAAAGCTTTTATTTTAATATTCAATTTAAAATAAGTACCTGACGAACGGAAGGCAACAATTACTTAAATTCACAATGTTCATTAAATGCAAATGAATTTAAATTTTATTAGTAAGAACCCCACATAATGTGTTGATATTATTTCTCTTGCTAAGCTTTAAATAGGTAAGGATTTCATTAAACCGCCAAAACAATATGGATTCAAATTCCGTTTAAATGAGTGCGCAACACCTTTTAAGCTTAAGGTAAAATGAATATAAAGCGCAAGAAAAAAGAGGAAAAAATGCAAATATACCAGAGACTATTAAGGAAAAATATAATTATAATAAATGGTAACAGAGAATAAAAAACAAAAACAATTTTAGCGGAAAATTTGCATAAATTTGCAAACAGCAAAACATTTGCTAAAGTCTGCCATAGTTGTTGGTCGTATAAGAAGGTTCAGTACTTATTGCCATCAAGCGACACAAAAACGATTTGAATATTTCAGCAATCAAAAGCCGTATAATGTGACGGCTCGAAGTCGTATTCAACGTAACAAATCTTTTTTTTTTTGCGCAAAATTTTTTACAGCAATGTGCAACAAAAGCAATAAAAAATGTTTTCGTTTTAATGCAGGCAAATCAATTACATTGTATTTTAATGTATTTGTAAGCTTACTGTGTTGTATTACACACTATGAAATAGTGCCTCTCGTACATGGGAACTTTTTAAAGGTGTATGGAGACCAACAATAAATCAATGTTACTTTGATAGTTTGCTTGATTACGCAGAAAAAAAAAGAAAATAAAAACGTACTTTAACGCAATCATAATCAAAAACTTTAGTTTAAGAGATGTGTGCATAATAAATAATAATAAATATAATAAAATAATAAAAATATTTTCTTAATCAACAAATTTTTTTTTTGTTTTTCTCTAGCTTTTACTATATATATTTTGACACTTTTTCATTTTTTCAGAACATTTTCAAGTAAAGTTAAGTTTTATAGACCTTTGTAGAAGATGAGAGAGATGATTTGAGAATTTCAATAGACAAATGAAATCTGAACTGTACGCATCTGCTTATTTGGAACAAACGCTTAGTAGCCGTCAGAGATATCACGGAAATTCTGTGTTTATAAATATATCCATTTATTTACTATTCGTTACGGATAAACTTTACATTTTGTATGCAAGATCCAGAAATACGCTTAAGAAATAGTTTCAAGTTCCTTTTAGAATGATTAGAAAGATTAGAATAGCTAATACCGATCTAAATATTGTCATAGAAATCTGTTTTCAGTTATTCTAACTTGCTTGTGGAGATATTATCGATTTAGTAAAAGCTCAATTTTAACATAGGTAAAGGTGCACACACAACTTTAGACCCGTTAGCTAGTAAACCTTTGACAACTAAAAACAATTGATTGAAATTAATACAAATATTATTTAGATCAAGTCAAATAAATGAAATTTACTAGTACAACACATTCATAAGCCCTGCATACACAACTATTCTCTTTACAAAGAAATAATCATAAAAATTTATATTAAAGTAAATATTTTTGTGCTTATTTATTTTGTCAATCAATATATACACATGTATATATTTATATATATATATATATATATATATATGTAGTTGACATAAATTTTTATTTTCTAAAAAATATTATGAATGTTGAACACGAAACTTTTCAGAAAAACAAAAAAAATTACGAAAATTCTACATGACATGAACAAATAAATTTATTTGGTTTAGAAAAAATTTCTTTTATCATGTCGTGACAATTTTGAAATTTTCATTTGATTTCATTTTTCAGATTCTATTAAATTTTCATTTTTTTTGTTTCGTTTTTTATGAATAGATGGAGTAAGTTGTGTCTACAACGAATAAATTTTTTGTATTTGTTTTGTATTTTCATACACTCGCTAAAATTAAGCGAATTATCTCAAGGAAAAATGTGTAAATTTTGTTTTTAAATTTTTTTGTTTTTATTTTGCTTGTTTGGCATTTTATTTTGAAGGCTCGTCAACACACCAAGGTCTCTAACTGGCGAATAGTTATGCCAAAAATTGTACGACGCATAACATTTCCCAAAAATAATTGATTATTGAATGGCATTTGCATTTAAAAAGAAGAAAGAACCGGTAGATCGCTCGGTGTATCATCGCTAAAAAGATTTCTTTTGAAAATCCAAGTCTTGAAGTTTTGATCGATATCAGAAAGTTGGAAGTAAATTTAAACTGCCACAATAAGATATGTATGAAATCTTTGAACAAAATGTACAAAAAAATAGCTTAACTCGATACTTCTTAATAATTATTGCAAACTTTACTTAACAATTATTCGTACTCATTGAATGCAGTTCAATTAGTGTTATTAAATATATATCTTTTTCTAGTTACTTCATCAATTTTATTTCCATCAATTATTCATTCTAATCTAATCATAAATCTTTACAATAACAAAAGATATTCTTCCATCAACGCTAGATGTATCAGAAATTTACTGTTAATTCTTTAGAACAGAAGATAATCGTATTCGTAGTGAGAAAACACTTGAAGTAAGTTTTACAAACAAAACAAAAAAAAGCTTAAAAATTATTTTCATCTATTCTATCTATTTATAAGTTCTTAGTTAGAAATTTAGTTGTTATTTTTAAGAGCTTTTGCAATAAAAACAAAACAGTTTTTACCGCACATAATAAATTAAAAATTGTAATAAATATGCTTAGAACACTCATCACCATTCGCATATTATACGATGTTATTTTAAAAATATTTATACATTTATGGCTGAATTCCATCAAAATTTATTACCTTTCATAAAACAATGAAGATGATATTAACAGGAAGAAATAATATAATATTTATTTCTCCTTGTACATATGCTAGGATAGAAACGATATTTAGTCATGCGAACGCTTTACATAATAGTTTACGACTCTGTAGTCATGAAACAAGTTATTGACATTTCTAAATTTTCGCCTTAAAACTTTCTTTAGATATTCTATAGACTCAAAAACAAGATAAGCAGAAAACGATGACCAGATAATAAGCGGAATCGAAATAGCTACAACTTTCTCATTCCGACAAAATTCGTTTTAACCGCAAATATCTTCGAGATTAGATAGCGTACAGAAATTTTGTATTTAATTCATCAACATAGTTGAGAACCGTGTGTCGTGATCTTCTGTCTTTGTTGAATGTCAAAAAATATTTTAAATTTTATTACTACATCTGTGTTAAATTTTTAAATATTATGAAAACTTTTAATTAATTTATTTAATTAATCATTGTTTTGTATCCATTAAGTTTTAAAGTAAAAGTGATAACGTTTTGTTTTTTGCATTTGCTGGTAACGAGCATTATTTGACTTCTGGCTCCCTTTGTTTTAACTTCATATTGTGTTGTTACATTTTATTTGACTACGACATGTTGTATTTCCCACTCTCTTAATTCTGGTAGATGATTATTTATGAAAAGGATAGCATTTCTTTTTCGTAATTCCTATGTTTTTATCTCTACTTTCTTACTTTTTTCTATTCTATTCTACTTGTTTACATTGTTGTTTTGTCCTTTTTATATATCTCGATTGGTTACTTTGTTTATTGTTTATAATCTGTTAGCTTTGGTTTATTCTTTCATAACTATGAATTTTCAAACGTATTATTTTCGTCGTTGAGGTCTTACAATTATCGTCATAATGGAACTTTTATAAACACCGTGTTTCACCACAACATGTCTGGATTCTGATCGGTTCCTTATCTGTTGGCTATCGAAAATCAAAACATTCTGTTATTACCGGTAGAACTGCGAATTTAACTTTCGCAAGGGTTAAAACTGTTCTGCCCTAACTATAAAAAGCGGAACATTAAACCTAAAAAATCCGAGAAGCTGTCAGGCTTAAAATTCAAGAAATTGTCATTCTTAAAGGGCATTTGCTACTGAGTATTTCATAAATTTGTTCATTGCTTTAGTTTTACTCGGCCGTGGGCTACGTTTTAATTAGTGAGCTCTTCGTAAACAAAGCTAGGATAACGCTAGACTTTATTAAACGGTGGCCCAGAGAGTTCGGCGATCCACACGTTTCATAAAGTTTTTGCATGAGCTGGGCAAGTCCAATATTTGAATATGTAACGTTCTGGTGTTTTCCTCCCTACAGATGCTATGTTGATATAACAGAATCAGTTCTTTGGTATTTCTTAGGTATTGGTATGCGTTAGTTTTCTTGCCAGTTTATGAAAATAAACCGCTACTTTTAATGCTCACCTTCACCTTCATTAAAGAAATGTACATTTATCCTGGTTCCTTAGCTAAGCTAATAGACAGTATTATTGACCCGCCGGCCACGTTGCGGGAGATAAACTTCAATGTTTCTAATCGTTCTTTTAGAAACTTTATTTTGATAAAATTCATCCTGTGTAGATAGAATTGTTTTTTTCCTCTTTTCCTTTTTTTCCTATTGGATGGTATTGTTTTTACTCTTATTTGAGTTTTCTGTTTTATAAAAGTTAGGTCCTCATTTTAATACTAACTAAATTTCGTGTGTAAATAAATAGATAAAAAAATTAACAAATAAATAAAAACATTTGAAACAACTTTAAACCACTGAATCTCAAAATCTATCTATATCATAGTGTACAGTTGTTATTAACATGCAGTAAATATAAATAATATATTGCGTCTTTTTAAATGATGCTCAATAAATTTATTATGTATGTAAATTTATTATTATGTAAATGATGTAATAACATCGTAAAAAACAAAAATATAAATTTTATATATATTAGCGATTGAACAAAAAAGAACACTAATCTAGAAACATTACCCTTAACTATAATTTACGAATGGCTACGAACGCGAGAATATATTAACTTTTTATTCAGACAATGCAACAACAGCCACAACAAAATAATTTTGCCATGCCTTATAAATTTACTATAAAAGTCTGAAATTTAAAAAAAAGAAAAAAACATTAACAATATTTTATTTTTGAAATATAAGAGCTAACAGGCACAGAAACGACAACAAACAAATCGTATGTGGAAGCATCGGAATTATTGAACATAAGTTAAAGTGAAGTTAAATGGCTCTGTGCATGGATTAAATTCTTTTACTTTTAATGAGCATAATTTTTTCGCACTAAATGTTGCTCAATTGCATATAAGACGATCTTTTCCGTTTATTTTTATTCTAGTTCAAATAAACAATTTTTTTTTAATTTCGCACGAAGAAAGTATTCAAAAGTTTGATTAAAATAGTGAGTTTTTTCTTTTATTTTCGATTTTATTTATCCTCTTCCTTTGTTCCCTTTACTACTATTGTTTACTTTAGTACTTTAGAGAGTAATTTCCATTTCTAGCTTTCGAAAGGGTACTTTTTCTAATATATTTCTCCCTTTTGAAATATCTTTAGATAGATTCACAGTTCAATTCCCTTTCCTTTAGCGTTCAAATAGATTTTTCCTTTAGTGGCCAGTTATGGAAATATTTATTTAAAAAAAAACAAATTTGTTTCTATAATTTTTATTTAAATAAAAAGTACTATATTGCTCGTTGCTAATATTTTCATCCGCACTTATGAGCACATACGGATATTAAAACTATAAATATGGATTACCGGATAAGCATAAACAAGACGCCTCATATTAAGGGTACCTCTACAAACGAACATAAGTAAGATACCCATTAATGTATACATATTTACTCTTTTAAAATCTTAAGTACTTTCGACTTTTTAACGTCATTCCTTTTCATTTTTTATTTTCCATCTTAGGAAACATTCCCTTGTCGTATACTCATATAAATACATATAATAACTTTGTGTTGTGTTGCTATGTATTTTGTACTAAGCCTCTTTATGCTCATGTTATTGCACAAGAAACCGTATCCACATAAAAATGATAAAAATCTTATTAACAACGCCTGCAGGGAAATTAAAAAGAAAAAGAAAGAATGAAAGCAAACGATGGAAGTGTAAAATACGGCAAGAAAGCGATTACGAAGCAGAATATTTCCTGTAATAAAAACGTATTTTCTGTTGCGGTTTGCCAAAAGTCTATAGAAACTATTTGTATAAACAACTTTTGAAAAAATAGACTTCACTCTAAACGTCTGCTGCCACGATAGAAACTCAAAGTAATGGAAAGAATTTCAAAATTGTCATATATAATACACCCTTAGGTAGAAAGCACAGAATTAGTTTGAAAATAGGCATGGTCTGTCCGTAATTACGCTTAGAATAAGCAGAAAATGCTGGCCTCCAGCTCATAGTATATATAAATTTCAAAAGAAATCATTTGCAATCGAAAGGAATAAATATAGACAATATGCTCACAAATGTGTAATTTGCGATCTATATGAGATATGGATCTAACACACGGTACGCACATTTCTTGCAGACATTTAAACGGTCCCGAACGTCCAACTTATTATTAATATTTTACAAACTTGATTTAGTGTTGGTATTAAAGAGTGGTCGTAAGGCGATTGTATCCACTACATGGTCCCTTACTATTATATTATTGCGTCAAGCCACCCGAATTATTATTAATAATAATACATTATGTTATTTATTTATTCATTTATTTATTATCCATATGTATGTAAATAAATTCAAAAAATATGATTTAAAAGCCGCTGGCTAATTAGATCATATGCGACTGTTGATGTAATAATATAAATCGACGAAAATAAAAAAATAAAATTATAAAATAATCAAAAAACTTCCGAACAATTAATTATTCCACCCACTTAATAATTAATTCTTTTTATTCCAAATCTCAACTTTACTTGAATTGGTCTAACTGTCGTTCTGATGTTGTTAAAAAATTTTCAAAAGTTGATTGGATTCCTTTCGTATTTTTTTTTTCTTTTAGAAACTTTCCTAAAGTAAGAATTATTTCAATTTAACAGTACATTTCAATTTAGTCGCCTTAAGCCTAATAGGGTTTTTTCTTTAGAAGAGATGCAGGAGGAAAATTAAATTTGACCTATCGGGAGCGAAAAATTGTACTCTTTCTCTTGCCTAGATTAATTCTAAAAAAAAAAAAGTTGATTTAGAGAAATGAAAAGAAATTGAATCAACTTTTCTTACAAATTACGCTGAATTCTACAGCAACAGTGTAATAAATATATATACATACCAAGTGGACAGAAAAGTTCGTAGGCTAACAAAGAAAATTCTTTTTTGATAGAATTTGATTTTATTATTCAATATGGTTACCTTCGAGGGCAATACAACGATTATAGCGGTCACACAATTTCTCGATACCACTTTTTATAGTACGATTTGTCTTTAGCCTCAAAATAGGCTTCACCTTGGGCGATTATCTCTTCATCGGTATGAAATTTCTGTCTAGCGAGCATCCTCTTGAGATCTGAGAACAGGAGAAAGTTGCTGGGGTCCAGATCTGGAGAATGAGGTGGATGCGGAAGCAATTCGAAGCCCAATTCATGCAATTTTGCCGGCGTTTTCATTGATTTGTGACACAGTGCATTGTCTTGATGAAACATTTTTTCCGCGATTTCGTCTTTTCAACGCTCCAATAACGCTACGTAATAGTCGCTGTTTATGGTTTTTCCCTTTTTAAGATAGTCAATGAATATTATACCATGCGTATCCCAAAATGTTGATGCCATAACCTTGCCAGCCGACTTTTGCGTCTTTCCACGCGTTGGAGTCGGATCATCATGTGCAGTCCACTCGGCTTACTGTCGATTGGACTCCGGTGTGAAATGATGGAGCCATGTTTCATCAATTGTCAACTGTCAACGCAACAATTCGTGTTTATTACGATTGAACAGCTCCAAACACTGCTTACAATCATCAATTCGTTGTTGTTTTTGGTCGATTGTGAGCTGGCGAGTCACCCACTTTGAACAGAGCTTTCACGATATGTCCAACAGGTTCCTTTGATATCTTTAGGGTCTCAGCTGTCTCAATCAACTTCACTTTACGGTTATCCGAAATTATTTTGTGAACTTTTCCGATGTTTTCGTCAGTAACAGCCTTTTTGGAGCGTCCACTGCGTGCATCGTCAACGGTGCTCACTTCGCCTCGTTTAAATTTAGCGAACCACTTCCCTACGTTTGATTTTCCTGGTGCAAAGTCCGAATAATATTTATCAAACCAAGCCTTGGCTTCAATAATATTTTTTTTCCGTATTTTTTTATTAACACACGAAATGCCTTTTTATCCATTTTTTCAAACTAACTGAAGTTGCTTCTCTAAAAATGCCATAACTCACGTACTGATGGTGCAACAGCTGTTAAATTTATACACGTGTCTTTTGAAGGCTAGGGTTAACTAAAAATTATACAGATTTAATACTAGTAGCGCCATCTATGTGTCAGCCTACGAACTTTTCACCCCACCTAATACATATGATATGAAATACATCTGCCTTCTTCAGATATCACGATTGCAATGTTAAACTTTGGAAACCAGGTTACAAGTTTTATAAGTACACCTTAACATTGCTTATGTAAATTAATTATGATGATACTTTATACTGTCGGTACCGCGACTTTTACGTTTGTACGCATACGAATATGAAATCTTGCTGTTTATCATATATGTTGTTATATTTATATAGGGTTGTTCTATTATGGGGTTTATATAGGGTTGTTATATTATATTTATGTATTATTTATTGCAATAAAATCTTATATATATCTTATATAAAGTGTTGTTGAAACTATGTTGTTTCCATATTGTAGGATCGCTGTAAGGTTCGAATTGAATCCGATTTGATAAAAACAAAGGTCATTAATATTTTAATATGATGTTTAAAACAACCACTTGCATCTTGTGTAAAGGATGTTTCTGGTATTCGAGTGTTTTTATAGAATTGTGATCTTAGGCTGATGGGTGGCATTCGTAAGGTTACATACCATTCGGTAACGCGAATCGATCTAGTTCAGTTAGGTAAGTCCTCCGTCCGTTCAATAATGTTAATTACTATATTTAAGCCGCAAGGTATGAAAAGGAAAATACATGTACCGTTTGTCTTCGGTTTAAAGGTAAGAAGAATGTTTAGGCCTTTCCCAGTCTGGAACGTCCACTTGCGATGCAGGTGGCGAAGATCGTGCCTAGTATATGCTAGTATTTAGAGATCTAATTGATTGCATTACAGATTTTTTGCTCAAAAATAAACAAAAGAATTTTGCTAAAGAATAATTATTTTGTGCGGTTAAGTAGAATTTAAAAAAAAATCAATTCCAAAAAAATATTCGTAATCTTGTATATATGCTATCGCATTGCAAGACATAACCTGGACCAGTTATATTTGAAAAATTCTTATCTTCACTGCACCGAATTCTTAGGAGAGCTTGCTATATTTTTGAAATTAATGTGACGAGAAGAACAAGAAGAAATCTGATATGTAAAACTGATTTAAACAGACAGACAAAGAATTGTTAAATTGATTTTACTTTTCACGCTGATTAAGGATATACACAATTCCCATATATTCATCCTTTGTAAACTCTTAGCGAAACCTAATAAAAATATCTGTAGTTTTTTAAAAATTTATACGTACATATGATATCTATCTATACATACACTCGTATCTATGCCTATAATGCTTACTTATTACATTATTATCCATTTGCAAAAACAATTCTTGTCACACTTGTTAAGCAAGGGCATTCTGTCGATTATTTTGCAACTTTGTAATCGACCGTATTTAAAATTCACATTATAGAATTCTGTCAACACATCAATTGGCAAATTGAACAGTAGTAATTTGAATAATGTGCAGTATGAAATCATTTGCAATGAAATTGCATTTGCAATGCTTTAGATCATTTTTGCTTAAACGACATGTAATTTGAAATTAAGCGCTCAAATTAATTTAACAAATTGTAATAATCTGGTATAAATCAGCACATCTTTTTTCCCCGTAATAGACACAAATTATGTTTTAAAATCTATAACTAACGAAACAAAATTTCGAAAAAGTTTGAAGCTAAATTTGAGTTTAACTAGCAAAGACATTTACCAACTCCACCAACAGAGCTCTGCAAAAGCATTAACCAAGATCTGTACAGTAATTAGTTTCAAACCATGGTTGCATTTCGAAGCCTAGTTCGTCCAAAATAAGATACCTAGAGGATTTTTGTACAAGCCATTTGAATTTACCTGAAACAACCTTTAAGGCTGTATAAAAAATTAACCTGTTTCCTTGCTGAATTTCTTTTAATAAATGCTTGAAAATCGATATGTTGGCGGCAGTTGACCAACCTAAAATATGAATGAAAATATCTTTCAAACAAGCTAACCAAATTCAAAATTCGCTTTCTCGAGCTATTTTTAACAATTTTTTCGCTGTTATCACCCATTAAAATTGTTTCAAAATAATTCGTACAATAATATTCTTACTATTCGTAACAAAACCTTTAAGAAATATGATAAGAATGAGTATAACATTGGAATTTGATTACTTTTTAAAGCAATGAACATCATTCTTAAAATTAGATAAAGATTGAATTTTAACATATTTGAGAACGTTGACCTTGCAACAAATCATTTATAAGGAATATGGTAACGCCATTCGCAATGTCGATAAGCAGAGTATATAGTGTACACGAAATATTTTTAAATAAAACTTAAAAAAAAAAAAAAAATTTTAAGAAATATATTGTGCGAATTTTTTCATTAACTTGTAATTAACCCGAAAATATCTGTTTGCAAGTCTTAAAAATGGAAAATTTATTTAATGTAATTTAGGTGAATGAAAAATTTGCAGTGTAAACGTTAATGCATTAAATGGTTGAATGTATGTATCAATAATGTATACATATAGATAGAATTAAAGACATCAGAGAAAAACGAGGTTAATAAACATACTCAACATCAACGCTGCTGTCATTATCATCACCCGTGGCCATAAAAGTCAAACAAACAAAAATTTTAATGAACAGATGAGTAAATAGCAATGACGATCATAATGATGTTATTGATGATGATATATACGTATTCTGTTGTAAAAGAAGAAGAGTCTTCATACTTTTTTAAAACGTTAGCTGGTTACCGGTCACTGGTACTTGTTCTTTGCTTCAAGTAATAGACAAAACAACCTGATCTATAGTCGTCTTTTACTGTTGTTATGGTAATATCTTGTTTCAGTCGTCCCTCCTCAAAAGATGGCGACGCTGTTGCTATTGTTGCTATTGCACTTTTCTCTTATTTCTCATACTCTCGCAGCATACGCATTTGCAACTTGCAAAATATATGACTGTGTGACATTAATTTGCACAATTAAAAACACATAATTTACATGAATTTATCTACGTGTATATATCCTATGTCTTCAATTTATTACCATAGCAAGACGAAAAAAAAAAGCGTAAGTATATTTGAAAAAAAATATTTTTTATTATTCTTAGGTATTTTTGCTATTGTTGTTGCTGTAAATACCACTTACTTACTGGCCCGTCAACTAATATATGCATTTTAATTGCTTTATTAAAGTTTATAAACAAATGAGAAAAATGTTGTGGCTAGTTGTTATTTTTTTTTCCTTTTTGCCGCTTTGTACGCTGTCATGTTTGTGTTGTCGTTCAAAATGCATTTAAACCATGATTTGTGTGCAAAATGAATAAATGCTTAAATGAACATTTAAGTGAATGCATTCATATATGTGTGTGATTGACTTGTGGCTACTTAGTGGGGATTTTAAATATAAATAAAGTTTTAAACACATAATATAATAAAATATAATTTACGGTGTATTTATTTGTTAAAAATAAAACAATTTATTGTTTTTATTATTAAATGTACAATGAGAAGTGATTCGACATACATAAATAAAAAGTTATCTTGTTAATTGTTAATTTAATTAGACAATTTTAAGCAGCTACTGGAAATAAGAGTTAAAAATATCACGACATACGTTATTTAATGTTAATTCTACAGTACATATGTTTCAGGTTACATTTAGCCTTCTATTTGTGATGTAAGATTTCGCAGATCAATGACAGCTTAACCTTCATGGCTAGTTGATCGAAAAATATTATAAGTTTAGATTTATTATTTTCAACCTTTCTTACCAGAGATAAGAAGCAAATATTGTTAAATATTTTGCTCACTGCGGCCGATTGAAATACTCGATCATGACTCTTCCGTTAGGTGACGAATCATAATGATTGTTATATTCTAGACTTATGCTAGAGGTGAGACATACATCGATATATCCAAAGACATGCAATCTTCTCCTGACAAGCATTAATTTCAAATTTCGTTTTCTTCAAATTTTTTTTTTGCAGCTGATAGCACGATTTTGCCGCCCATCACGCTTATTTTCGTGTTTAAGTCACAAATAAGGCACAACTTAATTTGATTTTTGCTAAGGTAACAAAAGCGAACCTGTTATGCCAATGGCCAATATGTACACTTTGCTTATTATCATTATTTTATTATTATATCTTCATTATTTCTGCAAATTCTGCCAAATGAATAATCGCGTTAAATCAAATTTTTTTATCTCTGAAAGTTAACTCATTGTTTTTTGTAAAAGAAAAGGATAACAGAATACAAAAATTATGTATCTTTATATTGGATGAAGGAAAAAATCGCTCGCTCTTCTTTAAAGCAAAGTGTTCCCATTTTTTTTCTTGTTAAAATTGTTCGCTACTTCAACTTCTGTCACTTCGATCCATGGCGAAGCAACGTGAAAGTTACGGCGAACAAAACTTCACAGTGTTGACTGGACACATTAGATCTTTTCCTTATATATCCAATTAGCAAAGTTTAGATTACAATGAATATGTTTTCCAACATTCCGATTCCAATTTTTGTTGAACTTTCGCTGAATTACAATGACATACCTTAACATATATGGCAACTGTATCGTCGCCGCATGCAGTCGAAGTGTATAATATACATCTTTTCCAGATTATAATATATATTTCATATATATTTGAATATTCGGAACTTCGGACGAGCTCACGCTCTAAAGAAAAGCAAATATTGATGATTATGTTTAACGTTTTATACGAATATGAAAATCTTTTCTTTTGATTAAGGGAATATACGGTTCATTATATATAAATTTTTCTCTTTAACTAATTTGTATGCATGAATTTCAAAAAAAAAAAAAAAGAAACAACGAAAAGCGACATATAAGAAATTTGCTTTAAAATTTTTCCATTTGCATAAATAAAAAACGTTAATTATATTTCATTTAAATTAATAGATTTCAGTCAATACAAATCAGGATTTTCAATACTTAATATATCATAATATCATGACTTGGGAAATCTCAACAGTTGTCAGCTATTTTAATGTTAAAAAAAAATACGAATAAAACTATTAAAATTGATTACATTCATTTAACATTTAATTTATTAGTAATAAAAACACGTCATATTCAACGTTCAGTGAATAAATAATTTGTTAATATTTTCTAGAAGCTTTTTAAATTATCATCAATTTTTTCTTTTTCACATTCAATAATGCTTGAGCACAGATTGGCGCAAAGTTTTTATAAAATCAGAACAGTCACGACATTGTCGAGTTATAATTGCTTTACAATTTTATATAAAGCTCTTACAATAGGTTGTCGTTTGATTAATAAATTAAAAACAAAATCAAAGGGAAATTATATTTATCCAATTCGTTCAAATATTTTATTTGTTTGTTATTTTTCATCATATTTATTTATTTAATTATTTTTGTATAATATTTTGCGAGGTTTGCGAAAAAAGAAATGGGACTTCTGTCGACTAAATAACAGAGAGCACGAAACAAAACTGTTTTGAATAAATGTTAAAAGACGTTCTTTTACTGCAGGCAAATATAATGTTATGGAAGTTCAATGTTTCAGTTAATCTTTTATGAAGACGATGTGGTTTATGACTTGCTTCCAGAGTTCAATATAAGATAAGAAATTGGTAGCGTGTTTCTCATCCAAAGTTGATTTAATGATTTTATTATGTAAACTAAATTTCTATAAGCAAAGGAACTATGAAATTGTCACAAAGGTTGAGTTCAATATTTAGTTTCTTCTAAATAAATTAATTTATTAGTACAGAATTTATTTTAAATCAAATAATCAAGAAATGAGCAATTAGAAAATATGATTGACACTATTAATCGAGTTTATAACTTTCCACGAAATTGATGCTAGAGAGACTATACAACTATACTATACTACAAGGTCGTCGATTTTGAAGAGAGTTGAAGTTGGTTTCTCACAAATTTGGCTCGCATTTATATAAACATAGTCTTCAAATTTCTATGTTAACTGCGTGTTTTTCAAATAAACAATTAAACAACATTTTCAAGTAGGTGGCCGTTTAAGCCACTGTTAAGTTTGGGCGGCATATTTTATCATCAAGAAGCAGTGTCTAATCAACACACAAAATACATCTTTTTTCATTGTTTTCAAAATTATAAAAGTAGCGTTGCTAAAAAAACTGATCGGAATGCAATGAAATTTTCGTTTGAAGACTAGTTCCAACTAAAAATCATATGGGTTATCTTCACACCATTATATTGTAGAGTATCGGAACTTAATTTTCTTTCCATTTTTTTTGTTTCGATGAAGATGCTGGAATGTTATATTCTTATTAGTTTTAATTTTTTTACGATCCTTATTATAGTATTTTTTCCTGCATGCTTTTTTTTAAATTTTTTTAAAGCTTGGTAATTAATCCTAAGATTGAGAGCAAAATTTCACTGTAGAAGTTCGTTATCAAAATGTGCATTTACTTCCGTTATACTAACTGTAACCGCATGTGAAAAAATGTTAATCAATAATTATATACTTTATTATATTCTCCTCTGAAGAAGGGATAAAGCACAAGAAGCATAAAGGAATTGAAGGCAATATACCAAAGGTAAGAAAGAAAAATGTTTTTGAGATGTTCCGAATATATAGATAATGCTGACAAATCTGTGACAAATTGTAAAGATACTTGTGAATAAAGTGAAAACATTTAGGATCCCTGAGATATGTTTTCAGCAAGACGGAATAATACCCGAGTCATTTGTCGAAAGAAACACCAAAAAGAAACCAAGGAAATTCGCTCTCTGCTATGTGTAAAATATTTTGCATTCGTACTTGTTACTGAAAGAATTTTTTATTATTAATTTTTTTATTTTTCCTTTTTAATTAATGCTGTTTATTCATCATATTAAAAATACAGCTTATGCAAATGAAAATTCACAAAACAATAATAATTTATTTTTTATATTTATTTATTTTGCGGTTTATATAAATGCCTCCAAAAAATGCTATTAAATTTTATAATTTATTGTGTTCTTTGATATAAAAAAATAAACAAATAAAATAGCAACACAATCCCACAAAAAAATGTCCGCCTCCATAACAACATTTGAAACACATCATAAAGAAAGTGGACTGACTAAATTCATGTTAAATATAATGAATACGAAAATAAACATCTACAAATAGACAAGAGAGGTACAAATGAAAAAAAAATTTTTTTAAAAATGAGAAAATAGCTTTCGAATCAAGACGAATTTTGGAACTGCTCCTTTTAATTCAAATGCTTGAAAATTTATTAAATTTGTAAATAGCGTGTGAATTGGGTGAATTTTTATATTAAGCTTCTATATGATAACCATGCGTTTGTATTGAAGTTAGAAGCAAAATTGGCCGCAGCTGTGGCTGAATTGTTAAGAAGCGCCTCTAGCAAGTCAGTACACGTGGGTTCAAATCTCATTGCGGTTGAGTTTTTTCACATAAATGAAAACATATCAACGCGCCGATAGCCTATGCTGCTAGTGCTCAATTCATCTCTGTAGTCTAAGAAATAATTTCATTAATTTAGAGTATAATAATAATAATAATAACAATAATAGAATCAATATTCCAAAGTGCGTTCGTTTTTCGACTTTGTGTTTTTACTTTGTGTTTTATAAGTTATTCTACCAAATCACTTGAAAAACCGTATTAAGAAATCTTCTTATCCCGAGTTTAATTAACTTTGAACTTTGCTACCTTTGAATGTTTTTGTTAATGTTTTTTAGTTCCAAAAAATTTCAGTAAAGTTTTCTACATGTTTGAAACCGTTTTTCTCGCACGAATAGGTAAAAAAAAACCCATTTTGATGGCTGTCATCCAAATAAATGTTTCAACTCTTCTTGGCGTTTTAATGAAGATATTGATACTGAAGACACTAATCATTACATTGATTTCTTAACTTCCCTGCACAAATCCTTGCCATAAATGTTTTCCAGAGTTTCCCTGTGTCAATAAAAAGATTTAACGAGCTTGATATTTTTTGTTTTGTTTATTTTTTTTTGTTAAGTTTTTTGTTTTGAATCTTTTCTTTTCTTATTTGAAAATTTTCCCTTGATCCTTGTTTGATAATTTAATAATTTGAATACATGATTTTAAATATTACTTTAATACGACCGAATTTTCCCTATTGCTGAATTCCATACTGTTATGTAAAATTCCTTGTTCACTTTTACGTATAATCCTTGATACTGTTTGAATTAGATTCGCACTACTGAATTATGCCCTTTGCAATAAAGTAAACATAGATCATAAAGATCATAGATCATAGAAAATTATTTACAGAAATGGAACGCTTAAGTAAATCCTTTGCTTTTAAACAAGTCGCGATTATAACAATTTCTTCTGATGCATTTATTAAAACTTCAACCAGATGGATTTATCGGGAGTATTCGTTAATATTTTCACCAATCGCCGGCTATATGGGGCGTCTTTGCTTTATTATATTATAGAAAAGCATTACTTGCTTTTAGTACTTTCCCAACAGTTCAGAAAAATTCTTTTTCAATACAAAAAACATGGGGAAGGGTCCAGACCATCGTAAATCTTCACAAGCAATTGATTGACTGCCCACGAATTTGGGACTTATAAGGAAGCAAAGTTATAGAAGTGCATCCCTAAAATACAGACCTGCCTTTGGGTAAGAACTCTTTATTATTGACATATTATTCGGAACACTATTTTGTTGTTGTTTTCTTTCGAAAATCAAGGGATCAAAATCTATCCAACACTTTTTAAATTCTATAAACTACAAAACTTTTGGCGTCCATTCTTTCTAAAACCTAAATTACCATTTGCAAATGCAGCAGTAGGATCCCTGGTTTAGCGGCTTCGTAATGCATTCTAATAGTTGCATAATTTTTCATATATCCAAACGACTCCCTAAATTTTTGTGGAAACAGCACAACCCATGGAGCACGAGCATCAGCAGATCTTTTAGGGAGTAATATGTACAATAATTTAGTAATGAATTCTTTTACAATATTTTTGATGCTCAGAATGACGCCTATACCAGATTCCTGTACCCCCGATGAGAATTCGACATCGTTCGAGTTAAATAACGGCATGCAAATACCTTTCTTAGGATTCGGTACTGGGGGGGTAGGTGAATTTATGATACCTGTGACGGAGTTTCATTATATATGTAATCATATTTTATTTTCTTAAAAAGCTGCGTCGTGAACGAGCTACCAAATATATCTATGATGCGGTAAAAATCGGCTATAGATTGATTGATTGTGCTTACCTATATCAAAACGAAGCGTATATTGGTGTGGGCTTACGGGATTTATTACAAGATCAAGTAGTTAAGAGGTCTGTTTGCCTAAATTGTTGAGAGCGAAGCTGACTTGTTAATATATTTATATAAAACTACAGAGAAGACTTATTTATAACTAGTAAATTATGGAACACCTTCCATCGACCCGAATGCGTTGAACGGGCGATATGTACAACTCTTCAAGATTTAAAATTGAAATATTTAGATTTGTATTTAATGCATTGGCCGATGGGTTATTACGAAGGCGCTGCTTTAATACCACGGGATGCTTGCGGCCGAATCAAATTTTCGGATGTCGACTATGTGGACACCTGGAAAGCTATGGAAAAGTTAGTGGAAGAAGGTGCCACTAAATCCATTGGATTGATGAATTTCAATAAGAGGCAGATTGATCGAATATTAGATGCTTGTACCATACCACCTGTGATTAATCAAGTGGAATGTCACCCATATTTAACGCAAAAGAAATTGATAGCCTATTGTAGAAAGCAAAAGATTCTTCCTGCATGTTATTGTCCTTCGGGTTCACTTGCCTTTCCGGATAGTCGACATGAGAGGCGCGTATTAGATCATGAAATAGTTAGTATTCACATTTTCATGCATTTCTTTGTCTCATTTTGATCTCATTTTTCAACTTAAATCTTTAATCAGGTGACGAAATTAAAGCACAAGCATGACAAGATGCCAACTCAGATACTTATACGTTATCAAATACAACGCGGTAATGTGACTGTACCGAAAGCAATGACAAGCGCGGAAATGATAAGCAACTTTGATGTGTTCGACTGGTGTTTGGACGAAAATGATATGAAAGATCTAGACAGCATGAACCAGAATAAACGATTTGTTGGTCTATTTCGGTAAAATGACCAAACAGTTATATGAAGAAAGAAACATATTTTTATTAACATTTGATCTATTTATTTAATAGGGACGCTGGCAGACATAAATATTTTCCTTTTTGGGATGAATATTAATATTTGGAAACTCATAACGAAAAATAGTTTTGTCTAATGAAAAGAAAAAGATCTGATTTCTTTTATATTAACCATTAACATCATTCGAACATAATAAAAAGTACTTTATCATTTTGATACTTCATCCTTTGAATTTTTGTTTGCCACAAATCGATTCGATGTGTAAAGAGATTTCTATAAATAGTTTTTCCAAAATTTCGATACTCTTACCTTTCTTTTAATTATAAATATTCCATATTCTGAGGTATATATGGGTAAGACGCTATATTTTTCAATAGGATTGGTCTTTGGGGCAAGCACCAAAGTTCGTCACAATATATCAAAAACTGTTACCTGTAGGTCGCATATAAAAACGCTTAGACTTATGCTAGACAACAAACGGACAGTCGAGCCTAAATTGGCGCAAAAAATCTTTCCGAATCGGTACATATATCCGTACTAATCGGCGGTGTACAAAGCAGAAAAAATGAACAAAGCACAAATGATGCGAAATAATAAAATTTTCGATTAAATGACATTTCACATCTTAATGTAACCAGATGTCATGTTCAATTTTTTGTGCAACTCTGAATTTTATTCTGGCGCAAAGAATTGGTGAGAAGAGGCTCAACCAATATCATGGCATTAAGTTAGAACATATGTTAGAAGCAGAAAACGCAATTTGTTTCTAAATGAGCACTTTTGTCAAAATAAAAATTTGGTCAAATGTATTCGTTCTTTCGTTTGGCGATTTTCTTTGACTATATATTTTAGTTTACTTATTCAATTTTTCATAAATAAATGGGATCTGCTTGATGGTTTATTCATTTTGTCATTTTCTTTCCATCATCCGGAGGGAACTTTCAGGGATTCCATAAAGTGTATATATTTTTTTGATCAGCATCATATTTAGAATCGAGTTAAGCATGTCCGTTCTTCTCTGCAAGGTCCATCAACCCAAAAAATATGGAGGTCAAAATCAAACATTGAGAACTCAAGCCTAAGGCCAGTTTTGAAAATAAATCAAATCAATCGAAGGACACGTTCACAGTACAATATAACTATTAGGTTTTGATCCTGGGAATCAAATATATTACTCATAAACAATGCACAATAAACATTTAAACGTACATCTTTTGAAAATGGAAAAAAACCAATATCATAGAGGATTGAAATTTACTTTTATTTTGAGTTTTTCTTTAGGATGAGGGTGGTGGATTTAAAAGATTCAGTCGCAGCTGAATATAATTTTTTTACTTTTTAATGCTTAGCTAAGCTAACTCGTTCTAACAGCTAAATTTTATATTTGCGAACAGATAAACAAATAAAAATTTCCATTTTGTGCGTCATGCGGGTATATGTTATGCTTTCGGTATGTTACGATGATTAGCTAACATATGGCAGCATATCTGTACGTTTATGTACGATTTTTTCAGTTATAGCTTCAATCTAATTTTTTCCATTTAAAAAAATTTTCATTGAAATAAAATATATATAGCGCAGCTCTATTATTATTTATATAATAAATAAATAACAAAATTCCAAGAACCTTACAATAACCCTTTTGAAGAATTCCATATAAGCAATTACAAAACAATGGGAAACTCCGAAGAGATGCTGTACGCACTATTTATTTAAGCATTTATGTTATGTGTTACCAATTAAGTGCCAAAATTAATTTAATCTCTTAATGGTAGGTGCAAATAAAAACAAAATCAGCACTCAACGCCCCGTATATCATTATTAAAATTTACGCAGACGATGTGTGTATCTTGATACAAATTTTCCTGAGTGAATGGATTTTGACAGTTCGCCACGTACGAATGAATACATAATCATTACTACGAATACATATGCACGGGCATGTAGATACAAAACCATAAAGAATATTCATTAACGATGACAAGTTGAAATGCTAATTATTGTCAAATTAATTTAGTCAACTGTCAGCTTTAAAGATATTTTAAAATCCATTTATGTACGTATGAATGAGTGAGTAAGTGAGTGAGTGTATAATAAGAAGTGAGAAGTGTATACACAAATATATATGAGCATGTGCATACAACGCAGCAGCACATATATAATGAATGCGAATTTTTTATGTATGTATACGCATTGAGAGGAAATTTTATGGCATGGCAAGCGGGCATATGACACAAAATGCCTTAACGCGCGTTGTTTGCGGTTGGTTGGGTGTAAATGCATACAGACATGAACATGAGCTCTGTTAAAGACATGCACATATACATATTAACATATATGTATATATGCACATATATATATATTTGATGATAATGCTTTAATTTTTTTTTTCTTTTTTTATTTCAAAAAATAACAAAGCATGGAAATGAAGAAGCAAAAAAAAGAGAAAAAAAGAACAAACAGATTTAAGCAAACAAATGCAATAAATGGTGAATATTCATGCCATAAAATTGAATTTAAAATTGAACTTGAATGGTGTAGTGTCATTAAGTGTAACCGGCAAAATAACTGACGACGGCTCCTGCTGCCGCGTCTCTCTATGATTTTGTTCTGTATTGATGTCGAGTGTTTGTGCGTATAAGTTCTCATTTATTTCAATTGCTTATATATCTGAAGATATATGACACAATAAATGACACACAAACAACATTTTTTCTGTATATAATAATAAACTGCAAAAATAATAAAAATCATTTAAAAAATAATGTGTGCGAGAGCCTTATAAAAATGTTAAATAATTTAACATGACCACTTAATAAACCAGTATCATAAAAAACGATATAAGAAAAATGCTTTTGCAAATACATT
This sequence comes from Glossina brevipalpis, assembly GCA_000671755.1. NCBI lineage: Eukaryota > Metazoa > Arthropoda > Insecta > Diptera > Glossinidae > Glossina > Glossina brevipalpis. Next base: position 5,697,775 of record KK351011.1, on the reverse strand, counting down.
CATATGTATATGCGTGTGCGGGTATGCAGTAAATTTCATAAGATAATGTCCCATAAATATACACAAATAATTACGCAAATATCGTTGTGTAGTGTGCAATTTTCAATAAAATTTATATGATAATTAGTTGATTACACCACGCGCCTACTGAGACATATACCTTGAATGACTATTTCACTGATTGGACATAGACTTGCATGATTATTTTTTGCCTTTAGCTTTTCAACGGGAAAACAAATACGTGGACTTCATTCGATGTATTAAAGTTATGTAGACTTAGGTAGTAATGCCCATAAACTGGATTGTATTACATTTAATACTTTTTCTCAAAACTAATGCAAAAGAAATAATACTAGTAAGTAGAATATATTTTATGCTATCAAATTTTTCGTATGAAAATTTTTAAAACAAAAAAAATTTGTAAATTTAAAAAAAAAATTTCTTTTTATTATGTCTTTAGTTCGTATAAAAACTTGGCTACAAACTTAATCGCTAGCTCCGAAAATAAGCAAAAATTTACTCCGACATTTTTCTATAAAAATAAATTTCAGGTCAAGTCATTCACATAATCGATATCTGAAAGAGAAGGTTATCGTAAATCCTTCCCAGTTGAAAATAGGATACGCGGACCGATGAACAGAAATGTGCGCAAAAACGTTAAGCTGATGTCCACGCCAAGAGGCAAAAAGTCGTGCATTTATTTCTCTCATTAACAGTTCGTCAATGTGGGATGAATTTAAGATAGTATTTATTGTCTGAAAATTTTATGTTGCATTTCAGCACTTAACTCTTTCCACTTAGCACTAGCTACGGACGCCGGATTGCTTCTGACGGTTTAAATTTCAGAATTGAAAAAGCATCGAATAGAAGTTCTTTTTTTATACTGCAACCAACCGACATTCGTTCAGTAAACACAAATATCAAAGAAAGCGAGAAATTAAAACAACAAAGCATTAAAAAATATGTGCATCACTAAACTTGAATATATTACGCTCGCAGTTCCCATGTATTTCTAAAGTGAAGTTTTTTTAACTGCACAAGCAAAAATATCATTTAAATTTGCACAAAATAGAAGAAGAAAAAACTGAAAATTGCGAACGAGAGAAGAATAAACATATTTTGTGCATTTTAAGCATTTTAGTAATTAGCGCTTTTTCTGCGTATCCGATATCCGTTACTTGAGATTTGCTGTTTTTGAAGTTTTTCGTTTGTTTAAGACATTACAGCTTTTAAAATTAAATAAAATTTTCAAACTTTTGAAATCTATATTGTGACTTCGATAGTTTTGTATTGTAAGCGGACAGACTAAAGTATTAGTGGACACGACTGAATCAACTCTGTCTTACGAATATGTGAATATCAAGAAAATGTAAACTTCTTAACAAAATTAGCTTGTCGCTATTCCTTGGCATTAGAAATAAAAATTGAATTTATGTATGAATGTGGGGGGATGTACGTATGGACATTTATGCGTATGTGTACATTTACTAGTATATGTTGTCTGTTTGTTAATGTCATTTGCATTTGCTATGCGTTAATTACATTTTATTTATAATTATGCACAACACATGCGTTGACAAGATATGTCAGCAAAACGGAAAAACTTTTGTACAGATTGGTTTAAATGAAAATGCATATGTATGTGTGTGCTTGTAAGTAAGTAAGTACGCGTAATTTGTGTGAAGAGCTCTTTATATTCAATTTTGGGGCGTTATACACAAGTGACAGCTCATAGGAAAGCTGTCACTTATTGTGAAAGGGAAATGTACTGAAGAAATGTTTGCGCCTGTCTATGTGTGCCAACGGCTAAAGTAAAAGATTGTGTATAAACAATTTTCCATAAATATGTATGTGCTTTTTTAAATAATTTTTTGTTTTTAATAAATTAATGACAACTTCAAAAGGAAGTTGTTATTAAATTGAATATATATATATATGAGTATGTATACGTGTATATATATATATATATATATATATATATTTACGCACTTGCATATAAACACAGGCGTAAAATGACATTCATGAAAAATTATGCACAGCCTTGTGAGAAGAAAAGCATTAAGAGCAACACACATAAACGCACATTTTTGCATGGTGCTCTGATGCTGTTCTTTTGCTCCTGCTTTTTCTCTTTTTTTTGGTTGGTTTTTGTATTTCAACCAGTTGTGGTTTCATACACGCTTACAAACTCATTTATATGCATGCATATATGTATGTATATAGATACATATATATATATATATATATATGTATATGTGTAAAGTGTATGACATTAATGCTAATTGATGTGAATTCATGAAATTTTTCACGTCTCTGTAATGTTGTTGAAATTAAAATTAATTAAAAATATTGTAGTTGTTGTCGAGATTATCACATATTTCACTTGATATATGTTCTGTTTCTGTTGCAGTTGCTGCTTTGCGTTCTGCATATTCACTGCTGTTTGGCAAAATTTATTTCTTATGTATGCCTTCATGTAAGTATGTGTGAATTATAGTGTTGCTAGCTGTTAACGCATACGTGAGAATATAAATATATTTGTATGCTTGTATGCGTGTTCATACACATGTGTTAATTAATGTTCATTTACATATGACTCTAGATATTAAGTTGATGTTGTTGATGACATTTTCTGTGCATTGCATCGAAATACGCATTGCATACGCATGACATATACGCGCACGTCATTGATTACATATGATGATGATTTATGTGACAGTTCACATTAAAGTCATATGAATTAAGTTTTACTTTTTGTTTTTCCCTCTGAAACCGTAACCATATTTGAATACGATATAATACGAAATAGTCAAGGTTTTTCTGCTTAATACACATTCAAAGCAAGTTAAAAGACTTCGGTGAAAGGGTCACTTACTACTATTAAGAAAATCAAAAAAAAAAAGAAAGGTAAGGTAATTTAAAGAAAAGCTCTTTCTCAACTGGCCGCACATTTCAAAAGTTCATTGGATAATTACGGATATCTGCTTACTTGCGTTTTTGTTTCAATTTACACATGACGATAATTTAGGGAAGTTTACAATCTTAGGAAGTAAATATGATATTGCGACTAAGGAGTAGTAAGACTTTTCTCGTTTAAATCGCTTACACGAATCCAAAACAGTGTCCTTTTTTTGTGATCGCAATGCCAAAATTGAAATCAGTTTCAAATTAGACATTGCATGTTGTATACTTTCATCTAAGAAAAATGTATTTTCGAGACTCAGCTCTATTTCTCCAATTGGGTCAAACTGACGTCCACGAAACACTTTTATCAGTTTTGAGAACAAGTAGATATCAAAAGGAACTAAATCAGGCGAATAGAATGGGACGATATGAGTCTTGAAGAGCTAATGCACTCGGAATTTGGACTGACGAATGGAATTTACTAATGCAATCGAAGAAGTAGTCTTACTATTTTTTGATGATAGTAGTATAACCAACTCTCTGAAATCTCTGAAACATACGCTTGTACAGAAGCATTCAGTATGACAAGACAACAACAGCTCAAATGAAAATATTTTTACATTTCCTCGTAAAGTTTTAAGAGGTTCCTACGTTATGCAATTATCCGAAGCACATCATTTTCATAATTTAATTATACATCCATTCACATTACTTTCTTGTCGGCACAATTTTTGAGACATAATTTTAAGATTTTTGCCCTAAAAAATGAGAAACTTTTGTTTCTGCATTAACTGAGAAGTCTCATAAGTCCCAACTTTATCATATAAATGGAAAAACGTCATATTCAGTACTACGGCCATTTGTTGAACAGAAATCGAAAAAGAGCCTTAAAATTTTTTTTAATACTTAGAACGTTGGATGCACTTAATCAATTTATGAGTATTCCAAATTTTACCTCTTTAATCGTATATTCATTTTCAAGGCCAGTGTAAGTTTAACTTAGCCGGTAATTGGAATTAGACTTAGCTGACAATTTGATTAGCTGGGCAATAACATCTTTGTAGAAAGAAAAGAAACCAGGATTTACAGGGTTAGCTACAATTGTTTGTTGGTCAGTTACTGCAAGTAGTACCAAAGAGTAGTAGAGTACAAATGGAACGAACAACTTCGGTAGAAGTCGATTCACCAAAGTTACAAAAACTAGAATTATGAATACAATAACGTAATGACCATATGATTTAAACCTCTAAAAGAATATTTTTAAATCTTTTTAAGAGAAGATAACACAATATCACAGCGAACTTTATTATGCCTCGTATTTCACATTGTCGTAACATCTCAATATATGTCCGCTAACGTTTGCTTTTGTAGTTGTTAAACATCTTCTCTTACTCTCCCGCTACTTCTTAGAATTGCCTTTGAAAAGTTCAAATGATTTATTCTATCTATACATACATATGGTTGATGTGTCTTTTGTATGTAAATGAATATGAATATTTCAACGCAGTGTTTTCCTCATCATACCCCTTCACTAACAGTCAGTCATAGTATCATTAAAAACTGAAAGCAATAACAAATAACGAGAACAGCCCATAACTGTCAGCTACAGCTTGTGATTTTACTTAAATGACACTTGCCACATTGACAAGCTGACAGCATCATTTAGCTGTCAGCTAGAGGAAAAAATCACAATTATTTCAACAACACAATATAATAAAAGCTTTTGCTTTTGCTTTTGTTATATTGGACGAACTAACCGGCAAACTATTATAAATACACAATAAATATAAATATACAATAATATTAAGTTGGCGCAGCTCAAAGTGAATGAACAGCAACAATTGTCGTTGCAGCTTATTAAAACAACAATAACAACTCACCAATAAATGCGCAAATATTATTTGAAATGTTTTGTGAACACAAAGTGACAACAAAAGTCAAGTAAGTGAATAGTGAGTGATTTTATGTGTTACGTGCACGTATAGGTGCCAATGTATGTGTGCGTAAATTGTTGCCACTTTAAACCGCAAATTTGCAATTTTTGGCCACTTACAATGAATTTACACTCGTTTTTGTGCTTTTATACGAAATACAATAAATTTTATGCGCTTGACTACTTATTTATTATTGTCATAGTGTTGCGTTATTATTATTTGTGGTCTGTTTTTTTTTTGCAAGTTGTTCAGTTACTTATTGCTCACTTACACAAACACATTGTTGTGCATATTGCTATTATTGTTCACATGTAATGCATGTGTGACACATTAATGTCATTTTTCAGTTGACAGTTGTATTCCTTGGTATTGTTACTCAATGTTGTTATTTATTGATGTTGTCGAAACTGTTTGTTTTTTGATATATGTGAATGCATGTGTGAAGTATTCCTCTGTGCTTAGATATATAATATAAGCTCATGTAATTTCTACATTATTACGTTTCTCTATTTTGTTAATAATTTGTGTTTATTGAAGTGTCATTCAGGGTTTTTATTTTGTACTAAAAAGATGAAGTTTGTATACACTTGACAATACAACCTATTAACGAAAACTTTGGGAAAGAGTTTCTTGAAAAAACCACATACTCGTCTATGAATTTCAGTTCAATGTCCTCCGACTGTTCAAAAACCTATGCCTCATTTCATAGGAGTTGTTTCTTTATTCGATTTGATAATCCGGACGCCTCTATTCGTAAAAATTTTTTTTGTCAAAACCAAATGTGTTACATTTTGTGTATAATCCCCTCAAAAAATCTATCATCATTTCATGTATTCCTAAGTTGTTTTTGTATCTTCATTTCATGAATCTGACCTAAAGTTCTGTAGCTTATGTTCAGCACGAGTTGAATATAAATACCTATTTTTAAAATTATTTTTATATCTTCAATTCGAATCTGAGCTCAATAGCATCACCTCTGTATCTTACGTTCTTCAACACGAGTTCAATACAATAGATAGAAAAATAGAATAGAAGATAGAAAAATAGATTTTAATATACTGATAAATATCTTGAGCAACGTCGTATAGACTGCATATAATTTTTAAGTGGTTCTTCAACCACCGAAAGTAAAGAACGGTTGTTTTATGGAATAAGTGAATCTAACAAAAACACTAATTGTGAAGGATGATATATAAAAATATAATATGAAATATAAAATAATAATAATAATAAAATAATAATAATAGCAATAAAGGAATATAAGAAATATGCGAATCTTTACATATAACTTGTCTAGAAAACTTGAAATTATGAAATTATCGTCGCAGTAGGAGTAGTACAGTTTACTAAAGCTTGACAATTTGCTCGGAGGTTTATTATTGCATTACAGGATTGGTCAAAAAGCTCAATATTTTTTGTAAATCGCGAGCAATTCTTATATCTATTCTTAAGTTGCCTATTAATGGATAACATCTCCGTAATAACACAAAAAATAGTACCTTTGACAATGTTTTTGGGATTCAAAAACCGTTGATAGAAGGATAATATAGCGTACGTTCAAAAATAAAAAAAACTTATTTTCGAAAAATATTAGCGGCAGTCCGCACCGCTCTCGCTGATCGTCTTTAATTTAAGTAGCTCTGCGGCAATTAACTGATCCAAATTTCTTCATTTAGATGCGCTTAGCTACTTTTATGTGATTGGCGGATATTTGAGTGAAAATATATCAATTTTCGACCAAATAAGTGGATCTTTTCTTAATAAATAATATCTAAATTAAGTAATGAATTAATCGAAAATCTCGTACGTACTTCTCTTTAGAATATTTAGAATGTTGTTCTAAAGATATTGCAAGATAGTCAAATGAAAAGGATAAAAACTACTGCATTTATACTGTTTGTGTTTCGCGTAAAACCTATTTAAAATTTCAATTATCACCGAAAATCAATTTTTTGGGACTTTAAAAATTTTTCTATGCCCATAATAATTTTTTTTATATCTATCTTGACTATTTAAGATATGATTTTTCTTGTTTTCCTTCTTTTTTTTATATTCAAATTAGACTGCAGTTTGCGTAGGGCTTAACCTAAAGATAACCCCCGAGAATGGCTATGGTATTGCCATTTTTTAATATTTTTCAGAAATTATTTTTTTTGTTGTTATCTAAATATATACTTTGCACTCGAGGTCTACGGAGTCGTAAAGACTATTGTTTCGAAAACAGTTTAGAATCTGTTAATAGACATTCCCAATAGGTACAACGGGTAAAGAGACTAGCAGAACTACGCCAGAAAGTCCAGCAATGAGGAATTACCGAACTTTACTTGTATGTGAATATGACCTTTCCACTGAAACTCAATGAAAAAAACAGAAGATTAATAACTTCTTTCAAATTATTGTTCTGCTACTTTTCTTTTCATCCCAAAAGAATTTCAAAAGTAACGCAACTTTTGGGCTTTTACCCCTTATATATATAATTATGAGATTTTGAGAAAGAGAACAAGAATGATCAAATCGCTTTATAATCTTAGGATTACAAAAATTACATATTTTTCACTGTATAGCCATTACCTGAGCAGGGCGTGTAACAAGACCGTCAGATAATTGCAATTTCTTTACTAATTTAATCGAAACATCTTATGTATAGGAAGAAAGTTAATGCTCGCTTAATCCCCTTAATGTCATTAAACAATTAAATACCACCTAAAGTAAGAAGTAACTAAACCAAATGTTAAAAAAAAATTAAATTGAAAGAGAATTCATTTAAATTTTTGAAGGTTATTTATGTATAGAGAAATAAATTATTTTTTCAGAAAGGCAATGCTTAGTAATTTGGTGTGTTTGTATCTCCCTCGGTTCACTTCATGCAGTTGTGTCTCGTTTTCACAAGAAAAGCGGAAAAAATATATAACTTCCGTTATGCACTATGACAGCGACAACAATTTCAACTGCATAACACACAATTTGCTATAAAAAATTTATAAATGTTACATTGTGTTACGGCAACAACAGTTTTTTTTTTTTTTTTGCTACTCATATTGTGGAGGTAGTGGTGGCGGGCCATGGTGATAGCATGCCATATTGTATACTTGACATCTGACACAATACGACAGACAATGAAAATTTTTTTTGAAAAATGTAAAAAACTGAAAAAATTTATTTTTTTTTCTTAAAATGCATTTTATAGTTTTTACACATTTTCGCTGATAGTTCGGATATGTAAATGATGGTCTTTGATTGGGTGCTTTCTCTTTGTGCCCGGAACTAAAAGGGTTTTGCAAGTGTCATCACGAACCATTTTTTAACGTTTACCTAATAAAAAATAAAATGAACTCGAGAGTTATTTTGAATGCAGTTAAATTGTCATTAGTTTGTTTTGCTGTCCCTTTGAATTTCTCGCTCTTTTTTTCAGTCCACGTCATGTAATAGAAAATGTATTACTTTGTGTCGTGTCAAAATGCATACGAATCTCTGACATTTGACATGACACTAATGTCAGTAACTCAGTGTTTAAATGTTACACATGTCAGTACGGTAATTATATAAAATATAAGCTTCACTTACATATATTTTAAAAGATTGACGTAATGTGTATTAGAGGTAATAAAACAGTCAATTATAATTTTACATATGGAGAAAATTTTCATATTTGACCCTTATTAGGAAAGTGTGAATGCTGATATATAGACTTAAGCTTTTTATATATTGTTTTTAAAAACATTAAAGTTGTAATAGGTAAAATTTAAAAAAACATTTTTTTCGACATTTTGAGACTTGAAAGAGTCGGCAGTAATGGTAATGGATAACAGTAGAGAGAGAAAAGTTGACCGCTGCCTGTTTGCAAGCCCATTAGCGTTTGCGACGATTTTGTACATTAACCGTAATTGAAGTCAGTCCCCGTTGGCTAGTCTTTTATAGATCATAAAATTATCGAGATGTCCAAAGATAATTACCAGGTTTTAGATTTCGTTTAAAATGTTATGAATTCCTTTGAAATCTAGTCAACTTTGCTTGAATTCATTTGCGTTCGAATAGCTCACAATAGCTTATGTATAATTGGATCACCAAAAATTCGAAGTACATCTATGGGCAATTGTGCTAATTTCCATAGAATAATAGAACAAGTGAGTAATCAAAATGAAATTTTCATTTTACCGAAATTAAAATCAATACATTTTGTAAAAGGAGAAATTTTTAATACCCGTAGAGCACGAATAGACAAAAGACAGATTGTGCATTTAGAAATTAGGTACGATCTGAGGTAATAAGTTCCTCCGGAATATTTCTTGGGTTCGCAAAAATTTTTTTTATTTTTTTATATAAAATTATAAAAAAATGACAAACATAAAATATATAGAAGAAATAATAATTATAAATTTTTTTTTAAAGGGGAAATTCAACATTTTGTAATATTGTTAAGCTCCTTATTCTCCTCGGTAAAACTGATCAACATTTTGATTATATTTTTCTTTTAATCGCATTGTTAACGTCTTACTTAATACTTATGTCACGCGGTATCTTTAACATTTTATGATAGTTTGCCATCTCATGGTTAGTGGTGTAGAGCAGTTAAGCACGTTGTGGCTGAATGGAAGTAAGGATGATATGCATATTCATCATGGCCTTCTTCGTCGTCTGACATAGCCACCATGAAGTTGGTAAATACAGTTTTCTTAGTTACAGACATTATGTGAAGATTTTCAGTGTAATAGCAAAACAGTTTTCTTTCGTTTTTTTTATTTTTATTTTTTTTTTATTTCATGCATTTCAAAGCTGTCAAGTTTTGTCGGTTTTAAGTCATGCCACAAAACATCCGTGCCAAGCAATTTTTAATACAAAATACAAATTTACATGAAATGAAAGCCACAACAACCACGACAAAAATAACCACAACGGTGGCAGCGACAACAACAATAGTCAGATATATCAAGATAATCCAAAAAAAAAAAAAAAAAAAAAAAGGAAAAGCCGAACGTCTTTAAATTGTCTTGTTGTCTGTCATTTTGCATATAATAAAATACACAAGAGCACACCAAATTGGAATGGCAATAACAACTTCTACAACAAATGGCAAAAAAAAAAAAAATAAATAAATAAATAAAAAAAATAAAATTAAAATAAAAGCAAGACACTGCAATGGCAACAAAATTATTTCCAAATAGAAGTGTTAAAAGATTTTTCACTTTGATAAAATATAAGCAAAAAATGAATGGATGGTAAAACAAAACAGAAAAAGGAACGTGTTTGGTGGAAATGAATGAATAAAAGCTGGTCATTTATACCTACAAACCTATTCAGCGCCTCTTAACAGTGTAAAACCACCATATGGAAAAAGCTGAAACTAATAAGAAAGACGAAAAGAAAGAAAGAAAGAAGGCGTTTGTTGAAGCACAACTTCGAGCAAGCAACAAATCCAACACGACACCTTGCAACAACGTGTTAGATTACTCACTTAAGATAAATGCCACAAAAGGTGCAATGAATAATAACAACAAAAACAACAACAACATACCTTTACCTATTTACATAGTTATATCCAAGCAGATCCATGTACACATACAAGCAAAAAATAACAGCAATCTTCACTAACATTGTGCTGATATAATGACGTCTTGTAAATGTTAATTTAAATTGCAAATGTTCAGTTCACCGCAGCAAAGTGCCAGTGGAAAAATAATAAGATAAACTTTTAGATATATCTGTTGCTTAATTATACATATTAGTATTGCAGTCGAGTGGCAACTCTATGCAAAAAGCATTATATTATACTTCATTTCGATATAAATTTAAAAAAAAGAAAGAAAGAAATTTTAAAGTAACTTATGTTCGCAGTGTTTACAATTCATTTAAGGAAGTCTTGAAGATCATTTTTGAAGGCGCGGATAGCGCAGAAGTCGATCTAATGTAAATCTTTGTTCTGTTCGAAAACTAGGAGAGTATAAAGTGAAACATTTCGTTAAAAATATTTTCGCAACAAAAGTGACAAGAGCTCACAAGTGATCCTGTTTGTAAAATGTAAACAAACGCTTGCTGCAGGAGAGCGAAAAAAACTGAAATGAGTAAAATTAATGGTTTTTGTGTGACATATATATGTAAAATCTACACATTAGAAGCACATGTGCACGATACCAGAGAGTCTTGAACTAACGTATGCGTGGGTATAGCGCTGTAGTAGAGAGCACATCAGCGACGGATTTTAACTTTTTGTGTTTGGCCGTTTATTTTCAATATTCTGATATGCGCAACTTTTTATAAGTAGGCTTAACACATATTTCCTTGAGTTGTCATTTTTTTTCCTACTTATCCAACTACCTATTAACAAAATATTATTACAGCGAAGCCTCTTGTAACGCGAACTTAACTTGCTCAAATTAAATACTAATTAATTGAATTCGTACCGTGTTATATAAAATCTCAAAAATAAATAACTTTTACATAAATCGGCCCTACCGGTCCAAATTATAATCATTGATTGTCTCAATAAGAGGACAATAATTACCAAAAAGCGAACGGATCGATAAGAGAATTTCGTAAACATAATTAGGGAGATCATGATTGTTATTTATTTCTTATACGGACGTTCCCATTCAACTCACGACAACAGCGAAACTGAAGAAAGATTAAAAAAAGACAAATTTCAGCTTTTATTTCAAATCAAGTGGTTTTGACATTTCCCAGACAGAAACAACAAGGCGACCATGAAATCTGATTAAAAGAACTTATTACTTATGTACCCCAGCATTCAAAGCCGGTCAAAATATATATTTGCTCAATGCATTGGACGTTCACGATTAGCCTTAAGATAAATATATTTTTTTTGTGCACTCATTTTGTAGCTTCTGTTGCAATGGATAGCAATGGGAAAAATTTAATGAATTTTTTAAATTAATATTTATAGCTATTGTTTATGAATATTGCCTGAATTTCTGAATATTTCATTCCCAATGCAATCGAGAGATTATCTGAAATGATTGTTTCGCGCATAAATTAAATTTTTAATGAAATGGGTATTAAGAGGGGAAAGCATGATTCTAACCAAATTAATTATAAATAATGAATAAAAATTGGCTTCAGGCATTTAATTCTAATTTAAATTTATTAGATTCGGCGTCATGAAAAATTAACAAATGCTCAAATCATTAATATATACACATATGTTATTAACATAGATCAACGTTTATTATTCGGACTTTATAAAAAAGTGCATCTTCCTTTTGTGCTTGTTTATGGAAAATGTTTTTCGGATATTCAAAAATTAAAATATGTTAACGAGGCAGAACCCACACTGTGCGCTTGACACAATTCCTTACCGATATTTATAACAAAATATGAAAAATGATATGTTACTACTATGTAAAGGTTTAGTTGCATGAGGAATCTTACAATGCGGTCCGAACTTTTTACAACGAATTAAAGCGATGGGTGTAGAATAACTTTGAACGTAAAATAGTTTGTTTCACATTGTTGTATACTTATTTGGGAGTGGCTTTAAGAAGTAGTCTCAAGCCCTCAAAATTATCCACCTTTATATAATACGCCAAGACACTATATTTCAACGATTTTTGTTTAAGTTCCAAAGTTTTTTGTATAATCACTTCTTTAATATAATGCGTCATTTGATGAGTGGTAGTAAAATGGTCCGATCCATTCCAATTCATTTTTAGTAATGTTCATCTCCGGGCCAAGAGATGTTAGTGTAATATGTCGAAAATTGCGACCTGTATGTTAAACATAAGAAAATATGGATAGATCTCAAACAAATCATCATTATCATCACCAACACTATTCTATACATATGTATAAGATAATGTAAATTCCTGTCATTTCATCGCTTGTATATATTGATACGAAATTTGCTGGTGTTGTTGCTATCTAATATAGTAAGAGCATAACGTGTTCAGAGCAGCTGTTTTACATTTAGCAGTGGAGGCGTTAAATTTTCAAGCCTGGCGGATGATAGAAAATAAAATAATATAAAAAGCGGAAAGACGTTACTATATACTCCCCGCGTAATATATAAAATCGTATAAAAAATATACAAGCACACGAACCTAGAAAATGTAGCCACACAGGCCTAGACACATACAAGAACGTGTATTATTAATGTCATGAATGGATGAGAGAAAATTTATGACGCGCAAATTTAAATTTATAATGGTACAATGCACACACAGCAACAACAAGAGCATCAGTATGCTCGTATATTTTTCCCCATAATTTTGGAGTGTAATGTTGCTTAACATGCTGTGTCGGCAAACTTTTGTTAACGTAATTTTACTTCACTTTTGCTACGTTTTTGTTATTATTTATTTTTCTCAGCATGAAATCCGTATGTGTTTAGCATCTGAGTTCGCACGATCATTCATTTACTTGCATGAAAGTTCAAACTTTAAGTATTTACAAACTCTTCTAAGTCCAAGAAAATCAATTCAGTTCTCGTTAGAACATATTAAACCCTTCGAATATTTTTGAATTAATTTTGAATTTCAGATAAGACATGATAAAGATGATCTATCGCGTCTTTTAAGATCTAAATTATATTATTTGAATAACGAGTATTTTCGATAATATTCGCGCACTTCTCGCTTGTTGCGCCATACTGCGTTTCGTCACACAGTGTCTTGATCTTGATACCCTGCCTTAAAGTATTCATTATTCTCATCTTAATGTTGCCTTGTGTAGCTTGCTCACTTGTTTTATACGTTTAAGCTTAGCTTGACGATAATGATTTGTTGGCGGTTTCTAAATCTTCAAATAATTTTTATGCAATAAATTATAAAATTCTTTTTCCATGCGGCATAGTTGCGAGGTTGTGAGTTGTGAGGAGCCATAATATATATGACTTTACACAGCGTGACTGTTTTGTGGTGGTTTAAAAGATATTAAAAAAGCAAAATGCGTTCGTAGTCAACTTATTTTGCAATTATTTTGTATCATTAGCGGTATTGGTTAATAATAAACATAAAGAACGGAAGTGTCTTTATATCGTTGTTGTAAAGATTTCTAAAATATTTCTTCGTTGGCAACTGAGTTAATAGGTCATAGGGTTCACTTCTGTACATACCCACAATCTTGGTAGAATGATTAGTGTAGCTCGGTTAAAAAATTTTAATAAAGTGATTTTAGTCGTAGAAGTCATCAAATAGGGCAGCAACCACTAGAGCATGTTGAATCAAAGGAAGCCGAGACAATTGGTAAGAGGACCATTCAAATAAATCTACACCCTCCGAAACTACAGTAATTTTCGATGATCTGTTGAAGCTTAAAGAGGGATCTAGCAATATTTTCCTCCCTTATACATATTTGCGGCTATAACGCAGACACTTACGAACCAGTAATCTTTAGAAAAATTCACATTCTTTTTGTGCAGCTATTTATCCTTTTCTCCCGAAACGAAGCTTAATAATAATGTCGTAATAAATATCGCCGACCCAAGGCTGTAGTAAAAATTGTGCAATGGGTAATTATATATACTTATGCACCTATATTTCTATATATATATATGTACATATATATTTAACAAGGATCGGTATACGGTTCGCATTATCGAGATGGCTCAATCGGAATTTTCAATATTCATCAAATATAATCAACTCAATTTTCGAATGCAACTAACCCACTGCTAGTTAAAAATTGCTCGATAACTAGAATGGTAGCTTACGTTCCACAATTTAGAATTATTTTCAAATTTATCGCATCCATAAATCTACCATTCCTCAATTACTTTGTCCCTTGCTGTTGCTTAAGCTTTATTTGGCGTTTCAATATATCAGAGGCCAATCGAAGAACTCTAGAACTGGTTACATTTTTTCATTTTTATATATATATGCAATGTTCGTATACATTAAGATCGACCGGTACAATGTATACATTTTTTTTGACCTGAAGAAAAAACATTAAAACTTTGTTCGAAGAAATACACATGTTGCCACGATTTTATTAAAATTTTTAATCAAGTCATCGTTTGGCCAGAAACGACGTATGGGTATGAGCACATTTCATAAATGTTTTTTTAGAGACATTTTGAATATATATTTATACATATTAATGTATATTATAATTGGATATATAATAATAATATAATACAATAAACAATAACTTAACTGACTTAATAACATTGGGAAGAAACCACGCTTTATGTAATTCAAAGATAATTTTCTATTAATTTAATAGGTTTTTTGGAAAATGTACGGGTAAGGGGACTTTTCAGGCGAGTCTAAGGCAAGTGCAACGAAGAGAGACCTATTAAATATATGTTCCCCTATTAAACATGATTGCTTTACAATCTTGTGACTAACTTTCTCCGCAGTCAATGCAAAGCGTACCATATGACCGACACAGACAGTACTAGCATTGTTAAGATATAATACAATAATAATTTAAGCCGCGTCATAAGGCCATCTTACACAAAAGAGGCTAATTGGATAACGAAAAAAAATTAGAATTAAATATAGTTGTTTCACTAACCAAAACGATTAGTAATCGTTACCTTAATCATGCAAATGTTAACAATGACTATTACTCCAAAAACGTTCTATATTTTACATTTAACAATTAGAATTCTTTGTCAGAAGAAGTACGAGTTTGTAGTGGCAATAATTGAAAACGTACTTACATCCTTTAAAGGCTGTCTGTTCGGCACGAATTAAGAATAAATCAGAAGATATATGTTTTTAAAAGATTTTTGTTGCACATTTCAAGGTTTTGACTTTTTTGATAATTTGAGCACTTCCTCTTCTAACAAAAAAAAAAAAAAATTTCGATCTCGATTTTTAAAAGACATTTTTGTGGTTTTGTATTGTTTCCTTTCCTCGCTGCATGCTTACTTAAGCGGAATTTTCTACAGCAGAAGCATTTCCTTTTGAAAAACCAAGCAATTCAACTTTAATATTACATTTGTGTATTTTGCTAAATTTGATGTGATGGTAGATTTAAAAGGTTCGAATTGTTTGAAAAAAGAAAATCCCATTAAAATTTAATAAAACGAAAGCAAATAAATGTAGCAAAAAATTCTTTTGAATTTTTAAAACTAATTTGTACTTCATAAAGGTATGCAAGTCTTCTCAAATTTTTTATGGCAAAGAGGCAAATTTAAAAACACTAAAAATAAACGAAATCAGAGATCAAAACAACCGACATTTTATATCGTGTGCTCACTAGAGATGTCAAATAATACGTTTACCGACGGGTGCTTTATTTCCATTTAATTTCCATTTGTTTCATTGTATATGAGCCCAGCCTTAGTGCTATTGAAACGTTTTTCTTGCGATGACAATGTAATGTTGATAAACTTAATCACTCATTTAATTTTGAAATTGGTACTGGATGTGTGGCACATCCGGAATTTTCCGAAGGGTGTGAAGATAAATTCGAATTTAACTAGCGAAGACATTTACCAACTCCATTATGACAGCTCTGTAAAAGGCTTAACGTATATCTGTGCAATAATTAGCGTCAAACTATGTTTCGATTTGGAAGTCTAGTCCGTCCAAATTATGACCCTTAGGAGATTTTATAATTGCCATTTAATTCTGTGTATGAAGCAAACTTTAAAATTATATGAAAAATTGACTTGTTTCATTGGTGAATTCGTTTTAATAAATGCTTGAAACTGGATATGTTGGTGGCAGTTGACGGACACAAAAATAGTCAAAGAGTCAAGCGCGGCCGAACTGAAAAATTTCGCCTATATTCACCCATCTCACGTGAATTTGTATGACAATGCCATTTAAACAAGTTAGCCAAATTCAAACTTCGCTTTCCAGAACTACTTTCATAATTTTTTGAAATTGTTCTACTCTTAATGATACTTGTAAGTTGAAGTTATGCACCTTCAATTTAGAGGGAGTGAAGTTGAATTTAAATTTAACTAGCAAAGTCATTAAATTTAAGCATTATATATTATTTAAGCATTATATATATATATAAGCATTATATATATATATATATATATATATATATAGATACGAATCAAAAATTTATCCATAATCAATTTCATTTTTTTGCAGTACTTAACATAATCACAGTGGTCTTACAAACATTATCTCCATATTGCTATATATAGAGTAACTTTCAAAGTGCAATAAAAGATTTTACCGAGCAAAATTTAATACGTGCAATCCTTGGTTTGTGCAAAGTGAAAATTTCTGCGTATAGTTAACCTAAATGTCTAAACGATGGGTGTTTCATCTTCTTCACGACATTTTTTAAGGAATTCATTTGGTAAGCCTATCACGAAACTCTCTAACCCTATTGTGTCAACATGTTTTAAAAATCCACCATAGTCTCAACATCGCTTTTATTTGATGAGTGAAATTGGTTTCTCTTCTGAAAGATGGACAGTGGTGTGCAATGCGCACAGCTCCAGCGTCAGTGCGGCCAGACAGTGTAGAATCGCGAGTGCTGCAAATCTATGAGTCTCTTTTTTATGTTTCCTTCAGTGCAGGCTATTTAACAGGAATGAATATTCAATCGTTCAGACAAATTCTCCGAGAATACTACGAGCTTCAACTTTCGCAACAATGTTACAAGTGCACTTGGTATGTTGTTTTTTTGCCATTTTTTTTGGCAATGAATCAATTAATAACGCACTTGATGTTATGTATACAAAATAAGAAAATCTCATCACAAATGTAGTGTATTGATAAGTAAACGAAGTCACTTGATAATTTACTTCAGGGATCAAAATGTACAGCAACCTTTATTGTGCGTGGCAAGAGGAAATCGTATTTAAACAGGAAGTAAGGTAGTATGGTTATCACAGGATGGATGCTATAGACTATTCTATACTTACTGTATAATTACTCATATCTATTAAAAATTTCAACGCTGAAAAATAAGAACTGGTTGAAAAATTACTTTAAAGGAGTTTCTTTTGGGGAAAATAATAACATCAAATCTTATGACTTCATTAAAAAACAAGTAAGAATTTTTTACATTCGGCTGTGCCAAATCTTTCATACCCACCACTTTTACCTTAAAAGCAAGTTCAAAAAAGAACTAAATTTGAACACTCTATGATATAAGAAGGCGATTCACGTTTTTTTAAGTTTTGTGCAATACCGCGGAAATTTTTATTGTACCAACCTGCAAGAACTTTCAATGCTTTTGCCAGATTAGAAGCCGTCAGACGGACATGCTTAAATTGATTTTAAATTTGGTGCTAATCAAGGATATAAACACACTTTATGGGGTCTCAAAGACTCCCTTCGCAAACAAAATGACAAAATTAATATATCACCATACTGCGGTGGTGGATATAAAAAATGTAGTTCACCTTATGAAAACTCAAATTGCTATTAGATACTGTTTACTGCAACATCCATTGTGTTGAATCTTAAATCTTCAATTTTCAGTTATGTTCAATTGTCTCATTTAGAAATCGAAGTATGTATATGACTATCACAGCGAATAGATAAGATTAGTGGCATAATGGCGCCATAATGCTTTAAGAGGGTTATTAAAAGATGGTTAATCAATCACTTAAAAATGTTTTTAACAAATAGTTAAAAAGTAAATATGTGAAGTTAAACAAACATTGACAAGAAACATAAGATAAAAGTTTTTTCAACATATTAACGTAAACATATATAAGTGCCTATGTGCACATCGTGTAAATGTGTTAAAGCCAAACAAATACGTACGAAATCAATCTCAATCACATCAATTACAACATGTCTTTACAAAATGATTTTTATCATTAATAATGACTTTCTTTTTCATTTCAATACGTTATCCAGCAAACCATTAGTTGCACATACACGTTGTGAACAGATAACAATGACTTCAACTATAAATACAAGAAACAACATTTTTCAATTTACTCTTTAAATAATCAATATAACAGTAATAATAACATACAAGACGTAAATACGCATATCACAAAAGTTCGATAAGTAGTTTAAAGAGGATTGTCCCTTCTCTTCCCAAAAACAGGCAAACAAATGCTTTGGTTCTCATAAAAAAATATGCTCCACATCAAAACTTATTGCTACATGACAGCCGCTCAACGCTTATAGATAAGCATACACATACATATATGTATGTATATCTATATGTGTATGTATACATATATGTATATAATAATAACAATATATAGCAAATGCAAACACAGCCAGCTAAGACATGTTTGAATGCTGACATGAAACGTCAGTGTTGTTAGAGATGGTTGCGATAACATTGCAATAATAGAAGACTATATACCGAAGTGTGCGGAGTAATTGTTCTGTGAACTGTCACATCGATTTAAATCAATTTAGTTGGCGCCGTAGATTATTAAATTTCTTATTCAAATATATTTCTAAAAACGGTTTAATTACTTTTCTTTTTCGTTTATTTGAGAAATTATTAACAAATAGGGTTTATTTGTTTCGAAGGACAAAATAGAAAATAATGAAACACGTATCATTTATCTATCTATCAATCCATCTACGTAAACCTAACTAAGTTTGTTAGTTTAAGTTTCGTTTAGCCTTTCATGTATTTATTTTGGTATTCCACATTTCGTTTAAATATCAGTCTGACAGCTGTCAATGTCACTAAATTTACTGTCTTCAGTGTGCCTGTATACTGACGCCATTCTGTCATTGACCAATCGTTCTGTTTGATCGTTGTATTAACATTGTTTGTTTGCTTTGAATTTTTACATTTTTTATTTATTCGTTGAACAAACGATTAAACATATCCAGATACTTGCGTCCGCCGCTGACATTGAGAAAATATAAGAGCTATTTCAGAACTGACTTTTTGTAAGATTTCGTAGAATTATGTAAATGATACAAGTAGTCGCCACAACTGTATTTTTAAATATTTAAGATTACAATTATTCAAACTTGCTTATATAGACCTAATTCCCGCGCGCGGATAGATAGACTTATAATCAGACCTTAATTTTCTTCAATCGTGCCTGGCAATAACCTTATAGCTATATTATTATGGTATATCGGGATTATGATAGCTAATATCATATTCGTTATTATAATTGCAACATTTTCTTAGCGAAACTTACTGTAAGATGATGTGCTTCCTTTAATATGTACTTTTATCAACTGACTTTTTTCATTTGTTAATTCGTAAGTGAAATGTTTCTTTGCCGCCTAATGTATTCAAAAATATAATATAGTAATAAAATATAATATAAATAATATTCAAAAATCCCAAAACTTTTTTTTAAAGGTAAGCCGATAAACAATAGATTTGAAGTTATCGAGAAGTTTTGAAAAATAATATTTGCAATTATTTCATTCTTGCATTGTCTCTATACAGATATCACTTGAAAGATCGTGTATTCTTGGCCAGTGTATTGCAGGCCTGAAGTCGCATCAAGTTTTTCGTCTAAAAGTCGTTTAGAAATTTTTCAGTTCAGTTTTGATGAGATTATTTGTCATCATTTCTGCAAAGTGTCACTATACTATTAACGAATAAATATCATAAATAATTATAAAAATTTAAATGCGTCTATTGTTACGCTAATGATGATTAATGATATCTGCCTATTTATAATTAATGTTGATGCTTATATAAAGAATAGAGAATAACAAATAATATATATAAGCTGACTATCAATGTTATCATTTCGTATCAATTCCAAAAACTTTAAATATGCTTCTTCATTAAAATATTAAATTTCACGATAGTGCGCGAGAAATACTAGCCCCTCTGTGAATACGAACCCATTTCATATAATTCTTAATTATTTGTGTAATTTGTTTTTCAAATACTTTTCCTCTCAAGTGTCTGTTAGTTATGCTGAAAAGTATTTGTACAATTTTTGTTTGTTTTCTTGTCTGTTTAACAACGTTTTCTTTTCATAGAAGGCAAGTGCTCTTGTCTATTGCTTTATTAAAACTTATGACGGACAGAGACCAGCCAGACAGGCAAGACATTAATAAAGAAAAACTTTTTCAAAAAGTCAGCTGACCGTAAAACATCATTAATATAATTAACAACTGTCAGTTGGTTCTTTTCAGTTGATGCTTTTCAAAAGACCTATCAAATTCCTCTTTCTTAAACAAAGCGATATCTTAAAAATGTGAACGAATAAGGCGATCATAAACTGAATCATTCATTTTTCATAAAAATCAGCACAAATCATTGTTGAATGTTAGACATAATTTTATTATAATTTGTTATATTTTACTTTATAGTATTGTGTATGTAAAATGTAGCTATGACTCTTCTATGAACTGTAGTTTACTAATTTTATCAGTCACTATGTAACTTCTGAAAAACAATTCAGAAATAGCGTAAATATATTATCGAGTAGCGTGAGATTCTGAATCAATTCAGTCGTGGACGTTCCAGTCGTCTGTTGTTTAATTTTGTCTATGGTTGCAATTTTCAAATTCGCAAAGATTTATTTGCATAAATTTTTCACAACATATTCAAAAATAAACGTCCGATAGGACTGAGATTTAAATCACTAAAAATTTTCAACATACAATAATGATCTGAAATTTCCGAGAAAAATTTTCGGTCCAAAAAAAATTCGGTGTGATAAAGGACACATACAATTCTATATTATCAAGGCATTATGTAAATATTTTTCTAATGGACCATTTCTATAAAAGGATTATGAAAAATAATTAAAACCCTCGTAAAAATTAATAGTAATAAGTATTCGTTGGCGAATTTGTCTTTATTCTTGATAAGCAAGATATTACGAATCGAATATTTTATGCCCAGTTAATTGGATCTCTAACGGACTGTATGATAGTAGAACTCATAAAGCTTAAAAAAGTTTGGATTGGATTCATGTACTTAAGTACCTTGTTTCTGCAAAAAAAAACTTCATCTTGACCTTAAGCACTTTCTTCTAATTTTTAGAAATTGCTTCAAAAATCTTAGGTAAACAAACCTATATTTCTCTATAGCCACATTGTTTAAAACGGAGTTTTCCACTTTCTTAATGTATAAATATTTTGCTTCAAAAGTGAAAATTGGAAGAATTAAATATTTAGGCATTTCTTAGAAGAACCTATTTGAAGCCACCAGATAATCTAAAAGTTTCCTTTGCACTTCCTTCTCTTCTTGTTGATCTACTAGTTCAGCGGGAAAAATTAATATGTTTCTGTTACATAAGGGAGAAATGTTGGGTCTAAATATTCGAATGGAACCCAAACAAAGAGTATAAAAAGCTATTTAGCATTTTATTAAATTTATCTGAAGATCAAATATTATTTATATGTGCATGTATTTGTTAATCTTTCACTTACCGCATTTGGTGCCGCTAAATAGTCCGGCCTTAAATATTGATTGCTGGATTGCAGCATTTTATTATAATTGGTTAAATCCACCTTGAAGCTTTTTGCGAGTTTCTAACCACACACAATGAATTTCACGAAAACTATCAGAATAAAGGTTGGCAACTCTGCTAACTCTATAGCCAAATGCACAAAAAATAACACTGAAAATGAGTACAGAGTGGTACAGAGTGTTGTAGTAGTTAACTGGTTTTTGACTCTCTAATCCACAGAGTGAGAGTAAAACCTGTACACATCAACAAAAAGTAGAAAAGAGACAGTGAGAGCGAGAGAGAGGAAACCTTAGAGAGTTGTTGCTTTACAAATTACTCGAATAGAAATCGACGCAGGCGCTAAAGTGCATAAAGAAACAAATTATTGCTTGTGTCTGTGGTTGTTCGTGTTATCGTTGTTAATATTATGGTATTATTATTAATAAGATTATTGTATTTGCTCGTTGTTGTTATGATTATTAATTTATACGCTGCTAATTGCCAGAGTTAAGCAATAATTTATAATTTGTTTTAACTAGAATTGTAAACCGAACGGGAATTTTGGTCTATGTATGTGTTTGCTGCTTTTTATTTGATATTAATTTATTTATATGTCAGTAATTATTTTGCTCTTGTTTATTATGTTGAGCTGAATTTCAATTTGCTATTTTATTAAAAAGTTTATGAGGGTTTTTGTTTTTATTATTTCAATATAAACAAATTGTCATAAATTAATAGCTTGAGCACTTGTTTTAATATATATTAATATTTCATTAGATGTTTGAATGAATATTCGTTTTTATTTCGTATTTGTAATTTTAACAAATTACGCGTTTTGTTGTTGTTGCTGGTTTTGCTTTATTAAATTTATATTTTGCCTCATTTGCTTTTAATTAAGTAATAAATTTCAAATTTTATTTTATTCTCTGCTTTTGCATTATTTTCACATTTAAATTTATTTATTTGGATATTTGTCGTATGCAAACGTTAACAAAAACATTTTCAAACAACCGAAGAACATATACACATGTACGCATACGTGTCTGAACAAATGTCTGCTAAGCGCTGAGGTGTAATTTAATTTTAACGACTCTTGCACGTTCAGACAAATACACATGAATTTGTGTGGTGCTGGTAGCGGTGGTATTGGGTTGGTTTGTGTTGGTTAACAACATGCGGTTTTCGGTTTTGCGGTTTGGTTAACAAAAGAAACACAGCTGCAAAGAGTTATAAGAGCTGTTAAGTACAGAGTGCAAGAACTGTGAAGGAGTGAGAGAGAAATCGAGAGACAACAGCGCTATGATGTGTTTAAAACAAAAACCAACAACAACAATAATAGGACTAACAAACCTACATTACTAATGCAATTCGGTAATAAATCTTTTTAATATTTTTTCTCGCCGCGTTTTTCTACACCGTTAACAATAATTTATTAGTTATTTACGCGGTCTAAAATATAAAAAATTTTTTCCACATATCTATCGAGCGTTTCTATCGTATATGTAAAATATGTTTTTGAAAACGAAGAAAAACAAAAATTATAGTAATAAACGAGTACAAAATTAAGTGGGTGTTTATTTCATTACACAAATGCTTATTAATTTATTCATAATTTAAAATTTTTTTTCCTATTCGCAAAATTTTAATCACATGCCTGTCTTACTTTGCTTGTAGGCTGTTTATCTTTGTCAAGTACTCCTACTTTTTGTTGTTGTTGCTGTGAATATATATTTATTTTTTCGTACCCTTGCCATTAAGCACTTGCATGTAATTAATTTTTTTTTCTTTTTGTTTTTCATTCTCTCTTTCTCTCTGAACTTCTTCAATGGCTTACTGCACTGTGCTGTTCTCATTATATTCCATTACTTTCTTGCTAAAGAGCGTTTGTGTTATTATTATTAATTATTCTCTATTCTTTTTTTCTGTTTTTGTTAGTTTGGTTTCCTCATCATAAGGTAGAATATAATTACACTTAATTATAGTGTAAACCTCTCAAGTGGGCTTTTATAAATGATTCTAACTATATACATACATGTTAAGTGAATTGGGGTTTTTCTCTTTGCTCTGTGTTAATTGGTGTGTTGTGTTGGCTCTCAACGGTGTTGTTGTTAGTTAGTCTACACCAAACTATTACAAATTCGTAAGTATTTAGTTTTCAGTTCATATATTATATGACCCTGATTTAATAGCACTCATAACAAAAAAAAAAAAACAATCAAGATATTTCATTTGACTCAAAACTAAATTTGTTCACGACTATCTACGACTTGTTTTTTCGCTTCTGAACTTAAAAAATGTTTTTGTTGATTTTTTTTTATATACACGGTAGCCCTGTAAGCGTAGGGATCCCGATAAGACACGAAACTTTTAAGGTGACAAAATAATGTGAATGTGAAACACAACCACGACTAGAGCAAGCAGAAAAGGTGGTATATTTGCCAAGTATACCTAGGCCATTCAACAACCCCTCGAGGAACCCATAATCGTTTTGTTCCATTTTGTTGGGAAATATAAGTATATCGATGTACATGTAGGGAAAAAGTCCAGTTCCTACAGTTACTTATGAAGTGCTCTCCTACTATAGAAAAATATAGTCTAGAGTACGCGATACGATATGTTGTCTTTAGTGGTGGGTATTAAAATATTCGACCCAAGCCAAATATAACTTATTTGTGTCTAACCTCACTTAAGTAAAAGGGTAAACGATAAATGTCAGCCTACCCTAGTGTTTATGATAAAACTTTGTTTGCTCATTCAAACAAGTAGTATGCGTAACAGTTTTCGCTATTTATGATAGTGATGTATGGCAATAGTAACATTCGGGAACTTCGATGCACATTACTATGCGTCTATTCGGTAGAAGACCACCAAAGACGTCAGAAAAAAACTGATTGTACTTTGAAGTCAAAATTAATTGTATGACTAATATTAAAACTTAAAACAAATTTCACAAATTTCTTCGGTTCTTGTTTTAATCAATTAAAATTCTTGAATTTTAAGTTTTTTGGATAAGAAAAACTGATGAAGAGTTGACTTACTTAGCCAGCGCTTCAATGCAGATCAAACTTGGGGCTAATTTGGCCTTAACAAATTTCTACGATTTGTCTTTTGCGGTAGAGGTTTTAAAGTTATTAATTTCTAACGTTGATTTATTCTTAAAAAAGATATGACTAAATTAATTTTTCGATAAAGAAAATAAATTTAAAAAATAACCTGCTGGCAGATCCATATGATGGTCTCTCTTTTTATCTTATGGGGAGAAAAAATGCAAATTTAATGTAATGTGAAATTTAGTGTACGAAATCTTGGTCTGGAAATTTGATTTGACTAAAGCTATCGTTATATATAACATTTGTAAAAACAATATCTCGCACTTTTACGGGAAGCTTGTAAACCCAATTTTTGGTCTTGGAAAGCTCACTCTTTTTCTTAATTCTTAATATTCCGACTGGGTGTGGTATTTGTGCCAGATTGGCAAATTCCAAAGTGTTTTGAATAATTTTCTTCATAATTAGGATTTACCATACGAAAAACTCTTAGATCTCATGATTTGTACACATTGTAAAATGTATCGTATTATATTGTAGTGTATACTGTAATATGTATTGGATATATTGTAATTGCATTGTAAATATTACAATTAACCCGTTTTACTTCAAACAAAACTTTCAAAATCCCACCGAAGTTAACACGTTACGATTGCCAAAGGGTATTTTTTGCGGCAATAGTCTTATTGGTAAGTAGATTTTTAATCTTCAGCCAGTTAATTGCTAACTTTACTGCGATGCCTGGTAAGACTATATAAACAATCCCTTAATTGAATTTTGTGCGCCAATGGGTCGAAAATTTAGGATAACATTCCGAATTTATATTTATTATAAAAAAAGACATGTTGGAATATCTTAAATGAGAGAAACTTAGCCACACTATTTCATAAGATTTCAACAAATTTGAAATGCGAGAATTTCATTTTCTATATTGTTTAATTGGCATGCAATGATTGAATTAATTTAACAAACATTACGAGTTATTTTTCATTCGCGTTAGATATCTTGAAATAGTTCTTAAAATAAAACTAAAACAAATGTTAAAAATACCCATTTGGGATTAAGCTATGTGTAAAAAAATACATGGAACTTATTAAAACTTAAGTTATTCTTGACACTGTTGATATACAGATATAATTACTCAAGTTAACTAAAAGAACAAATAATTCACCTTGTTGTCCAAATACGATTTTTTGTTCAGTTTTTTTTTTATTTTAATTTTTTTAATTTTATGGTTTTGCTATTTAAAATAAAAATTTTTTTTATTTTCTTTTTCTCTTAACCTCACTTGACCGCGCGTACTTTTAACGAGTAATAACCAAGTTCGACTAAAAATCTATAGAAAAACAACAGGCGCAAATACGCACGCATGCATAGCATTTCATATGAACAACATCAAATACAACTGTATAGTTAATACACAGTGCAACAATAGCAACAGCAAATATAATACTAAAATAGCGTAGTGTTGCCATTATTTCGTTTTGCTTGTTATTTATATTTCAGACTTTCACATATTTTATGAATCCGTGAGAACAGGGAATAAAGAGAGTAGGAGAAAGAGAGAGCATGAGAGAAAATGTGGGGGCTTCAGCATACCTATAAATTTTCAACAAGTGTTGTTCCCACACCGGAAGATATTCTTCGAGAGTAAGAAGGAGAGTAAAGCAGGTTGTTGTTGCTTTTTTGATTATTTATTATGGTTCTCTTTAAATTACTTTTCTCTTGCATTCGCATTTCCTTGCGTTGTTATTTTGAATATTTATTCTACACATTTAGCTCTCGTTGATGAGAGTTTACATCTCTTTGTGAGAATTCGAGAGAATCATAAATTTTGTTTCTTATATATGAGGGTATGTAAAAAATAAAGTAAACTATGGAAGATTGATAGTCTGCCTTTTTGTTTTTTAGAATATTTTTAGAAAAAAGAAGGAAATATCAAAATATTAAACTCGTAATAGTGAGTGTAAGTTTTATTTTAATTACAGGTAAATAAATAATTTGGTTTTTTGAATATTTATTAATATTTTCATACCATATTCTCTTTCTTTATTACTTACTTCCTATTGATCATTCTTTTCAGCATGCGGTAGCCATTTGCTTTCTTACTTTCAACAATTTGTTTCCTCTTATTCTCCGAGCAGTTTTTTCTTTTTATTAATGCTCTTATTTTTGTGTTTACATATAACAGCCTCCTCCATGGCTAATGTCTAAAGTCTTTTTAGAACATCGTTTGTATATTACCAAGATCGCGCGATGTGTTTGAAAAACGAAATAATTCCAGCATTGTGGTAAAACACGATTGTTTTTAGCATTATTATAAAAAAAAAGTTAAGATGTTATGTATTAGACTTTTTCTGAGGTCGTAAACCCAAAATGTTTGTTTAAAGACTTTGCTCAAGTCTGAATTTGTATGACGTTTAGTAATCAAATTTACTAAGAGCTTACATTATGATTGTGCCGCCTATCAATAGTACGAGAATGCGAAACGGACTAGTAGATAGATCTTAATCAAAGGACTGATTGGAAAAAAGAAACAAATAATACTTTTACTGCCAAGAAGTTAATTCACCTTATGTTGCCCTTATATTTTTAAAATCTTGGGCCCTGCTGAAAAAGAGTCTAGTTTCGTGTACATATTTTGCACACCAATGCTATGTGCTATTTAATAACATATATTTACATTTACATTTTTATGAATATAGTACAGTTAGTTTATAGGTAATTTATTATTTTTTAAAATTACTGTTTTGTCTTTTCTGTATATCGAGTTGAAATATACATTAACAAAAATATGATGCGGAAAAGTTTGTTACAAAGTTTCATTGAATGAAAAGTTTGAAATTATTCGATCCCACGTCTTTTATTGTTAATTGTTAAATATTATGTCTCGATTTACCAATGATAGAAAGTTATAATTTATTCCGTGCCAATTTTAGAACGTGTTTAAACGTTTGAATGATTAAGACTTAGGTCCGTTTTCAATAAAAAAGAAATATGTATTTAAATTTCGATTGACAGCAAATCTATCTCACGGCATTCAATTTTACTGTAACTGACACCTAAATTTAACTGCAAGATTTCCTCTAGTTACCTACAAAATGGTAGGACAAATAAGTGCAAAGTGAAACTGAAAGCCGATACAAGCTATCGTGTAGTTACCCATTATTCATACCAACCAAACAGCCAATTCAACCTCAATGTTTTAACAATTATCAAATGTTAGCATTGTTAGCGATTAATTTAAATTTTAATTAACACTGTCAGTTAAGTAATTTTTGTAAGTACATTTTTAGTTAAAAGTTACGCGCTGAAAACAGTCTTTGCTATATACTTCTAAAAAAGCATTACAAAAGTTGAAAGTTCTCAACAGAATTTATTTTTATTTTCTTCCGTAGAACACCGTTTTCATTATCTCTATATATCCATCACTTTGAATATAGTTTTTTTAATAATGTTCTTTTCGGCATTGGATCATGTGAAAAGTATAGAGGTAATAATTATTGGATTCCACTGACACAATCATAAGTTACAAGTTAGTTTAAACTAAGATATTAACAACTTCAATTTACTCCATTTTTGATTTGAAGTATATTTCTGAATTGCCGCAGTAAGAAAAATTCAGTCTAAATTTCAGTGGTATTTTCCAAATTTAATACCACCTAAGAAGTGTAGTTCAGCAACATATAATTAATTTTTAGAATAGCTGGAAACTTAAAGAAGACAAATCTAAATTTATATATTTTCAGTAGGCAGATCGTATCGATATTGTGATTATATGAAATGAATGTTTTTAATTCGCTACAAAATCTGCCTTAAAGAACTTTAAAAATGTGTATTCCACAAATCCTCGCGAGTTAAAACCAAACACGACTCTGAAACTGTGGTACGGTCCGAAATTCATTTCAAAAAAAGATTTTATTTCCTAATTTTTCATAAAGTATTTAATGTATACACTCTTTTCGTACAATTTCTAAAGAAATTTTCAAAATCATTGCTTTCTGCTTTCATGGCAAAAATTGCATATGACCCAGCCGTACAGTTGGAGGAATAGGAGGCAATAGCTTACAACAAAAGCTATTTTTTGTGATCCATAAAAACCACGTTGTCTATAATAGTTAGGAGAAAAATGATCTTCCGTTATCCCTTAAAAGGCGACACTTAAGAGTTATTGTCGATTGATACGGGATATTCGACCAAAACAATGATTCGGTAGCAAATCGATTTGATTGACATTCTATGGGTTTATGGAGCTTTATTTCTAGAGCGAGCTAAAACCTATAATTCATATGAAGTGATCGTTCTCAAAATTTACAATTTTTCTGTAATGTGTCACGACCTTGCAGTATTTTTAAATTTTAACACTGACTAGAACAATCGTTCGTTCATAATTATTTTAGTAGTTCACAGTTCTTATTATATGAATACCACCGATACATCAATGTGTGTATATATCAGCATATATAAGTTACTAAATTCTTGCTACATAAAGGAGAAAAAGAAAAAGATAGATACAATGAAAACAAAGGCGCATATGTTTAAAAGCAAAAAACAAAACCGAAATTAAATAATAGTAAAAAAGGAGATAGCAGCCGGCTTTTGGGAAAACCAAATTTCTGAACTCGAAGATGAATTTCTGCGAACATACTGCACAAAACCGAGCTAAAAAATAATGTTGAGAAATCACATTAACCTTTTGTAAAACAAAAACCCTCAACGATAAAAAGGGCCGAAAAGGTTGCAAAAAAGTCATCAAATTGTAACAAAATAACAACATTTTCAGAGTTTATAACTTTTTCAACTCTGCGGTGTATACGCAGAAACATGTCGGTTTATAAATCTAAAACATATGATAACGAAGTTATCCCTTAGCCTATGCGGAAAGACATCAAGCAAGAAGTGATTTAGTTTGTCGAGTTAAAAGATTTCATGTAAATTTTGTGGTCATTTAATGTGTGGTTAAAACATTGATTTGGACATATTTTAAACAGACGCACATACGCACATAAAACAAAATATCTGTCCACAAGAAGTGTTCGACACGAAAGCAAGCTTAAATAACTTTCGTGTATATATAGAAAATTCTCAATCTTCAATTCAATTTTATCGTTTGGATACGTATTTGCAAGTGTATCACATAATGCTCGATGTGTGCCTTCACCACATTTTTTTTTTTCACGGAAAGAGCTTATTTTTATGGTCAGTATCAGCTAAAACACTTTTCCACTTGACTCAATAACCTTTCTAAGCACATAAAAATATAAAATAACCCGGAGATATACGTGGTGTTTGCAGCACTGTGCTCCGGGTGAGCTTAACAGCATACATACTTATTGAAATGTATATTTAATAAGATGTTAGAGATTCCATGTTCATAGATACAGGCAAAATCATACTTCACTGACCCTTAGGAATTCAAAATGTCACCATCACTACGGCAAAGAATATAATTTTATATTATATTGTTTTCATACATATATACGTACGTGTTATACACATAACATATCATCCGTAAGTTTCCGTAACGGGAGGCTATACCACACAAACGCATATAAAGTCGGGATGTTTGAACTACCAGCACGTTAAAGCAGTTGCTCAAGATGAGATGACTAAGTATATGAGCACAATTGTGTAAGATTTCCGGCAAATATGACCAAAGTACTTTTATGTAGATATAAATTGTCAAGTTAAGTTGTTACAAATATTATTTTAGATCAATTGCTGATTACTTTTGTTTCCATTTGTGGGAAAAATTATTGGTGACAATTTTAAATAGTTAGTTCAGTTGGCCCTTTGTTCCTAGCTTTATTCGTCAGATCGATTAGTTTTATGTGAGATGCAGGTTTTATGACAAATAAGGAACATAAAAACCAAGGGAGATATTAGTTTAGTTAGACATTACATTGGTTGAAATTTCACTGATGGGTTAAGAAGCGACCAACAAGCTTCTCAATACTGAGTAATCTCATCAAACTATTGCATCATGCAATTTTCATGCAAATTTCAAGAACGATTATAAAAAATACTATCAAAAGCAAAAACTAGTTGTTCTGAGATTTATAAAAACACACTCTAGATGCTATAATAATAATAAGTACTGATCTGAACAAGTTGTAACCAGAAGGCGCTTTGTCTGGTTAGTACACTGGATGCGGAAGAACTTCCCATTCGAGCTGCTACATTGTATCCTTGTCAACTCTTGCAACGTTTGGCGGAGCGTTGCCTTGCAAGAGAATAACCTCCCGTCTATTAACCGCTGTCGCTGATCTTTTTTGCAACAATACATCGTTCATTTTATTCAATTGACCTCAGTGGACATCTACAATAATAAATATTTATAATAGGGTGCACTAAAAAATGACGTCTTACTGTTACTTTCTTCTAACATATTTCCTAGAATTCGAATAGCTAACGATCATTTTTCAAACTCGCGTCAGGATTAAAAACCAGGCTTCACGCAGAGATAGGAAAAACTAGCATCAGTTGGATTCACTTTGCAAGTGGGACTTGAATTATGTAAAGTTTGGTGAAGCTTTTGGGCAGTCACAAAACAAATCGTATAATTAAAAAAAAATATATTAATGTTTTATAAAATAGACAACTAATTTTCGATGTTTATGCACTTCCATTGCTTCTTCTACTTCTTCCTTACTTTGTTTTTTTCGTTTAGTACTTTTTAGCTTACCAAAACACCGTTATTTGGTAAGTTTTAATTACACTTGCTTTTCTTTCAGCGTGGAAACTTCCAATTGATATTTCGAGCACTTTCAATCATGCTGAAATCTTTCACGCGTCTTTAGTTACGATAGCAATATATGATGTGGTGAAGTCAATTTTACTATGTATATAAAATTGGCGGCGAAGAGACGTTAGAAGAAAAACTGTCGATATTTCCTTCATTTCCGGATGTCCGAATCATATTGGAATTTCCCATACGCCTTTCGCTCTCATGAAAATGCAAAGTGGTATATTCAAATTTTCTGCTTACTCAAAATGGCGCTATAATATGGTCTGTTTCTGAACAATCCGTTTTATATGGGTGTCAAATAAATATTTGCGGAGAGTAGAATACGAGCAGTAATATACTGAGCGATTTAAAATAAATGATTAAAAAGTTATTTTTTGTTAAAAAAAAGGCTTTTATTTCAGTTAACTAAAAGGTAAAATATAAATTTTATCTCAGTTACACATAAAAGCTTAGTGCGTTTGTAAAAAGTCGAATTGCTTATTAAAATCTAAAGTGCCCCAAATACTTTTTTGTAGTCACGTAAAAGTGATTGTTATTAAATTTATTTTCGGTCTTCTAGTTCACCTAAATAAAAGCGTGTCCAAAAAAGAGACAAGTCATATAACTTATTAAGCCTCTTCTATAGAGTTAAAATAAATATTCTAGCATTTTTGAGTTGTAACGGTTTTTCGTACAAATACCTAAAATCCAGTTATCATGTAAATAGAGGAATAACTGCATTCGGGATTTTTAGTGACGAGCTTTTCTTAAAAACAATATTTTTCAATATTATATATAAAAGAACAATTAGAAATCGAAGCGACGTTGTGCTGGTGAACTTTTCTCAAAACACGTGGCGAAATAGCAACGTGATAGGGCATCTTAAGTAGAGAGAAAAAATTAATAGTGAACGAAAAACTTTTTTGTTGTATGTCTAAACTATAAATTGAGACGATCCTAAAGTTTTTGTTTCAAAGTTTTCCACTTTCAATATCAGATTTTAAGTAACACAAATTCGTATTTCAAGCCACGTGCAATTCAGTAACAATCAGCCGAATTTAAGATTGAAGATTTAAAATATGGCATCATATTTGAAGTTTAAAGAAAGAGAATATATATATCGTATAATCAAATAAATAAAGGAGAAAAAAATCCGTTAAAAATTGACAAGAAAAACAAAGTCATCGACATATGTTCTATCTTGCATGCATAATGATGTACTTACGGATTTATTCATAAAACTAGTATATCTTCATTGTCTGGTGGCCTATGTAAAAAATTGACTTTTCTACTGCTGTGTTGAAAATTAAAACATTTTAATTTGTACAGTGTTAGCCATTGGCACATTAATAAAGCGAGGAAAAAAAAGCAAGAAAAAAATTCTGTCGCCTTAATTGTAAATTCCAAGCTTCAAACATTAAAACATCCGTTGTAAAGTGAACAATTTGCAAGTTTAAGAGAAACAGTAACAGAAGTACATCATATATAACGACTATAATTACAACAAGATCATTAATTATATTAATTGCAAAAAATTGTTAAGTTGTTGTGAATGCAAACAACATGAACATTAGGCATTTATAAACATTTACAGTATAAGCAATTTGCATGTGAAGTGTTGCTTTTGGTTTCTTTCTGTACCGACAACGACTTTATTTCTGTTTTTTTTTCTACTTCGTTTTTGTTTTGTTAATGTTACAATTCCACAAGTGCAACTATTTATATACGGGAATAAGTATGCAGTACTTGGTTTTCTCTCCCATGGTAGTAAGTTGCTTATAGCGTTTTCCATGCGTATATGTTTTGCTATGGTGTTGCTGTCAATTTTTCAACTAGTTGCAACTTCCGGACAACTGGTGACGTTTATCATAATAGTAAAATATTTGCATAGAGCATAGAGAAGCAAAGAAAACAGCAACAGCAACAGCAATATCAACCGAAACGACAACGACAACGGCAACGACAACAACAGCGAAAATGTTCCCATCAAAACTTATGGTACCCATGGATGACACGAAATATGTATTCATGCATACGCATGCATATGCATGCGATGTGTTTGTCATTGGATTTTGAATTGAAATGAATGTGACAACAGCAACTGTTGTCGCAGAAAAACAATTTTTTTTTCATTTTCGTCTTCCACAACTATTGTGAACACACTGCTCTTTCTATTGCTGTCATATGTCGCTTTATGTTAGACGTTAGACGTCGTTAACGATGACGACAATGACAATGACGATGGTAGAGAAGAAGTAGAGATAGTGGCAGCAG
Source organism: Glossina brevipalpis (assembly GCA_000671755.1). NCBI lineage: Eukaryota > Metazoa > Arthropoda > Insecta > Diptera > Glossinidae > Glossina > Glossina brevipalpis. Next base: position 5,663,656 of record KK351011.1, on the reverse strand, counting down.
CTACTGCTTCTACCGCTATTAACAACAACACCCAGTACCTAACTGGAATATTTTTTTAAAAAACTGTGAATTTATGCTTTCATAGCGCATGCATATAAAAAAGGGTGACATTGCACTAACACGTCACAGCAAATACCTCATCTTCATCTGTTCTGGTGATGATATGTTGCAGTTATTTGTAATGCGCGAAATTTTATTATATGACAGCTGCGCTGCGTTACGCTATATTGTTGTTTCTGTTAATTCTGTTATTGTATTTTGTGAGTTTTTCGCATTCATATCTGCGCATTTGTTATGCATATGTGTGTAAATGAAACTACTTTACATAATTTATTTGCCTTTTGTTATAGAAAAAAACAACTATGAATGCATGCGAAATGTTTAAGGCATAATTTAGACAAATATTCACAAACATATCAAAAAACTGACCGTACCTTCAACTCTTTATTCTGGTAAAAAGTATTAGATTTAATATTGGACTTCAAAGTTGGTTTTAAAAACTATTCCTGTTAAGTGTAATGATTTGAACCAAAATAAATAAAAAGATTCTATGCAGCTGCCGAATTTTTTATACCCAACTTCCTTTCCTCAAAAAAAAGGATACGAAAAACAAACAAGTAAGAAAATTATATTCCGCTGGGAGGGATTTTTTTATACCCTTACTTTTACCTTAAGATAGATGTGCTTAAATGGACTCAAAACTTGATACTGACCACGAATATATATACTTTGTGGAGCTTCGGATGCTTGATCGAAAGTAATTCAATATCAAATATTTCAAAAAGCATCTCCAAAAATATTTCCTTGTGTTATGTAATGCTATCGGAACATTGATTAGCAAAAAAGTAAAATAAAATTTTGATATATAAGTTTCAGGTGCATTGAAGGTTTCCTTTACATTGGACATTACTTTAGACATAGCTTTGCATTTAATTTAAATAAATGGAATTTGAAACAAAGGCGAAGTTCTACATTTGAAAGCAGATACTACAGGTACGCAGAATCAATTTTGAAACAACGAAATCTATGGTAAGTGAACTCATCGAAAACTTTAATAAAACTGGTCTACAAAGAGTTCAAACATCAGACTTTTCACGTTGATTTGTTGTTGAAAAGTTGACTACACCATTAATTGATGGAGCGATTTAATGGGAATGTTTTTAGATATGGTTTTATTTTGTTTAATTTTTTTCTTTCTTTTTTTTTTAAAAAAAAAGATGTTTTAACAAATGTCATAAAATTTTATGTACTAAACATGGAAGTGTTACACCTCAGGCATTTGAACAAAATGCTTGTATAGAGAAACAAAACAGAATTTTAGTAGAAAGTGCAAAATCTATGCTTAGGCATCGTCCACTATATTTACAAACATCCCACTACATCTGATGAAATAACTGCGGTTACGACAGGTAACTTAGGTGACAGGGAAAAGCTAACGGTGGTTATTTTAAAGGTATTTGGTTGCGATGTTTATGCGCACCTCCCAAAAGGTCAATCACATAATTGACAGAAAAATACATACTGATTAACCATCATGACGACAGAAAAGAGTACAGTGTTTACGACACGATGCACATTTTGACAAAACGCGACGTTGCTTTTAATGAAAGCCGAAAAACAAGCTGCATGAGATCGTTCAAATAGCATCTAAATAAGACTAATAACGACACAAATGTTAAGGCATATAAACGTTTTTGGTTTCCATAATCGTTCAGATGTAATACAATAAGGTAAAGTATTATTACGAAAGGCGCATGTTACAGGCTACCTAATCCCGTTAACGTTACAAATTCCAAAATACTGGGGGAAGCAAAAAAAAGGAAAAAGGTAAACGACATCATGAAATAATTAACAAAACAACGTATGGAAGCAATGAAAATTAGACTGAAGGATGACCAAAGCTATTAAGCTTTTTCTTCAATAAACCCTACTAGATATGCAAGGAAGGAAGGTTGAAAAATTATGAAAAAAACAATAGAGTAACAAAAGTCTATAATGGCAATATTAAAAGAATTAATTAGCACTAAAAGAAAATCTACACAAATGGGAGAAAAATAAATCGAAATTGATATAGAAATAAAAACAAGTAAGAAATTTGACTGTATCGAATCTTTTATACTCAACAACTTTAACTTAAAAAAAAAAATAAATATCGATACTCTATAATTATGATTTTTCTATTTTTATGGAATATCGTGGAAATTTGTATTGTGTAGTTATAAGAGCAGTGAACAAAACATTTCGAAAGCGGAGGTGTTTTTAGCTACAGGCGTAGCTTTTGGCTGATTTAGCTCATTTTCCGTACCAAGGCACGTGAATTAACTTTTAATACATCTGCCAAATTTGATCCATAGATCTTAATTGTTGCGAAGGGAAAAATGATTCCTGCAGATATTTCATAAATAAGCAAACAAACAAGGACAAACGGATGGACGGATAGGGCTAGGTGAACTCTGAATTTGATATTGACCAAAACAGGGTCTCTGAAGCTTCTCTCTTGATGTAACAGATGTTTTTACAAACCGATTTAACCCTACCACTCTATTGTAGCGAGTGGGCGTGGTCGAACCCTTACATTTTTGTATCGACACTAGAGGTTAAGTAGCTCGATAAGTGTGGAGATTTTTATAGATCTCTCTGCTATAGTTTATGAGTAACAAGCAAAAAGTCCAACTTTTTTTTCTCTTAAATGCAAAGGTTTCTCAGTTTGCGGTGTATTGTGGGCGTGTACGATTTGGCCCATTTCCAATATCAATCTGCGTGCAAGAATCTCCAATCTTTCCGACAACTTTTTGGGGCCAGGAAAATGTTTACCACAGACAATACACAGACGGACGGACGGACATGCTTAAATCGATTCTAAATTTGATGTTGATCAAGAATATATATACGTTGTGGGGTCTCTGAAGTTTTCTTCTAAGAGTTACAAGCAAAATGACAAAATGAAATATACTCCTTATCTTCGGTGGTGAGTACAAGAACAACCGATTTATTAACTTTTGCATGAATGGTTTATCACACTGGGACTTTTTACTATCAAAAATTGACAAAAATGTTCCATAACATTTATTGAGACATTTTCATACATAGTCAATGTAAATTATACAACGAATTACACCAATAATGACTCCATCCGAAAATTTTATACACAGTACCTGATGGACTTTTAAGTGTTTTCGCTCAAAACTCCTAAATAATTAAACACTTGAACACACACAGCAATGTGCTCTATCTGTCTTTATTGTTAATTGGCTGAATCAGGTTGTATAGCTCACATTGAGGGCGTATTTCAGTTCACGATCTATACGTCATGAAGTTAAGGTCCAAACGACTGTGGGCTGATTCATAAAATAAGTTAAACGAAAATTAATTTGAATTATCTATATATTAATCTAAGAGATATTCTTATTACGGGGCTGGAAAAGTAAACAGACATGTGCGTGCAGTACAAGTGGAAAAGTGTTCAAAACGCTAAAAAGCTTATTCGCTTGTTATAAGTTAAATCACTTATCCTAACTCGCATCTCAAACTTACGAACCGTGCAAATTAATTTAGAACTCATGCACAAACTCTAATATAAAGTGGATGAGTTAATCGTTATATTCCTTAAACAATTTAAAATTCTTGATGAAAATTCTTGTAAACACAAAAAACATAGAAATTTCTTGTTGTTTTAGGGTCGTAGAGGTTCGCTCGAAAATTGTTGCACCAATGCCATCAGCTTGTCAACCTTAGTTTTGTATCATTAGTTACATAATTTATGTAATTTCTTAATTTGCTTACGCTTATCTTCATCGCAATGTAGTCGCACATACACCTGTGGTTATCTGAACAAAAGAATCTTTTTAGTAATTAGTTCGTTACAAAAGATTAAGCCACTAATTATCACTGGCACCCTAAAGACCAAATACACATTTCATATTACGCTGACAAAATGTACAAACAATGTAGCGAAAATATTTGAAATCAACTTTTGCCACTTTATTTATATGCGGCTTTTCCTGAAACTCATTAAATAACTTTTTAAAATAATAACAACAATAACATCATAAAAGTAATAAATAAATAAAATTTTGCTGTTATCGTATGCAGACGGCAGTCAACTAAATAATGGTTAAGTATACACCATAATTATACAGAAAGATGACGAGCAACAATAGCAGCAATAATAACAACAATCCCGATATATATGATGATGGATGAATAAATGGGAAAATGAAAGAAAAAAACAAAAAGCAGAAAAAAATAAATAATTTACAACTAACATGACAAGACATAGCTGAGGCTCATAACAACACTAACAACAATCACACGTTATACATAAATAAAGAAAATTGATGGCATAGTTGGGGTTATTACGTTGTATGCTTCGTTGGTCGGGTTGTTTGGTTGGTGGTTCGCTTGGGTAAGTAATGGCATGTTCGTGCGTGTGTACATAGAACAATAACAACAACAACAACCACCACAAATTTTTCATTTTTTATAACATTATTGTTGTTGTAATCGTTGCATTGTTGGTATATTTAATGTGTGTATTTTCATCATCATAAAATTGGAATTAAACGTTTTGCAAAAACACGACATTAAAAGTGCGTGACTCGATTTTCATAAAAGACGCAAATTGTTTTCCACATTTTTTCCACATTTCTCCTTTGCATTTTATTATTATGTATTACAAAAACAGCAATGATAAGAACCACACCAACGAAAACACAAGAAGATGTTATAAGGCGATTGTCTTGCTGGAGAAACAGAGTACGTTGCACATGCGCTTCTTTAGGTACCATGCATATACGTATTGTAGACCGATAACACACGAGCAGCCAGCATTGCCACCAATCTGCGCAACAACAACAACAACCATTGCAACATTTACACTTAACAATATACTACTAAAACACCACATCAGTCTTGTCGTCATTGCTATCGTATCGGATCACATCACTATCATTGCTGGCAGTCATGTGCATCATTAGCATCATAATCGACACACACAGTAATCTTGAAAGCACTAAAGTTATGTGCTCCTTCGGTCTTTTGCAAGTTGTTTTACACACGTAAATTAAAGTAACGTCAATGATATCATTCTCGGGCGGTTCAACTGTTTAGGGCCCTTTACGAGTAGTTCTCATAAAATTGTGGAAAAATTTCATATAAACGCAATAAGTTTCTTAACGCATCGTGCAGTACAAAAGCATGGCGCCCTGGCATACCGATTAACTAACCACCGTTTACAAGGACATTTAGTTCTCGGTAATCATTTTTTTTAGGATGATTCGGTTTTTCAAGCTTTGAAAGCTCTCTTCAAATCATCTTTAAGATGATTTCCTTGATGTCAAATCTTGCATATATTAAGTGAGTTTTCTTTTAAGTTTATAACTTTATACGATATTGCAACGCCGGGCCTGAGTGCACGAACGCATGCACTTGATGTTGATTTTGTTGACTTTTGCGTTTCTTAGTCTTTAGGGCAGTTGAATTGTAACTGGAAGCAAAAAAAGGTAACAATTTTTTGACGCTCTCTAGTGATGTGTTTTAGTTATTTATATTGTGCCTGCATATTTCGCTTTTAAACCTGCATGCAATAAAACTCTGTATGTTGTGTCGTATGTCTTACAACGGTCAGGGCGTGTCGATAAATTACAAGGTTGGGTTACTTTTTGAAACACAAAGGAAAGTTTCAAGAGGAAATTATAGTGCGTGCAAATGTTCTTGTGAACATGAAATTATAATTTTTGTTTTATTTTTCGCTTTTCATTCTTCTTTTTATCATTATTCGCTTTCTTTCCGGATTGTCTACTTCTTAGGGTTTTTCCGTAGGCGAAGTAACTAAAAAGAGCGATGATAGTAATGATGATGGGCCCGATGTTGATAAGTAATGCATATTAAAATTATTAAACGGTTATTTATGCATCAACTTATTTATCATACTTGCTGTAATAATGATAATGTTGTCTATTTGTTATATGAACACAAGATGCTTTTTTGTTTCCTCTTCTTTTTCATATCGTACGCCACATGTGTTAAGATATATTAGGTTTGTACAATGTACACAACACAAAGAGGGACTTAAGACTTAAGACAGGCCTATCTTTTATTGGACAAATCGACTCACGATCATTTTCTGAATCGATTTAAGATCTTTTGTCCATCTGTCCGCCTGTACTTTTCCATGTATCCTCATTTTGAACCCACAAAACACACTTTTCGAGATATTTTGATGAAATGCAGTGCACTGATATCCTTTCGCCCAAGATTGATCCCTACCATATTATGTACGCATCCCATTTTTAAAAAAGTCTATGTGAAATGAATGCAATCTTTAAAATTTTTTGTCAAAAATTGATATAAAATATGTTTTTAGCTTTACTGAATATCGTGTAAAAAATAAGTCTTTGTATGACACACACAATAATATCTGATTTTTAATATTTGATGATGGAAATTTATTCAAAATAGTAATTCGATACAAGGTACAATTTTTAGTATTTTATGACGAAAATAAGTGAAATATTGTATTAGTTAAAGTGGTGGTACTTAATGGTCGGTGTTGCCCTACTATAACGTTTTGACCGTTCATGGTTTCGTTTATTTGATAATTTGTTTTTTGTGCATTTTTATGCATAATTAACGTGCCGTAAATGAATACATGTTGCGTATAAATTCTTTTCAATTTCGAACAATTACTTTACAATTATATACGCCTCGTAGTGAATCTTGATGCACATATGAAAATCGTTCAGGTTTTTGCTTCGTAACTGTGAACATATTATTGTGTCGATTACATAGTAATCTTTATAAAGTTTTTATAAGACTTCTTACAAAAATTTGGAACAACTTATAAGCTACTAAGGAAAAAAAATTAAAAATGTACACAGTGAGATGCATTTGACCAATAAATACCTTATACTAGCTCGCCTAGTATAGTAAGAAATGATAATAAATAAAATTTTTAGCCGAACAAAAAATGCTTTTTCAAGAATCTTATTGATAGAGTGAGCAGAGTAATGTGGTCAAACTACAATCATTCTGCTATGGAAAGGTTTACTTTTTATAAGAAACATTTTATGGGGTATAAAAATTTTCCACGTACGACAAAAGATTATTTTTAATTGACCTTTGTCGAAAAATAATGTAAACGGTAGTTGTAACAATGTTTCTATTCAGTCCATTACTAATATCTTTAAACTTGTCACCTGTAGTTTAAGCAGCTCTGTCCCACATTGCTTATTAATGTATTAATTGCCTCTTTAAAATTGTTTCAATATTTTTTTCTGTTGTGGATAGGTTTACTATATTTCTAAATCTGATCCATAGCATAATGGAATTTTCCACAATAATATTAACAGATGCAAGACGAATAGATCTGTTTATAAAATATTGCTTTTGTTAGTTTTGTCAATCGGCCAGTACAACTCTTGTACCTAAATGAATGACGCGAAATTCTGATAAAATTGTTATATTTTACAATCCTACTTCGACTAGTCGTTTTCACAATTCCGAAGTTCTCAATCACTCGCTAATAATGTCGACGAAATTTTTCAAAAAATTAAGGAAGACAAGTGAAATTCATCTTATGAGACCGATGCGCAAGTAAACGGTAACCAAAGACAGACCCGAACCATTTGCATAAATAATTCGTTATTTGTGTTACGTTTGAATTTTTTAATGGACTACATTTCCATCTGTGAATCTTTGCTTAAAAGGGTCATTTTTGAATACATTAGCAACGAACAATAAAAAACGGATCGCATACGGCAAACGGAACTGAAGCTACGTAAGGCATCGCTTTGAGTTTTGTGGGATTAGAAGAAATTGATCCCACTCTCCATTGCCAATGAATAATGCAATTAAAGTACGCAGTTGGGTTAAAGTATCAAGGATTTGCCAATACGAAATGCGTCGTCGATAACGAAAATACCATGTCATACATATCTTCATGAACAACTTGGTGCATTAAGCCTATAGTCCGGACCTCGTAACGTATGCCTATCATTTATTTCGCTTTCTTTATGATGTAAAGGTGACTGTAAAAATGGCCCGTGATAATCATTTGATTTAGTTTCCCCTCCCGAAAAATGCCAGTAGTTCTTTAGTGATAGAATAATGAGTCAACCAGAAATTATCGGTCAAAATGGCACGTATTTGATTCTATAAAGTGGAAGAATAATGTGTTCAAACTTTGGCGTAAAAACAACAATAATTTTTTCCTGGAGATCAGTAGTATCCTTGTTCAAGGTTAATTGTCTTCTTTTTTCATCTACGTTCAAATCATTCGATTTGTTACAAGGAAATCTTTTTTGACAGCTTTCTTTAGTTGCTGGCGCTAGTCACGCTTAGTACATATGCACCTTAGGTTTTATTCCTTAATGAAATTGCAAATGTATCTATCATTATATCAGCATATAGAATATGTACAGCTTGCAGCATATTCTAGACTGTTTATAAAATAAATGTAGTTGTATATTTCACCTCACCCGGCTTTCACATATTATGGAACGTAACTGAATCGTTAGACTCTTTAGGTTTTTGTACAAATATGTTTAAGTTTTTTTATGTAAAAAACAAATCATTATAGCCGGTTAAGGTCGACCGTTCGTTAGTTTATATCAGCCCGCCTAATACAATTCTCTCCGTGATAAAATAATTAAAATATATCTTGTCTCCATCTAAATAAAAGTTGACTTCTCATGAGAGCTCTTTTAAGGGTTGGGGTTCAAAAAATAAATTTCCGTAATAGACCTAAAGTTACTTTCCAATGTAATTTCAATTACTGCCATGGGCAAATTTTCTATGTGGAACGTTACAATTTATATCATTTACCCATATAAAGACTTATCTTTATTATATTTATATAAGGAGTGGTCGTAAAAATGGTCCAACTCAGTACGTTTTCAATAGGGCTTGGATCCTTGGATCAAAACATGCCAATGTACAAAACTTCATCAATATATCTCAAAAATTCAGACCTATAAGTTCAAAAAAAAGTACCTACATGTCTGCTTACTTTCATGAAATCATGACGGTTCAACAGACATCACTACGTTGATTCAGAAAATTATTCTGAACCCATCGAAGTCATAAAAAGTGGGTCAATTTCTAGTACTTCTTGGTGTTGCCTTACATAGATATATGCTGCTATGTATTACGTAAATTGTTGGATCAAATATATTTATCGCAGTTTCAGCTGCATTTGCAGCATCGTGCGACTTTGGTCCAAAACGTGTCAGTGTACGAATTTTCGTCCGATTAAGTCAAGCATTGTGATTTGTAGGTTGAACACAAAAATACTTGGATGAACCCCAGACAGGCAGGTGGATAGGAAATGATTGCGAATCAATCGTTATAGCAAAGGCGGGTCTATCTTAAGTCATTCTGACACACATTCACCCAAACTTAATATACCTTGCATTGGAATTCGTGTAGGGTATAAAGAGTGACTGTAAATAGAATATTCATACACTTCGACGTTTGCTTAACGTACCGCAACTGATTGACAAATTAAACTTTGCGCACATTTGTGTAATGGCTAACAGCGAATTGTTTGATGTTCATTATACGTGTTCGCCTGTTAAACTCCGTCAAATATTTTAAACTTTATGATGATGACAATAGCATATATTTTACGTTTTCCGACTAAAAAAATATAAATTGTAGATATTAGCAACGGACAGTAAACAGGTAAACGAGGAGCAACGAGGAAAGATAATAGCAACAGAAACTAACTCACAACTGATAATTTGGATATTTTGTACGTACAGCGTATGTGTTGAAATTATTGCTTTTAAAAAGAAAAAGCGTGTAATTAAGTGTACAACCATTAAATATTATTTCATAAGAGATGATTTTAAATGGTGAAATTTAATAAAAATATTTGAAGAGAAATTAATTTATATTCCGCTCAAACTGAATTCTGTTACAAGCTCTTAATATCATTTCTAATATAGAAATACAAACATATGCGCACATAAATAGGTATTTATATTAAGTGTACATGTCAATAAGTGGCATTTGATTATAAAGATAAGTAGAAGATCTAATGTTAAAGAAAGAAAAAAGTGGCTTTTCAAATCTCATGTAGGTCTTCGTCCGTGAAAATGCTACTCTGGTGGACATTTGCAATCTAATTTTTTCCTTTTTGTCTTTAAGAAATAAATTAATCGGGTGCTCTTTTCAATTGAGAAGATAATTTTTTATTGTTTTGTAAAGAAAAGATAAAAGCTCTACATCAGCCCGCGATATAAATAAGTTTTGAGGTTGTGTTAGATCGCAGCTAAATATCATATTTTATAAAACATTCCAAGACAATAGAACCTCGTAGGTAATTGAAGCATATTACGTTATTATTGATGATAGTTAACTGTCATAGCTATTTTTCGATCTTGATTTGTGGACTTTCAATGAGAAAATTGCGGACTGAAACGACATAGAGAGACGTGTTTTCGTATGTTTAAGTGTACACTTAGCCATGCTTTACAAAAGTTTGACAAACCTAACGTAGAGTGTTTACTGCATATAAAATAATAATAATGAAGTAACGAGTGAGAAAGGCTTAAATAAATGCAAGTTTCGATAAAGCACTTAAAGCAGTCAGTGGGAGAAACGGGACCAGTTTTTTAATCATATAATACATCAATTATTGCATTTGTACGTACTTAGCAAGTTGCTGCAACAAACTTGCATAATTGCATTTATAACATGTGCTTAAAAGCACTTCCGGATACATAAGTTTATAAAATTTTTTAATTAATCTGATTATTTTGCGCTGCGTGTAAAGGTATTATTTTCTACAATGTTTTTCAAAATGTATAATTTTCTTCTTCTCTCACTCTTCCAATCTTCTTCTCTTTTTAACATAATTTTATGTGTGATATAATTACATATTTTGGTGAAAATTTACGAACGAAGACTTGAGATCAATCTTTACTATTCAAGTCTTAAAACAAATATATTATATATATATATTTAATATTATAATTAAAAGGCTGTCCTAGAGAATTTTCACTGCGCCAAAGTGTTTGGGTTTTTTCAAAAGATATAAAAGTATAGCTAAAAAAAAGTTGGCATATGAAAAAATATTACAACATCTTGATTTTGAATTGCTTTTTTAATTATTTTTCGTAGAACTAAATATAATATTTAACAACAAAAAGGTTGGATCAGCATGAATTGCGCATAGTATACATATTTTTTGAGGGGAATAAAGAGGATTTCCATTTTTTTCATGTTTGTTCATCTAGTGAAATCATCAAAACTTTATCTAGGCGAATAAATATAGTCCTTCATTTTTTGTTATCTCCACCAGTATAAACGAAAAAGTTCATAATTACTCTCAAGATTACCGGAAAAATTCTATTTCTTTGTTTTTGCTGACATAATAACTTCGATATTTTATTTAAATCGTTGGGCTTGGCTTACATTTTTTTTCATTAATAATCCGATTAAATTTCCGCTAAGTGTTTCATCCACAAACGGTTACCTATGATCCCTATACATATAAGACGATGGGAACTACTCCCTTGTCGTTATGCTAAACTGTTCTGGGTATCACCTAACGTAATATAATCGAAAAAGCCAAATTAAAAAAAAAAAGTTTTGACTTAAAATTTATAGCAGATAAGACTTACAGCAAATAGTCCTTCGTAAAGCATCAGTCGAGTCGTATGTGTGATACAAATTTGCCCGCAATTGGTAAAAAACTCCCGTTGAAAGCTAGATGCATTTAGGGCCATCTATTTTTTTTTGGGTGGTAAAATATTTCCGAAATTAATTTTAAAGTTTTTCCAAAGCTGAAAATCACGCCAATATACGAAAGAACTATATAAGCTAGCGTTTTGACTCTTCAGTCAACCCAATACAATGCATCAGATTTAATAGCAAAATTGCTGTGCGAGCACATTTATTCGTTGATTATTTTAATTTCCGTCCACACGAATTAATGAAAAATTACACGCGTTGCTTTTGTGAACAATAACAGCAAGCCGTCACTGCTGTTGATTCCATGATACAATTATTGATGCTGGTTTGTTATTACTTGTTTTAATATGTATATTTTCATTAATTGAATTATTATTATTGTTATTAATCCGATAATACACGTAAATAATATTTTACTTATTTAGTAAACCAGACTCGTGATTGAATTCAATTTTTATTCATTTCGTTTCATTTTCTAGTTATGTTTAACATGCGAATTCACGTTTAATAATACATTAAAGCGCAAGTTTTTTTACGCCTGTAAAATGTAATTATAAACTTATAATTAATGCAATAATGTTCAAAACCTACGAGAACTCAACGAATAAGATTTTTTCCTAAAATTTTATCTTTTGTTATTTTCTTTAGAAAAATATTGGAAAAGTAGCGATTCGATACGTAAGATATTGTAAGATATTTTTTCTTTATATTTAAAAATTATGATAAGTATTTAAAATACCCAAAAATATCAAGGCTGACTATTAAAAAACTAACTGAACTAAAAACTGACTCAAGTGAAGTGTGATTCCCCGTTAAGAAAACAAACAGTTGAACGGGCTTTAAAACTATTGCTGATATGAAATAAATTTGCTTTATGGAGTTTTTGGCTGATAATTGACAACACAAACAACAAATTTACTGCATCGTAATTATCCCGGTGATGGGTTCGAAACCTATTTTAATTGTGGTATTAACATTTTGGGTTCTTAGGGAATAACGTTTGGAATTTATGCAGGTGTGTCGGCAACGTCTGAATACGGTTAACATTCACCTTTTATTTGCAATTCAAGTTCGTTTATAAAATTTAAGTTTTTGTTCTGAATTTAAAACGCCTTTTTTTTATTTTGAAATATATTATAAAGTTTTAATTCTTATTTATTTCTTTAAACATTTAATGTATTCCGATTTTTAACGTGAAAAATCACCACATTTAAAGCATTTACAATCGGTGGGCTCACGTAAACGTATATCCATGGTAGCCATATCGGGTGACGTTAGACGAGTGCCGTCTGGATCATAGCAGTGAGAAAGCGTAACGATTCTTTCCTTTAAATAGCTTTCGCGACAACAATAGCACTCCTAAGAAAACACTAAATAAATTTAAAATAAATTTGAATTAACGAATCCGAACATTTCTTACTTTCAGAAACCCCGTAGGGGTTATAACAGATGGTTGCACTTGGCTATTACATAATCCTTCGCATTTATTTACCATAACATCGGCATTACAAGTGCGTTGCATGCGACCTAACTCATCAAATTCTTCCTTTATTAAATGTATCTCTGATTTGACCGTTTCACAATTTTCATCTCCCGAGCCTGGTGAATACCGTAAAGCATCAATGTTGCGAGAGAATAAAAAAAATAACCAAATTAGCGTAAGCTTAATAAAGTTTTCATCGAGTTTGACCATAATATGTGTTCGTTTATATTTCTGCAATTATTTCTCTTTGGTAGCGAAGTAAGAAATCACTCTATTTATACTAAACAAAAAGGTTTTTATATCCTTCTTTGCTGTTGTTGAACTAAAGACTAAAATTTCTCCATTTTTTAAAACAAAATTATTAAATATTAATATTTATGATTATTACTGATTGAGAAGTGATGTATGGACGCAGCATGCTTAATGGCATCTTAGTAAATTAAAGTATTGATAAATTATGTTACTACTGGGGTGGTTAATATATCAGTCATAACGAGCCCCTTTCCAATGTTACTATATTTTCATTGTACTACACGCAATGTTAAGCTGTGTATGTGTATTTTGTTATAGTTTTATATTTAGCACAGTTTGGATATTAAATTTTTCAAATGTTTTTAACAAACAAAAATATTCATCAGATACCCCGTAAAGAATATACATATTACCATAAAATGTTGTCTAGGAGAACATGGTCGATGTCGAAGTTTGCTCATTATTCTCGTCAGCTTACTTCAAAAATCATCTAAATTAGTTCAGGGTTGATTAAGTAGAGGGAAAAACTCAATATTATTCTGCTCTGTCGTAGATTACGACTTTGAAACATTATTAATGCTTTTGAAAATTCTCATTTCAAGTTTGAAAACCCTAATAGAATATCGAAATGCTATGTATATCAAAGTGCTGGATCTATATGCGTATTTTCGTTTACATCGCCATAGGTAACGTGCTGCAAAGTTCTATGGAAATGTAAGCTTAAATGGAGGCGATGAATAAATTTCGATATATTTCGATGAGCGACAAGACTTTAACTCTATTCCGTAGTCGTATACGTATATATCCAAATAGCGTATTTAAACAAAACCGAAAGATAAGTTCTTCTCTTTCCTCGACTTTATTTATTCTCATTCTTATTAAAGATCTTTTTCCTTTACACTCTTTCTTTTTAAAATACGCAATAGCAGCTAACGTTTATTTCATCACATCTTGTGTCGTTGTTATTCTTGTTGCAAACTGAGCTCCCAGCTATTTATTCGTTCTTGTTTAACGTAACACATAATGTTCCTTTGGGAATTGTGGTAAATGCGGTGGGTTTGCACATGTTATCCAAGCTTTTGACATTTGTTGAGTGTTGATTAAGAGAGAAGCAATCAATATGACCTCCAGCAGATTTAATTGCAATCATAGTATGTTGTGTCTTTTTCTCCTCTTCTTGATTTATAACAATACATATCGAATGTATGACGGTAAGCAATGAATAAAATCACAGAACAAGATATGTCGGTTACTTGTCAATGCTGATTCTTATTAATTTGTTAAGTAATTTAATTAACTAACTTAAGTATTGAGAGAAAGGCCATTATTAAAACAGAGTATTAGTAAAGTTAAGTTAAATATTAACTTATGTGTAAGGGGTTACTTTGAAAATCAATTAATGTTTACTTCTTGCTAAAAAATAAATGTTACAACATTCGTCTCAAACCTAATGGTGATATCAGGGAACTGAATTTGCCTTTAGCTACATCGTACCTACTCATGTTTGGGGGTAAATTTTAATTTTAATAAGCCTGTAAGTGAGCTTATAAAGAGCATTTACCCGCAATATTAATGACAGTCTGACCCTCTGAAGAAAATTTCATCGTGTTCGAAATATGTAAATATTCTAAACTGAGGGTAGGTCTTTGTAAATTTGATCTGTCATTTCGTGAGTTTGAGGCGACTGGCTGACAAAAGGGCAGACGGAAACATGACCTACAAAACTAACAAAAACTTTACGTCCGTTGAGAGTGCGTATACTTTCTGGAAATTTAATGTGTTTTCCCAAGAAATATAAAAAGAATGACAAAGTGGTATAACCTCATACACTGATGGAACTGTTTCATTAATTTTGTTAATTGCCAGTCATTAAAAATATGAAGAAGAGAACTTTTTATTCGTATTACTTAGCAGGTAATTACTTTCTGCTGTAGTGAACTTATGTATGACGTTAAACTTTGAGCAAACTTCGCTAAAGTCAGCTTCGACATCAGATTTGACATTTTTAATGTTATTGAAAAATAATTTTAAATTAATTTTACCTATGTTGATGCTCAGCCACAGCTATACGGTTGTAAATAACTTTCGTCAAAATTAATATGCATTGCTTGAATATTATGCTTGCATGTTCGGCACCATAACGTCAAATAACATCACCTGCAAGGCTACTTGATTGGAATGCATGTAAAACAATGTATGATAATTATAGGTTTATATTAAATTTTTTTTCAACGTTTGTTAACCTCTTCGAACTAACAACAATATCATCAATGTTGGTTGAATAATTATTGTTTTTTTAGGGAAGATCTTTAAGTTTCTGTTACTTGTGGCATGCTATTAAATTTTATTAGACCTGCAATTTGAACAAAGAAACAATGATAGTTGCTTTTGGCCGAATGCTTTTTTAATATAATGGTCCCGCATTATATAGTATACGCATGTATTTCGAATAGTATCTTCGTATATTCGTATTATTCCCAATTGTAGTCTTATCTGGCGAATAGGAAGAGAATTTTCTTCTCCGCCTCACGTTCAGCCGCACCGCGGAGATATAGTTGAATCTATAATCTTTCTATTGCCGCTGTCGCCATGGACTTACTTCACTCTTGAAGTCTGCCCTATACCCTATCTTCTTCAATCCATATTCTTCTTCAGTACTTGGAAAGTGAATTTAATAACTAATCTTCCAGCTTTTGAGACTGATGATTGACCCAGTGAAATCCAATAATTATTACTCTAGTTTATATATAATACCGAAAAGACTATATTCGAATTACCTGAAAAAAAAACTTTTTGAAAAGCGTACATTGTTTTTATTCTAATAAGGGTAAAGAAGTTTTTCGATTTTTCTGTGATTCCATATCCTTTACAACAATTCAATTCAATTTCGTTTCCGTCGAATTCTTCACACAGGAACAGAAAAACTCATAATTTTATCTACATAAACAGCATAACTGCTTGTTAGAATTCGCGTCTTTTGTGACAGCGAAGATAAGTTAGAAATGTTAATTCTGTGTAAAATATGATACTTGGTAAAAACAATCGTTGGTAATCGTATGAAGAAAGATATTGAGAAATGAAATAGTATTTAATAACTATTTATGTGACATTTAAAACAACAAAGCCAACGTATTAAATTAAAAGAAAAGTGAGTTCAATGCGCAGTACCCTACAAATATTAAATCTTACACCGAAAAAAAAGAAGAAACTTGGTTGAGAACAAAGACTTACTAAACTTCAGGCGTAGTAAAAGCGAATTAGTGTTCAGAATGTTTTTTTTCTTGCTTTAGTAAAAGGAAATAAACATCAAATTTAATCCATAAATGAGAAAAAAACTTGTAGTCTAAACAAACGAATTTACGCTTTCGTGCGTTAACGTAAAAAACTCAAACTACAACAGTGAGAATGGGAGAAATAGACTAGAGCGAAGATCGTTATATGAGGAATATGAAACATGTGTACTAAATCATTAATCTTTAGATATATTCAGAATATGCGCACAGAAAAGTGAAAGCATCAATCAGACTTACAACCTGGTTGGAGAAATTATTGTAAACAGTAAAGTAGTACAAAACCATATGATCATTCAGCTCGCATCAATTGCACATGAGTTGCTTAAATTCATCATCATCATATATTGACTAAATACGAATTCCAACTGATGAATTCGTTTCTCTTGATGCAAGTTTATGGCAGCTGCAGCATCCAAATTATTAAAACCAGGAGCAAATGCTAAAATTGCCAGGGGCGGTTACATGCAAGTTGCGTGCGACAGATCTGTTCATTTATTGCATCTGGACACTGTTAGCCACCGGGTCCCGAAACCGAGACCGCGCGAGAAGTGCCTTCTTTTGCTCTATAAAAATCAATTAACCTATTGCCATTCATGAAAGAATGGAAATATACTGCTTTTGCCGCTTCGTTTGTAGCATTCGGAACTACCCATGGAAAATGACTATTTCGGTATGCTTCTATTAATATAAAATAAAATTGAACAATTGACATTAATTTGAAAATTGAACAAAATGGAGCTGTCTAAAATTAAATAATGTCTAACCGTCTGTAGTTGTGTGCTCTAATGTATACTAGGCGGTTAATAACCACTATGCTATATACAACATATATCAATTCCTTGTATCTGTTGACATTGTGCGCATAGTTATAAACGGCCGATTTAACGATTTACTTTATAAAATGTGGAACCGATTAATTTGTTTGCAGTAAGTGGGCATTTGTCAAAACCTTACAAAAGCTGTTATATTATGAGTTTGTTATCTACGACTTGATATTCGCTCGGCAGTAGTACAATAACTAATGTGAACATGTATAACACACCTCCTCAGCCTCACCTATGTTATCCATATTTTTTACTAAATATTACTAAAATTAAATTTTAACTTTATCGCTGCATTACAATTTTTCATATCTTGTTTATGAAAACTAACCAGTACTTCAAGTGATTAAATCAGATATTTATTAGCTACCAATTTATAATAATTGAAACAGCTTCAACACCGGATAATTAAATTTACATATCAGAAACGCGCCATGTAGTAATTGTGTATACTCTCTTTCTTAAAAATATCTTATATTATATGCCTGCTTTATGATTTCCTGTAATTGACACAATTTTCAAAATTGTTGTTTTTGATCAACCGGCACGACATTTAACATTTGTACATAAAGGCTGAAAAAGCGCTCATGAATAACAAAACTGACAGGCATTAATTAATTGCTTTTAATAAAATGCTAATTATTTATTAAAATAGTAAATTAAAAAGTGAGATCAAGAGTATGAAGGATTTAAAAATTCTGGAAGCTTCAAATAAAACCATAAAATAGTTTTTTTTATTTAGTTTGGGCTACTCAAGTCTCGTTGAATTATTCGATTACTTTTACTAAAGTTTCTATTAATAATATATGCTCAAAATAATAGGTTACTGTAGACCTATATTATATTAACCGTTGGATGAGCAGATAAGAGCAGAAACTTCGTAACATTCCGAAATTCGTATGGAAAACAAAACAAATTCTTCTACAATGATGATCGTAGTATTCAATTTGATCACGACATCCGTTAACTAAAATATCTAATGCCTAAGGGATTTCTAAATGCCACTAAAATCAGTCTGGGCATAATGTATACACGAAACGATATAAATTTCAAAACAAATGTTATGAAATGTTGTGGTGAACACATATTCCAGGACAAATTTTGTTTCAAAAACTAATATAAGTGTTTACCAGGGGCATCTAAAGGTTTTATCCAAAAATTGGATCAGATTAGCACACTCAATAAACAAAGAGCTTGGTGGCCTGCTTACAGTGGGTGCGCCAATATTTAGCATAATATAAATAAAACTACTTTGTTTTTGTAACAACAGAAGCTATATTAGGTCGGTGATTTCTCTCAGCTTTTAGGAATATGTATAGTACAGCCTGTAAGGTACAGATACACTAAATTTAATGTAATCAAACTAACTTTGCCTGGCTGATTCGGAATTCATATAGACGTATCCGTCCGCCCATCTGTCAGCTTTTCTGTGTAATGTTTGCTATAACCATTTTCCCGGTCGCAAAAATTCCGATATCTTTGGTAAAACGAGCAAACACATTGAAAGTTCTTTCACATAGGTTAGTATTGAAAATACACCAAATCGGTGAAAGGGCATGCTAATAGTGCAACGTACACTGAGAACGCCTTTGTTAGGGTTTTTTCTCATTACTTATAAAACGTGGCAGATAGATCTACAAAAGTTCCGGGCTAGCTAGGCAAGATTCAAGAATCGAAAGGATCGACCACGCCCACTCGATAGAATAGAATATTCAAATTTAATTTATTTGCCAAAATATTTGTAATATTGAGAAAAATGCCTCAGGAACCACATAAAGGGAGTATATTCATGATCAGTATAAAATTTGGAATTCACTATAGACCGTCCGTCCGTCCCATAACTGCCTTATCTTTGTAATGTCTGTGGTAAACATTCTCCTGACCGCAAAAATAAAGATATCGGCTTCAAATTTGATAGAAACATTGGAAGTACTTTCACATACGTTACTGTCGAAAATGGGCCAAATCGATTACAGGCCACACCTGCAGTATAAAATAAACTGAGAGCACATATGTTTTCTGGCAGATTTGTTCTGGCTATTTTCCAGATTATTCTATAAAAAGAGAATAGAAAAATCTGCAACGCTCACCTATTAAAATTTAGTTTTTTCCCCCTTTTTTTAAGATAAAGGGGGTGGGTATAAAAGATTCGCCGCCACAGCAGAATACAATTTTCTTACTTGCTCTGTTTAGTTTTCGTCGTAAATTTTTATAGATGTTTTGAGGACGAAAAAATTAAAATAGATGATAAAATTTACCATGCATCCTTTTACTAAATTATATACCAGGCCAAATGTAATCAAGCAAAATGCATTAACCATGTAGTTCTTTACGGGAACGTGTTGATTATATTATACTTTAAGAGAAAATTTGGCAATTTGAATATATTTTATCTTTATAAAGAAATAATTTGAAAAATATATTAAAAAGCTAAGCAATTTTGTATGCATATTACTTTACATCCATATAAACTTTGATATAAGGGCTCACGTCTTAAAAGTATAAAATCTCTTACAAACTTTTATTACGTTTTATACTACGCATTAAGGACATTTATTTTATTTAGCAATTTTTACAACTACGGTAGGTTTGTGCGAATATATTAAACCACCTCCCACCCTTTTTCATCATCGCATCTATTATTTGTCGCAAAGCTCAAGAATATGTGAAGCAACCGTAATTTCAAATTTTTTCTTATCGCATCTGCTTCGTTATGTTATGTTTTCTAAATCCATTGATGTGTTCAGAATTTTCTAAAAAAAAGTAAATGTCTTTCTTTGTAACAAAGCTAAACTCTTGGTTATAGTTTGGTTGGAAAATCGAATTATCGAATTCGGCCGAGCACTCAATTGAATTCAGGCTATACGTTACTATATACGAACACTCTTCTGAACCGAAAAAAACGAAAAGAAAAGCAGAAAGTAACGTAAATAAGACCATTCCCTTTTCGACAGAACATTTTTACAAAGCCCGTAGGGTTAATATATTATATCAACAATGAAACCAAATTATCAATTATCAATGATCTTGGCGCCTTTGTCTTATGTCGCATAAAAGATCATTATTTACGATTAGAGAAAATATTATATTTTTTAAGTTAGTGTCAGCGTTGAGAATAAATTACACATATTAACAGAACGTTAATTATTATAAAATTGTGAGAATTGTTTTACAAAATACAATAGTGAAAACGAAAAAAATCAGTTTACAAATAGATCACGTTGGGAGAAAACTGGAGAAGTTAACAAATTTCCGAAAAGTTAACGTTGTAATTCCGCTTTGATTTCTCGCTAAAACTGTTAAATAATTTGTAATTTAATTTTTTAGAAACGTCTGGCTGAAAGAAAAAGAATGCAGCATTAAATCTGAATGTGGAACTTCTTGTAGATCGTTGTTGTCGTAGCTGTAGTTTTATCGTTCTTGTAAAGAAATGAAAAAGCACATACGATGAAAGTGATTAATTTGCTCCTCCATCTTAGTTCGTTCTACCGAAATCACTAATAGCTAAGATATGTAGTAGATTTTCTACTCGATATTTTAGCTTTTAACTGTCAAATGGTATAATAACTGAACTTGATCGGTCTCGACAAAAAATTTATTCCAATACCAGTACCAAACAAAAATGCATGAAAGAATGCCCACAATTTCTTTTAATATATTTAAATTTACGTAAAGCATGTATCAAAAACAAAAAAAGGATTTTTCCTCGTTATTCGTTACAATGAAGAACTAGTTTGAAATTGATTTTGCGAACTCACATTCTGAAACGTAAAATCGTTCTAAAAAATTGAACTACATAACAATCATAATAATCATGTTGTAGGCATCAAAAGGTTCGCTCTCTAAGCGACCTTGTTTTAATCAAGTTTTATTAACAGTTATTAATAATAATATTAATGCTTAACTTAACAAGTTCGTTATATTTTTGTGATGCATTAATTAATACGTTTTAAATAATCATTTGTATAAATTATGCAATTTTAAGGTTATTGTCGGCATTGTGGAGAAAATGCAACCAATCTATAGAAAACTAGTTTAAAAAGAAATTCAAAGCTTATGTATAAAATACAAAAATAAAGCTTAAAAAATAAATGAATTAATATTGAAAATATCATGAAGAATCGCTTTTGTAGTTAATAAAATTTGTTTCTTCAAAACTTTCAATCTTAAATTAGGTTGAAGCTTTATTATCAAAAAAATGGTTCGCCTTAAATAAAACTGTTAACGGCATAATTTTTTTTACAACCATTCCGTGAAGGGCAAAATGGACTAAAGGTTTCTGTTTTGCTGAAAGAATTCTTTCCGTTTACAAAGTACCCTGGCTTACACGCTCTCAAACACACACAACCATATATATATATATGTTTATATATATACATTTATATGTACAAATATCTATTTTCTGTATATATATATATAAATGTATATGCAACCTTCTTCTCTTGTGTCTATGGAAAAATAAAAATCAGCAAATTTTGTATTTTTTTTTATATTCTAGTATGTAGTTAATTTAATTTATAGTCACATTTTATGGGTGACTTTATTGCATAATAAAACATAATTTACAATACCATTGAGACTGTGTGAGGTCGGCGGCTAGATCGTTTATAATGTCTGCATATAAATAAATAGCAGCTGTACTATTCTACCGAACCGTCCGCAGCAGAAACAACTAAAAGAATAACAGTAGCAACAACTACATTAACAATTGTTTACAACAACAATCATGGATAAGGATGTATGGAAATGATTGTGAGTAAACGGAGTAATTCACGTTGTGAAACACGGCGTATTGCGAATAATATAATAAATTGTTATTTATTTAATGCAATTCTCTGAAGGAATCAAGAATTATTTATGACTTAAAAAATGTATATAAAAATACATACATTTAGCATCAGAATTATATAAATTAAAATTTAGCTCGATTGTAATTTTAATGGGTGTAAAAAAGTAATTTGATTATATAAATGAAAAAATTAATTAAATTAAATAAGAATTTCTACTCTTCAATTAAAATTATGTTAAAAATATTATATACTCGCAGGCGTTGAAAAACTATTCGTTAATTCTGTTTAGCATTTGTATTTGAGAAGTGTCTGATTATAACAAGCTTTCGATATATTTTCTGTGATTCTTGCAAAATTTTCGTTTCTAAAGTTCGTTTCTTTTCTGATATTGTTCGCTTGTCGGTGTTTGCATTAAGTCATTTCAAAAATCAATTTTTAAGCGTATTAAGTTGCAGAAGCGTATTAAATAGCTTTTAGTTAATTGTGGTCAGGTTAATAAACTACATACAAAATCTCATTATTCTATTACTTACTACAGCTTGTTACGGTTCGCGTCCACCTTAAAAATTTTGTTGGCGATACAGGCCAGCTCAGTTTTTACGACCGCGCAGATGGCAACCGCAAACAGGTTAATACATTTCGTTTTTGTAAGAGAAAATTAAAGCTATTGCTATCATATATCGTAAAATTTAAAAGCTGAGAAATTAATTGAGTTGAACATTTTTTATTCTTTCTAATTGTTAATTGATTTCTTGGTATTGTTAAATTTGAATTTGACTTTCATTTTTTTATTGTAAACCATATTTCAGAATTTTTTGTGATCAAAAATGCGGAATAATGCCCAAAACTACTTACGCGATCCTTTTTATTAAATTTTAAGCATATCTTCTTTTTAATCATCCAATGTAGACAATGCGTTGTTCAGAGCAATTGGACCAATCGAAAATTCAGAGTTTCAGAGTTGTTTATAATTAGCAGAAGGAACGCGAAATAGTTTTGATAACCTAATCATCAGACCATAACAATTGAATCGGAAAAAATTTTCAAATTTTTAAGCCTTACTCTCTTATATTACGCAACAAATTATAATAGAACGCAGGGCCTAGAAACAACTATTTGTATAGTAATTTTTCATTATTCATTCAAATTCATTGCATTCTCAAAATCAAGATATTAGCTGAATTTCGTCATATAATGGCATTAAATTATGGAATCTAACCGACTATAGTATTCTTTGTTTCAAAGGTTCTGTTAATCATCGTTAGGAACAAATTTTTGGCTCAATCGATTAAGAGAAATTTCAACAGACGATCTTTTTTGTTTAGAGAAGTAATTGTTTCATTCTTGTTAAAGAACTTTTGTGGAAAGAGGTAATCATTCGGAAAATTGTTTACATGTTTTAGCTGTGGCTGATACTACACTAAATGTATTTTAAATTATTTATTATTATTATTTATTCGTACGCGGAGAATATTTAAAACAATCAATAATTACAAGTACGAAGTGTTTCTAATTGTTTTGGAAAACTTCTGTTTCATTTAATGACAAATATTTGAAATATAAAATAATTTTTTGTTTCGAGAAAAGATGATTTGATAGAAATCCCCTCTTGGCCACGTCTTTGCATCAAATCCCAATGTTTATCTCGCAGTTTGAAGATCAGCACTCAAAATATATTAATGTTTTTGCTACAAGTTAACGTCGTCTCCCACATTTTTGTGTCCTATCGATACAAATGGGTGAAGAAATACTCTTTTGTTACTCTCCTGGTAAAATTTAATGCACGTTTCTCTAACTCCACAATCACTTTTGGTAAATAAGAACGTTTTGAAGCCGAACGCTCTTGCTTAAGTCACTCGTTGTGATGGTAAATTCAAATGTCATACTCATAGTTTACATGATCACATGGTAAGATTCGATTATTTTAAAAATCATAAAAATTTTTTCTCTAAAAAAAATTTGAAGAATATGGTATTCATGCAGATTTTTGATACGAAATTTGTTAGCTGATATGTCTAGGGTTCAGCTAAGTTAACCACTTATCTTTGGAGAAAACAGCCGCTACTTCTGCAGTGATTGTTTCTTAACGCATGTAAACGAGTGTTATACTTTTTTATGTTTTTTATGCACTCAGGAGATTTATCCTACACGGGTGTAAACAGGATGATATTCAGACGGCATTTATTGTTTTTTTTTTTTTTAAATAACCAAAAGTTATGAGAAATTAATTTTGGTTGTCAAAATATTTAAAGACTTTTAAAGTATAAAACATTTTGATATATTTTTAAAAAGGTTTTTTATTTTCTAATTTTATTTTTAAAATATATTTCAAAAAAATACTTTCTAGATATATTATCTCTTTAACTTGAGAAGTTATAAAATTATATTATTTGATATAATTTTGTATTATTAATTTCAGGGTTATTTATTTATGGCAAATAAACAAAACAGCGTTTCATTAAATATGTAGAAAACCAGATCACTTTTTATGATTTATATATAATTAAAATATTAAATGAGAAATACATTACTTAAAAAATTCATGTTAGCTATAAATTATACGATTAATATCTATTTAATAAATTAGAACGATGAAGAAAGACAGGGAAAAAGAGAGGAAAGTGAATGCAGAAACTATATACACTGACCTGTGTGTTACAATCTGAAGCAAAACGGAAAGCAAAAATGCAACGCGAAGCCTGATGTATGCAATGCATTCTGTCCATTTGTGTGTGTTTGCGGGTCTAACCTACAATTTCATATTTATAATTAATGAATTTAACTAGATTTTAAACAAGAATTAACGTTATGACATGTAGTTATTTAAATTGTAATTACTACTCGTGTTCACATGAGATATAAACAAGCGGCAATTGTGTCACACAAAGCACGATGAATGAATATTAAGAGTAATTGAGGAAAAACTAAAATCAAATCGCTTGCCGACCCAAGCAATTAAATGGAGTAGACTCCTATATCTGAGAAGTGTAAATAACAGGACACCAAGAAATTTTCAGGTAAATACCATATGTTGTTTTATGAATAATTGAGAATGTAGTGGAAGAGAATTCATTCAAATAATTGAAATATATTTTATAAGCTTCTGGTGTTAATGTATGTTACGGCCAAAGTAATAATTATAACATTTAACTTATCTGCGTTATAATCATATGAATGAAGATAAATGACAGCAACTGCGGCTAACATGAAAACAAATTTTATTAATATTACTGGACAATTATTTTTTTAAATAAAGCAAAACTTTTAAAAAACTCCGCTTTGACAGCGAGTTAATAAAGAAAAATAAAAAATAATAATGATAATAATAATAAGAGTAAGAAGAAGAAGATGAAGATGAAAGCGGAAAAATAATACCACTCAATGTGTCGAAAGAGAAAGAATAGAATGGCAGAATGTATGTAAAATACATGATGGTTTAGGTTAAGAGAATGCATTAACACCTAACAAAGCTTCAACAGTTAGATACTGTTCGGTCCATTCAAAAGCCATACTGCTAACGAGATATTGTCGGTTTTAAAAAAGATCTCAGCCTGCATATAACTATGGATAAAAACAAGTGCTGGATAAGTACGTTCAGTCACTGCCAATATATTTAGAATTCATTGCAAAGTTTCTATAGAATCGCTTTTGTTAAAGTTGAATCAATGCCGATGAAGCCAGGAGATTTTTTTGTTGACAGATATTAAAAATATATCTTTAAAAAATGCATAACAAATCAACATAATTTTGGAGAACCCCAGTAGGAATCATGTCAGGGTTAGGAAGGTTAGAAGATTGCAACCACCTATTTCAGTCAGAAAATTTCCTATGATAATGGAAAACGTTCCTCTTCGTCAGCGTCAGTCGGACTGGATTGTAAAAATAAGATGACAAGACTATGCTGCAAACAACAGTTTGGGATGCAAACCTGAAACAAAAGGTTACCTTTTTGCTCGCAGACGACGTCTGCTCAGACAAGGAAGACAAAAGTACGTGAACTTTAGATTCCTGTTCATTGCTGTGTTGGCAAAAAAATCGAATCTATCTGGTTTCCAATTTGAACACTCTTGAGCCGAGTTTTATGCTATCAATTGAAAAAATTGAATGTATTGAATATAGCGATGCCCTGAAGTTTGAAATTCATATCAATGACCCTATAAAGATGTTATGTCTTGGTTTCTCTCCATGAAAGGTTTTGGAAGTAAGTTTTTCTAACGGCAAAAATCTGAATTCATTCGAATTGAAGACCCACAGATTCATTTGCAATAGGTAGTATTTAGAAACATATTTAAAAGACAGACTTATAGAATTCTAAATAATGTCTGGCACTCGCTTTCTCGGTTAGTCAACGTCGCTTGGCGGACTCAATTAAATATTTAGCGCGATTAGTTGCGAAATTTGAAAAATGTTTAAGTAGATTTTAGAACGTTTAGATTGCTGTTTATTTTATCGTTTTCCTTTTTTGAAAAGAAACAAATTATCAAGTTTATGATTATTATCATTTATTTAAATATTAAATTTTTATCATAAATTAAATGAATAAACGTGAATTTACGATCATTGATAATTTAACAACAGCCACATATTAATGATAACTCTTTGTCTTTTCAAAATACTAAAAACTGTATTATATGCAGAGTTTAACCGAACGTTTTCATATCAATTATCTAAACATTTAAACTTTAGAGAAATTATAAAAAGTGTTTTATAATTTATATTGCATTCTAGATGGACATAAAATATAAAGACCACATCGCACGTTGATATGTAAAGCATTTAGTATTATTATATTAGTTCCTAATCTAATGTTTAATATAAGTGAGAATTTTCAGTTTTTTGTTTATTATCGCCAAGTTCCTCCTTGGCTTAGTTTTTCTAGGGTAACCTCTGTTTTACTAAAAATCCGTCATTTGTTGAAAGTATCGATGCAAACGCAAATGATTATGTTTTCATCATTTTCGAGAAGTTTTTCAGATAAAAGAAATTTTTTTAGTCAACTCAAAAACCTGACTTTTTTGATTAAATGCGCACGTCGTAGGAGTCCGAATGTCGCAAGCGGTGTCATAAAATAAACACACTTTAGAGATTTGATTAAAAAGACATTTGAATTTTATTCCTGTTTCTTTTCGTTGAGTATAAAATTTTAAACTGTTTTTGTTAGCAAATTGTTAACCAAAAGTAGGTAGAGAATAATAATGATGATGTTGATTATAATGTTGCTGTGTTTTACTGTTATTGCTGTTATTTTAATTTAGAGGTGATTCAAATTTGTGTCTGTTGTGTATTAAATTTAAATTTATAGCAAACTCATTGAAAACTGGCAGGTAATTAAAGCTGAAAAAGCACAAATTATACTGTCACTTGAGGCACAAAAGCCATAAATTGTGATCAACTGGTTTATTTTTATGGTCTTTGCTTTTCTATATGGAAAAGCTACAATTTTTTATAAGAAAAAAATTTACACAGAGATGAAAATTTTTATTGACTAATACTCGCCAAACTAACGATATACTTAATTGTTTATAGTTACTTAATGTCAACCTAAGAAAGCATTATTTCGCTTGAACTGAAAATCGAATAAAAAATTATTTTCATTTTCACATTTACTCTTCTTGTCTTTAAGTCATAAAACTGATAACAACATATTTATCTTTAGAATGAGTATTGTGGACAAATTATTCATTAAATTTAGCTTAATAGTAAGTTTGGTGCGTTTATAATTGTAAGGAGATGGTTTTATGCCAAGTCAAGTCAATTTCTAGTGAAGAGTGCACAGAAAACATATTAAAATTACTTCATGAAAAGCTATGAGGCCACGGGTTTGCTTTGCAAAGACAATTTACCATAAATTATTAAATTATTATTATGATAAAACTCTAGGAAAAGATAATGTTTTGCGAAAAAGCATTATTTTGTAACAGATCTCTAATTTAGTATCTGATAGCAGTATATATATATATATATATATACATATATAAGTAGTTTCCAAGGCCAATCTTTTACTGCCGGTTTAACACGGCGTAACTCTATTACTTCATTTCATTGAGATGACTAACACACAGTCTTTAGGTCTATACTCTTATAATAAATAATCATTTACTTATTAAGTACTATAAACAAAGATGTGTGAACGTAAATAAAACATAAAATATAATTAATTTTAGTATAAAAAAACATAAGAGCAATCGGACATATTTAAAGAAAACAACAGCGAAAAAGTCTGTATTACGAAATAGAAACAAAACAAAAGAAAAATATTATTGTCAGAATAACGGTATATTGTTACTGTGACCATTCAATGAGTTAATGTCTCGAGTTAATGAATATTGCTTGCTCAGCCACAACATAAACTCCACGCAGCTCCATGAGAGCGAAAATATATGACCATCTTTTGTGAAAGTATGTAAACTACCATCTAAACATGACATACTTAAAGAAGTAAGAAATTGACGAATGTAAAAAGATAACAGTTCGCAATAACACCAAGCAAGCTAAAATTTTAAAACGAAGCAAAAAAATCATAATGTTTAACCTTTTAGCTTTTCAATTATTTCCCAGTGAAGGCGGTTACACGCGAGTAAAGTTTTTATATTGTAAAATTATGTTAACTAAATATGGTAAAAAAGTCAAAATCATAACTTATTATTCTTAAAACATTTAAATTTTTATTCGTTATTAACAAGTAAAAACTGTTTCATTAATAGAGAATGTATTATGAATTTATGAAATGATATGAAAATGATATGAATTTATGGTAAAATTTTAATTACAAAACTAAACATTTTTTTTGCAAAAGCATGAAATTTCGATACCTATCGATCTTTTTCCTTTTTATACAGATATTTATTTGTTCATTTATTTCAGATTGTTTGGTACATTCAAAAACTTGATGCAAAACACATAATAATCAAAAAAGTATGATTGAAAAAATAAATATTAAGCATTAACTTCCTAATAGCAAGACTAAATAGATTTAGTAATAATTATTATATTGGAGAAAAATTAAAAATCCGCAAATATAGGAGTGAATGTAAATAAAGTACTTTGTAAAATTATAAGCTATTAACTATAAGCCCTCTTTATACTATTTATCGAATCGAGCATTGGATCGATCAAGTGAGTATTTGTATTACACATCTTACAAAGTACCCGAAAAGGGGTGGTAAAGCTGATAATTAATACGGCACTGAGGTAGGTATAGCACATCGTGATGTCTCGTGAACCTATCTGGAACGTTAAAGGAGATGCCCTGAAGAAGGAAAGTCGCGGAAATAGACATTTTAACCAGTTTTGATATGAACATTGCCCCTTACATTTCACGTCTTTTTTCAAGTGAGGGGAGATCAATAAGCTGAAGTCTGTTAGCGTAGGGATGTAACATCAGTTGAGGATCCCAATCCAACCCCAAAAGCGTAAAAAGTTTCTTTGTACCGGTTTAATTTCATCGATATGGATCATATAGTTAGGTGACCAAACCATTGAAGCTTATTCAAGATCAATTATTTAACATCACTTATAAAATATACATACAAATATTTATCATTATAGCTGTTACAGTTTATAGGTAAAAAACAAAAAGCGAAATAAAATTTAATTTTAAAAATAGAAGCATTGTCAGTTGACGTTCCGGTGGAAGCGCATCCATTGGTCGAGTTATCCTGTCCTCGTTTGTGTTGTTGTTACCGCGTGCAAGAATCTTTTTGCTAAATTTTAAAGCGATTATTAAATTTTGCGACTAGCGCATGCGTCTGTTTGCTACAGACATTACACAGATAGATCGACAAATATATACCTCTAAGCTGATAGTAACGTTTTGTCGAAACGAGTATACCGCTATCCGTTGGTGGTGGGTATACAAAATATATATATTATATTATCAAAACAAAAGTATTTATCACAACGTTTCTATGCCAATAAAATGTTACAGTTTTCTTATAAAAATTAATAAGCTTTATCAGCGATATCACATTGCTTTAGCCAAAATATTAAAAACGTATTTCCAATATTAATATATGTATAAATGGCCAGCGGCAGAAGCTATATATGATGCTCGATTAATACAATTTTTGTAAACACAAAAGATCCAAAAATTTTTATGCCAAACAATGTATTAGTTTTTTTTAAGTTCTATATAAACGGCTCGTTTGACCTTTTATTTTATGGTGAAATTTGTTTATTTTTGTTCTTAAAAATGAAAATAAAATCTAAGCAAAGCTTTATTGTATTTCATTCTTCATATCGCTATAAATTTAAAATAACAGTTAATCGACGTTACTTTGACATATTTTACGACTTTTTTTTGTTTAAAATGCTTTTATTGTCTTTAATGAATTTCGGTTCGGGCGGCAGCAGCTTCATTACGAATTATTTAATGTCTTGAAAATAACTTGAAAACATCAAACAAAAAGAAAAATGTCACAACAATATTTATGCGAGAATTATGTGACATGAAAAAAAAAAAGATCTTTTTTTACGGTTCTGAGAATTTAAAGGTTTAGTATTTTATACATAGAAAATAAACATAAATCAAGATTATATGTAACATAAAAAAATTTAAAGACTAACTTCTATATCTAGAAGTTAATAAGAAGACGGTGCTTGCCTTTGAACAAGCTATGAAGTATAGTGAAACCTGAAAAAATCATTATCCCAGATAATGCTATATCTTTATTGAAATGATAAAAAGTAACATTTCCAAAAGTGGGTTTCTTTTTGTGTCCTTGCTCTTTGCGGTTCTTTATATAAGATCGTGTAGACATAGGTGTAATGTGAAGTTGGATAACATTGTAAAGCTACCATCCAACTTGCGTGTATACTAGAGACATGAACAAAGTTAGGCGAAGCGAAGACGCTTTCAAATTTCGTACTACTTGTGGAACACGCTAGTCAATTTTCAACTTTCCGCAAATAGTACGTAACTGTCTTGAAGAGACAAACATCTAATTGGCCCAAGGCTTACTAACTGACAAATAAGAAATTGAAAGGTATGGAAAAAACATATTTAAAAGAAAAACTTTCTTTGCAGTTTTATAACTTACATACTCAATGCTGTGTGCATCCGTTATACAGCTACGCGGAATCGAATCTATTCTATATAGAAAACACATGTTTTTTTTCAACGATCCTGTATAAAATTGATTAAATTCTGTATAGCTGTGCAAATGTTGGCAAATTGTTGCTTTGTCTGTCATAAAAACAAAACATGTGTTATTTTACCCTTGTAAATATCGTATATTTATAAAAAGCACAAAATAGACAAAATAGAGTTACATTATGGGTCCAACGTATGTTTTAACATTCACCACCAAAGTTAACGGGTATACCCTTTTTGCATTTTTTTTCTAATGCCTATATATATATTATCGATCGATATATATTATCGATCATCAAATTTTGAATCGATTCGAGCATATCCGTCTGTGCGTCTATTTAATATCTGTTGGCGAAAAAATGAAAATATCGTCTTCAAATTTGGCAAAAACACTGAAAGTTCTTGCATAGGAGATGGTATAGAAAATGAGCCATATCGGTCAAGGGACACGCAGTACAACTGAGCCCTAAGTTGAAAACCAAAGAAGGAATGGCGAAATTATTATTTAAATAAAATTAAAAATCAGAGATGATTTTTAAGTTTAAGTGTAGCGATAAAAAATTAGACTTGAAAAGTCCTCCTTAAATTTGTAAAAGAGGTCAGTATTCAATTCTAAATACACATATGGCTACATTTGTCGATAATATCGATAATATACATCCTTTAGAATAGTTGGTGGTAGTTATTATGCGTTGTGAACTTTGGAAAGAACGAACATCGAAATGACTTCGCATTCCGGCTTATGAAGATGTTCAAGTCAGCGATGAAATCGCCCGAAAAGTTCAAATAACCGCATAACCTCGTAAGTACGAAACTCGTCTGTGAAGACGGCAGACCTGGGTTCAATTTCAAGTGTCAAGTAGTGACCGCAATTGTAGCAAATTCTTGATCCATAAAGGCGAAAGGCGGAACGTGAATGCGTCTTCCAGGCTACAATAACATTCTATCCCTCGACCATCAACGTTTTTATACACGTATAGGCGACATCCCTTGAGTCGCTGGTCATAAAAAAATTATGTTACCAAGAACACAACAACAAAAAGAGTATGTGAATGAATGGCCACAATGAAGCTCGATGGTTTTCAATGTAAAAAGAAAAAAAAAAAAAAAAAGAGTCGAAAAAGTAACAGAAATCGACAGAAATGTCAGAATGGCATGTCACAGAATTGTTTTGACATATAACTTGCTACCTTTTGATGTTTAACGGCCGAAAATAAAAAAATTAAATTCACTAAAGAAATAAAGGCTAACAAAAACGAAATTTCTGGCAATTTTCCTGGTACAAAAATTGTTGTTATGCATTTTTTACAGATTCGATTTTCTTTCTTTGTTTTCATACAAAAACTTGAACGAATCATACACTCAACAGTAATAATAACGTATGGAACAATTTAAAACAAGAATTGAACTATATATGTAAAGAAAGAAGCCGGTTGTAGTTTTTGTCGTTGCAATGATGTGATAATAGTGAATGGGACAGACAGTAGCTTGTCAAACGTTTGATTGTCAGTTAACCGTCAGTCGGTGACAATCGCATCATCATCGTCATCATCATCATCATCGTGCACATCGCTGCCGTCATCAACATTGTCATGACAATCATCCTCATCATGCATGTTTTCGGCGGAGCTGTCACCATGGTATTATAATTTTTCGTTTACCTGCACATATGCTTTAAAGTACCTTTGTACGTTGGGACATAAACACAGTAGCCAATACAATCTTGTTTCAGATATTTTCGCTGCAAATTATTGGGATTGGTTTTGTTCGGTATAGTAATCAAAAGGGTTTTCTGCGTTGGTTGTGCCTCTTGGTTTTAGTATATAATGAGCAGATTTTTCTTTACACACTTGCCTATGCAAGTACATACAGTTTATGTATGGTTGTGTTAACAAACTGCGTCCGGTTTCAGTTGATTATCCTTTGACCAACAATTTACGAATGCTTATATAGTGACGTTGAGAGAGCTACACAGAACATATCAAACAACCGCTCAATTTACATACAATGACTGGCTATCATCGTCATTATTCAGCATCATCAACTTTAGCAACATGTGAATGTCATGTGTCGCATCTTCTTATTTGACAAAAGGGGGGCTGACTGCATCACACAAAACAACTATCGCTATAGTTGAATGCAATAAATGATTCTACGGTTAATCCTATGATGACTGGGTTAGCTGCTGCTGGTACACATAACAACAATTTTAAATCTTTGGAAAGCTTTTTGAATGTTTATCCACTGTTTATTTCTGTTTTCTTCATTTTTTCAAGTAAGTAGTACTGGCAATGAGTTCTTGAATTGACACAAAGATTGACAAGATGTCGTCGTTGTTTGAAACCTTGATTGACATGAGTAATCAAGCAGCCGAAATGTCAACATCATCAGAGTAAACCGAATGATGAATATCAACAATGCGTTTTCTTCTTTAGTACAATGGTAGCTTTTGAAACCAAGAAGATTTACAACTTAAGGTTAATGCATAATAATTCGCTGAGTCGGACCTCATTCATACACAATCCGTATATATAAATGTCTCACTGTCATTATTTCTCTCTCTATCTCTCTCATTTTTTTCTCGCTCTAAAACTGTTTTAAACTCTCATCATATCGCTAAACATTGGGATAGATATCAACGATTTAACTGACATGGTTTCAGACATGCAACAGCATTGCCAAGGTACACCACTCAGTCGTCGTCAATCCTATTTAAAAATACTGTTGCTACTGATGTTGTTATTATTATTATTGTTGTCGTTGCTGCTTTTTTAATCAGTTGGAAAATTTATAAACGAAATTTTTACAAAAATTGCCTTGCGATGATTTTTTGTCAGGGTGATTGACGATCAAATGTTGCTGTTAGTGACACATAAATATCTTTTCTCTCTCTAGCAATAGCATCTATGAAAAAACTTCTGGCATTGAACATGCAGACTATATGACACAGTTGCTGTTGCTGTTGTTATTGAAGGGATTGCTGGTTGAAAGGATATTTATTTATTTATGTAAAATTTAGTTCGCTTTTGTCATTTTGTGTTATGATGGAGTAAAATGATCGAATTAAATTGGCAATTGTCTCACAATAAATTTGACGTGAATTTCTCGAGAAGCAAAGTATAAAAAGTATATAAAACGTAATAAAAATTGGGGATTAACTCAGTTCACAACCAAGTCTAGCGAATTTTCTTATGAAGGTATGAAGGTCGCAACGGAGTAAATTTATTTTACTATGACCTTGCTCACAATAAAACGGCCCATTAGTCAAAACTAAAAAAGATTGTTCCCGTTATTTTCAAATCTTGTACCAATGCTTATGCAAGAAATAACTTTAGAAGTTTTTCTTTACCCTGTTTCTTAAAAAGATCGTAACGATCGGAAAATATTTGTAGCGTGTTCCTATGAGAATACTAACTCTTATATATTTTTATGGTCTGCGCCGAGATCTATAGTATCCTAGAAGTATTCAACAATGACGGCCGTAAAACTCTGGATCGATTTCAATACATCAATTTATCAGTCTATATGTTCATCGTCTATTCGCGATCACCAAAAATTAGAACAAATAGGAGACGGTCAGTAAACATAATCGTTTTCTCCAAGTTGTACTGCGCCTATTATAGACTAGTAGCAAGAATGGTAATGTAGTGCAAAAATGTTTGCGATATTTAAAAATTCGAAGAACTCGATTTGATATGGCTGAGTTCCAATGACTTCAAGCACTTTTCATATTTCTTAATTTCTTCTTATTTGATAAAAGCATTGGTTGGTTTTTGAAGGATAATTCTCTTTCGAGAAAATTCGTATTTTGCTGTATTATTCGCGCAAGCTTAAGACAGAGATGCAAAAGTTTTGATCTAAAACTAATTTCTACAAATTTGCCAAAATTACGTGTTTATATCTATATATAACATCTAAATGCAAGTGGTAAGTATTGAGCAAAAGAAAACGGTTTTTAAAAAATAGGAATATATTTGTAGTTAAGCGTACGATATGAAAGTATGATCTGTGATACTGGAGTCGTAGAAGATGTAAAATTTGAGTTCGAAAGCCGACATAATTATTGTTAGTTTCTAGTTTTAATTTTTAGAAATGGAATTTCGTGATGTAAACTTGTTCTGTAAAATAAGTTTTCATTAATTGACATAATGTAATTAAAAATTAACCCTTTTTATATTTTCAAGCTTAATCACACCAATTATGAAGTGCACATTTTGATAAATTTGTATTGGTTTACATTTTATACCAAAATTTTATTTAGATCTTATTCCAGGTTTATCCAGATTTGTGATCTTATTATACTTATATCTTATTCAGATTTTTGAAACTGGAATTTCGCTTTTACAGAAGCAAATTTTCTGCTTGTACCAGACACTTAATATAATAAGTTTATTTTTTTCTGTATTTCGCTTTAGAATGTGTGCGTAACTATTACAAATAAGTAAACTAGGAATAAAAGTGACACGATTTATATAGAATGGCTGATTTAATTTGATCTTTTTTCTACTTAATTACTATGTAAATTTTGTATACATCATTGTATTAAGGTAAACAAGAGGATAAAAGAAATCTATAGTTTACATAGTAATAATGAGAATTAGAATTTTATAGAACAATATAAATCATTAGATGAAAAGTCGAAATCAAACTTAATCCATAAAAGAATTTGAATTGTGTAGAAACACTGCGTTTGGTGTAAAAATCTTGCTTGGCTTAAGACTCCGAAAAAAGTTCTGGAAGGCAACTAGGGCCTTCAAACAACTGCCAAAAAGTGTTCATATAGATCTTAGCTTGATGAAGATGAAATTTATTTCTTCCTTTCTTCCTATCTATGATCGGATTTCATATGAACTCTCAATTTAGAAAAATTATACATTACTTCTCTTCGTTAAGATACATTAAAACGTGTGTAAATTTTTCAACACTTTCTGTAAGAAAGTGATTTCTCTTACAATGTCTATTTGTTTCTTAATTTAAAAATAATGCTAAAAATTGACGTGCGAATAAAATATTTTTGTGAAGTTTCACGTAAATCTAATCTTTAATTTAAAAAACAAAAAATTCAAACTCACACTCTGACAGCGACATAAATATTTATACAGCAATAAAAGTCTCGCAGCCAAACCGTTCGCAAAGAGCCACCGGTATCAAAGTTACAGGCGCTAGCTGTTACCGCCAAAACAATGTGCCGATCGTGGGTTAGGCGTTTATCGGGCTAAACTAGATAGCTGCCTGCCCGCCTGACTGGCCGGCTTGTCGACTGGCAGGCTAGCTAACTTGTTTATATGACCGCAAAAATGAAAAATAATGCGAAACAACAGCTTTTTTTTCTCTCTTTCAACCACCACTAACGTTGCCCGTCACTCAAAGGCATCACAACACGCCATGATTGACGATGTCTGTGGCGGCCACGTTCTTACATATGATTACTGTTGCTTTTAGTGGTGCTTTTGCTAATTTTTTTTTTTATGCTGCTGCTCTTGTTGCTGCCATTTATCGTCCACTTTGACTACATGGTGTTCGGAATTGTCTCTTTTCTCTTGCTTTTTCTGAAATCGTTTAATCATTTACGAAATAAAACAACAACAAAAAATAAAACAAAAAATAAAGAAAAACAGAAAACAAACGCCTTCCTGCTTTGGTCGTGGCCGCCTAAAGAGAGGATGATTATGACCATGATTTCATTTTTAATGTGGCGATTCCAACCGCTTCTTGTCGAAACAATTTGAACAATGTGACGTCTTCCTTCAACCTTAGGCTATAAATAACAAAATGATTGACAGCGCTGACAGTTTTGATCGATGGTCATCATCATCATCATCATCAACGTAAAGCAAACCCAACACCGTTGTGCATGTTATATTATTTTGTTTTGCGCTTGTTGGGTGCGCGCCCATTAACGCAGGCGTGTTTAGCAAACTCCTTATGTGTGCAAAAGCAAATGGATCAACATTTCAAGGTACTTTTATAATATAACCAACACCACCAATCATCATCTCATACTACAACCCACATACTGCGCTAGTCAGTCATTCAGTTAATGTTTATGATTGACTGTAAAATTAACGGAAATATTCATCATTTTGCAATTGATTGAAGTGACAGGGATGTGACTATGCATACATTTAATACATGTACATGTATATATTCTTTGAATTCCATTAAAACTATGCAAAACTTGATGAAAATAAATTGAACGCAAATGACCACAACATTTCTAAAAAGTTGTCATTAAAATTTCATTGTTTGCGATTATTTCGCTAACATTTTGCAACAGAGAGCGATCTATCATTTCAATATATATTTAAACCTATCGTCTTAGTTGGGATCAAATGATATATTTTTCTAGACTTTTCTAATAGATTTACAAGGACTTTCTAAGCAATGTTTTAAAACGAGTACAATTTTCTTTGGGTGTTAAGTAGTTAACCTGGCACACGAATTAATTTTATAAAAACAAAAGTTGAGACTGGAATTACATTTTATAATTTTTTTTTTCATAAATTACGTTATGTATAATTAAGAGATAGGTGAGATACTTTTGATTTCTTATCTTCTTTTTCCCTGCTCAGTGCATGAGAAATATTTTTTTGGCTTCTAAGGTCAAATATCATAATACAATTAGAAAATAAGAAAAGAAAAATTACTAATTGTATGATAAATGATAATGAAGGAAAAGTGTACATTTATGTTAGTAGTCCACTTTGGAATATCACTTTGTTCGGATTAAGAAAAATTAGAAACTACATGAATCGCAAAAATTAAAGTAAGACACAATGAGATCCAAAACTTCGTAAACTGTCTGTTGTTGGAATTATCGAAGTCACGAAAATTGATATAGAAGGTTAAAGAGTAGGACATTTTTAATCACTTTTTATTGCTCAAATTTTTGACTCATCTACATATGTATATACATAAAAAGAAGACTTTTAAATCATCAGTTTGGAATTACAGAAAATATCGTTCTGAAATTCGAGGAACTATTTTCTGCAATTGAGTAGTAATTTACAAGTCGAGAAATAAAGCCCGACCTGGTAAGACGATGTCTATTTCGAGTACAGCAACAATAATTATATTAATTTTCTCTCATAAAGTATTTGATTTAAAAATTATCGACATTATCATTACCATTAACAATATCACCGTAATGATGATAGCAGTATTCAGCTCCTGCTTAAGCATTAAAATTAAAATGAACTAAAATCTTCAAGATGATTTTACTCGTACTCAGATGTTCATGTACGTAGTTAAGCATCGCCCAAAGGCAAAAGTTGGACATCAAAATAACATATGTAAGCATGGTTGAGGCTTGTTGGCTATCAAGTGGCAACCACCAACTGAGAGACTGACTACAAAAAAAAACAAAAGTATCGAAAGAAAAAAGTCACGAACAAAACAAATGTGCAGAGGAGAATAATGCACTACTTCAAAGTAAGCTAGATAGATATAGAGGAGAAACGTTTGCAGGCAGGTATAATAATAATTCCTTCGTGGAATTCAGATGTGCATCTTCACATGTATGGAAACAAACATTACATTTTAATAACAAAACACCGTCAAGCAAAGCAAAAGTATTGTAAGCGCTCAGAAAACAAAAAAACTTTAGGGACTCTTTCTCTTTACCTATCTCTCTCCCCTCATCTCGTCAACCTATCTCTTCCTCTATCTCTCTCTCTGTCTAGTCTCAATCGTTTATCCGAAAGCGGAACATTAAACAACAGCATAGTAAAGGTTTCAATCAAAAAGGAACACTTTATTCAACCAAGCTTCAGCAACGTCGAGTGTAAGGCAGATGTATGACGTTTTGTCCTAATGTATGCGTGTACTTCTGCTCATGTCATATCGTAAATGTGAAACGTGATGCCACTTTAGGTGAAAAACTGTTGTTTTTTTTTCACATACAGTTAATGCCGCTGCGGTTGCAGCATCTCTACAGAGCTATTGTTGCTGTTATTTGTTGGCTTGTCTGTTGTAGACCTTATCATTAGGCATACTTAAATGTTGCTCCTGCCGTAGGAAGAAAAATTCATGCATATAAATACATCGACTAAGGCAAGAAACCTGTGCAACGTTTATACCGTGACAAACTAAACATAAGTGCCATTCGACTGTATTACTTCTTGTTTTGAATGAACAAAGCCTGTTACGTGTGTATCACGATTTTCATCACTATACAAAATGTTGTGATCACCATCGCTGTTATCATCATTATCATAAATATTTACGCAATTGTTTTATTAATATCCTGCAATGCCTCTGGTTCTTATATTCGCTTAACCGACCACGACTATACAGTCGTACTATTTTAAGAAATTGTTTAAAGAGAATCTACTTAAAAATGTGAAAATAAGTATTTAGTTAACATCAACTGAAAACTTTGCAAAGGTATTAACCGAAAATGTGATCAAAATTAGGCGATTGATTTTCAGGAAATTGTTATGGAATTTTTATTTCCATTTTGTTCCCATTTTGTTTTACATCTGTTCTTAAAAGGCGGATTCTTTTCTCTTTAATACGATTTCGCTTACGATGATTTTTCTCCTTAAATATATATAATAGCGTTGTTTCTTGAGCGCCTCTTAACATGAATTACTTGGGCCAAGAAAGTTTCAGTAATATTTGTAGTTTTTATAAAAGTTTTTATTTGTCATTAATTCATTTTTTATTCTATTCATAATTATTTTCTATTCAATGTATATCTTCATTATGTGCTGAAATGCTTGCAAATTTCTTACGTTAAATTTTAATAATTAAGGAACAGTAAACACTTAAGTTCAACGACATTTGTGAAGAGAAAAAGAAAGAATTGTACTTAAAAGTACAGTTAAGAGCAATTAGTATTTAACTAGTTTTGAAATATTTAGATATTTGTTTAAACATTTTATATATAGTTTTATACTCTAAACCTCTAAAAGAACTATTGCTGAAAGACGTTTAACTCGACATGTTCTCTCTTTTAGATACATAGCGTTTTGAAGCGTGGTCATAAGAATGTTGTCGCGCAATTTCAGTTCCAAAACTGAGATTTCATTGCAATAAACGCAACGCAATAAAGCCTCTGGGTTGGACCAAACATCATAGTGATATTAAACACCTGTTAGATAAATATCAAGCGCCAAAGTATAAAAAAATCTCTAGCCTTTTTGCTCGAGAAATAATATTTTATTTTCTGTAAAATTTGAAGGATACGTAGAACATTTTGAACTACAGACGTTGCATTTCGTTTTCACTGAATTGCTCCAAATGTTCAACTAATGGAAATTTGGATTTTTTACGATCTTTTTGCACTTAGATCACTTAATTTTGGCCTTTGTTAATCGAGACAACGAAAGTACGGGACAATCGATTGCTCGTGGCTGTTGAGATAAGTAAATCTGAAAAGTAAATTGTTTGCCGTCAAAGGTAATGGGCGCGTTTTTTTTTCTTTTTTTTTTGAAACACTAATTATTAATTTTATTAATTATTTATCAATTATTTTGAAACACTAATAATGTAGCGAGATCGTAATATAAATATATACGTATGACAAGCGGCGGAAAAGCATTTTCCCTAATCGATACAACTAATATGTAAGGGGTGGATTATGTTTCTTGAAGGCATAGCATAATTTTTCAGAGAATTTAATCAAATTTATTGTCAGCAAAAAGTTGATGGGATTCGAAGCTACAGGAGGGTCGTGTAGAAGAGCAAGTGTAACGGCGGAGAGAAATATATAATTTTTAGAAAATTGCGTTTAGGCTGCTGGGAACAATATTAATTAAAGTTTCTGCTAATTTTGATGTTACATAATTTTTCAGATGCAATAAGAAAATATTGGAAATTTGTCTTTGCCTCCATTATTTATTCTTATGAAAGAAAAAAATTTTATTTTATTATTTGTTCAAACCGGCTCTATGAATTTTATTACTATTATTCCAATTAAGGCTCTTCAACTCCTTTTAATCACTAATGAATTGTACAAGGAGAATATTCTGCTTTCTTGTATTTGATGTTTCATATAAATTATATAAATATAAAGCATTTATTGCTGAGCTATTTCTGTTAGGAGATCTATACTTCCCATTGTTATTTATTAAATACACATTAAAATATTTAAAATCGAAGAGTTTATGATTAGCTCTTAAACTTTTTGAATCATATTTTGTAAGATGAAGCAGTCAACTGGTAAGCTACTCGAGATACAAATTAAACTTAAGACAGTTACCAGAGTGAAGATTCTTTGACCCCGATAAACTGATCATAAATAAAGTTAGTACACAAGCTGTGCTTAAACAATATTAAATTGACTGTAATGCTAAAAACTTGTTCTCCCGGATCAGTAAGCTTGGTTTCTAAATTATCAGCTGCTATAACTAAGAATGAAAGAAAATTTTTCTCTATGCTTGAGAAGCAATGTAAGCAATTTATGAAGCTTGTAAATGCTTTAATTTAATTAGTTGGTTATAAAGAATGTTAATAACACCTCATATATATATATACTTACGGTGTCAGTAAAAACAGTAACAAACTGGACAACAATTTACTGCAGACAAGCATAGGCAAAGCGAATAAGAAACGAGAAAAGTTACAAAAAAAAAAAAAAAAAATGAAAATCAACACCAATGACAACAATAATTATGTATGAATTTAAAAACGACAAGTGTTAAAAAAGGAACAGAAAATCAACTTTATACCTTAAAGTTATAGTTGGACATAACTGGACGGGTAGGTTGTTAATATCGTTTGACAATTGTGAACAGAAATCGCCATAAGAACCAGATGAAAAAGGTAAATAAAAAAAAGACCTGAACAACTGATCAGGCAAAAAGACTGACAGATAGAGAAAACGATATACAAGCTCGTACATTAATATTTATATTGATGAGAGAATGGATGGTCAAATAAATGTACAAAGACATAGAAGGACGGACATGATGAGTATATAAGACGGCGTTAAAT
The DNA here is from genome assembly GCA_000671755.1 of Glossina brevipalpis. Lineage (NCBI taxonomy): Eukaryota > Metazoa > Arthropoda > Insecta > Diptera > Glossinidae > Glossina > Glossina brevipalpis. The sequence continues at coordinate 5,621,291 of KK351011.1, read as the reverse complement.
TGTTTTCACAAAAAAAAAAAAAAAAAAAAAAACAAAAGAAAGAACAAATCGCTGCCGCAATAGAATGCGGAGACAAGGAATGACAACCGTTCACTAGATTGACAATAACATATCACCGACAATTGGTAACACACGACGTTACTTATACAAACACGCAGTAATAAACACAAATATACTGTAAAGAACAGCAAAAAACATATTTATACATATATAACAATAACAGGTTGACAATGATTTGAAAGAAAGAAAAATTTGCTAAGAAAACTGTCCGTCACTTTTTTTGTTGTACGTTAATAGGAGTATGAGCAGACTGCGGGTATTTAAGGAAGAAACTACTTCTCTCTGTAAAAATGAAGTTAGTAATCGGTAATTGCCTTTTTTGCTCCCTTTTACCGTTTATGCAGTTTATGCATAGGTTCGCGTCTCTCCACCTAAACTGAACCATCAAGAATATCAACATTGTCGTCGTCATCATCGTTATAATCATGGAAACGGCAACAAAATGAGCAAACAAAGCGTATGACCATTTGAACGTGAGTTATTTGCGGTCGCCATATTGTCAAATGTCAGTCATTCCAACGATTGCTCATTTGTACTTGTATTGAGATGCCGGTTATGTTATGTTATTGTGCGGTTATTATACTTAAAAGTACTCAATACAACATGCCTTCGTTTATGCATGTATGCGTATATGTGTGTGTATTTATGCATGCGCATACGGGAATGTATGTATAACTTCAAGCAAGTGTGTGCATTCGTGGCTGACTAACTGGCAAGCTTTTCATTCTGCAATACTTGGCGATTGCCTGAAGTGTTGACAATTGTCGTCAATTACGTTGTTATGTCTCTCGCTTGTTTCCATGGTTGACACATTTTAAGCGTGTTGCAGATAATGTTGCAAATAGCTTTCCAATGAATTACATATAAACATGCCATCATACCGTACATTGCGACTGGTGTTGTCAACCATGTATGAACGTATGCATGCATGTAACTGAGTGAAATATTTTTCCTTTACAATTCATTGACATTCTTTTGTAGTGATAATTAATGCATAAATATGGTCAAATTGTGTACAATCTTTTTTTTTTTACATTTGTTGTAAGGAGTATAAAGAAGAGAAACTTTCTATGTAAACGGACAGAAAAGCATTGCTCGAGCATTCGGATTTTCTACATTCGAAGGTACTGATCGCTACCACTCCTTTTAGAGGTTAAAAGCAACTTCAAGATTTCTAATCAAGAATTTACCCGTGAAATGATGTTTACATTTCAATACCTGGAGTTTTTGAGATTGCGCCGTAAGAATCCTAAGACTAAGTAAGGGCATGCAGATAGTGGTACTCTTCCATTAAGCATAGGTAGGAAATTAAAGGAATTTTTGAAGGTTTTTTTTATAGCGAGTTTTTCATAGAGCTACAGTGGACTATAATATAGAATCCCCAAGAACATCTAGGGCTAACAAGTAAAAGTCCTTTTTTTCCGTTTTCCTTTTTCTAGGTGTTACATTTATGATTTTTGAGCGAAAACACTGCAAAATTTTAATAACTTCGGTATATTTTTTTTAATCCAAGAGTTTATTAAATATGCTAATATATAATAATGTTATAAAAATCACAAACTAGTAAAATACAACCGCAATAAATTTGGCGAAATCTTTGCCAGAAAATTCGTTGTAGTGCGCTAGCTGCGGCGATCATAAAAAGGCTCATTTGCATCGTCAATAAAAGCAAAGATTGACAAAAAATTCCCGCGGAATTTAACAGCTAATACGATTAATGAAACTGTAACGGGAAATGTAGCAGCAAAGGAGATTAACAGGACGCGGCATTTATAGTGTTCATAAGGTTTAGCGAAACTACGCCAGGAAATTCAGCAAAAAAGGAGATTATCAGGATTCACCGAATGGACGATGCGTTTACGCTGTTCATAACGTTTAGGGAAACTACGCCGTGGACATCCGGCAACAGAGTATCAGCATAGTAGAGCAATACGCAACGTTTGTGATATTCGCAAGGTTTATAATCGGAGTATTTCGCTTAAGAGAGGTCACTCGCATGAAGTCAGTCGTGATAAGCAGCCGCGAGAACAGTACAATATTATAATAATGTGATAATAAAATGTTATCATAATATGATATAATATATAATATAATATTTAATAAATGTAATAATGTAAGGTTATATAATATAATATAATAATAATATGATACAATTTAGATATCGGGGGCATCGTAAAATTGTACAATAATTTTTTTGTGGGTTGGAAGTATTGTCCTTGGCATATAGGCAGAGTTTGATTTTAATATATTTTACAGTTGCAGAGTTTTTGAAAACATAGAAAAGTGAATTTTCCGATTTTTACTATGTCTGTGAAACAATAATTTCGAACTATCGAGACATCGTGAAACTCTGCATAGCGGGAGATGAGATTTTGATCTGTACATATCACTGAGAACAACCCGTTACGTTCATAGTTTTCGCTAATTATCGCAGTGTCATGGCCTATGAATTTCTTTCTTCCATCAGGCTAAAATGGCAATAAGGAACATTGTTTAAGTTTTATGTAAACTGTCAAAGGAAAGAAATCGATTTAGATAAAAAAAACTTTTTTAATATTATAAAAAAAACTGTTATTTAATCGTAGTATAAGCGTACATCGCACCTCTAGCATTATTGAGGTTATCTATGTGAATAAATTTTGTATAGACTTTGAGGAATTCTGAATTATTTCAAATATATCGTGTTTTGTGGACAAAGACTGTTACCGAATAATGTCCCGAATTATATAATGTGTACTAAAAAATTAGGCTAAAAGTAAATTTTACCAGCAACATTTTGAAACTACCTCTCAATTTATGAAGTTATGAATTTCGAAGTAAGTGCAGTGAGTTAAGTAAATTCGCATGCTGCTACATACAAAGAGAAAACAAAATTCGTAACTTTGAATTCCGTATAAAATAAATCAAACATATTCTATTAAAACGAAGGTAAAGTTGCATAAAAAGAAAAACATGAACGTACAAAACAAAGCAGAATTAATAAGTAAAGAAAGTACGTTAGTTTTAAAACGAATCTTTGTCATCCTTTCCTTAATTCGAATACTTCATCAAATTCTTTTTTTTTATGCCAGATAAGTGAAAAAGTATCAAAACGAATTTTGTTCCGTCTTCAACATTTTTCTATGATCAGTAAGGAGAAGTTTTAATAGCAAAATTCGGTCGTGCTTTACACATTTCCTTTTTTCATTCGATTTCTTTTTCTTTCTCTTATTGAGTTAACTACGCAATGTTGCGTTTTTTTTTTTTTTGGAATTTTCCATTTTGCTTATAACATCTTTATCAAATTTTAATTGTCAGCTGCAACCTTTACGATCGTAAGAAATCTGCGAAATAAGCGGATATGCGAGTGGCGAGGAAGGATGATAGCTTCAATATTTTCGAATGTTGCATACGAAACAGTAAAATTAGTTTATCTTCTAGGGATGGTCGTAAAAAAGTAAAGAAAAATTCAATGCAATCAACAGAAACAATAACAATGACAGTATAACAAAAATGAAGGTGGTATGATACAGCAATTGTATATAGGTAAGCATGGGGCATCCGAGTGTATGAGTGCGTGCTGTTTTGTATGAGACCATGGACGACAGAAATGAATTATGAGAGCAGATTAACGTGTAGACTCCTGCCAGTGTAGCTACTGTCACTGTATGCATAAATATATCGCAGGCAGTTGTGTGCGTGAATTTTTGAATTTATTGTTAGTCTATATAAGTATGAGTGCATATAAATATATATATGTATATTTTATAGATATTGTTTTACATAATGTATTTATGTGCAAAAATAAAATTTATGACATTTATCCATTGTCATAAATTGTTGCAGTGACAGTTTTTTGCTCTCTTTCACAAAACCAACGACAAAATAACTGCAGTAAAATTGTACACAACAACAAGAACAACAGTAATATGAACTATAATCACATATACAATATGCTGTTGTATTGAACTTTTCAACTGTTGTTTATGAATAACAACGTGGCCATGGTTTGCTGATGTGCTTGAATGTTTATTCGCCTATCTAGTGCATGGCACTGATCCAAGCATATATGCATATGTTTGCACGAAATATTATATGGTGGTGGTCAGTCAATATGCGTGTGTATGTGTACTGAAATATTTAGCAAATAAAACATAATGATTTATGTATTCAATGTATTTTGTTTATTAGTTTGTCAATTAAAGTAGTCAAACATGCACAATAACCGTAATGAGGGTTTTGTAAGTTAATTAATTTTATATGATTTATGTTCGTGTTTATTTATATAAGTGCATGTGGGAGTGTGTCTATGAGTGGCAGTTAACTATACCATGCCATCATATTTTGAAAATTTGTGTAAATATTTTATTGAACACACTGCTGCTGTTTACGTCCTGATGATATTTTTATTATTTATTATTTTAATATATAATTAGCAAGAATTAATAGCGAATGAGAAAGAGTTAATTAGATTTACCATTGGTAATATTAAATTATGCTTGCCTAAAACTGACCTGATTTATAAGCTTTTCTCTGCATGTAGTTGCTGTACATGAACAGTTTTTAAAGAAGATGTGAAGTTTTCAAAAAATTATTATGTAATAAAAACATTGACATCATTTTTCTACTACAGTTAGAACTAATAAAAGATGCTTTGCCTCCAAACCAAGCCAAGCAAATCGCGTAATAAAAAATTCCTCCCAATCCATAAAGAGTAGAAGAAAATATAAAAGAATCGAAAAGTATTCAAGTGTTGTGCAGAGACGCACATAACCTTCTTATTCATAGTTGTCCATTACACTTATTTTCCAAAAAATGAAGAAGGTAGCGTTATTCGAAATTTTGAAACCTGGTTTCTTCAATGCCAAATATAATGTTTGCTTTGTTTGGTTTATTTCTCCAGTCTATTTTTCTTACGTCGAATTGTCTGGTTTAGTTTTTTAGCGGCAACACATTCTCAGTCCCGCAAACAGTAGATGTACTTTAACTGTACTTTCTTCTAGTCTTGTCAGCCCTTTCTTGCGATATCCTCACCTTTCTATTAGATTACGGTAGATACTTAAATTAGTAAGGAATTATCTTTGCATTCTTTAAGAGAAAGTATGATTTGTATAAAGTAATTATTGACCTTTCTGTTTCCTTGAAATGAATATATTTTCAAACATTTTTTCTTCTTATTTGGATACTTTAGCTAAATGTTTGCTCTAACAAGGTGGTGAAACTTTTTATCACATTTTAATTACTTTAGTTTGTTTGCAAATGAAAGTCGCTCGCTCACACATAATACAGTTAATTAATACCAATATTAAGATTATTAATATTATTAATATTATTTTTTCTTGAGCCTACTAGTTACTAGCTGAAATCATGTTAATTCTGCTATACGAATATTTACAGTTGAGTAAAAGGGGGTAGGAGAAGGTCTGTTAATTGCAATTAAGATAGTTTTATCTGTATCAATTAATCTATTGTCGATTGTTGATTACAACAATTTATTACTGAAAATATTTATTCACAAAATCTATCGAGTATGGACATGGATTTCGTGGCAGCTTGCTAGAAACGTAATTCAAAATCTGTCGTTTCTACATATCTCTCTTCTTCTCGTTTTCTCAGTTTAACAAAATTAAATTTTGGATGTTTATTAAAACTTGAGTGAAAGCTATTTTCATCAAATTTATCTCCATTCTTTCTACTCATTTAAATAAAAATTAATTTTAAAAAAATACTTCTATCCATAAAAACTCCATATCACATTAATTATTCAGCTACTTAACTGAATTTATAATGCCTTCATATGCAAAGTGAAACAAGGTTTTGTTGTTATGTGCTATGCAGTCACCATAACATGAAAGCGATGATTGAATCCTGATTTATGCGCTTACACACAGATTTAATCCCATTAAAACAAGTCTGATGAAAAATAATGCACACATACACGAACACACATACATATTAAATGCCTTACAAAACGACCCCATAGACAATAATAACAATAGCGTATGAGCATGAGTTACTGCTATTTACAGACATGATAGCTTACACACACACACACAAGCAAGAACGAGTTGGCTAGATATAATCAAAAAGGTCGTTCCGTAAACATATTTAATAATATTAAGGATACCCTGTAATAGTTTCGTATATGAGCTTGTGTTTGTACGTGTATATATATATATATATATACATATATACGCATAAATGTGGAGAACGACGGAGTATGAGGATAAGTAATTCTGATCTAATCTCATCTGATATAAATTTATCATCAATAACTACCTATATACAGCCTCGCACACATCTGTATGGAGGATAATTTAGTGCAATAAAAAACAGAAAATATGTATCACAACTAGCCTCATAAATCTTGCTGCAACGAATATGAACATTAAACCTTAGAAAGCAGGAAGGGGCAGAGAGAAAAGAGAAATAAAGAAAAGTAAAAAGAAGAAGCGCTTTGCAATAAATAAATTAAGACACCACTCCTTATAGTTTTTAAGATCATTGTTCTTCACGCATGCCCTGAAAAACTTGTTTTTTAACTTATCACTTACATATGCAGGGTTGACTGCCATTGCATTTAGAAAGAACAAGCACTTTTATACTCAAGCCGTCATCGTTTAATTATTATGCCATCTGCAATATAACTCATAAACCATCTACTGTACATAAAATGTACTTTTTCTACCGCAGCGGGAGCAATTTTCACCAAAAATTCTCTTAACATTGACTTGGAGATTATTTAAAAAAAAAAAAGAAAAGAAAACAACCAAAAATTATATAAAATTCCGCGTTTGTCTCTTTTTTCGAAACTGGCTGCCGTATGTGTTTCATATTCACCGAAACAAAATGTGCAATAAAATTCATATCCTTTGCGAAGGATATACCCGCTATACAATTGAACATAAATCACCTTAACGCGTATTTCAGTATTCATATGAATGGTTTCATGCGCTTTTTTAACCGCAATTTCTTTTTTTTTTCCCATTGCTAGTGTTGTTGTGTGTAAATATTGTCGTTATACAATTTTTCTCTTCACGTTTGCTTTATGTATATGTGTGTGTCTCGACTGAATGTACAAATAACTGCGGAATATTTATAAGCATCATAAATTAAATGTATTCGCTTCTGAATTTATTGCTAGGATAATAATTCTTATGTGAAGAGTGCGATACACACATTGGTAGGAATACACATATGTTGGACTGTATCTATACCGCAGGGACGACTTTATGTGCAATTGTCTCAGTTTCAGAACTTTTAATATAAAATATATTTCTTTCAAATATCAAAAGGCGAATAAAGAAATGTTTACAATAGATACCAATTGATTTGAACTCTAAGTAAACCTTAACTTGCGTTTTTTCTGGCAAAGAAAACCAGTATTGTAGTTAAGAGCACAAATTAAACATTTAAAATTTTTAGAAACTTACTCAACTACGCTCAGCTTATATATTTAACACTTTCTACGAATAGTTATTAGTTTTTTATTATTTCGTAAGCCAGCTTCTGATTGTAGGTCGATTTAAAGCAAATCAATTGATGTCTTAATTGTAAAGAAATTTCAATGTTGAAAATACAATTAATTCTTTTCTTATTTCTAGCGAATTTTTTATCACAAACTGATATCAATTCAAATGTATGTCGATATCCAAAATATTGGACAAATGTTTCCCTCGTCGGTCTTTAGTACGCAAGGAAAGTGCAGGAATAGTTTAAGGAATATAACTCAATACTTTACGGGATCAAACAGTTTAGTGAAGCATTGTATGGGAATTGTGTGTGTGTGTGTGTATGGCTACGTCGAATAGAGTGTGAAATAAACCTATGTATTCGCAACACAAACGTTCTGACGCTGTTAGGAGACGATTTCTTCAAGACCACAATGTTTTCCGAGTGTTTCAGTTTTAAATACTTTTAATCGGTATTCCTTACCCCCATTTCATGTACTGGATATGCTGAGACATAGAAACTACATTTGCTCCTCAATCACTTTCACTGTTAAAGTATACACGACACATACCAAGTTTCTTATAATTGACCGCTCGTATATGACCCATAACTATTTTTACGAAAAAGTTTTTGCTTTTAATAATAATAAAAAAAAATTATTTGCTTCATAATCAAGCTTTAAACAATATCGCACTACATGGTTAAGCAAAAAATATTTCAGGTGAACAAAGTTGGCGAAATTTAATTTTAAAAAAAAAAATAAATTTTGATTTTGATAAATTGCAAGTTTTGATTTAAGCAAAGCCGGGACTTTTAATCTTCAAATTGCATCTTATGTTCTTCTTGAAAAAGGTTACCCATTGACTTTTGAGGAAGATTTAAAAAAAAAAATTCTCAAAACGTTTTAATTAAATTTACGCAACAACTAAGTTTTCAAATTGAAAACGTCTTTATAATTCGCCAGAGATTTATTATGAAGTATTTCTTTTATTTCCCATACATGTTGAGCTTCTTCCTTTGAAGTTGACTTGAACTGAATTGATTTTCATACATCGCTTAAAATAAAAATTTGCATAAACAGAAATCGGAAGTAATGAAAACTTTAGGAGAATCTCCCATCCTTTTAGTTGATCCTTTGTAAGTTCAGATAAGCGTTAAATGATAAAATCTTTTTCTTGTGCACTCTATAAAAAGCTAACCAGCCATTAAGTCATTGATTCTAAGAATTTAATCGACAAAAATGGAACAATTTTTAGTAAAGAAAAAAAGAAAAAAATATATCATTACATATTCTAGTTTAAAGATATTATTTCCCCTTTACGTACTTCTGTGCTACAACAAATATGGAAGGTTTAATATGAAGTGTTATAAATCCTTTTGTGACTTTTATAGCACTTTGTCAACAGGAATTCATATCGAACTAGTCAACTAAGGGCAAATTTGTTAAAACTTAATTTCTTAATATTAAGTTATAATACATTCTCATTCTTGGGAGCAAGTAATTATGGAGCACTTTTTAGAATTTGTAAAAAAAAGAAGAAAATAAATTAATTCATTGAAACAAGTTTCTTCAGGGAGATATCTAAAAACGACTTTTTAAATAATTACTTAAATATCAAACGATGTCGGAGCAGCTCCTGAAAGAAAATTTGTTATTATTTTTTAAAGAAATTTTTGGCCGTATGCCTGCAAGTGACAATTTTGCATCTGAAAAAAAAAACTAATAAAATATTGTTCCAATCGAAGACCGCTCCATACTATAGACCGTCCCATACAACGGCACTATATTTTTGGTGGAAAAATTACGTTTTTGAGACACGTAAAAAATTTCCCTTAATACGAAACTGTTTGGATATCATTTTTGAAAGTCTAAGGAAAATTTAACGTAGCAAAGAATGTTCTCTCCTTCAAACGGTCCATACGACGTTCACAACTGTTGTGCAACTTTTTCCATTGTTCCAAAAGATCGATTGCTATGGACACTAAACAAAAGACATATATTTTAAAAGATGAACCGCTATTGTGACTTTTCCCAAGACATTTACTTTTTCCTCTTTGTGGAACTTTTAGCTTTTTCTTGTTGATGTCATGAATTTTAAATATTTATGCATTCAAGTCGAATATTGAACATAAAAATAAGATAAAAATTATGCAGAATATAACAGAGGCGCCAGTTGTTTTTAAAAATAATTTACATTTGGTTTTTGGAATAATAATGAAAAATGTGCAGAAATATGCATAAATTTAAAAAAATAAGCTCGCAATGGATACACTGTGCGCAATGTTCACACGCACACATATAGAATTATTTTAATGTTTTTTCTTTGTTTTCTTCAATTAATTTCTTTGGGAGTGAAATCCAAAATAAAATCAAGACAAAAAAAAAGGGAAAAATATGTAAAACTAAATTTGAAAATCAAGCAGTAGCCGTCCATCAAGTCGAGCCAAGTCAGCCAATGTGATGCCACCCTGATGTGAATATGATTGACTGACATATTGACTTTATAATAAAAACTGACATTTGGATTTACTGAGTTGATGGCACAGAGAGTGATGAGTTTGAATGACAATGCAATTGTTTATATGCATACGTGCATATGTGTGAGCAGATAAGAACAGTTGACAACTTCTCCTTTTTACTAAATAACAAAAAGAATAAAGCAACGACATCAATGACAACAACAACTATGACAACAATGTTGAGTTTTGTGAACTTCACAACAACCCAAGTAAAATGCAAATGTTGAAACATGCATAAAACCTATTTACATATGTATATGTGCATATACTAACATTTCTCTTTTGAATAAATGCAAAAACCATGATAGACTCAAAACGTATTCGATATTCAAATATTCTGTAACAGTTGTATAAAATCATAAGAAAGAGAAAGGAAACATTAAAGAATAATTTTAATATGCAGGCATGAATGCACATGCATGACAGATTGTAGTTTTTCTTGCATGCATGATATATATCTACCTAAGTATGTAAATATATTCAGGCAGAGTTTGTTATAACTGCTTCTTCAAGTTCTTTCCATTAAGCGGACCGAGAAATGATTTGTATGTATGTGATGAAAAACATCATATATTTGTTGTTTATGCCACACACGAAATATTTGTTTTAATTCGATATTTTATTTATTTATTCTATTTTATCCCATAAAACAAGCTAACAGACAGCTTTTCAGGCACAAATAAATACAAGAACAAAGCACAAAACAAGCCAACAGCAATTATCATGTATTCAATCATTCAAAACTTGGGCTATCGTAATATCTTAAATTTTGTTTACTTGCTTGTTTAGTTATTAACATTAACCTCGAAAGAATTCCAACGTAAAATTATAAAGCAAAAAAAAAACTCTTAAGTAAGGCATAAATTTACCTTCTTGGTATTGTTAATTTGAAGGTGTTTAACTTTTAAAGCTCGGCAAATTTATCTACGCGTCTTTGACCTGTTTTTTATCAAATGCTTTTACTTAACACTTCCATTTTTACATGCTTGATAAGCATTTATCATTAATACTATAAACAGTTTATTTGATCAATATATAAACGAAAAGCAAACACTCTGTTAATGGTTCAATTAAATTTTAAGCTTCAGTAGCTTTTAGCTGAAATCTTAATCAGGAAAAAGGTACAGTTATCGCAAATAAACTAAATTTATAAATTTCTAAAATCTTTGAATAACTAGAGTGTATAAAATTAAAACTCACCTACAAAGTACAAATAAAGTGTAAACCTTTTCAAATACATCTGAAGATCTGAAAACTCTTGCCAAACAACAATAATATCATCAACTACTAAACTGTTATATTGTGGATTTGTAAGTGATAGCATAAGTCTAATCGTTGATGTATGCTACTGATAAGTGATATGACGCCAATGCTAGGCAAAGAATAATCCATTTCAGATATTCGAATCTTCTGATTGACGTAGAGAGAAACCGAAATGAAGATTTAATTTTCAAAAATGACGGTTCAGTTCGCGCATTTTTTCTAATGCGTAAAGGTTACACGGGGAACACGTGAACACGGGAACACATAATCGTTATCCCGCTTTTCTTCCAAAGCTGACCAATTTCGTCGTTGAATTCCACGACTTTTATTATATTCACCTACAAAAGCTGTTTATTTTACTTGCGTCTCTTCGTCCGTCCATCTAACTATCGTCTGTTGTCAAAATGTTCAGGATCGCAAATAATAAGGTAGAAAACAAAAAGTTTCCATTGTTATTGAACTTGATACATGTAATATTGGAGACAATATGTAATTTCTGTGAAAAATGAGTATAAATGATTAAAGAGAATATACTTTGATTATTCTTTTTTTTTTTTTGTATTAGAAATCGACAAACTTCGTCCTTACTAACTCACCCGAGGTGTCTATTTTTAGTAACAATCTCATTATCGCTTAAGCATTCCAAACCCAAAAAGAAACGACAATATGTCAAAAACAAACATCCGATACTCTAACGACATTAAAACCCGACTTATGTTTCCATGACATGTGGTTGGAATACAGAAGTGATTCCCCCCTATAATAAAAAACAATAGCACACACCACAGCCACATCATAATGACATAGCACATTGATTACCTGAGGTACTACGGTACGTTGTGTATGTAAACGTTGCGACTGTAATTAATTACTTTACACATGTACGCATTAATTCCTCCGTAAGGCCTAAACAAACGCAAGACTTATCAATTTACTGCACTGACCCTTGAATGGACTCAGGTTACAAAAGGAAAGGTATGGAGACGGACAGAAATGAAAAGCGTAGAGAGTATATCCTAAACTGTCCTGTGATTAATGTGTTAATATGACACCTAGCAGTAGTCAACGCCATTGCTGGCAATTCGATATATAAACGAAGCATAAATGAAACAAAGCCAACAGCTCTGACAGAATTGACAACTTAGCCTAATCGCATAAAAACAGCTTAACATATACAGCGTATAGTTACATATACAGCGTAGAGTTAGTTGAATTCAAATATAAATAGGGGCGTATAGCCAGTAATTCGAATGCTATGAAATAGTTACGGCACGTAAAAAGCGTCCCTTTCAATTTTAAACATAAACGTCATACACTTCAATTACGCTGATATTTAAAAGATTGCGGTCGGATATCAATATACGTAAGTATTGGGAGGTAATTTGAAACCAAGATCATTAATTTGTATACTCACCTCTACATGAAATACTGACGAAATGCGTAATAAATAAACAGAAGAAATTTAAAAAAAAGGTATTTTATTTTTTATTCAAAAATACATTTCATATATATTCAATGTATATTCTACATATATTCTACAAATATTCTGTATATATATATCTATACATACTTGCCAGTACTATATCAACAGGATAAATTCGCACAAAGTTCTGCTACGGTGACCGGAGCTTTACGCTTTTGAGCACATCATAATTTTCATGATCGACCAAAGGAATCATAAGTTGACAATGAATCATTGTCATCGCTTAAAGGAGAGCAACAAGAGTGATGCCAATTGGATTCCGAGTGGATTAACAGCGATAACTAAAGGTATGTAGAGTTGTACTCATATCCACTGTAAGTTACATAAATATGGAAGATAATGATGACAGTCTGGCAATTCACATACTGCGCGTAAAACAGCAGCAAGAGTAGCAGTGGCATTAACAGATATACATTACATTACGTTGTCAACGTTGCCATTCATCCATCTTTTTCGTCTTTAGCAATGGATGGATGGCTAGAGACATTGACACGGCATATACATCGCATACGTGTATTGCAAACTCGTAATCATGCATTCTTTTGCACACATAAATACACATTTTTTTTCGATGATGTTCAGGTTACTCTCATGAATGTACACGTAAAACATGCATATGAACTGACATTTCATTCGTCTGCCTCTACATTTTGTCTGATATATGAATTTCGTTTCGTTTTCATTCTGACTTTCAATTGTCAATGAAAAATGTGCCTGTCTGCCAAATGCGTTAGCAGTTCATCTTTGTCAATTCATTTAAACGTACAACTGACAGAAATGCACACACGGACCAGAAGAACAGAGCAGACTAACTTGAATAAATGTTCGTAATAGTCACATTATTGTTAAGTTTTCCTTGTTTTGTTTTTTTTTGCTTTTTTTTCGTTGCAAACTTTAATAAAAGAAATATTGACAGTTTAGTTTTTTCGTTTGTTTACATATTTGCGTCTGTCTACCTAATTTCATTATGAAGTATGTCTTCGGTTGCATGTATTTCATTTTATGAAATGGATGTTTTATTATCAGCAATGGTTTATTAATTCCTTTTCTTTATTTAAAGAAGCTTTATTCTCATTTATCATTGTCATAGGGGAACATGTGCAAAAACGTGAAGAGCTCATTAAATGTAAGAAGTTTTTGCAGATTAAACCCCAAACTGAGCTAAATCTAAAAAGATTTTATGTAAAGCATAATTTTCTGAATTTCTTTTGGCTCTGGTACGTATGAAACTTGTCAAAAGAAAAATGAGCTTTGCTTTTACTGTGAAAGTAATACATAAAGATTTTTTCATTAAAGTTAAAGAGTAAAAAATTAAGGAGAAGTAATGGAAGTGCAGGTTCGGCAGCAGCCACAGGAAGCGACAGAGCATCCTTAAAACCTTAGAAATTAGACAAAACAAGAGAATTTAGAAGACAGCCATTAACGAATATAAATTCGGAATATTTCTTAGATCAAAGGTAGAAGACTTTACGGAATAAAAATCAGATAAAAAAAGGAATTTTAAACGTCTAAAGGTAAATATCTCACGGATTATCAAGATTATTGCTATCAGATACAAACATCATTAAAAAAAAATGAAATCCGAAACATTGATGTTGACATCTGTAAAATACTGACAAAAGGTAAGCAAATAAATTAACAAGACTAACTTCAACAAGGAAATAAACTTCTGAGAGACAAACATTTTGAGGTATCGCGAATTAGATTAATTCGCTTTAAGTAAGTATTTAGAAGATAATTCGAAAGCTTATACGAAGAAGAGATACATATGATAGCAAAATTAACTCTTAATGTATGTGCTATGAATTCAACACAAGTCGATTTAGGGTGCACAAATGTGGTAAAGAATCTATAGTAACGATACAGAAGCATCGCGGTTTTGAATTCAAGAGTCAAAGTACACTAAAAAGTCGAGTGTTTATTTTTTGAACCAATTTAAATTGAACAGGAGGAGGGCATTAATTGACTGTCCTAGAAATTGGACTCAATCCTAGTAGCAGCATAACGTAAATGGGCATTGTTAAGCATCCTTGGCCTTTCTCAGAATAAGTTTATTAATTGAAGTACCTACAAAGATTCATTAAGGAAAACACAAAAATCTGCTGGCGAGAAAAAGGGTATAAGAAGGGTATGCATGTATTCAACATTCACAAGGACTTGAAATAACCTACCTTTTGAAACGCCTAGTTCTTCAATCTTTCCATACTGCTCAAAAGTGTTGACTTGAATTCCATTCTTTTTCACCTTGACCAATTGACAAAACGTATGAGCACAGCGTTCATACGAAATATTAAAAACAAACAGAAGAGGGCAGGACTATGCAAATTGTGAATAAGCTCTCAAACAATTGTTTATGTTGAAATGTAGTTGCTTTTAGAAAAATTTTATCAACACTTACAATTTTTAAATTCAATTTTTTTTTTAATTCTTTAAAATTTAACTCCAGAAATACTGTTTTTCAATAAAATTCTTCAGCTGTGCTAGGCCTGCCATCAACTCAAAAGAAGCTCATTAGCAATTCAAATTAATTTATTCTATTCTTTTTTGACTATTCTTGGAAACTCGTCAATTGTTGCCTAAAAGTAACCCAATAGCTTAATGTTTTGTGAGAATTTTAATTTTTTCTTTAACGCCTTTCTCTGCGTTTTGTCACAATTTTCACTTCCACTTTTTTATCAATGGCAATGAAGTTAATTTTATGTTTTCACAACTACTTTACATTTTTGAAGTGCCTACGATGCGGTAGATTTGCTTTGAGATTTTACATAGATAATAACGATTGAAATATTTATCTATTTAATTGAATTTTATTCATGAATTGTATGTTTCTATAGGTATTAAGGTAAAATTTGTATAACGGGTAGAGGTAATCTTTTACCATCCGGTGCACTTCTGCGTGACGAAATAAAAATTGGGAACTTACGTTTTCCTCGTAATTCATTTTAAATGAATTGGGTTAGGAATATCATCATAAAGTTTATATTCGTATTCATAGATGCATACTTTAGCATCCTTATCATTTGCATTTTTGTTTTGTCTAACCTTCTATCTTCGAATGTCAAATGATTCGCGAGTATGTTTCTAAACTATTTATCCGTTGTACGTTATTGACGTTTGTCTTTATAAGCATTGCCTTACTTATTTTTCCTAGTTTTTGGTTCAGAAGGATTGGTCGTTTGTCTTCTTCGCTATACATTTCGCAGAACGCTTTTTTACTCACTACCGAAGGAAAACAAAAGAAAACAAATGAGGTGTTGTTGTATTAAGTTACTAGTTGTCTTATCCCGAATCTTGAAATATCGAAAGGATCAACATATATTTGATCAGCTTAAAGATTTCAATTAATTTAGCCCAGTTTTTCCCTTCGTCTAACTTCCGCCTTTCCGATTTTAAAATCCGAACATCATAAAACTTTAGAAATTAATGGCTATAGTTTGCGAAATTTAGCCTTAAATTGCCGAAAAATTTACAAAAGAAACAAAGACATTAAAAAGATACGGTTTATAGTTTAGAAGGTACGTTAACCATAACCACTGCACTGGTTTTTCTGCAAAAATTTCCGATCGAGTTATTGATATACTCGCAATTAACCTGAGGTTCTAAGGCGACAAGACAAGGCGTACGTAATGTTCCCAACCCTTTGTATATTCTTCTACACACGAATTTTAAAAACTGAAACTTGAGGACTATTACCCATTAACTAAAAGTAAACATTTAAAGCAAATTGTTTTCCTATTTCCATAATTCCTTTTTTTTCAGAGAATAGCATAAACCATTATATATCAGAAAAATAATTGTTTATATAATCATTATTTAGAAAATGTCGAAACCGCTCTCACCTTTCGGATTATTTAAGACGAAACCATTTCCTAAATTAAAATTTGTATCGAAAATGAAAAAAAAACACATAAGAAGATTATATTCGGTTGTGATCGAATCTTTCTTACCCACCAAATTCATCTTAAAAAAACTTGAAAAAACTAAATTTCCCTTCAATACTATAAAGTCGTAATTGATTTTTAACATTTTTATTTCATTGCAGTTCATGTGTAATGAGCAAAAAGCCAAGAAGGAAGAGTTTTTACTTATATGGCACTGCAGGCGGATCCTTTGCCCCGATTTGACCTGTTTTCTACAGCGAGTTGCGTTTAAGAACTTCAAATGAGTTCGTTAAACTTAAGACCGATACCTTAGGTTTTTGCGGCCATGGGAATGTCTATCGAAGATATTAAATTCCAGGATAGGCTGTAGTATGGGCGGACAGAAAGACGCGAGGCAATGCTTAAAATGCAAAACTCGATCTTGATCACGAATTTATACACTTTACAGAGTCTTGAAGCTTGCTCTTAAATGTTACAAACAAAATGACAAATTGAACATACTCCACCCTTCGTTAGTATAAAAAGAAAAAAAAGAGAGATAAAAATAACTTTACAATTGATGTACAACAACACAATGGAGGCATATATAGATTAAATTGCAGATAAACAAGCAGGCAGACAAATTTTATTTACTTACATTTAGGGGGATGAAAACACTGACAAGTAAGCATTAAGACTCTATGAGTTGAGTAGTTTGAGTAAAGTTGACAAGGGGTGATTAAGCCTGTCAACAATCTACTTTTCGTCTGAGTTTCGTTATGTTTGTGTTTTGTTATAGATGTCAGATAATAAAGAGGACTGTCAGCTACTGTTTTGTTTCATTTTGTTACCTTAAACCATACAATGGAACGCATTAAAAAATAACAAAAAGGATAAAAATTTGTAACAATTGTGTTAATGCATTAAAATAACCGAAAAAATAACCAACTGACAAAACATTCAAATAACAATAATCAGGGAAGCAGAGCAGTTGTGCACGAGATCCATACATAAACAATGGAACAGAGCATACGGGTACTTCAACACCAAAGAGATGCGCTAATACTTCGAACATGTTTATGAACCATATAAATAACGATTGATTAAAAAAGTAAGATTAAAAATTTGTACACGACGCAATATTTCACAAGCTGGTTACGGCTTATATATGCATGTATTCATGGTTTAAGGTACAATTGTTACTTGATCGAACAAGTATAAAAAATTTATGAAACATTTAAAATATTTCTTAAAAAAGAATGGGAGTAAAAAATCTAATTAACCTCAGGAAACCTTATTCTATGAAAGTTCAGGATCGAATGCACTTTCGATTAAATTAATGTGGTGTGGTCACAGAGCTAAACTTGGAAAAAAATGATAAATGAAAATTATTTTTAAGTGGTTTCAACAAAAATCTCAAAAAATATTGAGAGATTACTGTATAATCAAGTGCACAAATACATTCTGGAACATGATTTAATGAAGTCATGCCAATCTGGATTTCGACCTAAATATAGTTGTTTCACTGCTTTAACCAAAATAATGGATGATATCAGATCGGGCATTGATAAAGGAAAATTATAATTTCTTGTTCTATTATACTTCTCAAGGGCGTTTGATTCAGTTGGTCGCGATATTCTCAGCACTTAACTTGAATGTATGTTCGTTCACTGTAGTGAAGCCCATACGCTCGCATTTAGCGGACAAATCACAGCACGTTACTTGCGCTGATATGGTATGTGAATGCCTAGCCACAACAAGAGGGGTCTCTAAAGGAACCGTGCTAGGTCCAATCCTATTTAATTTATACATAAACGACTTATCACGATACTTGGGGCGCAGTAACGTGCACATACATCTGAACGGTGTATAGTTACGCCTAACCGGCTGCCGAGACCAAATAAATACGTGCGTTGGTAAGATTCAATTGGATCTCGCAGCAAATAAATGCAAATCCTTGCTAATTGCCAACGGCCCACCATGTATAACAACAAACTCGATGGTAACAATTAACGACAATCTGATTTAACGTTCTGAGACAGCTATAAAGTTAGGCGCACGACTCAATTTAAAATTGACATAGAAAAATCATGCAAGTTCCGCCAAATCCAGTGCCTATGACAAACTACGTAGCCTGTGGCTAAACCATAGCTGTACGTCGTCTGAATAAAACTTACCTCCTTCTAAGGCTGTTATTTGGATGTGTAGCGCTGCGCAGATTAAAAGTGGCCGCAAACCCTGTCACTGGGCATGTCTATGGGCTAAAGCGCCGGCATCATGCCTCAACCCAAGTAAAACGATTCTTTGGGCGTTTGCATAAAATTGTTTACACCAGCAGCCTAAATGTCTATATGAAAAGTTTAAATTCACGACTAGCAATAAAGGCATGAAGCTAGTACAAATAAAGCACACAGTCCAATGTCTGAACGACACTTTTTTATATAATGTGCAGCATTCTCGTAGACGTCTGTGTCAAATGTCATTGGTGTCTCAGCCGCTTAGTTTTATCCAATTTTTACAATGTGTGACTTAGCTGAACAATAAGGCGTTAGAATCTGTAAGTAGATGATTTTTGACTACCAAACAATCATGAAACGCGTTAGTATGGGAGATGAGATTTGAATATGTGTATACGACTCAGAAACAACTGATCAATTAAATGAATATCTAAAAGTGAGTTAAGACCGACAAGAAATTAAAGTGATGTTGACAATTTGCTTCGATTATCGTGTGGTCGCAAACTATGAAGTCCTTCGCCGAATCAAATTGTTCACGAGGATAATTACTTGAGTGTTATGTGTCGCTTGCGTGAAGCTACTGGCTAAAAGAGGTCAGAAAAATTAAATTGATCTTACTTTTTGAACATGGTATTATATCTTTCTCTGTGTTCCAAGACTTGGCTTTTTCCTTTCCCAACTTTTTTTCCCTCTTTTTACTTTTTGTAAATTATGACTGTTATTTTATATACGTATATCGGGACAATTGTTACGATTGGTCTTACGTTTTGGACATAATATAATATTTTCCTTTGATTTCCTATTTTTGCCTTTTTTTGTTCTTCTCTCTCTTTACTTTCTCTATATTACGCTGATAGCTAATATAAATGCTGTATGTGCAAATAATACGCACCTACACCGTGACTAATAAGGCCTTGTTGTACAGATGACAACTGAGTAAAATAAAAATAAAAAAGTTTCATAAGTAGTGTCTCAAAGCACAACATTTTAGATGTTGGGAGGAACAAAGTCGGATCTCGTTTTGGTCCCACAATCCAGGTTCAGTATTGATAAGTATTCTAGGGGTACGATAAATACTATTATATGCGACTATGATTGAAGTAAAAGTGATGATTGGAATGTCATTTAAAATAGATTACTTCGAATGAGATCTGAAGATCAATTGCCAAAGCCAATAGGATGACTGAAACGCCAATAAGATGATGGCTGCTTTATGTTTTCGATCTCTTTTCCTGCGAACGTCAACGAGAGCAGATGCCTGCTCTGATCAATTATAAAGTGAAAGGATAGTGAATAAAATCGGATATGATTAATAATGAGTAAAGTAAATTCATGTAGTTCAGGAAGCCGCTCGCTATAATGAATTATAGGTAGTATTATTTAATGGGTACAGAAAAAAGAAGTTAACAATATATTGTCGTATATTTTATAAAATTGAATTAATTAATAAGTGTTTTTATGGTGGTTAGAGATATATGTATATGGTGAGCGAAAACTGTAAGTAGATCGATATTTGCATCCCTTAAGAAAACATTACGAAGACTTCCAAGATCAAGAAATCAATCATAACTCACATATTATGGCATTTATTGTGTCATCCATCGTAACATTAACGATAACAAATCTTTTCCTAGTTGAGCAAACCTGGATACATAAATTTCTTGTAAAGACACATAGAATATTCGTTACTAGGTATATACAACACAATGAAGGCATAGATAGAAATAGGAAGAATTATTATAGAATAAATATAAAAATTTCCGACTCCTTACAGTAACATATCCAACATTGTCACTGCAGCACGGTGTTACCATCAATTTGTGTTTATGCTTTGAATTTGCATAATAATATGAGATTAAATCTCTTATTACCTATGACTATGTATGTGAATGATTAATTACAATAAAATAAAAAATAGTTCTGAAGTACGTGGAGTTTGTTATTAGTTTTTCACAGTTTTTTTTATTAGAAAATTCTCTTATATTCTTAGCTGCGTTTATATGGTTTGGTTTCTATAACACCTCGAAGCTGTTAAGGTTTGAAAATTGTTAATGTTGTTACGCCACCACCATTGAGAAATGCGTTATGTGGGATTTTTCCTTTCATTTATAAGTTGCAGTAATATGCCACCATCGCACTTTCTTAGAATAACTATTTTTATCAAGATCATTTAAAAACGTTGTGAAAAATGGAGCTGATCAACCAGTCCACGTATGAAATATGATCATATCGACACAAAGATCTATTTTCCTTAGAAATTACAAAATAAGGAACAAGTTTAAAGCAGCGTTACGACCGACTTCCCTCATTAATTAGAAAAACCTTTACGAAATTGTATTCTTTTTTAAAATCGCATTTCTTTTAACAGTCCATGACCTTCACGCACATCTGCTCTTCTTGAAATAAAAAAAGAAAAACAATAAAAAAACAGTAACTGTAAAGCTACCATAAAACTTACAATGATACTTATGTATGTCACGAAAACACTGTTTGACTAGATTGCATCGTGGCTTTTCCGCCGCTTTAATACTTGGCTGGAATTCATCATTTTTTTAATTCACTAACCCATACAATCATTGTTCTTTAAATAATCTGGATTTAGCTAAGAATTCTTAGTCACTAAATCAAAAATGAAACGTTTTTTGCTTTTCGGCATACAAACAAACAGATTAATTGAAAATTAAATTTAGCACTATTTTGGTGCAAAGGGTAGCAACCCCCACAACGCACGTCAATTGTAAACATCATTTCACGACGTTAATGCTTCTTTGGAACTTTGTTGAACCGTTATTGTTAGGCTTACAATTTTTGATTTCATAATTTCAATGTTTTGTCAGAGTATTTTTTTTTTTATTTGAACCGATTATGAATTGCTGCCATTTTAATACTAAGGGTGAAGAGATACACTTTCTTATATCTCGCCACACATTCTCAATTGTCAGGCCCATCTCGCCGCTTATTCTTGGAAACTAACGGTGGTTATGTATAAAATTTCTTTTTACGATATCTTGATAACTAGAATTCTTCGAAAAACTTAACATCATCAAGATTTACATGAAGGTGTCCATAATACATCGGATTGCTATCTTAAGTACTCATCAAGACTGGTTTCCTGGGCGCAAAAAACTTCGATAGTTTTGTTAACACTTTGAGAACTTTTAAATTTGAATACTTTTGAATTGTCGGTCCATTCATATGCCCCATAACATGTATTAATAGAAAAATCAAACGAATTCTGCATTTAAATTTATGATAAAGTCCTTAAAAGCGAAAAGCAAAAACAACGCAGCCAAGAAATCTTGAACCTTAAATGTCTTATTAATAATTAATTAAAAATAAGAATAATAAAGAAAACGGAGAAACTTCAATTGTCAAAAAAAGTATGATTGTAAAGGAAATACATTAAAATAGGAGCAACGAATGAAACAAAATTAAAATGCCCGGCAGCGCATGAATATTGAAAAAGAAAAAATGCAATTTTTGAGGACGCTTTTGTAAAGTTTCTTAAACACAGTTGAACTCTGTTAAGAAAAACAAAAAATTAGATCCATTATAAGGAAAAATATATCTGGTTAAAGCTATTTTAAGTAGACAAGTTATATAAAAAATTCGAAATATTTAGCTTTAATGAAAATAAGACTTAAGTCAATTAAAAAACTACCGTCACTTTACTTACTTTAGTTCTATAGAAATGAATAAATTTATTGCTAAACCTTTCATCTTATACGCATTAGAAAAGCTACGTGAAAACATTCGGTTGTTTACTATATTTTACTTTATATATAGAACCCTTCTAAATTTATGCTAAAGTTGTACAAGTAAGAATTGAATTTGTATGTAAGTCAGCAAGTTATTAACAGTTGTCAGCAATCTCTGGACGATAAAAAATGAAATATAGGATGGTAGATATACATACATATTTACGCGTAGGAATTCATCTATTGAACATAATTATATCTAATTACATTAACTTACTCTCCGTATGTTTAATTTATCGTCTATTTATCTATTTTCATACCTTCAACATGATGAGAAGGTATGGTATGCAATAACGAAAACTCAACTCTTTTAGCGAAATTAAATTTAGATTTTCAATATAATTTCCTCTTAGCTGAACACCGAACGCAATAATTTTGTAATTTTTCTGTGTTTGAAATAGTACATTTTTTTCAAGGAGTTCTAAATTTTTATCCATTTCTCATTCGTGTTTTCCAATTCATGTAGATATAGATATTAGCTGTTCGAATTTATTCTTTCCATCTTTTCGCTTGAAAGACGCATTTATTGAGAAAAATGAGTATAATATTTATTAATCAAAATATTTTCAATCATTTTCTAAAAATTTTTCATGCCTTTCTAGAAATATGGCAGTAATGCGTCGGAAGAACGATATCGGGTTGGCAGCAATTCAATCATCGAACCATTTTCGCACTTCAGACTGCAAGAGTATGATTTTGCCGTCTATGTCTACTGGCCGCTATTGCTGGTCTTTTTTCTAATAACATATCGTTCAGTTTGTTCAGTTTACTTCAGTAGCCATCTTTAGTAACAATTTAATTCGGTTTTAGCATTTTCTAGTGCACTACATCTTCCTGATCTCACCATAGGCGCAGTAAAGCTTTCCATGATTAGCGTCTGTATACACGAAATAAATCAATAATAGTAAATGCAAACCTATTGTTTTACGTAGAGGAAGTTCAAAATTATCGAATTTTACCGTTACGTACATATATACTTCGTATTACTTTATCAGTTTCACAAATAGATGTCGCTGGCCAAGACAAAAGCAAGCACCTGTCAGATAATAGTCGATTTTGTATTGTCAGAAACAGTTCATTTCTGATTCCTTGCAATTTGCCTGCACGAAATTGATAAGTAAGTTGATGCGTAATAGTCATGAAGAGAGTTTTTAATTTTACAAATTTACAAATTCTGTACGAAATGTTTCGCTCCCGACAGCTTTTAAATTTGGGTCGTGTAACATCATATCATGCCTCTTTCCATTTGTTTCTAATGTTATAACCCAGTTGGGTGACGTGAATAGTGTTGATTACTTGCTTTTGTACGATTATTAATCATCGAGTGTTTAAGCATTTATCAGTGCACATAGTCAAAGTTATTAATTTTGTGTGGCTGCCAAACAAATGCACACGCACAATATATCATGAAAGATTTATTCTTTAATTTTTGATACTGATAGACTTTTCTTCGTTTGCAGTTCCCTCGGTCGTTGGGTTCGTTATGTGTTAAGGAACGTAACGCATTATTATTCTTAAGGAACTGAGGGGAAGGAAATAGAGAAAGTTAATTATGATATGCTGTAAGTTTCCTCTATTTGAGATGGGATTTGCTTAGTTTGCAAAAACCATGCATTTTCCCTAATATAGTAAGAAATACATTTATTTAAAATAGACAGAAAGGAGTTTAATGCTTTAGCTAAATCAGAGATTATTTTCATCAATTTTTTATCACTTATCTCAGTTGCCGTATACGGATAATCTTATATCGAACCGGTGTTTTAAATAACGCAAACAATAAAATATATTAATTTCTTAATAAACGATCAATTATACTAATCATTGAAGTTCATTTACACCCAACAATTTTTTTTTTTATTTGCTAGTTTTACTTGCGAGCGAATCTAAAACAAAAGCAAAAACAATGTTTGAAAAACTGAAAAAACTCTTTAATGGTTATATAAATTAGATCTTTTGATAATAATGGTTAAATATATTAACGAATCATAATTCCAGGCAGGTATTCTCTACACCAATATATATATATATATACTTGTAGAAAAAAATGTTGTGAGCAGCACAAACGTTGAACTCTCAAAAAATAAATAAAGAAATCAAGGTGTGAAGTAATCAATAATTGAACGATTGTATTCATCGACAATTACAATAACAATAAATTTATATATAAACAATTAATTTAATCTTATTTAACGCATGTTTGTCTCACTGAGACCATCACTGCCGCTACTAAGAGAAAATAGTGTTAAAATGCGTGTTTTGATTTCATAACAACTAGCCCGAAGTGGGCAAGGCGGCACATTGCTTAGAAATATGATATGAACGTTCTCCAGTAATTAGATAATTACGTGTTAGGCTGTGAGAAAGGGTCTTTTGTCCGTGACAGAATTTTCAGCGGCATACGCCACGAGTAGCTCAGGACGATTTAATTATTCCGCACTTGTTAGTAAGATGGTGATGATGATAATGTGGTATGTGTTTTCCATTAAGCACATATAAATATCTTTATAATTATTTTTTCATTAATATTTAACGCGTACGGAACCATCAAAGGAAAAAAATTAATGGCTGTTCACTATGCAACAATGGCGACGCCCAACATTTTTAAAGTCTCCTAGCAATTTTAATACATTGCAAACTATAATGATTAACGATTAACGAGTAAAGGGGTCACTTTTTTTAAAGATAATTTTTGTATATGATATATATACGATATCGTTATTGTTTATATATTTATTTCTATTTATGTATACACGAGCATACGGATATGTTTATAAATCTTGCCGATCATGGCGACTAAAAAAGATTCGATCTAAATTTAATTTAAGCACCCACTCATTTCTATACTTCTTGTGAATTATTTTCGTCGCAGATTATTTGTATAATATTTAACCCTTATTTCCGTTAGGAAAGAGTACTTCATCTAAATGCAGAACATATACTATTTGTAAAACAGTGCTACTTTAATTTTGGAAATTAGTTTACTTCAAGTAAGCAAATGCATATGCGTGTAACGTTTGACTACAAAATAGAATGGAGATCTTAAAATATGCAGCGTATGGTTCGAATATACAAGTGTAATATTTGAAATCACTATCTTATACGGTTTTGCAACACTCCTTGTGAAATCGTGCAAACAATTCCGTCAATTATTTTTGTTTTGTTTTTCTCCTCATCCGCATTGGTGGTTAGAAGGGATATTAGGTAGAGAAGGAGGAAAGAAGTGAGCAGTATTCTCATATGTTTGTAGGTTATTCCAAAGACAGGCGGAGCGATTAGAGAACGGAAAGCTCCACAGCGATGGGTTGAGAATGCTGAGATAGTCGGGTAGTTACGTTAAAGCGAAATAAAGTGAACCTCATTCATCTCTGGGGAACACTTGACTTGTAAATATCTCTATATAAGCGGAAGCAAAGCTCCTAATTATCGACGATCAAGGGCATCAAGAGATTTGAAAAATCTCGTCGCCTATGAGCATCTGAACCTTTCCCTGTAGGCGGTCGAAGTGGTACAGGCAAGATTTAGAAGCTCCCGCCTGTACATGCGAATTATACTTAAACTTTGCCCAGATACAGAGGGTGTGAATGATACGACTCACGGCTGCAGTGAAATATTTATTGCACCGTTTTAAAAACCTAAGTCAGTCAGACTGCAGTTTTCAATACTTTGAATAAATATTTTCTGCAATGAAAAACGTTTAGTATTCCCATGCCCGAATGTTAAAAGTTGCCGAGGAAATTTACTTTATTTGCTCGTTTTGCTCGAATTGAAAAATTGCAAATATTTCAGATATCAATCGGTCTTCTATGAAATTTGATATAACATCAGCGAAATTTTTTTGGTGAGGATATTCGAAGTCGTACACCTATGGCAATAAATCAGATGCTGTTCATTAAAAACAAATATTGAATATTGGTGAAATTAGAAAAGATTTAGTGATCAAAATAATCGTAAGTTGAGTTCTTCGGAGTTGTAAAAATAGCAGTGTGCATCTATTTGAATTATGTTGCATTTCAAACATAAGTGCACCTAGTGAATATAATTCAAATTAAATAAAAATTTTGCTTTTGCTTAATTTTTTAGTTTTTTCTTTAAACAAACCATACCTTAGCGCTTAACGAAAAATTTCGCAGCATGTGCTCTTTCCTTACTTTCCAATAAATGGGGAGTGAAACAATAAACCTCGTAACCGAGAAGTATTTCAATTATTTAATCGTCTTAATTTTGCATCTGATTGTTAAGTTTTGTAACTTTTTATATCATTTTCTATATTTTCAAAAACCTTTTTCGTTAAATCTTGTTAGGAATTATTCTCGCGTTGCGATCGCTGTAACCCATAAAGATAACCGAAAAAAGTTTCATGAGCTATTTTGAAAAGTAAAATCATAAATTATTTACTTATAATAATCAGATAACTTTTCTGAAAGAAACAATCAAAACAATCGAAAATAATGACAACTAGCGAAGCAACTCACAACTATACGATCGGTAATGTATTCATGACTCCAAACATTAAATTTTAACTGCAAATAATTTTTAAAAAATTCAAAATTTCTCTTAAAACAGGAAATCTGGCGCTGCACGTATACAAACCAAAATGACAGAAATATAAAAAGGCTTCAAGAAAATTTCTAAGAAATCGTTATAAGGTTATAAAATCATAACTTTCATAAAATTATAAGAATAAATTTCGTTGCTATAAGTTTAAAATCTAAAGCAAACAGCAATAAATTCATTTATTTCTGTTTTTTTGTTATTTATTTAACCATAAATAGTATACATAAATAATTATAAGTCCAGATGCGGAAGAGAAGAGAGAACTTAAGAGTAAAACAAAATTGAAGCTCATTTCCGTGTAAAATATCGTCAAGTTTAGATGGAGACGTATGTTGGTAAATAAAATATAATTTAAAAAATTTTTTTTATTGTTCGAAACTTAAAAATTCTACCGATTGATGGAGGTTACTGTGCATGATGAACATTTCTTGAAATAAGTAGGTTGGTATGCTTCTGGAATAAATTTCTGCTTGTAAATCCTACAAAACTATATATAATAACTCTCATTAAGCTAAATTTATAATATATTAAAAAATATTAAAAAAATATATTACAGAAATTCGAAACAGAAATCACGTAGATTTCTGAGCGAACTTGTCCGTTTGTCCATCTCTCCTTTGCGGCCTGTGCAATGTTCACGGTTGAAGTCGAGAGAAAACCTGAAACTTGGCATATTAATTTTTGACTTGCAATCACAGGCAGCAGGTGTGATAGGCATTACAGAAAATGAATTATTCAAACAAGTTACGGCTTTGACGCTTGATGTAAGCGTTCGCAATGATTCTCTAAAACTTCAGCGAAGGAATCGATGTTGTGTGTTAGAAACCACAACTACAATACAGGAAAAACTGTAAATTGTGGGCTGCAACTGAAATTGATTTAGAAAAAAAAAAACGCTTTAAATGGATCCCGGCTGATGGAACGCTCTGATTGGCTCATAAGTTTTTCTACAAAATTTGAAAATTGTAATCATAAGCGGATGCTCAAACAGATTATTAATAATTATTTAAGTTTGAAATGATGAGATATTTGACACTGCAAAATTTTCATTTCCCTTTTGAAAACCTTCTCAATAAGACAATCTGCATAATTATCTCGAAGCCACAAATCTATATATTTTTATTTATGTTTACTTTCCTATCCTTTTTTCGAAGGTCGCTATTGTAAACATGCTGACCAAAGTACATAACTAGTTATAATGATTCATCTGAAGCACCATAATAAACAACAGCTTGACAGACTTTTCAAGGAAGAAAAAAAATAAAAATAAAAATAAAAAGGTTCAGCTAGTATTTTTATAGTTTATTAGTTTACTTGGTTTTGTTATTCTTTAATTTCTCGTTTATTTTTTTAATGATAACAAAGCAAACAAAAGAAACAAAATTTTTATTCTAACAGGGCATATGATTCTGCACATGTGGAAAGGTTCAGCAAATATTTGTTAGAAATTTTGAACAAATTTTTGGAAGCAATCTTTGTTATTTTAGGATTGAATTTGCTTTTATACGTAAATAGCATTTAGATATAGCAACATTGAGAAAGGAAATCCTTGCTAAGAAAGCAAATGAAAATGAATTAAGGAACAACAAAATTTTTTTTTTTATTTTAATTAGTATTTTATTTCCAAAATAGTCTTATATATAATAGTTCTGAAAAATTTCAAAATACAGACGATATTATTTATAAATCACTGACCGAGTATTTTACTCCATTACCGGATCAAGTTTATAACTTTGTTAGGCTTCTAAACTACATCCCGAAGACTTGAACTTAATTTTATTTATATGTAATATCAGGAAAATGTGTATAAGTGCATCCCAAAGTTTGATTTGACCACACTAGGAACTCACCTCACCATAGTTAATTAAATAAGGGAATAAGTTTACTTCTGCCTTTCTCAGTTAGAAAGCTGCGATAGTTGAGAAAAGGAAAAGACCTAGGGAGAAAATGCTTCTAACCTTTTCTTTCGGAAAAGAGATTGCTTGCTTCGAATTTCGAACTCTAGCGTCGTACTTGTTCTCTTCTCTGCAAATCTGTTAAACGATTTTCAGTTAAACTGTAATTTATACTTAAATTTAAAAGCAATATTTCTTCCAGTTAGTAATTAAATGGCAGAGTAAATAAAAGAAAATAGTTAATGGAAACAATCTTATGATAAACAATAAGAAGAATTTGTGCACTTTACAAAAAATTTACTCTTCTGTAATGATTATTTAATTCCTTCCTTCGGGGAATGCCTTTCAATCTCTTTACATTCTTTCCATTTTGTTTTTCTTCTTTTTAATTACAAATCAATTAGTAAAAAATTTGTTTCTTAAACAACAAATCTTTTTTTATATGCTTTTCTCGATTTATTTGTCAAAATAATTTTGTATATCTTTCATAATAAACAAAAAGGTGTGTCAATCACTATAAGTAAAAGTTCAAAAACAATTATTGCCAAAAAGCAAATAATTTAACTTCTAGTTAAGAGTACCCGTGAAAAAAGCTGCTTGTTAATTAACTTCGAATTCAAAAACAACCTTAAAATTCGCACCTTTTTTACGGTATATCTTTTCCCGAGCTAAATGTGCGCAATGTTAGGCAGGCTTGTATGGGTATTTTCTACTAAACCACTATAACAATAACTTACAATACAAACATATTCGGTCAATGAAGTTATTTAACTTCAGGGAATTCATTTTCGTACCTTTGGGTCTTAGTATGAAAGCATAATAATAAGGGGATAAACATTGTATGCGGATTGAACCGCAAATGAAAGAAAATCTTGCCGAACCATTTGGTATTTGTTTGATATCAGATTTAGTTGACTTTGGAACTTCATTTAACGAAAAAAGATAATATATAAAGGTATCCATTGCCATTCCAATGGTCGCATAGACGCTGTTAAATCAATTTCTCTGCTTACGCCGGTCAAAAATACGTACACTTTTATACTAATCGATTCGTTTGGCCAGCTATACGTAGATTTTACTGAAAACTGAATTTCTATTTTTTTCTTTTTGTTAGAAAATTATTTTCATTACGAATACCACACAACAATTCTTTTTATGTTAAATATTCCACAGTTTTTTGGTTGTGTATGACAATTTACATAGAATATTGTTTTTGTAATTATATTTGTGTTTCTAGGGACATTTAGTACTAATTTAATTGTTATTACACACTTGTTGCCCTTTGGCGCCTTTCTAAAGTCTTTCCAAAATCATTGTATTATTCATTTAAATTTTTTTTTGGGGACTTTTCATTATTTATGTAAAATTGTTTGCTTTTCTTTAGGGTTCTTAGCCTTTTATTGTTATTATTCGAAAAACGTTCTTTAGTTGGTTAGAAATTATTTATTCATTTGTCTCATTATGAATATTAAAAATCTTGAGTTTTTTTTAACTAATTGCGTGTAACAGCATTAAAATGTATGGTAAAATGCGGTTGCCTTGAATAAATTTAATATATTTTTATAATATCGAAGCATATTTTTCGTTTTGAAACTTATGTTTATAGCATTTGTTAAGCTTATCGAGATTTTTGTTCAACTCGAGGACAAAGAAGCGGTATTATTAACTTATTGCCAGCCATACCACCGGAGACCGGATCAAACAGCACAACAGGATTAAATTTAAATACCGATACAAATTTTTTGAATCCATATACTATATCCAAACAATAGCTTCTTGAGATCATCTTGAAACCATCTGCTGGATATTTCTACTTCACCATCAGTTAAAAGTTGATGATATTTTTCTCCGCAATTAAATACTTACTGAGACGTGCTTATTGGTTTGATCCAACACGATTTATCATCGCACAGATATTTCCTTGAAATTCTGTCGTTAAAAATTATTTCCGCCGATCGTACGTTAGACTAGCAAATTTTTTTAATACAAAGAAATTCAGAATTTCTGGAACTCTCCTAATCTTAGAGGCAATATATTGGTGTGAGCGTTGGAATGAATTTTTTCAACAATCTCTTTAAATTAAGTATAACAAGTCGTATCGTAGAAATTACTGAGATAGTCTAACAGATAAATGGACAGACGGACGGACGGGCAGTTCTGCATCAATTTTGAATTTGAATTATGGGGTTACTGAAGCTTCTTGCAACAAAATTCAATTCCAATAGTCTATTACATCGAAGGGGCCGTCGATCGTTTCCATTTTTGTACCGGTACTAGAGGATGGTCAGTTCTATAGCTGCGGGAATGTTCATAGATCTGTCTGTTATGATTTGTGGGTAATAAACAAAAAATTCGCCTTTTTTCTCTTAAAACTTGTATCTAATGTTGCTGTCAAATTTGAAGCCGATATCTTGGTTCTTGCAGCCAGAAGAACGGTTACTATGCAGACTATACAGACGAACATGCATCATTGATTCCAAATTTTATGCTAATCAAGTATATATATAACTGAAGCATCTTTGAAGCTTCCTGCTGAGTGTTGCAAACAAAATAACAAAATAAATATACTCCCAGGCGATAGTTATAAAAATCGGTTGAAAAGGCGTTTAGATTAAGATTTAATGTGCGATTTACACAAATCTGAAAAATATTTCTTTTCCTTTAATTTCGAAACTGTTTGAAACATTGAACCGGATTCGAATTTTTTTCTATGAAACTTGTTGCCAGGTGAAAAATCAACTAAAAAAGGGTCCAGAATAATCAAAATTTAAAAAATATGGAATATATTATAAAATTGGACTGTAATGTTGTTTTAATGGTCTATGAAGGCCGAGAATGGATTCTAATTTAGGATTTTAAAAATAGTGCAACCTATATTGCCGTGTCGTACCGAACTGTGGTTAGTTAACTATGCTTAGAAATCATAATTATGGAACTATACACTGGAGAAATGAGGAATAAGTTTTCAAATTATATTCAGCAGATGTCAAATGTCCATTTGGCAGTAACTCATATAAGGAAAGAAAAAAGCAAAATTACCTGATTGTCATATATTATTGAACGTAGCAGCATGGTATTACACATTTTAGAAAATAAGTGATGGTCTCAAACTCTTCTATATTCCTTTGGCTGTTGGCAAAAGTCGTGAGTAATACCGTACTTTGTTAAAAAGACCACCAATGTTGTTCGCGACGTAGGTAGAAATTTTTAAAAATCCTTTGTATAACAAACTCTGTTTATAAGTTAGACTTGTACTTTGTTAGTTTTTATCATAAGATAAATATTTATAAAAAAAAAAAAAAAAACGTTTTTCTCTTTTATATGGCTTCTGTCCCATTGAAATGTTACTCTTAAAAAAATATTTAAAGAGCACACGCTAGTCTCACTCACAAATGAATAATGAAACTGTACTGATGGTGATAAATAGACGCCCATAACAAATGCCTACTTGCCTGGCTGGCTGCCTTTCTGTTGTGTAGGCGTTGCACCATAATAAACATCAAACAATAATATGTAACAACGAAAATTGAAAAGAAAAAGACATGCACTGAAAATATTTTGTTGGCGCTGCAAATCAATTTTATACGGTTTTCGCATTGAAAATCTTCTCTCTTTTTCCCGCCTTCTCTTTCTATGGGAAGCGTGCTGGCAAACGTCAAACGAATTTTTAATTTATGACAATACATTTTGTTCAATTGACCATAAAGATTTTTGTATGTGTACTTATGGTATTGGGTTATTGTTCTTATTGTTCTCATATAGTTTACAAAAAAAAAAAAAAAAATAAAAGCAATGAAAATATATGACAGACATAAAACATACGTTATAAATAGTACTTGCTTGGTTATGACAAACCGTGCATGTATCTATAAAGGCAGCAGATGTATAAGCAGAATACTAGGGAGGAAACGGAAAATTTTACAGGTTTTTAAAAGTATATTTTTTATAAACATTAATGTCCTTCGGTGTCATAAATCAAACCTAAGAAGATAACATTTTGTATATTTATTATAAACCATCGTTAATTTTTACGTAGTGGAAGAAGGTTTTTTTATAACGCTAAAGGGTTTAATAGCGGATGAAATAAATGTTCATGATTTTCTCGTCGCTATGAAATTTCGAGAAGTCGTTTGATTTACACCATCGAAAGACGCAATCTATTAATTCGTTCAATTTCAGATCACGCTGTCGCAATCGTCCGTCCACGAATATGATTGAGATGATTAAAGAGTAAATTCGAAAATTTCAAAACGTAGTTATCAACTAATCTGTAAATAATCAAATAATCAAATAATCTGTAACTAATATAACATAATTATACCATCACCTACAATCATTTCGAGTTTGCAACAGACTTTGGAATACTATCATCTCGGTAAAAGGATAAGAATATTTTCTCATCATAGTTTTAAAATAAAGTAATTTAATTATTTCGACGCTACCTCTTATATATAAATTCTTGCAAATAATTATCAAGCAATTGAAAACATAACGGTATTATGAAGTTTTAATTTTCAGTATAAATTTCTGTAATGGAAAAAACGTTCACTAGGCTAAATCGATTCGAAATGTTATGCTATCCATATACATATTTACTTCTTGAGTCCTCTGCTATTTATTACTAGATTTTATATAGGAAAAGTGCATCGGGGTTGCCTTTGTTGACATCCCTGTTACTAAAATGTAAAAAAGTAAAAAAAAAAAAAAAAAAGTGTGGGCTAATAACACTCAAATCTAATACTTTCTGATCAGGATTAGAGTTTTTATTAGAGCAACAAACCTGAAAGAGCAAAGTTAGATACAGTGTTTCACTTAGAAAACATTAAATTAAAATACTGTAATTTTTCAATTTTGTAAGATTTTTAATGGAAGCAAGAAATACTAAAACCAAACCAAGTTGAAGAATATTTAATTTTCTTCTCAGAATAAAATTTGATACAACTTCGTATAGGGGTCATTTTCATAGTTAGTTGCTTTTAATTTCAAAAGAAAACACTGAAAAAAAAACGAGCATATACATACACGTACAAATGTCCACTTCAAACATGTTCGCATTTAATGCTTTTTTAATCTTTAGCTCAAACCGCAGAATTTCTAACAAAACAGTCTGTGTATGGTTTCCTCTTTAAAACTACATAATCACTAATTGCATTTTATCCACAGCTATACTCACAAAAACTCATTGACTGTATTTAAAATGAAAGCGTTTTAAATACGTGTTGCGGGCTTAAGATCTCGTTTACTGCCGACTACATTTAAATACTATTTAAATTGAAAATTTTCCCCTTTTCTACCTTTTACATGTCACGTGATTTTAACAAC
The DNA here is from genome assembly GCA_000671755.1 of Glossina brevipalpis. Taxonomy (NCBI): domain Eukaryota; kingdom Metazoa; phylum Arthropoda; class Insecta; order Diptera; family Glossinidae; genus Glossina; species Glossina brevipalpis. The sequence goes on along the minus strand of KK351011.1, from coordinate 5,586,908 downwards.
ATTCCATTTCAGTATTTTCTTTAACTATTCTTTTATGTATATATCTATATATATATATATATGTATATGTTCAGAAGAAAGGGAGAAAAATACAGCGGCTTAAATATCGTTTATATTTTAAGTACAAATTTTTTCCTTTTCTTTTTTTAAACCATCATTTGTCGACGTTCGTCTTTACGGGTAGTACTGCAATACTCTTCTGTGTCACATAGAGTTTCCTTCGTCTATGTTATGCGTTTAAATCGGTTTAATTGCAAAATCCTCTTAGCCTCAAACGTTATGTGTAATTCAGTAGTTGTCGTTTCTGCTTTTTTTTTTTGGTTGCTCTTGTTGAACTAGTAAATGTGCTAAATACATGTTCTTACTTAGTACTTATACCTCAAGCACATGCCTTCTTGCAGAACATGTTGTAGGTTTTGTTGTTGTTGCATTGCCTCTCTGCACTATTACTTCACATTTAAGATCGCTTTGTAAATGTTTTTCGTAAGTAAGTTGCATTAGGTGGAAGGTGAAAAATTAAATTGTACTTATTTTTTGATATATTGCAGCTAATAATTTAAGGATCAGATTTATATAAATCATTAATATTGAATTATAGATACCTAAAGTATGACATGATGTCAGCCACTTATTATTATTTATCTGAAATACCATATGTACTTCGTATTCGAAATTATGTCTTCCGATACATTTATCTGCGGCTCTCTCTTTGATGGAAAGTGCGTTCGCCGCATTTTATGCTGATCAAAAATATTCGTTCAATTTATGAGAATCGATTTTTGTTTTCTTTGCTTAATAAGCTCATAACAAGAGAGATATACCTAATGCAGTATTAAATAGATCTAACTTTTCCCACCTTCTTCGGTTTATTTGACATTTTAAATATTCTCTTTAAAACATTTAAGAAATCAAATTTCAAGAAGACTATAATTTTCTATATAGATAGAAATGTCTTTGATGATGCTCGTGATTAAGTTGAGTCGAAAAACATAAAAACTGTAGAGTTTTCAAGTTGAATTGTAAAGGAAACAAAAATAAAGGAAACGTTATTTTCGCACATACTGATAACCACAAATATCACGTTTCTATCTAATCATATATTAGACTGCGATATAAAATCCTCTAAATGCTACATACCCCAGAAAAGTAATGCCTTTCACAAAGGGCGCCAATCTAACCATTAATTTAAAAAAAACAAAAAACCAAGTATAGGTTATCTTGAGTAAGGTTATCTTTTGTTTTCAAATCATAAAAGAAGGTCTATACAATTACGGCAACATTACACCCTAGGACTGACATTCGGTGAGGATGTTAAATTCTCGCCTAAAAACTATTATTATGTTCACGTTTAAGCGAAACAAAATCTCATAAAACACACAGAAAACATAATCATTAATAATAACGGTTAGAAGCCATAAACGACATCTGCGTGTGCGTAATATATGAAATAATAAAAGCATTAGAATAAAGAACGGAAAGGAAGGTGTAATCATTTTCTTTATATCTATATATGTATGTCTCTCTGTGGTAATTTAATATATTCAATATTAATTTGATGTTTCACAAAAGGCGCCATTATCAATCATTTTTCAACGAAAATTCATTCAAAAGACGTCCTAAACGATCAATACGTTGAACATAATTCGTTCGTTTTAATGACGGGATAACACAATAACGCCGGTGAGTTGTCTGATGTATACAATGGGATAAATCAATCTTTAATGTTCTATATGGTTTAAAACGAATTCACCATATCTTACGAATATAGTAAAGAATTTCTAGATTTCGGAATAAGTAGCAAAAAAATGTTGTATGAATTACATCGACTTGGTGTGTATGTGGTACAGAATTGTTAAAGTTTTTATATTTTAGAAATTACTTCACATTGCATTTTAAAAAATACCAAAGTTATTCCCAGCTCCAAAACTATATTTTATTTTATATGAAGAGCTGCGGATTGATTCTGAATGACAAACTTAATATGCATTCTTCTTCACAGAGTATTAACAAAAGTTAGGAAGATTATTACCTCATAATTCAATGCTTTAATTGTTTTCATATTCGTTTTTTTAATAGATTGCTAAATACTGTTTTAATACTAGCTAAAGCTGTCGTGTTGCGTGAGTCGATATTCTTCCTATTACGTTCTTTTTCTTTTTGTTTTTTCATTGTTTTATATTTATGGACTTCCTTTCTCGTAAACAATTTGCTATATTTTAGAAAAAAGAAAGAAGGTTTAATATCTCATAAAAGTTAATCATTGCGAACTAGCCTCATATAATTATTTTGCAAAAAAAACTATACAATTAACTCAATCGCAGTGGGTTGTTATTAAAGCCGATATATAATTTTCGTCAAATTTTAGAGAATTATTTAGAAACACGTTTTACGTTATTGGATCCTTCTTTTGTTGAAGGAAATTCCTAGAGGCTCATGTAAATGAGAATAAAAAGAAACTTTACAGTAACTTGTATTGCATCTTTTGAAATCTGCAAATTTTTTTGCATTTGTTTTTTCGTAACGTTCCATTAGACTCATAAATAGATACTCATATACATGCATAACTTCCTAGTGTAATAATAAGCGCGAAGGGCAACTTGTAAAAAATATTTGAAGACGTACCCAACGATATAATAGAGATATTGTTATGAAGTCTCAGACTACGTATATTGCTTGGTCAAGTTTTTCAAAAATATAATTTCATTTAACACACGAATAGGCGTTACTGGTACACTCGTTCAGGCTGATGAAGAAAATATTTTTTGATTTTGAGGTAACCCATGTCTATTTATAAGGTCTTATAAACATAGACCGTCCGTATCATGGGACCGGTCCGATATGTAAAATGGATGTTTTTCCATGTCTTTATCAAATAAATCATATATAGAAAGAAAATTTCTAACTACTCTCCCTTAATGAAATGTGATCTCCGAATGTACCGAATGTTCATTTCTAAACCGTAAAGTTTTCTAACGATCATTATCATAAAATGGCATAAAACGCAGCAAGATTGTTTCATGTGTGATAACAACAGAAATATGATTTACAGAGTTACATGGTCAAGCTCGTAAGATAAATTAATAAACCACTTATGCTAGGATAAGTGAAAGAGTGCCACTAAGGCCATCAATTTACATTGAGATTAGCTTGCATCACTAACAGGTTCCAGTAAGATTCCCTTTTTTTTCCTGTAAAGATAAGTCCTAGAAGTATTTAATGTACACTGAGAATCAGTTAAATGCTTGTAACCCATAAACCCTTGCGAATAGGCATCGAATAATTCATACATAATATATGGTTAGAAAACGATCGCTACCAGCGCTAAACACATTACCTTTGATATTTCAAGTGCGATATCGTCCTTCTGCTAATGGCACATCGTTCAATTTTCAATTTAAAATAAAACCTTATACTAATCAATAATGCTTATGTACCTTGGATATCTATGAACAAATTAAGCAGCAACAAAATTCTTATATCTCCATTCTTCAATTAAAAGAATTTGTTTTAGGAACACTATCTGAAAATAAATCTAAACATTGTTTAACGTAATGAATTTCATATGCATTAAAAAGAAACCTTTTTCTAATAAAAGAAAGATATGTTGAATTTGCTATCCTTTAAATGCTATAAAGGGAGATAGTGAAGAAGAAGGAAAAGAGAAAACCAAGAAAACATGGAAAATGATTATAAATGTCTCATAAAAATTTCACTTATAAAACGAATGTACCTAAACTTTCATTAAGGCGGCAGGTGTAAACTATATTTAATTTGTTTCTTTCTCTTACACGATTTTCAACGTATTTTCAGTCCGTCCTGTTTATATGTAGTGTACGTGTATTACATTTTAACGATAATTGTCGCCTATGTTGTTTGGCGTTTAAGGTCTTTTTAAATGCGTTCTGGCTGTTTAATCCTGTGACGGTTTCTTTAATTTGTTTTATTTTTCCCCTTTTGGGCGCTATTTATTGCTTCTATTCAATAGCTGTGCGTGCTTTTGATGACCCGACTGATTAAGCATTAAGCAATGAACTCCCAAAACCAATGCCATTTACAAAAACAGACACGCACTCAATACTCACTAATCATCTTCCTTTGTGTTCGTTTTTGTGTGAATATGTAGCTACGGTTTGTCTTTACGATATTTTTTATTATTTCTTACAACTCTAGGTTTTTTGTTTTGTTTTTCAAATATATTTGTGCGCATTTTTTAAGAAGTTGATCACTTACTAAACATGCTTAAGTTGTCTTGTACGTGATTGTGGTGTATTATTAGTTCTTTAAGGTACACAGAGCAAAACGGACAAGGAAACTAATGTATTTATCTCACACAATATGGTTATATTGTTTTTTTTAGTAAATATTTTCCTTTCTTTAGTTTTACTTTATTTGAAGTAGTTACACTTTTAATTTTATTTTATTTTTTGTTTTGTTTTTTGCTTTGAAAGAGAGAAAGAGTCCCTTCTAAATTATCGAGATGAAGATAACCCATTAAGATAACACACAATATTTGAGGTTTGTGTCTTTGCTGTAATACAAATTAGTTTCGATTGGTCAAATTAATAACGAATATTTCTGATAATCTTTGATGTAGTTCAAGTTATTTCAGAAATCTGAAGTGAATTATATATTCTAGAGTTTTATTGTAGCTAATGTAGAGTTTCAAATAGTTGAGACCTAGCACATATGGATGGTATTAACGTTGACGGGATTTTGATGTCCTAATGAAGTTCTTTTTTTCTGAAAGCTTTCAAAGTCCGTTGCAATGTATCGAAATTCTTTAACTGATTTTTTACCCTTAGCATACCTTAGTATGAACCACTTTCTAATAGGTATAGTTCTTTTTCTATTATAGGAAGCACAAAAATCAGACTGACGCGCAGTGGGTTAACTTCATGTTAATGACAAACTTGGATGCATGTAACAAAAAAATTTTTTATATGCGTTCAACTTGAAATACTTGTTCAGTAGTAATTCTTTTGGGAACTTCGAATTATAATGCAATACGTACTGTTACAATAAAAATGAGGAGGAAAAGGATTTGGTTGCGAAAGGAAAAGTTTTGAGTTGAGTTTGGCATAATCCGCCCAAAAAAAGTTACATTTTCATTATTATTGAAGTTTACTCGAAAATCGTTTTAACTTTATAGTCATCAAATCCTTAGCAATTCAAGAAATAATGTAAACGACGCACAACTATCATAAATATCATTCTTCATTGACTGTCTTTATATCCGAAATTTAGAATATTTGCTTAAAGAGGTAAAATATTATGAATCATTTCTACTTTTGCTATTTATTAATTTTTATTATTTATTTATTTTCATTATTTATCTATTTTAATTGTTTATACGTACAGAAAAAAAGAGATATGTTGCTGCCATCATAAAATCTTCCAAGGTCAGATGCATTTGCAGGTGAAATACTTGCTGTAAAATATGTTATTTATTGGAACCATAAACTTCTCCCCTCTTGGCTATTGTATACACAAGATGGATTATGTGCTCGCTATTCGATCTTCTACAAAAATTATAGAAATTAGTAGTAATTTTAGGTCCCTAGAAATCTGATCGATACTTTCTCTTTTTTTTCTAAATGACTTTTATTAATGAGTTAACAAATTTTGATATTCTTCCAGTCAGGTCATGTGATTTCTCCAGAAATGCTGTTTGGAAGATTCTCGTTCAGAGAACTTCTTCCGAAAGGCGTACTGTTACTCAAAGTGTTGTAACGAAAAGCTCAAAAGTAATGGGGGTCACTTTATCAATCATTTGGTTCTAATTGTGACGGGTAAAACCAAACTTCTCTCTATAATCACTTAAGAATGAAAAATGTATCTTCAGAAAATGTACGCTTTTTTCTTACTTTCGAATTTTTATGTTTTTTATATTAACTTTTTTTGAGCACTTTACCCAAACCAATCGCGTATACATAGAAAGATTTTGCAATTTCTAGAAAAATAATCATAACGAAAAGACAGCTGTTAAGTCTATAATTTACAAAATACGAAAGAAAACTTGCTTCATTTTTTCGCTTGGGTGATGACATTTTTCACATTACATAAAAATATTTCACACTTTTTGTCGTTACACAAAAGTATTTTTATGGTTTAATACATAAAATGTTCATATGCGAAGACAACAACAGCAAACAACACAAAATAAACTACACATATACCGAAAATAATTTCAAAATTGTCATAATTTTTAATGTAGTGTAAAATGAATGTAAAAGAAACGACGACATCGTTATTGTTGTTATGGCGGTCGTTGCCGACAAACAAATTCATACATGTTCATATATACAATGCATGAGCAAACAGCAAAGAAAGGCGTTTCCTTTATTGAACTAAATGTTTTAACTAAATTAGATATGAATTCTGACAAATTTCGTCTTTCTTAAGTCAAATTAAGGGTACTTGTCATCTAAAGAACACTTCGAGGTGAATTTTGAAGGCACATTACCCGCGAAGCAAAAAAAAAGTTTCCGGTTTTTTCTTTTAAATCGTGTTTTTAGATGTTTGAAGAGTATAAAGTTTCTACCGTATTTTTGAACTCATTTTTCGTTTTCGAATATAATAAACTCAAAGCGAAGTAATGAATTTAATATACACCCCTTCTCCAGTGCCGGTTTTAAAAATAACATAATATTTGTCAACGTAATGCATTAAAGAAAATATATATTTATATATCATCATAAACATCGGAAAATGTAAAGGAAGCAATGCATCACACATAAATTAGTGAAAAGATTAGTAAAATCACTTAAAGATTATCACCAATTTCACCAAACATTATAATTTTAAAAACAAGTAAGAAAAATAACTATTGGATGCAGCCTGTCAGTAAATACCCTATACCACTTTCGCTAATGCAAATCCTCCTTTACATTCAAATATCAAGGAGTATTTGCATGTTAAGGCATGCTTTTCACTTTTATATGAAAGAGTGTTTAATGCGTGAATAGACATGGTCCAATAATTTTACTGTCAAAGTTCTTATCCGTCATACAATACTAAAAATTAGACTTCATTTTTCTATGAAGATTTATTTTTCGTGGCAACCCTTAATTGCTATTATGGATCAAATTTGATCACCGGGTATTAAAAATTAGACCTTTTGTTCATGTAAAAGCTTACTTTTCATGAGAACTTTATATCGGGTTCGACTTTAAACAAAAGGCCTACGTAGCGCAAATCTGATAAAGTTAACTATTTTGTCAAATTATTATGAGGGACTCATTTGCATTATAAAATACTAAAAATTAGATCATTTTACTATACAAAGGCATACCTTTCATAAGGACGGTTATACGAGAGGTTGTTCCACCCGATCTAAATATTTCACATTTGTTTTATATACTAAAATAATAATTTCTGTCGATTTTTGTCGAAAAATGTTTGATCACGTAAACTCTTCTTAAATGTTATGTGGGGAGTATTTACAAAAATAGTTCAATAAAATCCATTTCAAATAGCGTCTTTCCTTAATCCATAACACGTTAATATGCCAAATTTCGTCAAAATACCTTAAATATTATGAACCATAGATCGAGCACAACATTATATGGACAGACAAAAAGGCTGACAAGCGTACAGAAAATGATTCTAAACCAATTGATATAATAAAATATGGATCTAGCTATAGCCTTTTTTGGCACGTTCTCACAATCTTATAGCTCTGTACCATCAGCGGTGTACACTATAACAAATGAGATCCTATACTGAAGTTTGTATATCGAACGCTTAATACAACTTTAGTACTTATCTAAGCAAGATTGTGCGAATAATCTGTAAATATTGTTTCCGTCCCCAACGCTCCTTCAATCATCAGCTTAAAAAAACTTTAGGGTTTGGAAACTTTTTTTAATTGATTTTTGCAAGTTTTTATTCAATTACTGGCCTGAAGTTTTTTCCTTTCTATCAGTCATTTTTTGGGTTTAATTTTCAAGAAAGTAGTTTTTTAGCAGCTTTTTGAAGTAAGGTATTTTTACATTTTTAAACACACTACTCTTCTACTTCAATAGAATTTTAATTATTAGGACAAATTGACTCCGAATGCCAGCTATTTTTGCTTTCTTCAATTCATGCTACTAGGTTACGTTTCATAAATTCAATGAACACATTCTGAATGTTTTCAAGTGATCTTCATATAAATTCTTTATAAACATTATTTATAATGAGTGTAAAAATTGGAAGTAAATTCAGAAATAAATGAAATTTAGCTTTATTGAAAACATATTTATTACCAAAGTTAGCAATCAAAATATTCACTATTAATGACTATGATTTATCGGGCAGACGATGAAAGCCCTTGCGAGAGGAATTCGTCGGCAAGGCAAAATAGCCAAAGTTTTCAACTTTTGTGAACTACTCTTCTGGTAAATATGACTGCATCGATATGAACCATTGGTAAACGAAAAGAGGCAGCTCTGGAGAATAATCCGCAATCGGGATAGGTTCCCAGCCCAAGTTGAAGTTGGCAGGAAGATCACTTTCCAATTTGCTTTCACCGCGTAAAGTATGCGAACATTCATCGTCCACAAGATTAAAATTTTATGCACGAAATCTCAGATTTCACTTCTGTAAACCGCTTTGCAACTTATTGCAATTCCACCCGATGACAATTTAATTATTTCCGTAGCTTCAGCTGCACTTTTTTTCAGTTTAAAATAGAATACTATGCAATACGCCGATTCCTTCTGATATGCACTGCATGACAGGTTGTAGTCAACTGAGACTTATATCATACAAACATCAATGTATAAGCTCTCTTATAGCTGAAATTTCGTAAGAAGTAAACGCATCAGATACGTTTTATAAAGCCACTAATTTTAATAAGCGTTTTATAAAGCCACTAATTTTAATAATGCGTACTATTCAGTAAAGGGGCGCGTAGAGCACACGAATTGCTTCCGTGTGAGTGATACCATAGTATTTATCAAACGAACGTCTTGTTTGGAAATATATTTAAAAAGTAGAAAAACTTATATGTTCACACGCGGAAATATATTTTGATTTCTTTTTTGTTAGTGTCAATGCTTGCAATTATTATATTGACAAATTCGGTACGCACAAGTTTGACTTAATTAAAACTATTAAAATAATTTATTATCCTGCCACCATTGCTGTAATAAACAGTATGCGCACTGTAATCCCCTCTTTGAAATGAGGTTTTATTAACAAACAGTTTCACTTCATTTTCAATTTCGTTATGCGCCCCGTGAAAGGGAACTATGCAGAACAATGACGTATTTGTGCAGGAGGACAATGATAATAAAATTGTCATGAAACGATAGTAAAACAACAGGGATTTCTATAAACGTGAATTAGTTGAGAAAGTTGACAATGAAAACTACAAGTAAGTTTTTTGATATAATAAGTAGGTAAAAAGAAAATAATGACACACACGAATGAAAAAAGAAAGAGAGAAAGCGAATAAAGTAATAAAAAGGAAATATGTTTTCAAGAAAAGAAAAGAAAACAATAAAATCTTTGGTTTGGGTTTAGTTTACTAACGACCACCACCGCCATCATCATCATCAACATCTTGTGAAAATTAAAGTAAAACCCAAAGAGACATAAAATACTTACACATGTGTGAAGGATTAGGTATAATGCCAACAAGCGACAATACAACAAGAGATACAAAATATATAAATTAGCACAAAAAAAAATTTTAAATCTTACACAACAGGGGTTATGTCAAGACTCGCTCTTTGGCTCGCCCGTTGAGTTTGTCATAAAAAAGGTAAAATAGACAATAATCACATTTGTGTGTCTGAGTAGGAGCTAACCAGCCAGCCAACATCCAGACTATAAATTCTATTTTTAGACAATTTTCAATTTGTTGTTGCTGATGCTGTCAAATGTTGGCAAGTTACAAAATCGTTTGTCACATTTTAACAGATTTGTTATCCTGTCGAGTTAATGTCACCCCTAGTCACATATAATGACAACGACCAACGAACGGCAAATGACTAACAAAAGGACTTTTTTCCCCGTAACTTTTATTTTGCTTTTCTAAATGTTTGCATTCTTGTAAACTATTAAGTAATTTAAAAAGGAAAAACAGACAGTAACAATTGATAGAATTTGGGCGCTTCATTTGATTTATATTGGTCTTCGAATAAAACACAAGCTATGCAATCAATTATATAGAGATCCTGTACCTTTTGTTCCATATAGCAGATTGAGGAAAAATTCATGTTCTTTTTTTACGATAAATGATTTTAAAAGTCATGTCCGGGCAGGATATCCCAAAGCGGGTTTGGGAGATGATAGCCCATAGATAATTAAAATGGGACGCATTGTGAGATTTGCTCAGTCCATTGAAAATAATTACTTTTTGAAAACGAAACAAATTTGTGGAATGATTCGCTTATCTCACAATATCACAAAATCAGCATGCAAATGGCTTGCTCGTTTCCGCACTGAACATTTTAGTGAGTATTCTTCAAAGACTTAAGGAAAACCGTCGCATTTGCGACTATAATATCCCTGCAGATGTAAGCATTGATCAAAAAAAAGTTTTGCATTATTTGAGTAAGGCACCGTAGAGACAGCGGTATTTCAATTAAATAAAAAAGGTAAATAAGTTATTACCTAATATTGTCGTTCCGATATCTTTTCGCTACAATACTTACCTTGTTCAGGTGCTGTAAGTCTTCTCCTTGCACTGCCTTAGATAGCCATAGTTAAGAAATTAATCTGTTCACATTCACATCAAATGCAGCTTAATTCATGTTTTGGTTATTATTTTAAGTTTTATTTCATTAGAAAATTATTATGTAAGGGATGATTTGCAGAATTTTGTTTAATTTCAGAAATTTGTTAAACAAAATAAATGTTTTTTTTTCCGTTAACTTTTAATATGAATTCAAAAAATTGTTTATTGTAAGTACTTTTTTTTCCTATTGTGTTATCTCACATGCCTTTATTGTACCATAAATCAATTACTACAGCGATTAGTGACCATAAATCAATCTGAAAAATAGATCTATTGTAACCGTATTTTTTCTTTTTTTTTTTGTCTGCAAAAGAACACTTAAGATTTTTGCCACATTCAAGTGCCATATGTACGTATATTCTAATGTTAATTAATAGAGAATTCTACTTTGTTGTATTAAATGTAAACAGCCCTTTAAATCATTGCCGCACCTTATTTTATTAATCATTGATATTAATCAACTATTGACAATAAATTTATTTATTACATTAGTTTAGTTTCTTTTAATAATACTCAACAATTGTAAAGAATATTTTTTATATTTACAGTGTTTTACAAAAGCAGACAAGAGAATAGTTTTGTACGGAAAGCAAACCAAGAAAAATCTTTTGTAAACTATTGCAAATGAATAGAAGGAAGCTCCGTTTCAAATGCAAAACGTAATGGGAATGAATTTTGACGAAAAGCAATGTTACTGTTATCGAAATCATAATGTTCTTCATTATTGTTATTATTATTGTTTGGGCAATCCAATTTTAGGAATTTCATGAATCGCCCACCTTCTTGTGTTGGCTGCCCCATAATGTGTTTGGCGTTATGAAGCATTCACCGAATATCTGGGGTCCGACTCTGCAGGTGACTTTACGTTCGCACAGAATGTGACAAGGCGTTTCCACCGCCCCTTCAGAAAATCTTTATGATTGAGATGATACCTGAGGGAGTTATGACCGGTGTATAAGAGGCCGCTCCTTCGTAATTCGTGCAGTTTGCTTTTGCGTTGCGCAATGCTTTCAATGGCTAGCTGATTTTTTCTGTGTCCATTATTGCACCCCTTAATGTTGTTCCTTCTTAGGCCACGGAAGGGTTCGTCGAACTCCCCGGTTGTCAAAAGATTCGCCCATTTGGCCTTAAACATGGGAAGGTTTTGACACGCATATCAAGTGTGCCTGGGTAGTTTATTCAGAATTTGAAGTCAATCAACCAACACAAGCTTGGACTTTATCGTATTCTATTGACTGTGACAATGCACGCAGATTGGCTCCCTATTGAATTGCCTTTTTAAAAATTCGCAGATACATGCAGAGATTGCGCAAACTCCTGCTTGAAACCCTTGATAACACGTTATCAAACATTTTTTATCCGTTTCAAGTAATATTTTATTTTATCTGATTGATAGAAGCGGTCGATAAAAAATAATGAAATATACAAGCGCAGAACAAGAACCATAGCAATATTGCAACTAATTAGCAAAGAAGCTGCTGAACAAAGTAATAGAAGCTCATCGAATATGTGGTGTACGATTTTTGGAATTTTAAAATGTTGACGGCCTAATCATTCCGTTTGTAACGTTTCATTAAACAAACTTACTTTCTTGATTTTATAGCATAGTTAAACGTTCAACATTGAAAAGAAGGAAATAATCTCTTTCTTATCCTGTCTGAAACGAACTACAGACAATAAACAACATTTGTAATATCGTACCGAAGTGATTTTTCTTACAATTTAAAAGAAAGAAAAATTCTGACAAACAACCAAAAATACCAGAAATTGAATACAGAAAAAGTTGAAATAAAAACACATACAAATATCATTTCTTTCTTTTTAGCCAAAGCAATATACGAAGGGATATTATTGTATAAACGTGCAATGATTTTGCAACAATTTATTTTACCAACTTTTACACAATCAGATACATACAGACTTCCTTAGAATTTCTGCTGTTGCTGCTTAACAAAACTCTACTTGGATAAGCGATAAGTTGTGGAGAAAAGAACAATTACAACTGCAACAACAAGAAAAATGGTAAAGGATGTGAGTGTAATTTAGTACACGTTTTATTTGCTGATTTTCCCTCTAGTGCTACTTATTTATTTTTCGTTTACTGTTCCCATTGCACGCGGGTATATTCAACTTATCAATCCATTCGTGAAGTCCGAAAACTCACTATTTCGCAATATATTGAAGCAGATATGTTTTTAATTGAACGAAACATATGGCTGGCTCATCCATTTTGCTATTAATGTCCACCCATTCATTAGGTTAGAGATATAATAGTTGGAACTCATTACTGTAACGAGGATAGTCAGTCAATCCCAGAAATGCGAGCTTCAATTTGAAGGAAAAGAGTGCAAATAGGACTTCCCCCTGTGTTAAGAGGTTAAAAAATGAACTCTTTTTTTTTTTTTTTTGTATATAATTCTTGAAAATACATCACGAATACAAAATATTAATTCCGATATTATTATACAAACGTAATACATATTTTGGATCTACTCGTAGGTAGGTAGGTACATAAAATTCGCCTTAGAACAATAATAATTTTGTTAAATTTTTTTTTATTATTAAAGTATCTTATCGAACTAGAATAACATATATCATTGACACTTTGACACTAGGAACGGGATTCGCCAACAACATAACAATGCCATGACCGGATTTTAGTGCTTTTCAAAATGACACTTAATCATGCAGTCGCCTGGTGAGTAAAAACACAGAAAATAACAAAAAAGCTAAGAGAGAATGAAAGTGAGTAAGTGTCAGAGAAATGGTGTTCAGGAAAAGGAAACACACAAGTAATCGCATGTGTTTTCGCTTGAAAGGATATCACGCAGTCAAGTAAGTTTAACATGGAAGAGGCTCTGTGGTATATGCAATGCTTCGATCGGGTTGTTTGTTTGGTTGACTAACAGCAAAATAAGATTAATGACTTGGCAATGAATATTGTCTACAGCATGAGGAATACACAACAAAGTAGGGAGAAAAGAAAATAAATGTTTCGTTTCATTTTATATTGTTCGACAGCAGGCTGCAATCGTTGTTCTTATTGTTTAGGATTATTTGGTGTATATATCCGGTGCGGGAATAGTTTAGTTTTTCTCTTTTGACTTTTCACATACTTTCCTTCTTTTTTCTTCTTTTTTAGTTCCATACCGACGTTAAATGAGAAATGTAACAAAATACTTAACGTCGTTTATCACTCGATTGTGTGTTTAGTGATTTCTGCTATGTATTGTTCTTGCCGCTGCTATCGTTAACGGAAAGAATTAACGACCACACATTTTATTTTCTTTAATTTCAGAGGTATCCGTTCAGCCATATCTATTACATTAAAAAAAAAAAAAAAAAAAAAATATAAGAAACGCACGCTATCAACTTGTCCATGGAAGTGATGGAGTGAAATAATGATTAAAGGTTTAAAGTTCTACGCTTAATTTCTCATATGACCCCAAGTGGATATAGCAATCCGGGTGCTTTCCTCTATCGTAAACATTCCATAAGTGTAACAAACTACTTGACAGTAAAGTAATTTAATAATAATAATTAATTTTTTCTTAAAGCAAAGAGTATTACAATTACCTGTGATTTTAAAGTTGTGAAGGATGTTTGCCACATAGGTTCTCATAAATATTTTTACCAATAGGAACATATTTTTATTGTACACTATACCGCTCATAAAAAGGATATGTTAAGTTCGCACAGCTATATACAACACCCGGAACGGCTTGAAACAAGTTAATTTTTAGCCATATCAAAAAATTTAGAAAGACTTTCTGAACCTGTCTGTGCCTCTGATGTTTCTTCAAGCACATCTCGTTGAATGAGCCTCAGTTTTCGATATAATTTGATAAAATCGTGTAGACTGCAATATTATGGCGTAAGGACGAACACTAATGGAAATTGATATCACTGACGCAACTACTCTTCAGACAACATCATATTTTGATAACGATGTTATACGAAAAAAATGTCGATTTTCCATATTTCGCTTTTAGTATTTTATGATAAAAATTGGTACAAGATAATATTTTGACACACTAATTCACCGCACCTGGCTTGAGCTACATAGGTGTACATTTCGGATACCTTACCGTTTGAGAGTTCTCATAAAAAAAGACAAGAAGTCCTCATTTTTGGTATTTCATTATGAAAACAGCCGAAGAATAACAAAAAAAAAAAAACAGAGTATCGAAAAAGTACTTTATTAAATATGGACTACTTCAAGTCACGTTTTAGCACTTCCGCCCATTATGAACGTAAGTCTTTACATGACAAGCAGACTTAATTTTTCGTGTTTTGATGATAGAAAAAGATGAAGAATTGTACCAGGTAATGTAGGGCATTTGCGTAGAGACATTACCCGGCCATAACCTTTTAAAATCTATTCTACATCTTTAAAATAACGCTTCTAACTGCAGCAGGAGATCGATTAGTTCCTTTCTTACGTTCAAAGTTACACCAAGTACATCACTGATCGTTCTTCATCTCGTGAGAATGATTCCGGAATTATTAGTTGTTAACATCTTTATTAATAACCGTCTGGAACGTTACTATTAACTTCTGCTCCGTCGACTTAAGCAGTTTAATTCGCGTAAAAATGTAATATCTGCTCTTGTTGAAATTGAGTTTAGAGTAACGAAACTTAATACATTTTCTACTGTATAACATTCGTCAGGTGGTGTTGTACTAAAAGTAGTCAAGATCATATGTGTGGGGGGATCAAATGATGGAGCACCTTAATATCCGTTGGGTCAAAATTAAATTCGTGATATGAAGATCGGTTAGGTATTAAGTTTAAAATTGAGACGACAGGATGAACTTTGCTTTATAGAAAGGATACGAAGAATCCGTAAATTCCTGATAACTATTATTTGAGAGATTGTTAGAATAAATATTTACTACATTTACACCTTATATTTTATTTTGACATTTAAAGCGTTCAAAACCCGTAATTCCTCTTTTTGGTAAGAGATGCACTAGTGAAGGTGGCAAACTTGTTCAAATTCGGACGCTTCTGCATATAATTGAAGTAATAGCATCTGTATTGAGTGATTGTAGAAAAGAGAAATCATGAGTTCGCCTTTAGCGAATTAGCTGTTAAGGTTTGACCATCTGACTAAATGGATTTTGAATAAATATCTTTTCTGCATTGTTAACAGTATAGTTTGCTTAGGAAAACTGCGATTTTTTTTATCGTATGATATTTCTTTGAATAATAAACAAAGTTTCACGTCTTCCAATCCGCTTTATTGTCATAATTTTATGCATTTTTACTATTTCATTTCACGTAGTACGCTTAGGGTTCTTCCTACTAGTTTGAGTACGAACGTGCAGTTCATTTAGCAGTTGGTAGGTAGTTCACATGTTTACATCGCTGATTAGAGCGATGACCATTTTGAGTGCCATTCAATAAAACCGTGTAAAGGGTGACCCTAAAATTAAATAATTGTTCTAGAAAAATTGATAGAGACATGTCCAGACAGATCTAGAAAGAATCGTCCATATCAGATTTTTCAGTAAAACCTTCGGCATATACTGCCTTTACTTTCGACGAGAAGATTTAAAAGGCAGTATTCCGTAAAAATAAGTGCAGTGGAATGGACGGGCTAAATAAATTTTTAGTTCTTTTTCAACATTGTTTTTTACTTTTGGTTAATTGAGGAATCGATCTTTAACTTATCATATTACACGGTGGTTAAATGATGCTCCGGTACCGGTGTTGATCACTCACCTCTGCGAGATACAATTTGGTAACCTAACTGTAACATGTGTCTCACTGGCCTGCAGAGGAGCTTATACTGTGTTACAGCTTAATTCTGGGACGTGGATGAGATCGGTTGAAACAGTCATCGGCTAAGAAGGGATAAGATTTAACAATAGAAGCCTGACGAGAGATTTTCGAGGACTGTAGGAGGAGATCCTCAGGAGAAGTGGGTAAGAAGGAGGAAAGGCTCTTTCTTAGGTTCCTTAGTGCAAAGGGGTCATAATCTACTGCGACTACTGCGAATTTTATTGTGTGTCGAAACAATATCGAATAAGGGAGCATAGCTGGCGTTGGGAATGTGTCGATGAATTTACAATCACTTAATAACCCAAGAGAATCATATTAGGTTAGGTTGGACTTTCCGTGATGTATAGCATATCGAAATCAAAGAAATCCGCGGGGATCATGGATCTGGTTGTGGAATCCTATGTACGAACAGTCTCTAATCCAAGGGAATTTCCACTACTCAGTGAATGTTTGTTCCGGAATCTTAGCAACAGTGGGGCTCCCTTTTATGGAAATTGTTTCACAGATTGGGAGACGTCGACTATCGTTCGCTGAAAAATAGTCCTGTGTTTATGTGAGACATTCATAGTTTGTACGCACACACAACACCGAAGCAAGTGATTTTGCGACTAAATTCTACATTCTTTTTAGGACATGGCTTAACATCGGATGTACTGGGACGCCTTACAATGTTTTCATAAAAAGTACTAAAAACCTTTTGTGATCGTGAGCGAGATATATGACTTGCTGCTCAACAATTTCACGATACTCTACATTTAATAAATAAATAATTGCTTTCCAGGAGAACGTATCTGTAGGTCGCATAACTGTTATTTAGTCGACGATAAAGCACAACAAACTATTTCATTATTTTTGTCAAAAAAGAATACTGATACCGTCCAAAGGTGTCAATAATGCATAAGAATAATGTCACTATTCAGATTTCTTGGAATAAGTCTCGTATTTTAAAAAGTATCAAGAATCCGCAACCCTAGTAGGAAGTGACTTCCGCCATTTCCACTTTCATAATCCCTTCTGTGAACCTATGAATTCGTACTTTATTTGAGAAATTTCAATTGAAATATTTATGCATGAAATGTCAATAATTTCATTGCAAAGCTTTGGAAAGAAAAATTTGTAATTCACAGGAATATTCCGAACGTGTTTGAAATAAATTTTCACTAAAAAACAGAATTGAGAATAAAATTATTCAAAAAAATATATATATTATAGTTGTAAATGTATTTTGCACTTATATGTACAGCATTGACTTTTTAAAACTTTGAAACCCTTGTCAAGTATATTTATGTATATTGCTATATGTGACATATGAGAGAGTAATGACATATAAAAGAAAAAGGAGAGAAAGGCAAAAATATTTCAGCAAAATGACATAAATGTCAAAAATATACAAGAAATATTATATGTGTTCAACAAACATGCATAAATGCATTCATTCGTATGGTGTTAGATGGCAAGAGAGAAGGATAGGGGGATGATTGAGCTGACGGGCGAAGGAGAAATGAAAGCAAGAAAAGTCGAAAAATAAATTTACAATAACAAAATGACAAATGACAACTTCAATTAGTAACAACAAAATAGAGACGATTTAATAACAGAACAACAGCAACAACAATGACAAGTAAAACTGAAATAGAAAACTCAAAAATAAATACACGAATATGCATATATTTTCTGCACAACTACCAAAAAGGAAGAAAAAGAATAAAAATAAAGTTTGACACGCAAACAACAAGTCACATATGTGAATAACAACAAAGAGCGATGTGTAGTTGCCCAGTACATGCTAGATGTGCACATGTATTGTATAGCACATGAAGGCATACAAAACCATTCATGTGTATTATAACATGTGATGACAGTGATGATGGGTTTGCAAAAGAACTGTCATTTCTCATGTCATACATTTATGAAAAATTATGGGCTTATGTCAATAAAAGCGACAATGATTGATTTGACACCCAGGCCAAAAGCATTAAAATGTGAAAATTATTATTTGAGTCAACACAACACACGCAGAGATAGAGAAGAACGCAAAAAATATAGGTTTAAATATAAAATATAAAAATAAACAATAATGTGTGTGTAGGCAACAAAGAACAAAGTTATTAAGAAAGGGTGAATGTTTACTTGCTTTAACCGCAAAAGGGGTCCTTGACAGGATAACCAGCAAAAAAAAATAAATAAATAAAAAATAAATAAAATAAAACGAATATTCTTTTGTGGTTAAAACAAATATTTTTCGTTTGATGCTGACGTTACGCACTGCTAATGAAGATAAATACTATTATTTCGTAACAGTATACTTGTATGTATGTGTATTTAGTTTATCCTCTGGCAAAAGAACCTTTTTAGGCATTTGTCAACATTTGTCAGAAATGTCAATATTTAACATTTTGCAATTGCTGGCAAATACAGCCTGAAGGAGGCCTAAAACAAACAAAGCAAACTTTTATTGGAAAGTGTATGAAGCGAAAAGGAATGGATTTTACATGTAAAAAGGAAAAAAAACCACCTTGAAAGAGGCTTGAAGACACTTTTCACACTTCAACAAACATACGCAAGTGTAATTACACCCTTGTAGCTGTTGGCCTATTCTTGCGAAATGAGCGAGCAGTTCTGTTTCCATTATCCACAACTGCCAAAAATATAGCCTGTAGGCATATGTTGTTTGGTGTTTATTTTGCGTATGTGTGGTTCGGGTGTAATCATAATTACATTACACAATCTAAAACTATCAACACTCTCGTCCATGGTTCAAAAACAAATAACTCACTTCCCGGGAGAAAAAAGAAAGATTTCTATTTAGATAAAAGTATTAAAGCAACCCTGATTTTGCCGAACACCATACGCATATTCTCTTGGGTGTTTGCGATGAAAGTACGCAAACACCAAGGGCAAAGCGTAATGAAAAAAACAAAATAAAATATTATATCACATTTCAAGGTTTCAAAATTGAATTGGATTTCATAGCCGTTTTTCTTCTTTCGTTAAACAGTTTCGTTTCGTTTTGTTTTTGTCACGGCCTCTCTCCATAAATTATGATTATTGCCTTTATAGACAACCGGTTCCCTTATGTTAGACCATTTGCAAACTAGACGTGTGATCAAAGAGGGAAAAATATACTTTATTGCTTTACGACATTGACATTAAAAATTATTTGCGCTTAACGAGCAGGATAATCATAAATCTAGCTAATTGCTATTTTACGCATCCTGCCCTTGTATTATCGAACCGTTCGTTCTTTTTTTTGCCAAATTTAACAATGCATGCCTGACATATTCATAAGTTAATATTACCGTATTGATTTTTGTTTTATACAAGGGATATGGGTTTCATAAAAATATGGTATAAGGGATATGGATTTGTTAAGAAGTAAAGAACAGTTTATGAATTTATACCCAAAGCTAGATTTTTTTTAGTCAATGTTTGAAGCGAAAATTAAAGAGTAAGCGAAAAGTGGATGAATTTCGGTAGTAAAGAGAAATTGATATATTTTTCTAAAAAATATTTATTATCTTTTTATTTTTTAAGTTCAGGCACTCCATCAGCATTAAAGTTAGAATCGATTTAAGCATGTCTCCTCGCCACAAAAATGAAGATATCAGCTTGAAATTTGGTAAAAACATTGGAAGTTCTTGTACGCAGGCTGATATTAAAAATTGGCTAAATCGGTCCCAAATAACACGTACAGTATACAATAAGCTGAAAACACATTTGTTTTCTGGATGGTTTGCTCATTACTTATAAACTACACAATAAAAATTTCCAGGGTATTCAATTAAAATAATATAAACTTCTACTTTAAATAACGCATCGCTCAATAATTCCAAAAACTGATAGATATATGCCGGCTTTAGAGAAAAAAAGTCCTTCTTTTAAAAGTTATTATGGTTTTGTCCCGAAGTTTATGATTATTTTGCTTGACTGCTTTTTACTAGGAAGATACAATATCGAAACTTTTGTCTTGCCTTAAAATGTATTCTGGAGTTGAAATTCAAATTTTTGTCCTAAGAAAAGCATGGATTAAATAATGAAGTCCTTGTTTTAAACGTCTTGACAAGGCTTTCTATAAAATAGTTACAGAAACGTTCGAAAAATATTGAACTGATTGTGTCATAGCCTTGAGATAAACCATTTTAATAAATAAAATGGAATTTTTTATTTGCATTATGTTCTACTTTTGATCTATAATTTGTTCAATTAAATAATTAATTTGAATAAAAAAATGTCATTTGTAATGAACCATGTCATCTTCTTTTTTCAATATAAGTAGAGTCTCTGTTAGAATATCATTTGGGAAGACTCGCTTAGTTCTACTCTAAGCTTTGTTTTTAGTGTCCTCTAAACTTTCCCATTATTTAAATGCATTCTAATTTACGTAATTTACAAGAAGAATTAGAATCTTTTTCTTACATTCGGAAAACACTTTTTGAAAACTTCCAAACCAATGTAATAAATAAACCAAAACTTTCGATTCAAAATTTACTTTAAATTATTATTAACAAAACTAGTCTAGTTTAAATTGTTATTTTAAAGAGCTTTATCCGAAACGCGTCGCGACAATTTCTCGTTATATATTATATGTTTGAGTAAGGAAATGGTTTCGAAATGTTTTACACTTATCAATAAGGGATCGAATATGTTAAAGTTAGCTTTACAATTGTGACGTTGTTGAAAGTGACATAGACTTAGAAATAGGGATAAAAAAATTAAACTTAGCTCACCTGCTCACCTAATATTTTACAAATATTTAGCAAGTCCATATGACAGTATAGGGGAAAAAGTGCCAGTTGACGGGCTTATGTAAAACGCATATGTGGTATGCATAACAAGTTGCTGAACTGTTAAAGTAAAAAAAAAGCACAATCTATGTTCAAAACTTTCGTACAAATGCTATAAGCAAATGATGCAAATTATAGCATACGGTTTTGCAGGTTTTAAAAGTCTTTTTATGTAGAAAGAGTAGAAGCTAAACTTCGACCAGCTTATAAGCATGCCAGGGGTTCATCGATAATTCGAAACTCTAAAGGAAGATAAACTTAAAGGGTTTTTTTGCGACTCTTTTCATTAAATTTTATAAACGTAGTGACGATCGAAAACAAAGCATAATAACCATTTTTAGATTTAGAGATTGTATCCTTCTAATTTTAGTTTCGGTCGATCAGAAAATCTTGTTTGCGACCTGTCAATGTTGGTAGATTTTTTCGAATAAGTCTAATGAAATGTTAATAGTAGACGTCAAATTACTAATGAATGTTAGAAGCTTTTCGTTTGATTGCTAAAACTTTGGCACAAATGACTTTCATCGTGGGCAAAGAGTCTCAGAAAATATTGATGAAAGAATTAATTGCCTTTAATTGTACGTTTGTCACTGTTCCAACTCAGGCGTACATCTTGACAGCGTAACAGCTTCCTTTATAGCATACATGATGGCTCACAAATAAGCAAAAGCGGGAATTGAAAATAAAAAAGAATATCAACAAATGCAACAAACAAACACATATCAGGGGAACAAAGCACAACGCAGCAAACCATAAAGTGCTTGTTTGTTGAAATAAAAGAAATAAACAAACGAGCCAACCAACATTCAGCAGCATACGCCTGTTTGTTACGTATGTCAAGTGATTGACCAGGCTTTTCGTTTTACGTATGAATATCAGCACATATGTGCTTGTGTCGCTTGTTCTTTTATTGCCTCTGGTGGGTATTACGTGTGGAGCAAGAATATCTTAGCATTTCATGCTGATAGACGGATAAGATCAAAGAAAAATTGCTCGACTTGATGCTGCCATCATTTGGCACATAAAATCACATTGCGTTGCGAGCTTATTTCAGTTTTCTGCATTTTTTATTGTTCCTGCTGATGTTGTTGTTGTTATAGCTGTTGTTGCTATTGTTATCAAACTGCTTTCATTTTGGTGGTGTATGCATGTTACATTTTTCGTAAGACAACATTAAAAGTTGCCGGCTGTCAAGATTCGTAAACTATTGTATCGTTTTGTTATACTGTCATTTTGTATGTGCAACTCGAGCATAAACAGACATAGGCGTATGAAGTATGAAAAAATTGTTTATCATGGCATACGTGTCAAAGCATAAAAATTTGATTTTGTTTCCATTAAAATTTTAAGTTTCGTAAAAAACAAGATAACTCAATCAGATTTCTTAAGAGATTAAGGGCTGACCTAGTTTCCTCATTCTTTCTATTTTTTTATAGAAAACTTCAATGATTTTGCTTAATTTATTGTTACACTATTTCTATGAATAAAACATTTTTTATTTACATAACATTGCAGATCAATCAATCAGATACGTGAGTTTAATTATGTGTGAAGGTTACTGATTTCATTGAATCTAAAATTCAGTTAGTATTAGAGAAAACGAGCGATAGAAATTGTTTTTATTTGAAAGATAAAAGGGTCTGTGGTGGAGATTGGCTTTAGAAAACACGTTGATCTTGATCTACACCTAAGATATCTGATCGTTTACACTTAAACTAATTAATATGCTTGCCTGTGTGCTGCTCTTAGAAGAAAGTAATAAAAGTCTTCCACACAAACTGTTTAGTTCTTTTAAATATAAATTATTTTCCCTGATGATAACGCAAATAAAATTTTTTTTTGCTTATTCTCACTAGCTATTAATTTGCTCTAGGATGGTTCCTTGGAAATCGAATTCGTGTTTACTTTGAATGCTTAATATTTGTTTATAATACTCTTTTGTTTTTTAATACTTTTTCCAATTAACTTTTGAGTTACAAATTTCCCAAGTGCCTGAAGCGTTGGAGTTAAATACTCAAATTCGAAAAGAATGCTACTGAAAAGAATAAGTGCTTAGCGTTAGTAGCAAAAAAATAAATAAATTACATTTTATTAGAAAGCATATTTCATCACATATATTTGACAGCACTATGAAGCGTCTTATTTGCGTACAACATAATGCATATGGCACCTTTGTGTCCAAATACAAACATTGAAAGTTACTACAAACGAGAAAGTACATTTGACACAAAAAGCATGTAATAGTAGGATCATGTTGATGAATCTATTGAACAAACTTAATTGACATTTGAAGTGGATCTAGCAACAACATACAGCTGCAATTTGAGGCTAGTTATGAGTTAGTCAATAAAACTGTTTATTTCCCTCATAATTATCTCCCCTTATGAAATCTGGATTCCTCATCAAGCAATATTGAAAAATACTGGAAGACATTTGCACTCTTAAGACACAAACTTATTTGGTCAGTCAGAATACTGTTGACAATTTCTGAAGAAATTAGAAGATAGGTTTTAGTTAGACTTTAAGTAAGAGTAAGAAAGAGAGAAGAAGTCAACATTCTTATATTTATTTTATTTGTTTTTAAGAACTAACTCATTTTTTACGTTACAAAGTACTGTAAAAGAGATTTCAACAACGTTGATCTTAAGGCTTAAATATGATTTATTTAAAAAACGTACATATAAAATATATATCAATGTATTTCGAAAATTGAATCAGTTCTCTTCGGTTGGTAGATGAATTGAAATTAACGGACATGAATGTTTTAGAAGAAAACATTAGCAAACAAGGGAGTTAGGATGAGAGTAGTTAAGGTGTCTTTAGTAAATATGGCTGAGTTGCGCCTTTGACTCGTTCACTGGTTTATTTCATTTATGACAATGTTTTACAAAGTAAGGGAGACTTTTATTCAAAAAACGTGCAAGCCTCGAAATTCCAATTTTGCAATGCTTGTACAATAGCGCTTAATAGCCGACGGAAATTTTATACCATTCAGTTTATTAATTTATAAATTAGAGGGCTCTTCAAAATGAATAAGTTTATTTAATTAAAAAAAAATTGTGCTCTACTCCTTTTGCGCATGCAGGTGAACAAACTGTTATGATAATGAAGCAAAGGTTTAAATATCTTACAAATCCCTTAAAGGCGATAGAAAAGCAGTAAAGCACGATCACTAACGACATTATCATCACAATAATGGACCTGGATCTGGCAGTCGCCGATTGTTATATTAGCGCCCTTACGGATACGGTTGGAACAACCCAGTCACTTTCAAGAAGTTATTAGCAATGGTCATTCGTTTTCTCGTTGTGTGTTAATTTTCCTTAGAAGCAATGTCGTGTTCAAATAATCAGAGAGGTGCATTATATAAGCGATATTTCATAATTCATTACTAGAGAAGAGTCATGCATTTATATTTAAGATCCAAAACGAAAAAAATACTATTGAAGCCAAGGTTTGGCTTGATAAACATAATTCGGACTTTGCACCAGAAAAGTCAACCGTAGAGAAGTGGTTTGCTAAATTTAAACGAGGCGAAATGAGCATCGAAAACGATGCAAGCAGTGGACGCCCTAAAAGAGGCTGTTACCGATGAAAACATCAAAAAAATCCACAAAATAATTTCGGATAACCGTAAAGTGAAGTTGATTGAGATAGCTGAGACCCTAAAGATATCAAAGGACCGTGTTGGATATATCGTGAATGAATATTTGGATATGCGAAAGCTATGTTCAAAGTAGGTGAAGCGCGAGCTCACAATCGTCCAAAAACAACAACGAATTAATGACTCTAAGCAGAGTTTGGAGCTGTTCAATCGTAATAAACCCGAATGTTTACGTCGATATGTGACAATAGATGAAACATGGCTCCATCATTTCACACCGGAGTCTAATCGACAGTCAGTTTTGAGGCTAAAGACCAATCGTACTATAAAAATGGTATGGAAAAATGATATGACCGCTATAATCGTTGCATCGCCGCCGAAGGCAACTATATTGAATAATAAAATCAAATTCTGTCAAAAAAAAGAATTTTTCTATGTTAGCCTACGAACTTTTTAGCCCGCCCGGTATTTGCTCTCGGAGTGACTACTTTCATTAAGTTTGGTCTTCTATTCATCAGAAGTGAAACCGAAATACAAGAAAGCAATTGAGTTAGCGACATTATTTCAACAATATTATCATATTTCGTTATTTATAGGAATAAATATCATTTCATATCATGTCATATGTGTTCGTTTCCTCTAACTTCAAATACGTTCATTATAGTTTCAAAATACAAGTCATTATAAAATTCAGTTCGTTTTACTGCATACTAAATTAAAAACAAAAGCAAAAATATTTGTCATCAACTAAGATTGTGTGTTTTTCTTGAATATAAAGTGAAAGTTACGCTAGAACGCGATTGCAGCAATTTTGACAGTGACAACAGCATATTACAACAAAAGCATTAGAGGCAATCCCAGAACGAATTCAAGCATTTTTTCAAAAATTTCTCAATTTCTTAATGTTATTTCATTTTTTCACGTATTGGATGCAAAAAAAAAAAAAAATTTTTAAAAATTAAAAAACTTATAAATAAACTCAATCATTTAAAAGATTTCTTCTCATAATTTCTATTTTAAATTATGCAATGCCATCGCAAAATTCTACTTTTTACTTTGTGCTTGAACATCACTTTCTGCCCATATCCGTCTACAATTACATATCAATTCTCAATCTGATCTACTGACATCATCACTGGCAATGTTTTCTCAGAAAAAATCTGTGCAGTTGAAACGATATCGTTTTGTATGCAATTGTGAAAAAAATATGAAAAAGGCAGATAGACAGATAGACATACAAACGCAAAGAAATACTTGTGTCCATGTTAAATACACATGCATGTCAAAAGTGATGACTTGACGTTACATTTTATGTCAGACAAATGTCTGTCAATGTTTTCTTTTTTTTCGCTTCACTTTTTACATGTTTGCAAGTAACAAGTGACTGCTGTGTAAATAATGAACTGCTGCTATTGTTGTTATTATTGCTTCGCTATATGTTATGTTGTGTGGTACGGTAAGCGTGTTATAATTCTCATGATACGTGTTCGTAATTATTAAGTTCACACATTACAAAGTGAACACAGAGAGATATATCTAAATTTCAAATGAAATAAAAAATGAAATAAAAAAAGAAACAAAGCAAGATTTCTACTTAAAAAAAATTAATTGTTTATATACACGAGGTGTAAGAATAAGTCCTTAACGGTTTTCTTAGGAAATACTTTTCTTCGTCTGTAACCAATTGTCAAAAATGATATTTATAGCATATAGCTGCATCGTTGTCAAACTTCAAAATTGTAAAAGCAAATCTAATATCAGTAGCGCCGTACGAATTGTGTTTTTCTACTGAAAATTACCCATTTCATGCCTAATGATAACTATTTCCTGAATGCTTTGCTTTCTTAGATGATTTTAAGTGAAAATAGTACCGAACCGTTAACCTTTTCTTGTGGAAATTTACGGTTAAGACGCTGTAAACTTTGAAAAATACTAATTACATGATTTAAAAGTGTCAATTTTGATATAAAAAGCAAAGAATTCCATACGACGAAAATTGTATATGCTGAATAGCAGGCGTCGCTGTGGAGGGTCACCAACAATAACCGTAGACACTGTACCATGTATTAAGCATGAAGCATGATTGCAGCTAAAAAGACGATTCAGAAAAAGTAGCAGCACAGAAGCAGCAGAAACAGAATGCTTTACCGCCCAAACATTCCTATTCCTATATTTTTCACCCGTTGAGGTGTTGCCTAACGGAGCAGCCCTTATATTTTTGTATATCGACAACGACATCTATAACGTTCATTTATTCTTAGGTTCATTTTGTGGGCGATTGCAAACTACTATTTCTATTTTTTTTTCGACGCGGAATTTATCTTTCGTAAGAAAGACGCTGAAATGTGTAGCTAGCGATGGAACATTCTTTGAATATATTATTTTTCATGGTTCCCTTGAAATAAGGGACTTTTCCGAAAACCAAATAGGACTCATTCTTACATATCAAAGAAAGAATTCGTGGGGTATTCAGTATGGATCACTTTAAAATCGTATAAACTTGACAATAGCAACTCTATACATTACAGCGCAAGTGAAGGGCTAAAGTGAAACTCATAAGTAATTTAAAAAAAGCCATTGTGTGTGTCTATTAATTCAGATGAAGGCATTTGAGTTTCAAAAAGGAATCCAAACTATGAAAGAATTCGTCATATTTTACATCACTTCGACTAAAAGAAGAGAGAACAGGGTTCTCCGCAGGGTTCTGAAAACATTCATGCTGGAAGAAATTTAGTGTTCCGAATTTCAGTCTGCGAACCGCCGCTAAAACCGAACGAAAGTTTGAAAAAATTGATAATAAGCAATGACGACTAAGTCACACATGGCAATAATCTGCGAGAAATGATCTAAGATGCATGAAACTACACTAACGGCAGGGGACGAAGCACGGCATGTCATTCAAGATAACGTATTGCGTTTGAAATTAAGTTTCATTAAACTGGTTTCAGTTTCTGCTGTCAAGAATTAATCTGATTTTGACACGTATAAGATTCATCACCCGAGTGGTTGATCACATTAAGAACCTTATTATAGTCGGACAACTCCGTAATATAATATCAACATTTATTTACTTTCATGGTAAAATATAAAAAATTGTAAGTTATTTCCATGTATATAAACATAGGGATACATTTTCATCATAATATATTAAAAATTGGAACTTACTTCCGTAGTGATGGCATAATGTTTTAATAGAAAAGTTTTGAAGCAAATGATGCATATTTGATTTAAATAAATTCATTTAATGTGTAAAAAAACATGTGTTTGAATATTATTGGAAAAACGCCACGAACATATTCTTTGGCCCACAATTAGCTTCAAACATCCTTGTCTATTTGTTTGATGGAATTTTATATAAAATACTCTTCTTAGCTGAGGGTAGACGTGCGTTATGTCTGGGCGCCTAATGAGATTCTTTATTACATTTTGTTTTTAAGTTGGATAACAAGAAAACATCAAAGATTGCTTTTCTCTTGGGGGTAAAAGTTTTTGATTGCAAGTTTTTTCCGGGATATTTTTCTCTTTGATGGTTGATTGAATTATATACGTATTTGTTGTTGTGCAGCAGAGGAAGTAACTCATTTATATATATATATATTTATATGTGTGTGTGTTTAATTTATTCATAATATTTCTTATGTGTTTAGTATTTTAACTTAATTTTTATGATCTAAGATAAACGATACTTTTCTTAAAACCGAGCGTGATTTGTTGGGATTTCTGGTTTCAATCTCTGATTCTTTCAAAATCTAATAGCTTCACGGTGCGTAAAAGTAAACAATATTTTATAGCCAAACGTACGCTTTTATGAACTCTACCCTTAAACTATTGAGATCTTCCTTATATTCTTAGCGAAAGCGATAGCTGATCCGCATATGGGATGGATGACAAGCTGTCCTCGTCTGTTTTGGAAACTGCTTGAATGGTAATGCAGTGATGCGGAAATTTACAAAGTATCTAATTTAAATCCTCAGCAAAAAAGTGTTTCTGTCTTTTCATAGCTTTCTGAAGACATAGTTGTTTTGTAATGCGATCTAAAAGAGGCTTCACTTATTGTATAGAGAAAGCGTATCTTTGTTAAGCCTACCTTTGTATCCAAAGCTTAAACTTCACCACTTTAAGTGAAATCCATTTAGGAAATCTCTCTCGCTGCTCGATGTTTAATTACGTTCTTTCGCTACACAAAGGCAATAATTTTTTTTGTTGAAAATAAAAGAAGTTTTACCCCGTTGAGCATCTTGTTGTAACAAGCAGCCCAAAGATTTATTTCTCTTCGATTTGACCTGCCAGATATTAAGGGTCTTTCCTGAAGGTTCACCTTCTGATATAACATTTGCTGCTTTATGTGAAGTTTTCAATTGAACTAATTTATATTCTTTTATTCAAATCGTATTCATATTTCGTAAAAAGTCTAATGTTTTAGATGATCCCTATCATGATCAAATCTTTTGGTAGATGTAAATAAATCGTCTCAGAAATTAATAATAACACTACCCATTTCATTTATGAGTGTAATACTATTTATAAACTCCTAAAACACCATCCCTTTACACATAAACATTACATAACATTAATATGAATGCATTTATGATTATTTTCATTATAATTAATATGCCACATCAATACACATCATTTAAACAACGATGGAGAAGAGGAAAAATTACATATGTTCACTAATGAAAAACACAACATTTGGTTAAGCGGTAAAATATCAAAAGAAATCCTATGATCAAAGCTGTCATTACAGATCACCGGGCGGTCTTTGAAGTGCGGCCGCCACGAAGAAAAAAGCTTTTTCTCTAAATCAACCATTTAAACAAGATTTAATTTTCACTTTGTCTGTCATTCAACGCCTTTACATGAACTCGCGTCAAAAGGATGTCGAAAATGTGCCATAAATACATGCTAACGTTTTGTTTATAATTTAGAAAAAAAAAATTCTACATAGTTTAAGGTATTTGGAAAATGAAAATAAAAAGAAAAGAGTTCAAGCGAATAGAGAAATCTTTTGTGTTGAAAAACATAAATTTAATGTTGTGTTTATGTGCGTTGAAATTGATTTAGAAAATTAAAATTTTATTGATGTGGACCTATGAAGGATAGATGGACATGTGAATGTATTTTTGTTAGATCGTAAAATAAATAAATTTACATTTAGCAGATATATTCCATGTTTTTATTGATATATTTGTTGATTGACTAAAGAAATTGATTTCTCAGAAATCTTCATTTAAAGAACTTTATTTACATAACGTATTCTGCTCAACTGTAAATTTCGCAATTAATTGTCGTTTAACTTTTGATTTCCCTGCGAATTATTTAGGACCATTGCCATTAATTCGTGTATCTATTTAAATTTTGTTCCATTTACTTCAACTATTTTTATTTTATTCTATATTTTGTGAATGAAAGACAATAATTTTTTATGCATTTAGCTTTTTTAGTTTTGTTTTAGGCATAAAGGGCTTTTCTTTTGTGTTTCAACAACAATTTTCTGGATAAATTTTTTCTTATAAATGGGAAGAATGAAAACCAAAATAACAATAGATTTCATCTTAACAACGAAAACTAATCACGTTTATTTACAAAATTGTGCGCAGATGTTGGAAAACGTCTAATCATCTTGTCAAATGCTATCAGGAATTTAAGCAGAGCAAAGAAAAAAAGAAAGAAAATGATGGAACAAGTGGTTATGTGGTTTGATAACCGCAACCATAACACTTGACACTTGATGAGACATAACATAACAAGGAACAAGACAACATAACAACACAATATAATTTCTGTAACCGTGCGTTGAAAGCAAACGCACAGACAGAAATATGATATCATTGATGACTCCATTGACAGCTACAAGAAACCTAAACCAACTTGAACCAACATATGCTCGTTTTTAAACCCCTCGGCGTTGTTCTTCTTCCTCTTCCATTATCAATAAGACTGAAGGAGTAACATGGTAGCCTTGAGTTATTAAATGTATTAAAAAAGAAAAAGAAAAAAAAGAAAAGCTATTCAATATAATTTACGTCAATAAAATTGACAATAACAACTAACATAGCCCGATGGCTTTACGTTAACCGAAAAACCGCATAAGAGATATCAAGTGAAACAACATAACAACGTAACACACTACAATTCATACCATAATAACAAAAAACATCGTTTCAAGATATTGTAAAGCATATAAAAACAACTCATTGCATACTTTGCATGAATCGGTTGGAGTTTGGGGTAAATTTCAATAACTAGATGTCAAAAAGTCATCATAAACAGATGACATGAAGCATATTGCGGCAATTGCATGCGTTGATGTTGTTGTTATTGAGTTGTGTAGTATAAAATGTGAAAGTAATTTTTGCACAGAGAGCGAAAGAAAGAAAAATTCAATATTTTATTACTGTCTTTCAACCATTTCCTCACACATGCTTACACACATGGAGAACGCTTTCTTTCTCCTGCTCTTTTTCTCATTATTTATGTCCCATGAATGTGTGAATGCTTTCGGAAAATATTATAAGAAATTTTATGTGTACACATGTATGTACGTTGTCATGTCATACATACACCACAACAACCAACTTTGCTGCTATTGTTGGTGTAATTGCTATTTGTTGGTATGTTGTTGGTTTCATGTTTGTGGCATATAATTGAAAGCTTGCTAAATTAATTTTCTTTTACTCCCCTTTAGATTTCTTTCCTTTTTTTTTCTCTTTTTTACTCATGCTTTTACGAGCTGGCTATCATCGCCGTCACCATCCTTCTCTTCTTCGTTTATAGATTTCATACCAATTTATAATAATAACAACACCAACACCAAGAACACATACAACACTTTAAATGACATATACGTTTAATAGCATAAAGTGACTGCATGTGATATCGTATTCATAGAAACATACTTTCTTTTAGATACATATATAGACTGCAAAACTGACAGCAACTCTAATAACATTTTTCACACATGACTGCAAATGCTAACATAAAAATGAAAAGAAAAAAAAATAAAAAATCCAAAGGATCTCTACATCGCTCTACATCGGATATGAATATGTTTATGCACTTGTACGTAAATTTATATGGTTTTTATTGATACCAATTTGTATGACATTTTTGACAAGTCACCTACTCTTTTTTTTCGCTTGATTTATATACATATTCGTATTTGTTGGGTTCTCTTTGAAAATTCTATTTCACAACTCGTTGCAGTCAGCGCTTCATTAAAAGCCTTAACCTCTTGTAATTCGATTATTGATAAAAAAAGAATGTAGTAGTAAACGGTACCTTTCTATCGAAAATTCTCCGGTTCTTTGTCGCATGAGAGATGTAAGTGATGGTATATGAAATGCAAGTAAGAGTAATTGCTTTTACTATTTTAAAACATCGCCAGAAAAGTAAGAGGGTAAATTTTGGCTTAGTAATGACTTGACTTACACAGTTTGCTATCCATGCTTGGTGACTTGGCGACTAGCATATACATAAACAGATTCCGAAGGGATTCTGCAATATAAATTAGAATATAATACCGTTACAATATTATAGTCTTGGTAATGGGACTCGCAAATGATAGGAATATTGTTACATTATCTTACGATATATTTGAATAAATTAGTGATTTCATTGGATATACAAAAATAAAACCTCGACTAATAATTTTCTGGACAAGGGAAAAAAAAGAAATGAAGAATCTAAAACCTAGAAACTTCGACTTTCTTCACCAATTGCTATAGAGTGAATCTAAAACTTCACTAAAAACTTTTTCCTAAAGCATTCTTTAGTGTAACACTTTTAAACACTTTTAATTTATGCAAATTTTTTAATTGTAGCCATCGACATGTGATACTAAGAGTAAACGTTTTATCCCCATTTGCAGAAAAACTCTCTCCCGTCCATATTTTCGTGCAAGAAGCGAATATAACCCATCAAAGTAATCCATATCTTTCAAGACTTGGGTATTTGCTAAAAATTGCAACTTATGTAATGGTAAAGAATGGTAGCTAAGTTGAATAACTGTAGAAAACATACACGCGTATAATAAAAACAAATTCTTACATTATCATCATAAAAACTAAAGGCTAAGCCATTGCTAGTAAACATCATGCTGCATGTGTGAGTAATTACTGAAAGAGCGCTATTTATAAATCTCATTATAAAGCAGTTCGACGAATTAGCCACTGCTAATTTTTCATATCGTACTTGAAATTTTTCACTTAGACCATAACCCTTAGACGATTATCGAACATCAGAATGGTGCTTATTTATCTGAAAAATTTTGTGATATACTTTGTGAATTGTAATGTTTCCCCATCTATACACGCACACACACACACACACACTTTGTGGTACACAGAAATAATAAATCTTCCGTCTTTCGTGTCATTTGCTCTAAGTAAACTAAATATGTACCTGTTCTGTTATCGAACTTAGCTATGAATAATTTTAAATTTGGATGTAGAGCCAAAACGAACTAGAAACCATCACAGTGTAAAACATGCGATGCTGCA
Source organism: Glossina brevipalpis (assembly GCA_000671755.1). NCBI lineage: Eukaryota > Metazoa > Arthropoda > Insecta > Diptera > Glossinidae > Glossina > Glossina brevipalpis. The sequence goes on along the minus strand of KK351011.1, from coordinate 5,553,505 downwards.
AAAGCGGCATGCTTTAGCGTAAAACCTTAGAGAAAAAAGAGTGAGAATATTTCAAATATTTGGCCTTGGAAAGATAGTTTTACAGTCCTAATGTCGTAGACTATAAATATAAAAATTAATAAAAAAATTTTTATAATAGAAAAATATGTCTACAGTACATTTCAAACGTGTTTTTCTGGAGACTCCATTTGCCAAAGCGGCACAAAACAGAACTAAAATTATTTTCATTTTTTAAATTCAAGTTTATAATTATACCCTACATCTTTGTAAAAGATATGTTAAGTTTGTACATATGTATGTAACACCAAGAAGTTCTTAAGGTAGACTCATTCTCTAATATGTCTGTCTATTCACCTTGTTGACTATTTATCTTGATTTTCGGTTTTCATTTTCAACGTTCCCGACAGTGGAAGTTTTTACAATAAGTGATGGAGGGACAAACGGGCCAATTAAGTCAATTAAGAGATTTACAATTCTCCATTGTTCAGTAGCGAGCACAAAGAGAAGAAAGGATAACATTTTAATATAATAAAACTCATTTTGTTGAAATTGTCAAAAAAAACTTTTATATTGAACGAAATACATTAGAAATAACCAATGGGTTTTTATATTTTTTATGTTTATTCACAATTTATTGTTATTTTCATATTTATTTATCTCCATTATTTGTCACATGGCCGTTGGTGATACCACAACGACAAGGATAAGTTAAATAAAACAATTTGAAAAACAAAGCATTACTATCACAATAGTCACGACATTCCTCAACGCATTAGAGCGGAAAAGGTGGGTATAAAAATTTCTGAAAACGTATTCAGTTTTACATTTATATATGATAGTTAAAAAAGTCACACGTGCGCACAGTTGAAATTTAATATTCAACTCTAAACAAATTTTATGTTTTGATTTAAAAAGTACTTCAATTCATGGTAGAAGTTAGTTCATTTCTCAGAATATTTATGTCAGCCATAAATGTTTTTTAGTTATTCTTTTATGATACACACATGCCTGCTGAATAAATCTTTCTTGTTCCATAGTTAGAAACTGCCTGCATTTTACTTACTGTTAGTTTATGGTTTTTAATAAACCTCTTTTTTCTTCCTGTGCCATTTTGCAATTATTACATATTATTGTCAGCACAAATTACTTTTATGGTTTTTCTTCTTTGTTAATAGTAAGCACAAAACGTGAGCATGTGTAGTTGAAGTTATGAGCTTTTGTATTATCATCATATTTTTTTCTATTATGCTTAACGTTAAGTGGTAACATATGGTAGTGTTATATGAAACTCTTTAAAGGCCGTATATTAAAGAGTTAAATACTTAAGTTGTAAAGATTTGATGCATTCGCCAAGGAAAAGTAAATGCTTTATTGGTGTGAAGTTAACTCATAAAATTTTTTGAGGTTTGTGTACTTACAACCCAAGTACCCAGGTGCTACCCCAAGTACCATCGTACCCTCGTATCTTCGTACCTTCCATTTCCGTTTCACTATACATTTATAGAAACATGCAATTCCTTAAATTTTACCAACGTATTAACCGGAGAATCTGTTCCTGTTCCTCTCATTCCTTTTTGTCCATTATCGTTTAAATTAGGTCATATAAAATGTCTCCGCTATTATTTCCACTAGATCGTGTTGATGCCTATATATCTGCCAAAAGTCATCATCTCAAACAAACCTGTGCGTGAAAGATGACATTTCAATGTTTTGTGAAGATAGTCTTCTGATTCTTTGCGCGTGTAAAATTTATATTGATTTAGAACTGATTGAAATATCTGAAGAAATGGGCTATGTGATGCTTTCTAACAATAAAAATAGAAAAAAAATTTGTGTAGTGCACGGTGAAAGTACTGTGAGTGATCGAAAGACCCGAAAACGGTTTACTCGATTTCGTTCCAGAAATTTTGATGCCAAATATGCACTTCGCTCTTGTCGTTCAATCACTGAAAAAGTTAAATAAGTACATGCAGTGTAAAGCAGGAGGTACTGAGGAGGCTTTAGCATTTAAGAATTATCAATTACCTCAGCAAAGACACGTACCAGCTGTGAAGTTGGCCTACATTTTAGCAAAGACAAAAAGACGGGCCGCGAACAGTGGGCTAACGTCGCACCACTAATATTTCCAAATCATAAGTACTCTTTCATGACCCCATAAGATAAATACTTTACAAAAGTGAAGTTCTGAAAATTTTTAGTTTTTTTTTTTACTTTTCGTATAATTCATTTGCATTGTTTGCTTATTTTCATAGATTCTGCTTTAGAAATATGATCCGATCATGGTTACAATAATCAAGAAAAACGACGATCGACTAACTAATCGTAAATATTTTGACGATATGTTACGCTCGATTTCGAGGGAAATATTTCGAAGATATAATAATTAGAGTCATGACTAATTAGTGGACAAAAGTACTAAAAAAAAACTAATAAAGTATTAATAAAACTGTATGAAATGACAGAACGTTTTCACATGGTACAATGAGTATTCGGAAGACCATTAAATGTGATGGTAAAGCGATTTGACTTGCTTTTTCCTGGCGTGCACTAGGATCTCTTACGACAAAATGGAAATATATGTGTCAGTAAATTTCTGTGTACCGTAATAACACAAAGCTTTTGTCAAGTGTTATAAATGATTAAATTAATTTATTAGCTCGCACCAGGTCTCAGTTTTAATCCGGTGGAAAATATGCATTAAAATATTCTTAATACAAACATTGAGCGAAAATTTCCGAAAATATTGCTTGACATCTTCTACCGAAGGAGAAGTGTCTAAAGTTTGTCGAAAGGATGAATCATAGAGTCAAGACGTAATGAAAATTCGCCGTATAAACGTAATTTTTAGTGTTTGTGCTATAATTTATTTCAATTTTTTTTTAAATTTTGTCATATTTCAAGCAATCTGTGTACCATTTGAATTATTTTATCCTTTCATTTATTTAAACTTTAAAAACTTTTTTGTGCCCTTATGTTTATTTTAAAACAATTAAGGAAATGATTTTAGGCGATGGTCGAAAACTTTCCACCTACTATCTTTATCTTAAAAAAAAAAAGAAAGAACAGCATGAAATTTCGTTACACAGTGAGATATTGAATGGGTGAGAGCGGTTCTTTCTATTTCTGTATAGCTGCCTCAGCGTTTTGTTTTGGTATAGTGAACAAAAGAAAAAAAGAAAGCATTTGGCTTTTGAAAACGAAGCTATACTACTGGGTTTTCTTGTACTATAAGCGTGTACTTCACTCGTTTTGACCCATTTTCACTGGCAATCTGTTCACAAGAACATTGTCTTTGCCAGATTTGAAGCCGCTATTTTAATTTAGCGACCCACTAAAATATTTATGACCGATCGAAACATAAGCGGAGAGACAAGTATAAATCGATTCGTAATTCGCTACTGATCAGGAATATATTTGCTATGTAGATTTTCTGAAGCTTCCTCCTGGTAGCATCCAAACCTTTTGTCAAAATAAAAATATCTCCACATTTCGATGATAGGTGTTAATAATGTATTTTATATATTTTTGCGTATTTTTTAAAAGTATCTTAATGAGTAATATAAACTTTTGATTTTTTTAATTGGCTTAAAAACTCTTTAAACAATCAAAAATTACATCAAAGTATCATTTGAAGAAAAACAAATATTAAGTGATCCAAAAAGCCGATTTTCGAGAATAATAAAAATATAATATAAAACCCCTATTACATATATTTTATGTGTATTGGATAACTTCGCACATACGTATATAAAATTCAATTCTCTTGACGATTTTCTAGCAAATTTATTCAAAAAAGGAAACCAATTAAACATCAGTTATTGAAAATAGGAAAAAACTTTTTGTTCTTTAAGACTTATACTTTGCTATAAACAAAAAACCAAATCTTTTCATCTTTTAAGAAGTAATTTCCGAAAAATGGCCCGATTTTTAGTGAATACAAAGCGATAGTATTCTTTAATAAATTTTTGTTCTTTTTCTTAGGGCGAAGTGTCTCTGCTAAAAATAAATCCATATACATACATACGTGTGTGTACTTGATTGTAAATCATAATCCTGCAACTAATGCATCCGTTCGTTTACTTTTGTAGCAATGAAGCAAACTAAATGAAATTGTATACACGTCAGCTATTGTAAATATTTAAAAATTACACATGCTTGTGAAAACAACTAACAAACTCACACTCTCAGTCTGCTTAAACTGTCTGTCTGATAGTAATTCAAAAGAAAAGAAAACTAAATTGTTAAAGCAATTAGCATAAATTAAGAAATTAATACATATGCAAGCACAGCTACAGATAGATGTAATATATGTATATACATGCATACATATATGTACTCATATAGATATGAGCAGCGACAATTGCACTCAACACAATTTTAATGACAAACCTTTTCATTGGTTTATGATAGTGTGTATGGAAACCTAGTGAACGTACATTTTCATAAAAACAAGACGACGATTGTGCACACACACCGTGTGGTGCACAAGCAATTACCATAAATAAAACATATTGAACGCAAATCAATTAGTAGCGCAAAAGGGAAGAGAAAAAACCAAATATTTTTTTAAATAAGAGACCATGAAACTGCACACAAAAATGTTTTTTTTAAGAGAAATTTCTCAAATGTATCCGGATATACAACTCATATAAGTGAAACTAACACTGTTATTAATGTATTTATTGGAATGGTATGAAATAAGCGCAGCAATCGTAGTTAACATAGAAACAATCAAAAGAATAATTAGTCGACTTATTATCACATCATGTCCCTAATTAAATAATTAGCCGTAAAAATTTACAAATTATTGTTTCATGCAACTTCAGTTCTTCTCGATAAAAAAAATTTCATAAATTTCTCTATAATGTTCATGAAGCGTTTATTTAAGCGCTTAAAAAAAATTTGTTTTTTAAATGTTAAAAAATTGAAACGCTGGAGCCATAGCCGCAATATGATGTAAATACGAAACTAAGAAAAATTTAATTCATTTACATATCTTTACCTAGAGAAGTACATTAATTTTTGTGTGATTAGCAAATATTGGGATGAAAAAGTTTAATTTTCGACCAAAAAAAAAAGACAACCGTTTGTTAATAAATAATGTTTATACTAACTTATTGAAAATCTTTTTGAAAATCTGGTTTTCTATAAATCGAATGAAAAAATGAAAATTATTTGAACCATGCTGCAAGCCGTTTTGAAAAATTCAGAAAAATTCCCTTAAACTCTAACCATCATCTCATTAAATTTGTTCACAGATTATTTAAGGCCAACGCAACGAGTAGCATTAAGTACGAGTAAAATGCAAAACTACAAAAGAAGAGAATGGAAATTTCCTATAGATTACGTGCAGTCAGTGCCTGTTTAGTAGTTAAATTAACTCCTCAGTAAACTATTTCGGGTTGTGTGCAAAGCAACTCTTCAATTAGGAAATTCAGATTAAGAATTATTCACCTCATATCTTCACCTCTAGACAGCCTTTCGATATTTACAATATTAGCAAAACAGTTCGTTACAGAAGAACGTCTTAAACATCTTTTAATAGTCATTCTCCGATTTTTTCACTTAGAACGTGTGCGAAGTTACCAAACTTCATATTGTAAAGTTATTTCTATCATCGAAGCTTAATATAAACTGGCTTTTATTTTTAATCTTTTTAAACTCCTCGACATGTTGGCATTTAAGAAAAAATTCGAATCTATTACTTTCATAACGCTTTCATAGTGCGACGAATGAATGAAATGCATATAGAAATTATGACATATTTGACAGTTTGCAAATTGATTTTCGTGGAAATGTCATAATATTGACAATTTAATTAAGAACGAATTCTAACAAGTGTATAGAGTAAAATAAAACGATCAACAACAAAAAAAATCGAATGGTTGAACCTGAAAAAAATTGCAAAAAGCTTTTTTGATTAATTTTTAATTAAACTAGATTTACTTATACAAGTTAACACTAGCGGAATTCTAATCTTACGAATTAATTAATTTAGTAACAAACTCACTAATGTAATTGACCAACACATTTTTCAAAAGGAAATGTGTTGTTTTACTTATATTTAATGATAGAGAATTCACTTCCTAAACTTGCCTTCCGTTATGATTTTTGTATATCCCTCCCGAGGGATGGAGGTATATATTCATTCAAACTTTAAAGGCCTCACAAGGTATACATATACTTGATTGACATCAAATTTATAAACGATTTAAGCATGTCCGTATGACTGGTCGTAAAAATGAAGAACAGAAACATTAAATTCTGCGATGTTTTTGCAGAAGATTTACTTCACAAATTATATTTTACAACTTCCATATACTTTGGCGGGATATAAAACAAAATTTTGAATGAATTACCCTACGATTAAACTACCAATTGTCTCCTTTCGCTTTTATAATTTCACAGTTTACTTATAAGATGAAAAGTTGAAGCATAAAGCAACTTATGTTATCAGTTGATGACGTTTCATAAATCATTAAAGATCCGAATAAGTAAAAAATTCTTTGCTTTCATCCACACAAGTGTGACCATAAACATATGTTGTGTATATATTCTTATCGGCAAGAACACATATGCATGTGTGTTCGCCTAAGATAATAAATATCCTGTTAAATGTTTGACATGACGCATACGTATTTGTTTCTATTTCCGTTATTGTAGTTGTATTAATGTTTTTGTTTCATTTCTCAATTAGCTTCTTTATACAGAACTACAGTGCTGTTTAGAGGGTTGATTATTGTTTCATCTTTTGTGTTATCTACGGTTCAAGCCTATTATGTGAGACAGGACATCATTTAGCATTTTACCAAAATTTTTATGTCTTCTCATAAATAACGTTATTATCGTAATAAATGCGGTATAAAATCTAAACTATTATTGTATGCGCACGTTCGCATTAATGCCAGACTTCAGATATTTATTACTGAAAGGACCGAACATATGGTCTTACACAGTATGAATGTTTCTTTTCAATAATACCCACTAATGGTAGATAAATCTCCAAATCCCAGTGACAAAGTCATTTATTATTATCGCACTACTTTCAGAGCAGTTAATAAATTTGTCATTTCATTTTTCGTAAAATTTAAATTTAAAAAACAATTTTTATTTTATCTGTAAATACGTTCTCAGTTGTCCATCAACGCATTTTCTTTGCCATCGTGAAATTTTGCATCTGTCTACCTTGTTTAGATGCATTGCTTTGGTTAGAATACCCGAAACCGAAACGACGTATATAGCAGTTTAACTTGCCGTCGCGTATTAGTTTCTTCTTCCTCTTTTACTCCCTGCTAATCGTTAAATATTAAATAATAAATTTAAAAGCGGAAGCTTTCACTAACTTCTTCGAAATGTTTAACAAAAAATATCTTTAAGACTTATTATTAAAAATCTTCTTTGTAACATAATTTCAACTTTTATAAATAAGATTATTTTTCCGTTCAACGAACGAATCAAAACTTCGCTATGTCTGTCATTTACCGATTTCTATGCTAAACGAGTAAAGAAAACTTCCAGTGTTTTTCTTTAATAGGAATTAAAGCGTTCGATCATAATTTAACAGATTAACGAGTTGAAAATTGATTTCATTGACACTTAATGTCAAACTTGAAAATTGTATACCAAACAGAATATTTAAAAAAGAAAAAAATGCTTATCCGACAGACATTAAGTTGTAAGATATACGGACACATACGTATTCACTTAAGTATCAGATATTTTTATGATAGCATTTTACTAAGATTTTTATGAATACTTAACTCTCTGGCAGTGGGGTGCATAAAAAATAATGTTAATCAATACGTAAGCAAAGAGCGGACGGATACATTTGTATACATTTTTTATGATACAAGCACAGAGCACACAGTGCACAGCACACAACACACAGCCTGTTCATACTAAGCGGGCAAAGAGCTGGAAAGACAAAGAATATGGTAAGAAACACGCCTACTGATATGTGTTCGTGTTAAAGTCATTTCATATGAATGTCTCATTAAGTTATTTTGTTGCTGAAAACTAAAAGCCATCTTATATGATGTGAACGTGTATGCAGTCGTTTATCCATATTTTTTTTTCTTGAACTGACATGCACAATAACATTTGGAGATAACTGACATATAAATAATGTCATAATCTGAAACTTTATTGACAGTTCAGCTTAACTGCATTCTTTTTCACTGTCAGTAGCTGTCAGTGTCAAATCGTAGAATATATTCCGTTGCTATTTTACATTAAATCGGCCTATAAGCAAAGTAGAAAGGATAAAAAAAAATTCACAAAGTATGAAGAGGGTTTGTTTGATCGTCTTAGCTTTCTGTAAGATATTTATTTTCCTACTGCGAGTTTTAATTTTTTATCGATATGAATGGAAATATCACTTCAAAGAATTGCTTGTGCCGTTGTCGTGTAAATCAAGAAGCAGCCTCGTAATACTCTGTTTTCTCTCCTGTCATTTAAAATTGTTTATTTCAAATGGAAAATATTCAAACTGACATTTAAACGTCGCATGACGTCCGTTTTTTTCTATTTAATTTACCGGTAGAGAATCATGAGCATTCCTATATGGCCATGCTATAGTTGCTTGTTTCAGTTACGTGTTAAATGGTTTGTTCTTGTCTACACACAGCTACTGCCATTGTGGTACTGTCAGTGATTGTCACTTTATCATCAGCTTCCACATTGTGCACTCCTTTTATATGCTTTGAGTTAATGACAATATTTTACGGCGCAAACCAATACGCATCGAATCAAATCGCATCAAACTGAACTACTACGTATGTATTCATTACGTGTTTTGATGCTTAGCGACATAAACTCTTTTTTATAGTATCAGTTCGATTTCAATTTATTTTACATGACATTTGCAAAAACTATTAAACTGTTAACAAGCAATTGCAGTGCAATAGTCCTTTTCTACTTACGAATACTAACGATAAATAAGGTCAATATAACGCTTTCCCGATACAATAATTTAGTTTTAGAATTGGGCATAATACTTATCGTTCATTAAATAGAATGAGGGGCAAAATCGGAAATCATCTTCTTGCTGGGAGGTTCAGTGCTGATGATACTATCGGAAAATACGTCGGTGTTTACCTTCGTTAATCATGATGGTCTTATTGGCATAATGCTTCAGCGCGGAAGAAACCCCAGATTGCTCGAAATAAATTTCTGAAAGTAACAAATGACTTACCACGGCACAATCTACTTAACGTCTAGATTCGATTAACTACTGAAGATCGTGGTCAACACCTCAGCACATTAACAAAGGACTTCTACACAGTATTAAGTTATGTCTTGAACTGAAATTTTTTTGTATGAAGTGGATTTTGCTGCTTTTTACTTGCGTTTTCATTGTCGTTGATTTATGGATTACATCATATCATTATCTTTTGTCAGTCTTAAGGACTTCGACTTCGTAGTCTCCTTGAAATCAACTTATGATGTACATATTGTTGATATTATTACTGACATAAAAATATAAAAAAAAAATAAATAAATAATAAAATAAAATAAATTGCACTTTTTGATTCTTACGATTTCTTACGAGACAAACGAACCGTATTAAAAACTGTGTGAGTCGTCAAGTTTTCAGACGCTTGGCAGAGCGAAATTCAAAGCCTTGCATCGAAAGAGAGAAATTGGCGTAATTCACGTATTAGTCGCTTATTGACTTTTCACATTAACTCTCGCATTCGCTACCCGATCCACTTAATTGTACCGGTGAGAAAGAAACTGCCGTCAAAAGGAAGAAGATTGAAGTGTTAACAAAAGTCTTTGTTTACAAACATTTGACCCGAACTTTTCAACTCTGACGGTCCGAAAAGAGCGCTTAAATTAACATGTGTGGTGGGCAAGTGAGATTCTCTAAATGTCCCGATCTACACATTTGTAAGAAAATACAATGCACGGAATGAAGTTTAAAAAGGATAAAGAAAATCCACAAATTCAATTCGTTTCTGCAGTCCAGTATAAACATAAAAATCATAATAAGAAATTGGCGAAGAAAACAAAACAAAAAAACATGTATAGAAAAATAATGTCACAAACGGAATTTTTAGAAAACTGAAGTTTAATTTTGAACCATTCGATCCGGGAAGTACAAAATGGAATCGATGGATAAGACGATTTGACGCAAATATCAATACATACGATGCCGGCACAGGGAGAACATACAAATCATTTGCTTGTAATGACCTCCACGATAAAATAACGTTAGTCCCGCTACTAGAGGATAGTTAGCTCGATCAATGTGGAAATTTTTGTAGATCTGTCTATTAGGTTTATGCGTAATAAACAAAAAACCCTACTTTTTTTTTCTTAAAAGCAGAGTTGTTCTCAGTTTACATTGCACGGTAGTGGCGTCTTTTGACATGTTTGGTCCATTTTCAGTATCGATCTGCACAAGACAACTTCCAATGTTTTTGGGAACTTTGAAACGTGACTGCGGCCGGATTACAGCCGCCTGGTCATTTACCAAGTTCGAGTTTCAATCTCAACCACGAGCTTGTAACACTTAGCGTGTCAGTAACAGACTACAGATGTCAGAGACAATGTCAGAACGATGTCATTTTGGAGTTTTGCGGCATGTTTCTGAGTATCTCAAATGAGAAGATATATTCGATGGTAACGCCAGTGTTAGATTATGCTGTTAGTACCGTTAGCACAGTCAATTGGAATGCTTGTTCTCTCATTTCCAGGACCAACTTCAGAATATGTACACTCCTTTTCAATATCGTGAAAACTAGTCACACAAAAATTGTAGTACATATATATAACAAACAAAAGTGCAACTTTTTTTGTACTACATATGTACTTGTGTTTATATCCTGAGGCTTTACAAATAAGGTTTATAAATACATAATGTATTATTGTTCTTGCGTTGACATATGTCAATTAGCGGCATAATATCTGTCAACACAATGTGATAGATCACCCTTTAGCAAAAAAGATGGGACTAAACAACGCAAGCGTACATTTGTATGGACACAACGACGTGGAAGCATTAAACTTTTTTTTACTGCATACGTACAGTGATGGCAAAAATGTTAACAAACTGTCTTTTCATATACAACTGCTATCAAAGTGAAGACAATCTGTTAAGATAATCCACTATTCTCAATTTTTGTGTCTTTGTTTATATATATAGGTTATATATCCTTACGAAATCGAAAATCGAATCAGAAATATCTCACAAATTTTATTAGCTAATCTACTAGTTCTTATATTATATCCAGGAAACCAAATAAACAAAATTATTATGACTAATTAGCACACAGTGTGCATGTACAGTCACCGCGCGAAAGAGTGCAATTCACAAACTCAATTGTGAAATATTTCAGGAGCAAATTTTTACATCCTCCCCCAGTGGATACAAGTATTTTCATTTTGAAATTTTGCTTGCATCGCATAGCAGGAAGTTTCCGAGATCCTATAAAAAGCAAAGGACACCAAATTTTGAAACGATTTAGGTGCGTCCGTCTGTCAATCTAACTATGTAACTCTCTGAAGCATTGGGACATCGGGTTTAAATTTGCCAAAAACATTTAAAGCTCTTCAACGCGAATGGGCCAAAGGATACGCCTACGTCGCGATATAAATAACACATCTTCTTTCTCGAGTTTTTGTTCACAACTCATTAAATATTGTTGATAACTAATAAGTACAGAATGTATTCATAGCAGTGCATCGAGAATAGTGTCGAGTCTTTTTGCAGCTTTTTTTTAAATGGTATATAACTTTCTTAATTGTTTCATATTGTGCGTTATATTGGGAGCAACCATAAAAACAATCCAAGTAAATCCATTTTCAACAGAGTTTAGCCTTCGGCCAAAGCAAGTTAGTGTACCAAATTTCGTGAAAATATCTAGAAAATTAATATCGAACAGGCAGACAGCCTTAAATTGATTCAGAAAACGATTCTGAATGGATCGATATAACAAACGATTGATCTACCGTAACCTCTTCTTAATATATCCTATACTACAAATGGTGTAGGGTACGATTAGAGACAATTTATGTATGATTCCGATTGAAGGTCACATGTTCTTTCTTGTGCCAACAACCAATAAGGAATCCACAAAAATGTAGATAAGCATGGCAGTTACAGATGCTGCAAACTATGTGCTACTGCTTACATGCATATATAGACTTTGGATTTTGACGGAGTCGATATGGAAAATAGACATTTATCTTTGTTTAGTTATGAATAAGAAGCCAAAGAGATGTACGAAAGAAATAATTACCGATCGATTTTTTAAGTTCTCCCTTAGGCTATGTATAAAATTATCACTTTTCCTCATAGAGATAAAAGCCAAAATGAAACGAAAGAATGGCCTCACATAATTACATCTTTAAACTTACAAACACAAAAATTTTCTTAGTAGGGGTTTTGTGGATTGAATTGAAAAAAATATATTTATGTATCCAAGATGTTATATTCCATTCCACCTTAAACAATCACAACAACCGTCCATTCATAACATAGATCGATGCATTAGAAAAAAATCATTTTATTTTAAAATTTTTACTAACAACTCCAGTACGTAAATGTTAATGCATTTTACACATAAATTTTTTCGAAGTTTCAAATCTTTGTTCTTGTCCCATGGTTGTTGATGCATGGTTGTTTGTATGCCAATTATTAAGTCGAGGAGTCTTGTCACAAAATATTTTGTGTCACACTGTTATTTAATGCCGTGTCAATCATCAGTTTTTCCGCCACATCAATAAATTTATGGTTTTGTAAAATATTTATCATCAATCTTGGCGTCATCATCAACGTTTCATTGCATTGTTATATGTATAGGGTTCTTGTTAATATCATATGACATCATATTTACTGCAAATAATTTTCATATAATAAAATATCAAACAGTATCGATAAAAATTTAGGATTATCTTAGACTTTTCTAATCTTTCTAACAATTGCCCTTAACAATTGTCTTCTAATATGAACCCTTCAATCATCGTACATCAAACAAAACAAACTTAAAGTTTTGGTTATTTTTCTTTTTCACATCTCTTGTATCGACTGTTTAATAATTTGCATTACATGGGTATATTAACCTAAGTATTCATATTGTAACGTAAATCGATGAAATAATATGCGAAGAACTTCTAAACGAGTTAGAAACACTTGAGTGCTCCCTCATAAAAACGCTTTCCTAAAGTTTTAAAAGCTTAAAGAGAAAGCTTCGAGACATAACTTTAATATTTTTCAAAGTGTTTTCAAATCTTTTATAAACGATTTCAGACTTCTCAATTCCGAACAACAAAGCCACCTTATTATACTTTCACTTCTATTATTATAGACAAGAAAGGAAAATACTTAAAAATCAAGTAAAACTATTATAGATGGATAAGGCCGATTATTCAATATCTTTCGATTTATTTTCGTGATAATATATCAACAATTTTGCCTTGTTGCCATGCTCATAGTGGCTCTTAAAGGTAAGAAGCTTCAAAATGTGAACTGATCCCAATTTAGCAAATTTAATTTTGTTTGGTAAACATTTTAGTATTTGTACCTATTTGCAGAATAAAGTATTCAAAATTGCGCTTTGTTGTCATGTAAAGGTTTAATTTTTATGACATCGATCGGGTCCAATAAATAGACTTACAAACTGCTATTAAACACCAATTTTCATCATAAAAAAGTTAGACGTATTTGGCATGCAAACATTTTTTCATATAAGTCACGAAGTACGTTCCAGCACTTTATTACTAAAATTGTATTGCGACAATTTCTAAGATATTTTGAAGAAACTTGGTACCAAAACCTGTTTTGGATAAAAGGATAAAAGGACTAAATGGGATCATTTTTATAGCGACTTTCTCTGTAACGCCTTTACACAAACAAAAGTATGAAAGAGTAAATTTCTTCTAATCGGTTACCTGGCACGCTCATAAAAAGGTGCATTTGCAGCTGTCAATGAGACCAAACATCGACATCAATTCCCGCAAAATTTAGCAGGTAATGCGATTAATCCTACAGCAAAGTATAGCAGGCATAACAGAATGGGACGCTGCGTTTGCGATATTCGTAAAGCTTATAAGCATTTCGCTTAAGGATAGTTAGTCGTAATAAGCACACGGAAGAAGAAGAAGAAATGAGTCATGACGTATAGCCGCAATAGTGAGTTGTATACTGATAGTGTGTACCGATACTGATGGTTGTACGTTGAGAGTAGGTTAAAAAAATTGAAGAGGCAAATAAACATTAGAGAAATAAATTCCTTTAAATAAATGTAAAAACCATTGAGAATGTAAATAAAAACTGGGCTTTTCGCTGTCTAGCGATAGGGAAAATACAAAAGGTAATTTTGTAACAATATATATAAAATTTTTAGTATTTCTCCACAAAATTTGGCAGAAAAGCGTATTTTAGCATAAAATAGCTGCGGAGCAGTTAGACCGGTTGGGACAAGAAACAATATTTTATCGTTTTTTCAAACTTTCGCAGCACCCGGAAAGATCTTCAAAGATGCTATAGAGCATTTATAGTCTCAGTACCAAAATTCGAAGTTTATCTGCCCGTCCTAAATCGCCAGATCAGTCAAAACATACGCGCACGGTCCAACAAATATAACAGTTCTCCTTTTTGGGGCCTTTGCTCATTATTCATAAATTGCTTTAAATACACAATGAAAATTTCCAGTTGTATTGTATGAAGCTGGGAAAAATTCGCCGCGACCATGAAATATTTTATAAAGTTGAATTTAGTTTTTTTCCGATTTTCTTTTTCTATTTTGTTAAGATGAAGGTAGTGGGTATAAAACACTCGGTCAAAATTGAATACAAATTTGTTACTTGAAAAATTTTAAGACATGTCGGTTAGATATAACTTACTTTTTGAAAATTACCGCTACTAACGAAGACAATTTACGATTAAATCGTGGATTTAAATAAACCAGACGATAACAAAATTTTGTAGGTCTACTTGTCATAATTTATCTCTTAGAAGATTTCTGGGCCTTAAGGATGATATTTTCCAATAAAGGCGTAGCTTCATGACGTTCGACAGGTATTGAATATTGCGCCACTCGTTGTCCCAAGGGCATAAACAAATCCTTAAGAGCAGGGATGTTGATCTTGGGGTTAAAGACAGCGTCCATAAAAGCAATCTGTTGAAAAGAATTTGTGAGACAACCCGGCTAATGAAAAAGTCCGGTGACTCGACTTTTATAGTCTATTCCAGCCGATCTTTTTATAGTCTACCTTATCTTTTTCTTATTGCTCTCTCTTGCCCTAGTTTGTAATCGTAATTGTCTCAAATTCCAGTACGGACTATACTTACAACACGCAAAGTAGAACTCTTGTACAATGTTAGGTTTCTTGCTCCATAAGATTCTTTTTTTTTACAACTTAATGTAACCGTACAAAGCGATATGGTAATTTACACTTTTTCATCTTCCAAGATTCCACGCAGAACTTCTCTATATGCCTGCTTTCTTTATTTACTTTTGAGTATATCAAGATTTTTTTGCTATTGTACTAACTAGCGAAGAATTCTGGTACAGAATACTTGTCCTTCTTCTTGAAAAGATTTATCGTAAAGCATATTTATAATTGATTAGAATCAGATGAGCCATGCCCGTCTGTCCACTGCTAAGACGTCAGCTGTTAAACTTAAACGAGTAAAGCTTGGTAGATCATCAAAAACTTTGAAAATGTATCCAGTCTAATAAGGTTTGACTGATTTAAAAAACTTATTTTGTACATTCAACCTCATTGAGAGAAATATGAATTTTTTGATTTTTCAGTTTTTTCATATAATTTCTCAGAACACTCAAATGCATTAAAAGCGCAAAAACTACGATTGGGTGAAGTTATTAAAACCTCTCGAACATATTCTATGAAAATGTTTTAAAATGAACTGAAACGTGAATGCACAGCAATAACATTGAAAAAGAAATAAAATATAGAGGTGTGATTGTTATTTCAGTTGGTCTGTCAGAGCTTGTTTTCGTATAAAAAAAGGAGTTCTCTTTATGTCCCCTTCTCTTTCAATTATCTTGAAAAAGTTAAATAAAAACAAAATACTTAAATATGCAAAAAAAATCCTAAACCGTTTTAATACTCACATGCAGACTTTGAAGCTTTAAGGCTCCACACTCACAGGGTATTGTAAATAAAATAAATCAAAAATAATAGCAAGAGAAGTAAAACGGTGAACAACAAGAGAAATGTAAACGCGTCATTATTTAAAGTGGCACTTTACATAAACGGTTAATGTGAAAAATTATTTCTTTTCAAAGATTTGAGTGCGCACAATACATTTGCGCAATGTGAATAAAACTAAAATTTGTTTCTAAGCAATTGTGTGTGTGTTTTGTGGCTGTTTCTTTTAAAGGATTTTTTTTTATTTTCATTAAAATAATAAAGTGTGGAATAAACAACATACTGCTTGTGAGTTAATGTGAGTAAATTAAAAAGGGTTGAAAAAGTTACAAATTTGTTACATGAGCTCCGTATATTTCGGCCCATTCTTCTATATGTTAAATCCCTTTCATGAGTTAATTTTTTTAGAACTTTGCGTTTTTTTTTTTAAGATTTTAATATTCTTAAACAATTTGATTCATCATTTGGAAAGACTCAGGTTTTATTAGGCATTGAATGCACATATATGTACGTCTGCGTGACCGGCTCACAGCTAATTGTAATGGTAGATCGTTTTGTTGAAAAATTTATTCACTTAAAAGCGTACCTAACTCTGTTAAGAGCACTCCTATTACAGTAACAATAAATAGAAAACAAAGAATAGATTTTTCTTTGTTTCAAGTGTTTACCACTAAATTACGGTTATTTCCGCGTTTGTTGTTCAAGATACAAAAAGGAAGCCTGAGAAATCTTTCAAAGATTATACCTACAGTGTGCTTATAAAAAAACACAGTTATCCTATTTAACGTCCACTAAACCGATAGAAATTTTCAAGAACTCATAAGTAGGTAACAGCGGCAAATGGTAAGACTATTGTTATAACAGCTTCACAGGAATAGAAGAAGAACACAATAAAGAGTAGAATTACTTTCGTAATAATTGCTCACAATCTGTTAACGTAATCAAGATCCATTAATGCTGTTAGAAGTTCAAAGTTTAAATCTCCCATAGCGATTTTTTTGTGTCTATCAGCCAATGTTGACTATTTATACCCTACATCCTTTGTAATTGCTAATAAGTGTAGAATGTGTATTTTTTAAATCATTTCCCATGTAAGCGTTAGCACGAAGAGTAACCTTTGTACGGCAAGAAAATACTAATTGTTCATAGGATAATGTGATGAAAATTGGTGCGCGAGCACCAAACAAAATTTATTTTTTTGTACTTTATAATTAAGAATAATTAAGAATAATAAAAGCTTTGATAGCAAAGTTAATTTATTGACAATTTTAATTTTTCTGATCAAATCAATCCGTGCTTTGGTCCGTATTCTCTGTATGGTTTTCCATACAATATACGCGTTTATAGGGAAATAGCATTTATATGTAGCGAAAATGAAGCAAATTGCGTTAGGCGAAGTGGTGTAAGGCATCACCTATTTATAATTTTTCTACTAATTTCTCTTCCTATTTGTAACACTTCCAAAAACGCACAGATCACCGTAAGAACCTAAAGTGAACAAAGTATGTTTCTCAAATTGCCTGTTCAAACTTCCAAGGTGACCTATATTAAGAGGGGAGGTAAAAATTTGATTTCTTTCCATATATGCAGTTTGAAAATAAATTGAGTTAAATGCAGAAGATTGGAATTTTCTTCAAGGAACTAGAGGTATTTAATGACTTGCACATAATTTGGAAATGGTGCAAATCACTGTTTTTCAAAAAAAGAAAAACAGCTGCAATCTAATAAAGTAAAGAATTTTCGGGTATTTAATTACTATTTAATTGTGTGATAAAAGGGGTCAACAATACAGTAAGATACGTTTTGTATTCTATTGCTTTTGAGAAAAGCGAATAAAATGCTTGCTCTTCCGCTGTAAGAGGCTGGTTCAGTGTCGAAGAAATAATCAATCTTTGTAAATGAACTAAATATCGTAGAGCATCTGTATTAATACAAAAGCAACAAATAAAAAGAAGCCATAAAATCATTAATTTATCACTTCACTAAATGTTCAATATCTGGATGTGTCACATAAAATTGATTTGTACACAGAAAAGGTAATAAAAAAGGTAATAATAGCAGCACAAAACCCGACCTGCACATATTAAGGGACAATGAAAGAGCTGGCAGACAGACAAAATTCCGCCAAGTTTAATCAGAAATGAAGTAAATTACTGTCAAGTTTTGTGGTGATTTGTTATAAACCATGAACAAGCATTACCTTTATAAAAAGGAAACATTTGTCATTCTCTGAGCATGGTTGTGCATTTGAAAGTGGGGTTATGAAACAAAACAAGATGTGCTTAACTTTGCTGCGCTTCATATCTAAAATGAACTCTTAGCCGTATTTACGCGTAATAAAAATGTGAGAGAATTTCAATTCAAACGGTAAATACCTCGAAAAGAATCGTTTTTAAAGATAATAAAGAAATTTATTATTTGTTATTTTTCAATTTCATTTTCAAAGCACTTCGCTGTTTTGTTTATTATCGTTAGATTTTATTTAAATACCTTATTATAAATTCTTTATTAATAGTAATGATATTTTAAAAACAAATGCTGCAATAAACTTCAAACATTTTGATATATCTGATGATAAAAAAAAACTTTTTTACGAGTCCATTAATATACGCGACCAGGAGACCACTTAATTCGGGCAAATAACAGAACAAATAATTATTGAAGAAAAAAAATTAAGCAATACGAAAATGAATATATATATATATATATATATATATAAAGTTTTGGACTCAGTTGATGACAAGCACATGCGTATTAGATGTTTTGTAATTAATGCAGTTATTGCTGCAAGATAACAGATTTGAAAAAATAACGAACGATAAAAGTGTAACATATTTAATGTAATCTACTAGAGAATATCCGAAAAGAGCATATCTCAGAGAGAATATACGGAGAGCATATCGTAGCTTTTTAGCTAAATCAGCTCAACGCTATTGTACTTTCTGATATTCCCAAATTGTCAATGAAAAGTTAAGATAGAAAGCTGAAATTTGCTACGCATGCTCTTGCATAATGATTACGCAAGCAGTAACAAAATCGGCTGAAACTGTTTTATTCATAAAAATACACACAGCTCGTAACATCGATTACTTATTAATAAAATATAATCATTAGGCCTCTGTCTAAATAAAACGCTTATCTATAATTTGTATTTTCGCTTGAAGTCTTTAATATATCGACGATAATTTTCATTTTTCTAATTTATATTTTCTTTTCTTTCTTATGAAATTATTTGTATAACGGTAAATGTATGTGACAGCTTGATTCATCAATATGATGCTCAAATCACGAAAACGCTTACATACTAACTTTTATGAACTCAATGTCTTATTATTTTTGGAAATCCAAATCTACCATAAATGAATTAATTTGTTGATCGTAACTATACTAGTTTTATTACATATAATAACCGCTTGTGTTCTGTCTTTGTATAAGGAAAAGTTATTCTCAAGTTTAGTTGTTGAAGCAATCAATGCATTAACTTCAATTGAATTCATACATAACTATAGAAACGAAATGAGTGATTTTTTAATTATCCCTAGAACCTTTGTAGACGCCACTGCGCTGTCAATAGCTTCCCAATAAGTTTAGTGGAACTTTTACTCAAAAAATTATTAAAATTCAAACAATGTGCATAAGTATAATTTGCAAAAACCTTACGGAGACAATAAACATTTTTTCCATTCAAAGTCATAAATTTTACTTGGTTTTCGTTTGAACTCAAAGCCGATTTCTATACTCTTTTTGTCATACTTTTAACTCCAACTGGACAATAAATAAAAAAAATAATATTGTTCTTTTTTGCTTAGTAGATAAGAAAAAATATAAAAGAATTGTTTTTGTTCTTCAGTTCTTCACAGTTCAGTTTAGGATAATTCAAAAATTTCTTAATAAAATTTTCGGCAACTTAAAAAGATCGCCTCCGGAAAGTCTGACCGTGATCAATAGGTTTTTTGTTGTTTACCGAGCATTTAGCTACTGTCTTGCTTATTGTTTGAAATCATTTTTTTTGCCGTTGTTTCGATAAACAGGATAGTGACTAAACAAACTGTCATATATCTTTTGGTTCTCTTCTAGTTCTGAGTATTAAATTAAATGTTTTTGAATCATTTATTTTACTGTCATCTTAAGTATTGTTGTTTATAAGTCTTTTCAAGAAAAAGTAAGCAAAAAATTTAGAAAATTTTGTATCCTCATATATATTCGAACAGAAATGGTGTACACATACCTTTTTAAATTTCACAAAGAAGATTTGAAAATTTTTAAACAAATAACGGTAAAAACTGAGAGTTAAATAAAAACCGCCCGGAAGTAACATTTTCCTAGAATATCTTTACGATTATATACAAGCGAAGCGGTTAATATGGTGTTTTTATCTGATTAAAGTAAACTTGAGCTGCATTTTGAAATATTTTATCCTTTTGTGGTTTACAGACTTTTTTAAGTTGTCCTTAAGTTTATCATAAGCATTTTTTGATAATGAAATAAAATTTTCCAGCAGTTTTATATTTCAAAAGCACTTTAAATGTAATTATGGAAGACTACAGAAAGTGTTGATTAATTAAATATATTTTCATTTATATTCTACAGAGATAAGGAAGCGTGAAATCAAATCAAATCTGATTAAAAAGCTTTACACTTGACGGCAAAGTATGAGGGAAAAATCGTTGAATAACACTATTTCTATGATATTTCACGTTTCATGGTGGAAATTATTCCATAGTAGTAAGACTTAGAAGTTAACTGTACCAAGTTTGGATCGAATATACCTATTTTTGCGCGAAAGTGCTTATGATAGCTGATATCAAAAGTACATGGAGGTAAGATATGATTTTTGGTAATTCATTACGCAAAAAAAGATGACGCACGAAGTGATGACGAGTATTCGGCCTTGTCCGACTATAATGCTGTTGCTTGTTTGTACTTATGTCTTTAATAAAAATCATGATTGAAAACGAAAAGAGAAATGAATGAAAATTAAAAGGAAAAGGAAAATGAAATACTTAGTAAACCAGTATGAATGAAGCATAGAAGCGAAGTTTGCTTTAGCCATTTATGATGTATACAAAATTCTTTTCAAAAAAAAGAAAAACAGAAGGTTGGGACAAATTATAGCTTTAAAGAAATCATTTCTATGTGATATAAAAAGAAAGCGGTAAAAATACCTCAACCTACTAATTACACAAGTTATCAAATTCATTTTTCATTTGCTTGCGAAATTAATAAAGAGGCTTTATCGTGCGCTGTTAATAAGATTTTGTTTTTTCTTATTTTTGTTTTCATGCCAAACAAAGTTGGGCCGTAATCATTATTCATCTTTTCATTATATCAGATTATTACATGTTTACTAACTTCGTCTATGTGTAGTTTGGCGTAATGTCAGCATGACAGAGTAAATTGTTGTGAAAATATCAAAAATAAAATGTAAAGTAATCATCCTGATAGCTACAACGCCACCTCATACTAACTCCCTTTCCCTCTACAAACATGCTTTGATATGCTCATTATTTATGAAATACCATATTTTATGCGCTGCATACATACTTTCATGACTTGTACATTTTTCTCTGTTGTATTTTCCATTTTTCTTTGCTTCTTCGTACGTTTTTCAATTTGATTTATTTAGCTGTGCAACGTTTCGGTTTTGCTTTTGCTTCTTCCTTTGCCCTTAACACAAACATATTGTCTAGTGTGTGCCTGTGTCTTTATGTTTGTGCAGATGAAAATTAATAGGCATAATCATTTTTTGACAGGCCAAGGATACTTGAAGCATTTGGGTGTGTCAGCTTCAGTTTTGCTTGTAAAAATGATTGACTGTATACCATTTCTCCCTGTATGCTGACTGAATGAATGAGTCCTGTCAGTTGGTTTGCATGTGTTGGCAAGTTGGCAAAGCGCAAAAAACGTAGAGATGAGGAAAATGCTTTACCATTTCTTTTCTTGTCAACATTTGACAGACAGGTTGATGATAAATGATGTCGTCGACAGAGTAGATTGTGTTTCGTATTTATTTCGTTATATTGATGTATTATATGTATCGTGTATGTATCGTATGTTTGATAATGTTTAAAAGATAATAAATATTTAAGACAAAACTTGAGTACGCATTTAAGATTTAATTATGAATCGTAAATTATATTTTCACTACGAAATTATTGGAATGCATTTGAATAATATTTTTATTACATTTGAAAATAATTTGATTAGTGTTCTTTATGTTAATAAAAAAAATTTACGATAACTGAACAGACCAAAAACACAGATATTTTTACGGTTTTTTTCAAGGTATAGAAAAACGTAATTGAATGATGATATTCAAGGAATTTACTAAGCATTTATTTAAGTAATAAAAATTTTATTTTTGAAAAGTATAAAAAAAATGAGAATACGGAAGTCATTTCGTTTTGTGTCAAACAGCGTAGCTTGTACAAATTTAAATCTAAAAAAAATCATCTTATTTGCATATCTGCAGCTAAAAAAGTATGCAGGGCTTTTTAGAAATATTAGTCTCCGTGTGGTTGGCGAGTATTTGAATGAAAACTTTTAATATTCATTAGATTTTCGACCGAAAAAGAGCAATCGTTTGTTAATAAATACGGCTTAAATTAAATTATTGAAAATCCCCTGCGCACTTCTCTCTAATGCGTTATTTTAAAGACATTTGTTAAAAATTCGATTGTTCTTGTTGCATTCATGTTGCACGTGCAGTTATTTCTTTTTGTTATAATAATTAATTAATCATTTTTTACCTCGCTATACCGAGGGCATAAAAGTGACTTAACTTGCAGATTCAAATATTTTTCTTTCTTCTCTTTGTTACAAGATTTTATACTAAGGCCTAATGCTTTTGCTAAATCTGTTAAAGAGAACACAAGAGCACGTTTTACACGTTACGTATGGCGAATGTCTTGACAGAATCACTGACGCTTTTGTGTTGTACCAAACATATTCGGTACTATCGCTGATAGGTAATTATCACTTATATTTTTCATATTTTGTCTAATTCAACTTTTTAACGTTCTGCATCACACTTTATAACGGTACCACTTTAATTCAGGACCATTAGATTTTTCTGTTATTTTGTGAAAAATTTTAACACAAAAACTTTTTATATGCGTTTGCGGCAATGTATTAAAAACAACAAGGATTGGGGTACGTTCAAATGGACATTTCAGGATTGTACAATAACTCCATCTACTTTTCATAACGCATTAAGAACGGGAGATACACTAAAAAAATATTACTTCGTATAGAAAATATATAAAGTCTGCAAGCAGTTCTGATGCAACCTCTTCTAAAAACTGTGCATCGACCTAAGAAATGAATGTGAGGCGTTAATTAGCGTAAAGAAGGGTAAAACAACAAAATAAACGCAGCGAGGTATCTGACGATATTCAGACTTTAAAAATCGTTATTACTGTTAATTATTTTGTAAAGTGTAATTTAAAATATTTGAATGAAAAAACGCAGTCGGAAGAAATGAAACGTTTTGTATCTTTCTCTTAATACGACACTTGCATTGTATTGTGATAATTTTTCCGCAAAAGTATTTTTAAGAAAAATTCTTTTACAATATATATTAATCAATCTTTATTTTATTTTGACCTTAATATACATACGTAAATAAATTTACAGCAAGTTATTGAAGGGCATGCGATAACTTACACCGTATGCGCTTTTGTTATTATTTTTAAACGACTAACCGCAATGAGTTTGAGCCCAGGTATGGTGACTTGCTAATTGTACTTCTTTAGAATCCAAACAGCCTCTTGAGGGCCATTTCTATTGACGTTGTAAGGATTGAGGGGAGGTTCACTTTCTTTTCTTGCACTTATAAGAAAGTCGTCGCTAGCTCTACTGTCTACAAAGCTTACAATTCTTACAATTCACAGACAACCTTGTTCACTGATGGATCCTTTGTTGATAATAACACTTCTCTTTCTCTTCCCTCTCAGAGACTTTAAGCCAACATTGCTTGCCAGAAAGGATCGGCATCTTTTCCGCGGAACTTATTGCCGTCGTATCAGTTATGACAAATGGCTTTAGATCAGTCAGGATGAATTACTACTACTTATGACTCTCTTATATTATTTCTGCCATTAATACGATTCAATACCAGAGATATTCTTCATTTCGTTTTCCCCCAATATACCAAATTAATGCCAAAATTCTTTCCCATATTGAGATTGATGGTAACGAGCAGATTGGCGGTATTGCCAGACGCACCCTGTACTATTCTCATATATTTAATCCTCTCTCAATGGCTAACGTACTGGTCCATAAGAGCAGCTTTTAATCTACAGCATTGAAATCACTCTAAAGTGTTTCTGCGGCCAATCAACCCTTCCATGGATAGGCCAGATTACAATAACTTTCTCTCTTGAGCTGATTGCATTTTAGCCCACCTTAGAGCAAGTAAGGCTACGTCCAGTACCAAATATTACTGCGAACTGCCAGATGTTTTTATTATAATGACATCCTTTACTTAGGTCACATTCTATCCAAATTGTACTCTTTGAAAATTAACGAAGCCTTTGCGACGATTCTTGATTGTTCGAGGAGGGACATGATCCCGAGAATTCAATGCCACACAGCAAAACATTCCATGCATCATTCAGTACTTCAATAATGCTAGATGTAAAACTGCTATTTTATATAGAGAAAAGACACAGTCGTCGAACACACTGCATACTGCACACTGGTACCTCACATTACTTTATCATTTTCAGCAATAAATGTCGCTGATTAAAATACATGCAATCATCTAATATACACCAAGAACTAAGTTATATGTATTACTTATATAATCAAATAAAAAAATATTTCTAAGTTTTTTCTCTCTAATATCAAGTATTTATTTTTTATTTATTTTACATTATTTCTTATATATGTTCACTTCACTATGGAAGATAAAGTTTTTAATTCCCCATTCATATAAGATTTTAAATTGAAATTATTTAAATTTTTGCTCTACCGCATGGCCATCTTTATGTCTTTAACAAGGATTAAAACTTTTCAGACTGACCTCGTAAGCTAGTAAATTGTGTAAGAACTTATTTGCCCGCCGCAATCAACACAATCGTTCATTTCTCTATCAAAAACAATATAATTGTAATTTTTGTCTCGAAAGTTTTTTTCGGGAAGGAAAGTTTATACACAAACAATTTACCATAATAAATATGAAAATATAAAAGAGAAAACATATAAAACATTTTTTAATATTAAAAAATCAGAAAGAAATTAAAAAACTTTTCTTATATCTCAGTGGTTATCAAAATAAAAATTATCCATAATGAAAAGCGGGAATTTTTATAGACTATGAATGGCATATCATCCGTGGAAAGAAAAGAGTATGAACCCAACCCAATATTTTTTTTGTCCTTCTTGTGCACAGTCCTTCAATGTCGCAAAGAATTTACCAGCATAGTGTGGTTAGTAATGTGTGTGTTGTATTGCTTGTTATTAATCCCTTAATCACATTTGTGACATTTAATTTGGTGTGACGTTTGCAAGTAGTAGTGTAGTATGAATATAGAGACAACTGTACAAAGGCTCGTACACTTGTCGGCATAGTGTCTGTGCCGGCAGATTCTCTTTGTATCAACGAAAGTTCTACATCTAGAAAATAAATACTAACAAAAGGGATTTTGCTAAAGCTGAAATAAAGCGGACACGGAGAGAGAAGGCGGTGATAATGAAAGAAGTGGCAGACAGAGTAGGTGTTCGGAAAGTACAGAATTTATTGTTGAATTATCCTGGCATTGGGTTTACTTTTACGTAGCTATTGTTGTAACATGCTGTGTTAAGTAAAATTTTATATACTACTTCTTGATAGTAGTAAGCACAACGAGAGCGTTGGAGTTTATAATGCATACAATCAACAAACCCATTATCATGCGCACACACAAGCATTATCGTTCATACAAATAACTGCAGAGGACTGTAATGAAATAGCAAAAACGAGTTGTGGCAGGAAATGCGGGATTTTTATTTTGTAAATTTGTTTTATGGCTGTGTTATCCGTTCGCACACACTCTCACACTGAGCACTCTTGGAGAATATAAACGACAACATATTTATGTGGGTAAATGTGAGACTTTTCCAACACTATTTAAATACAGAACATTATTCCCTTTCACCTATTCACTCCCTCACAATCCTTAACTCTCAGCCCTTAACGTTTTTGTTGCATTTGTTGGAATCTTTCTGTTCAACTCGCTTACTTATATATGTTACTTATTTGATGATACTTTTAGTTTAGTTTACATGTTCTACTAAAGAAATAATAGAGTAGCTAGCAAAAACAGTGGCAACATTCTCTTTCAGTTCCTGGCTGACATTCTTAAGCTGCTTCATTGCAATTGTGTGCGTTTGTCATGTATGTGTGTTGTACGGATTAAATAGTCTTTGGCTTTCATGTCATGGCATTTATTTAGCTCTTGTTCACAGCTTGTTTTCTGCCCGACTTCACCTTTCTTGCAATTTTACAATTTTACATGAACATGTTAGTACGTAGCAGTAGTTTTATACGCCGGTTATACTTTTTTTATCCCTCCGTTGTAAACCCTCTTCCTTTCGGTCTTCAGTGCCTTAGTTAGTTAGTTACTTTTTGCTTTTGTAGTGTTTTTGCCGTACGTGATTATTGCCTCAGAAAGTACTCTGGTGTTGCTGGTCATGTTATATTACCGATCCTACTTACCACCAACTACATAGTAAACTTTCAATGTATTTGCTTTGAATTTTCATTATACAGTTTTTACTGTTTGCGTTTTTAATAGTAGTGGAATGTTATTGGGTTTACAATTTGTGGCTTCTTGTATAACATTACAACAAATTGTAATTTGAAATTGGAATTTTCGTAATCGTAATTGACACTTAACATAGTTGAGGTTTTATTTCAACTTTCTTTTGCAACTGTCGTCGTCGTCGTCGTCGTCGTTCTTGTCGTAGGCAATGACATTGTCTTCTCTGTTTGCACTTAATGTGTATATAAAAGAGTAATTTATTGTCAGGAAAACGAATTCGAAAACGAAAGAGAAACAGAAATGTGGAATTGACTTTGTAATGGAAATAATATTGGAGGAGGAATAAAATCTAAAATTAAATAAACTAAATCTTTTAGGATTGTATTACAGATTAAGTAAATGTGATATGTGATAATTAATTCCTTTCCACATTTTTTGCATTTGCCAAAGTTTCTAGTTTTTCTAATTTTTTAACAAAATTTCGGCGAGTTATACGCTTCGAGGGCTATTTTGCTTTTATCGACACCACCCTTAAAAAAATGACGCTTGATCTCAAGGAGCTATTGTTTCCCAGGGCTCTAATTGTTTTTAAACTTTCGCTTCCGCATTGTATCGCTTTATTTGAGGAATATTGCACTTAGGTATTTGACAATGCAGCTATCTCATTTATCTTTCTTTTAATTTCTCATAACACATCATTACCGCTAATATTGTTCTATAATTGCTATTTATTGCATGGTATGGATGAACTTTCATGAAATGCTTCCGGAAAACTTTTATTGTAATTGCTAGAGATAATTGTGTCAAAAATGACGTTGTTATGCACGGTGTCTGATATTAAGTTTTTTCTTGAGCGTTAGTTAACATTAAACGTGTGAGGTTCATTGCAATCCGCAGTCACGGCCCTTATGTTAATCGATATAATTTGTACAAAAACAGCAGTTTGAACCGTGCCAATGGTGACATTAAATATTATTCGTTTAGTTTGTTTTTTGGAACTACCATCTCATCTTCAAGTATCGATTTTCATATTTCGAGCTTGCGTTCTCAAGAAAGAACGCATTCAGTATTAAATACCTTACTGACTGGACATTAATTGATTCATTGATCCTGTTCGGTCAAACACATTGTCTCAATGTACATATTGAGCTCTTTACACTAGATCGGTAATACGTTAATTTGGAGACATTGGTTATCTGTAGACTCACACTTATGTCCGCCATATGGTTTTTGTACCCAAAAGGGAACGTGGGGGTTATATTCACTTTGCCGTTTTGTTTGTTGTAACGTCCAAAAGGAAAATGCAGAGAAGGCACTATGGATGCATATTCTCGTTCAGCACCAATTTTAGAATCAATTTAAGTATGTCCGTTTTTCCGACTGTCCCTCTGTGTAATGCCTGTGGTAAACATTCTCTGGCCGCAAAGATGAAGATATCGCCTTTAGATTTAGCAGAAACATTGGAAGTACTTGCACGCAGGCTGCTACTGAAAATGCATGAAATCGGTCACAGGCCACACTTGCAGTATAAAATAAGCTGAGAACACCTCTGTTTTCCAGGTGTTTCGTTCACTACTCACAGACTGTACAATAACACTCCATTAAAGTAGTAAAAATCTGCTAACTGTTAAAATGTAGGTTGTTCCCCTTTCTTTAAGGTAAACATGGTGGGTATAAAAGATTCGGCAAAACCGAATATTATTTTCTTGCCTGTTTTGTAATCGTTTCTATTTGAAGCCAAATCTTAACTTAGTAATCTTAATTAATACGTTTTCATGCATCTCTCGACAGAAGTCGATTTAACTTACCTTAATTATGCTTTCATGTTAGACTATTACTGTTTAATCTCGAATTTTCGGGACGTCAGCATCAAAATATTTTTGTTAAATTCAAGTCAACCTCACTCTCCCTTCTTTATACAAATTAATAAAGTATTTTTACCGCTCTGTCTTTGGGAAAGCATATATTTGTTTGAAGTTTTGTGGACTGTGTGACCAAATGAGACAACAAATGACAACAGAAAATGTTTCTCGATTTTTAAAAAGTTTATTTAGTTATTCCATTGATTAATTAGACTTTAATGACTTATCATATTTTACTCATTATTCTTTCCGTTTTCTTTTGCTTTTGTAACTGTCTTAGCGAAGTCATTGGTTTCATCATTAAGCATCAATAGAAAATGATTATAACCATTTGTCATTTTCTGCAACTAATTCTCACATATTTATGATTAATTTTTTACTGTGACAAGTACGTAGTACATCAATCAATAATTCCCGGGATTCACACATAGATATCAGCTGTAACAAAATATCGATGTTGTTTTTAAAAAGTTCTAACATCCATACAACGTCTGTTAAATGTTTGATTTTACTGTTTTATTATTTCCAAAATTTAAACAAGTGGAAAAATTGAATTTCATGTGATGGCTAAGAATTGCTTTGCAATGGGACAAAACGATATTTGAACTCGGCATATTTTTTAGATCTTGACCTTCGCGATTTTGGACAAATATTGGACCGATGTTAATACTGTTGAAGGAAATTATTTTAACAAATAAAAACAAAGCTTGCGAAAACAAAACAAAAAAATATTTAGTACTTATTCAGTCCGGGTAATTATTGGTTGATGCATTAATAACTTTATTATATTTCATAGAAGAATTTCACAACGTCATCTTTTTATTTTATTGAAATTTGTTAAAGTCATCATAATACTTCTCATATCCATCATATATTTTTTTCATATCACATTTTTTTTTTGCCACTCCTTTAAACAATAACAAAAAATTATCGTATAACTATTAGGAAAAGTAATTAAATACTCATAGGTTTCTTAAATAAACATTGTTATCTGCTACGACATCAGGTTCAATTTGCCAGCGCGGCAAAAAATTTTATTTTTTCCGTTGTTTTAATGTCGTAATCGGCTTAAATATACCCTACAAATAGTAAACCCTTACTTCAAAGTGATGTTTGTCTTTCTACTCTGTCACGTGACACACACAATTCGAGAGCTGCAATTGCTTGCGAAACAATTTTATGCTTTAGTGAAAACAAAGTTAAAGATTCGGCTCCGTTCGATTTCTATTCTGCAATAGTAAACGGAAACATCTATCTAAGTAAATACACGAAACTTTTTGTCAATTGCAACCATATCAGTCGTCCAATCGCGACTATGTTTGGACGTCTTTACAACACATTCTAAAGAAGAACGAAGGTGTACTAAATTACTCATTCTACACATTGTACATGATGTAGATTTAAATGAATATAGAATTTATTCGTGTTTTTGTCTGCCATTAGGTAAATTCTCTAAAAGACTTCCAGCAATTTCAGAAACCACCAGTCTATTATAGTACACGGTGAAAAATTCTCATTTTTAGATTTTTATATTAAATATTTAAATTTATTTATTCTTCAACACGTACCTTAACTATACGCGTAAAATTGTTCATCGCTTCAAGTTCTAAATATCCTTGATTATTTCTTTAGAGTATATACACTTTCTTGCCATCTTTCAATACTTTATTGCAATTGCGAAAAAAATACTCGCTTTTATGCCAACTTTTATTCGACACTTGCCTTTAGCAGACACTTAAATCGATATGGCAGTCATCTTACAAAGCCTTCTTTGGCTGGTGGTTGAGTTTTGATGTATTTACCGCAACGTTAAAATTACATTCAAGCATGTCAAACCCAGCTGACATAGAAGCAAAGAAATCGTCAAGTTTTCAATTACAATACATATCCTGTTATATTATGATAATTGTGAATAAATATTTGAAATTTTATTAAACATAAATATTATATGCCATGCGTCAGGTAGTGTAGCTGTCAAAAGTTATTTGTATGGAAATGAGCTTGAAAGTTTGTGAAGCTTTCTATAGTCTGCTGACAGCCATAATTATATAGTCAGTTAAATTCGTAATTTTTTTAGCGTAATAAGCTTTTTATGTTGAAATACTTATATTATAATCAATAAGCTGAAAAAATTTTAATAGCTCCCAGTTCTTTCTTCTATTCAAATATTCCGTAATTTTCTTAATCCTTAATGCTTGGCACGGCTTTTGTATCCTTCAACAAGTTACGGTTGAGTTTCTCTTTTCTGTTTTTTTAGAAGTTCACTGTCCCTCGCAACCAATCTGCCATCGTTCCTTTCTTTTGTAGATGCTTTCCAACCATCATTAATATAATTGCCAACGTGACTTATGACGTTTGCCATCATTATTATTACAGCGGCAGTAGTTTACTCAAGGGTTTCATTGAAAATTATGCAAGAAAATACAAAAAGTAAATAAAAAACAAGATTTAATTAGGTTTACCCATCCTTATGGATATTTATTTAATTATTTACAATAAAATCTATTTCAGCTAACATAAAAAGCTTAATGCATCATACAAGGCATGCAGAAAATATTGGGAACATAACTTAGAATTAACATCAAAATCAATTTTTTTAAATATTACGCAAATTTAGGCTAAGTAATTTAAATATAAACTACTAGCGATGTGCATACTATGACATTTATAGTCGAAATAAGTCAATGGAGTCGGAGTACTGATTAAATCTTATGTACGAGTTATTTAGCTTAGATAGCTTAGATAACACATGCAAAAATAGAAGAAATTTGTTCTAATTTATACATAGAACATATAGAACTTTATTAATTTAAAACCAAAAGTCACCAGCAAGTTATCAAGCTTTTTTCCAAAGATAGTAAATCATACTTAGAAGACTTAACATAGGACTCCGGGTGAACCATTGAAAGTTAAATATCATCGATTTTTCAATAAAGATAAGCTTTCTAAAAAGAAATTTACAGGCAAACAGTTTCATTAAGTCTTTAGACCAGCCATTCAAATATCCCCAGGCTTTGTTGACTTTATTAAATTATTAAAGGCAAAATGTAAACTTAGGTTTCAGTTTTTTAATTGGAAAACAGCACACTTTCTATCCCATAAATATTTGTGAGAAGACTTGTCTTTGGCAGGAAGGGACGCAAATGCCCGAATTTTTACAGCTTCATAGGTATATAGACGACCGGTCCGTGTGGATCTAACTGGAAAGCCGGACTTTAAACTTTTAAAATAAGTAAGGTATCACGGAGGTCAGGAAAGCCAGAAGATTTTCACTGCTTGTTGTCACAGAATCGACATAGTGGGGATCTCTTTCCTGACCGCTGGGAGTGGTTTTTCGTAGTTGCTCGCGAAGGTTGCGGGAGCATCAAATATTTGAGTCGTTAGATAGGCCTGGCCATGTCAGAAGGCAATACACGCCATACACATGTCTTTATTCTGAAACTGCAGAGATGTAAGGTATTCCAATCCTGAGCTCTCACCTCCTGGAAGCGTGAGTAGCGCTTTCCTACTCCAACTGGTTCCGTGATGTTAATCTTCATGTCTTTGACCCATGTAAAACTCTCTTGACACATTTCTTGACACATCCCATAGGTACTAATGACAATCCAACCAAATGCAAGTTTATTCCTTCTTTCTAATTGAATCTCATTTTGTTTTATGAGGTTAGGTCCGATTGTAGAAGTCTTGGAAAATAAAAAGAACAAAACAAGTCTTCCACCGTCAGGACTTTAAAATGTACAAGAATATTTCGTAAATGACGTGTAAATACCTTATTCATAAATAAAATGGAGAGCGCGGTAGCTACGCCACTTCGTCGTGGAACAGCCGAGGAAATTCTAATTCTGTGCGAGACAGAAGATCAGCCAGGGTTTCCAACCTGACACAAATATATAAAATGTAATTTACAAGATAACCTAGTCCAACATTAGGATGCAAATGTCGATGAAATAAGTGAAAATTAATCAAAAAGCAAAAACTCCAAACTTTTTGCTCGTTTTGATCCATTCTCAACACCAAGTTGCGTGCAAGAACTTTCAGCGTTGCTGCTAGTTTTGAAGCCCTTATCTTAATATTCACGATCGGGAAAATGTTTATCAAACCCAGGAAAACAAACGCACAGACAAAGAGATTGATTCAGAATTTGATACTGATCAAGAACACTTTCTGGGAATTCCGAAACTTTCTTTTGGGTGACGCAAACGTTTTTGTTTTTGTACCTTTGGATATAAAAGGGTGATGTATCCTGATAGGTTTTTTACTATAACTGTCTATTTGCATATCAAAAAAAAGTTCATCATATCTTCAGATCTTTAAGGACCTACTGCAGAACAAGTTAGAAATAAATAAGATGTTATTGGATAAAATATCATTTTTATGTCGCAAAATCGAAAAGTTAAGGTTAAATATTTCTACTATCATTTTTAGCAAAATTTCACTATTAATTTACTCTTTTTTAAAAATTAATTACGCTCACTTTGTCTTCTCGGCAAATGAATTACGTCATTATTCTCCATAAACATTGAAATAATGCACGATTCGTATTCCTCACGACTAGTTCAGCGTCAGCAAATTCTCTGAAAGAGAAAAATAAAACAAAAAATATCTGCTGCCACAAGCAAAGTTAAATATTGCCGCAATGAAAAGAGCAGCAACAGCATAAGCCGCCTTAACATAATAACCGAAAAGCGCACTCCATAGTCATTAACCATGTCGTGTTTTACGCTGGACATAACAAAAGGATAGAATTGAAAGAAATGCAGACGAGTGAATGACATCAATGCGCTGTATATCTAATTGAAAATAACAACAAATGTATGACAATAGTACATTTTCACCGTTCGTTTAGGAAATAAAGAAAGAAGAAGAAAAACGGGTATAATGGTTAACAGCTTTAAATAGGAAAACAACGACAATTCAGCAACAGTAACACAACATAAATCTTAGAAAAAGCACCGCGCTATATTGCCTCGAGCTCTAAGTATAAATATGTTCTCTTTTCTCTCCCAAACATAGCAAAGTTACGTTGGAAAAATACTTGTCTTCTTTTAGTTTGCCAAAGAATAGAGGTGAAATTGGTTGCGTTGTGGCATGTTATTCGGTTACTGTGTTGAAACTACTAAGCAAACTCTATAAGTGAGAGCATGAGTATGTATACACGATTGTGTGTGTTCAGATTTGGCGCGCCGGAAGACATAGTGGTAGTGTAATTTGAAATGAAAATTAATGACATGCAATCAATTTTGTGAGACAATGTTATTTGTTATTTTGATAGCTTCCCTTGTATCCATACTCAACAGCTTAACTCGCTCACTCATTCATTCATTCATTCATTCACTTTGTGCTCAACTCACAACTTAGATGTTATCTTCAAATATAATTCTTCGTATATTCTTCTCGCTTCTACCTTCATTCTTTTCATATTATTTTTTCCTTTTTTATGTTCATACATAGCTGAACACCATTTACAACGACAAGTTTATCCATACAAACGACTTTATGCTATAAATTTTTCTTCCTTATGCTCTGGTTGAGAACACTTGATCATTTGTCAAATGCAATGCAATTGGGAGTTTCAATGATATATAACTTGGCATCCATTTATTGTACAAGTCGTAAATGTGCTATTTGTTTGCTTGCTATGTATGTATGTAAGTATGTATACAAGTCATTTCTGCAAATGCTCGAACGTATCTTTGATGGGGCGGATGGTTAGCGGTATGAGAGGAAACATAAAAAATTGCATAAAGTATAGTATTCTTGATGCGATTTTATTTACAAACCATATGCCCTAAAGCTTTCAAATTTATTGTCCATGTTGACAATAATGACTTCACTCTTTAGTTCTTCTTTTCAATTCACATTTGATTGAATCTTTTAATAGAATATTTGCTTACAAAAGTCATAATTATTTTAAGTTTAGAATAAGTAGTTAAACGATGAATCTCTCGTATACCTTCGATATTATCTACTTTCCTTTCGAGAATCAACTAATTTATCTACTACACCTAATTTTTCTCTTACTAGCCTATTGAATACAACCAAATTTCAGCATTACCCTTCGTAACTAAGACTATCAATTTACTTAAAATACTAATTTGAGTTTGAAAAGATTTGAAATATTCACTTACGGAGCACCAAGAGTAACTACCTTACAGTTCTCATAGTCATTAAAGTAAAGATTGGAGAGAAAACTATCTGTCAACAAACTCCTAATAAATGGGTAGTCCTGTAGGAAGTACTTACAGTATAAGTTGCTAATATAATAATATATAAATGGAGACGTCTCTAAATTATACATAAGCCATCAAAGTCGAGTTACTCCACATACATACGTACACATATTTCTCTTTTTCTATCTTATTTCTCCGCTCGCTCTGATCTAAGAACATTAAAATAATTAATAACTTAGAAACGTTTACCTTCTCGATAAAAAGGAAAACGTTTCTGTGATCCCTACTAGTGATTTGTGCAGTTTTACTAAGTCTTTGGCCATGAAATTGCTGTCTTTACGGAATTCAACCAAGATCTATCCTCAATTTTTAGTTACGTTTAAAATATAACTCTCGATAATAAATTTAAACCGAACGTTTAATGAAGTGAAAGTATTTTTTGACCGCAGACTAAATGAAAAGAAGAAACACACGCAATCTTGTGCTAAAAAAGCTGCGGTAGAACAAATTATAGTTAAAGGCTTTATTAAATGCCACTAAATGAATTTATTGGCCAACATTTAACTGCAACACACAAACATGAATCAATTTGTTGACTTGATTTACAAGCAGGAAAAAAGAAAAGAAAGTTATGCTGAGGAAAAGAAATTAGATTTATACTGTTTTCCTTTTTGTTGTGGTCGATAAAGTATTACGGGCCGCATATACACAACAGTAATTGCATGCGTATATGTTACAATAAGTGTTTGAGGTTCTAACGACATATAAGCAATAATTTTCAACTAAAGTAAAAGAAAATTTATTTAGATTGACATAAAAAGCATGAACATATTCAATCTCTTCTCTACCACATTTGATGATACACTTCTCCACTATCCTTTCAAGTCATTTCGAAAATGTAAGTGAACTGTGAACTTATGCGATTTGTCGTTGTGCCACATATCAGTTGCATTTGCCTCCTCTCAACGAAACTCTACTATTCATGTGTATGTACGCTTTGCCAGCAAGTCAGGTCATTTATTTTGTACGAAATTGCTCCATAAATTTTCACATCGTATTGCCATTTAGTAATTTTATGGTTTTATATTCTCTCTCTGTCTCTCTCTCCCTCTCTCTTACCCTGTCTCTCTGCCTCTTTTTATATTTCCATCCCATTTTTCGCATACTATTTCTATGATGACATTTTTAGTTGTTTTTGCAGAGCATTTCGTTAAAAATTATCTTCAATTTAGGGTTGCGCTGCTAATGTTTGGGGATAGTTTTCATGCTAGTAAGGTTATCCTTATACTGTCCCTTTGACGACTACAAAATGATGCGACAAATCCAAAAAAGAAGACAAAATTTATTTACTGACGCTTTAATTGAAAATAAGAAGAGATTACTTGTTTATTATTACATATCGTATCGACATCAAGCTCATACCGAATTTTTAATATATTCTTACTTATGGACAAATTAAATACTTTGATTTTTTGCTTCTTCTTGAAAAATTTATTAGACAATATGTATCCTTTTCCTTTTTGTCATAAATACGACTACAGTTGCAAAGAAAGTTCATACCAATCATCGTAAACGCGCCTCTCCTTCTTTATTTTCAATATCGTTTACTTAAATCTCTAATAGGATCAGAGATAAGGCACGATAATTTCAACGTAATATAGACAACAGTAGAAACGCTTCCCAAGAAATATTCTTATAAATCCTCCAAACAAAAATTTCACCATGTCATTATTACTGAACGGTGACCCGAAATTCGCCCGCAAGAAACTGCGCCTGCCATTAAAAATTGTTTAATATTAAAAATTTGTTGAAGTTTTCAATGAATACGAAAAAAATTTCTGAGTTTTAAAAAAGATCGTCAACTCCACGGCTATTTTATCGATAATTTATGATACAATTAAGAATATGCAGAATTTGTTGTTGTTTTTCGTCAGAGATGAAAATGAGAAAACATCACTTTTGTTGATAGCTATCAGTAATGTATCTTGGGTGGTATAAAAACTTTTATTTAAAGAAAAACAATTTGATGCCAATCATGCCGACAGCCATAACAACTCATTATTTTAACTGGGAAAATTAAGGCAAATGGCATTAAAAATCAAACTTTCATACAAACGTTGTGAACTAAACGTGAAATGTATGTGTTAATAACCACAGTTATAAATTTAAAAATTCAAAAGAAATTATACATCAGCAGAGTTGTTAAACAATTTCAATTATGTGATTTATGGCGGACATCAAAGGCAAAAGATACCGCCTACACACTGTCGTCCTAAAATTGTGTATGGGTTAAGTGCAAATACTATAAACAGCACGATAACAAAAATAATAACATGGAATAAGCAATAAAATTATATTCAGCTACGACCGAATCCTTTATACCCATCACCTTTATCTTAAAAAAAATAAAAAGTAAAAAAAGAAAAAAATTTACTTTCGACACTCTATAATATTGAGTGGGCATGGCCGATTTTTCGATTCTGTAGGGTAGACAAGAAGACATTTTTAAACTGCATCGGTTGTAGTGAGCAAAAAATCGAGAGCACAGTTTAAGTTTCACTGTTAGCATGACCAATTTCGTCCATATTCAATATCAGCTTGCACATGTAATGTTTTATCATATTTAAACCTGATATTTTCATTTTCATTCAGGAGAATGTTTATCACAGACCTTACACAGACTCACATATAGACAGAAGGACATGGCTAAATCAATTCAGAATTTGATACCGATCAAAAATACACGCATTATATGTAATTTTTAGATTTCCCTTTTAGGTGTTGCAAATGTTTT
This sequence comes from Glossina brevipalpis, assembly GCA_000671755.1. Taxonomy (NCBI): domain Eukaryota; kingdom Metazoa; phylum Arthropoda; class Insecta; order Diptera; family Glossinidae; genus Glossina; species Glossina brevipalpis. The sequence goes on along the minus strand of KK351011.1, from coordinate 5,515,812 downwards.
GAGAAATTTATTATATCCCCTTTCACGTGGGTATAAAAAGTGCAATAAAAAAGAAGCAAAGAAGTTTAAAAAGGGAAAACATACAGACTGACAGCAGACAGAATGGTATGAAATGATTGCAAACCAGCGAAAGGCTGACATAATAATAAACAGAAGAATTATAAGAAAGCCTTATAAATGAAAAAAAAGTAAGAAAAACGTGCCTGGCCAGAATTCTTGATGAGTAATGCCTAACTAGCAAAAACCAACAATAACGAGAAATAAACATTTTTTAAATCTCTCATCAAATAAAATTCGCATAAACAAGCTTAATAAAACAAAAAGAAAACTAAATAATATCCTTGAAATACAAGTGTTTGTATATGTGTTTAAAAGAGTTTTTACCGACTTTTATTAGTTGTTGTAGTTACTAATGTTGTTTGTGCTGTTCAAAAAATGAGTTCAAGCATTTATGCACATTTTTATTCGTAGCTAGTGTGTCTGCATTAAGCATGATATTATTATATATTATTATTTACTAAAATTCTGCACGCACTCTCTTAGTTAGTCATGCGGTCATCAAGGAACTACAAGCGTTTATTTATTTTGCACATAATGGTAATATATTTGTGTATGTATATCTCTTTTCCTCAACAGGGATGAACCATTTCGTACTATACCGTGGTAGTATGAAATAAGAGTATATACGCTCTTTACACACACAAAACCGTATGATCGAGCATAACATTAACACATCACTTCAACGCTGTCTCGTTTATATCAACAACGCAATAACGAAAACAACAGCAACAAAAAGAAAAAAAAAGCAAGAACAAGAATGACAACATCGACGCGATCGTTAATTTGCCCTTAAGGTTCATACTAAACAAGAAGAATACACATATGAGAAACAAAACGCGACGGTAAAGTGAAAAATGTATTCTTCAGAACATTGAAAAAGGAAATTAAGTGTGAATGTCTGTCTGACATGAGGTCGTTTATAACTTCAAATACATGTGTGTATGTAAACAAACCTTTGTATTGTATTCTGGGAGATATTTATTATTATCTCGCTCTTTCTCTTTGTTGTTCTTGCTGCTCAAGTGATAATTACAAGCAACCATTCAGTACGACTGTCAAATAACCAGCTCTGCAATAATTTACTCCACAGCAATAGCTTTTTTTTTTAAGAATCTTTCTGTTGTTTTGATGTCGGCTTATTTGTTTTCATGTTTATAGGAACAGAGTGAATGACTGACTGATAATATTCTTCTTCTTTAATACCCACCACAAAAAAGTGCGGGATATGTCGGATTTTTTGTTCAGCTTGTAACACTTAGCCGCAAAGATAAGACTTTATATGAACTATATATATAACATGTTCATGTGTCCATCTCTCTGACCATCGTGCAGGGTTACAAAGTTATTTACCAAAGACTGAGTCCTGGTTTAAACATTTTTGATGGTCTATAAATATAAACTCAAGTTGGATTTAATCCATCCAGAATAGACAAAAAGCTGTAACTTTTAATCTAAGGCTTCAAACACAATGAAGCCGTTCTTCGATTCCTACAGTTTCAAATATATAGAAAACAATGTAAACGAACGCAATGAAGCCGCGTATTTGGTTTTGTTTTTTCTTTGTCCCCCATGTTTGGGTGTATAAGCGCGGCTTTATTGTGTTTATAGCCAAAAGCGATCTGATGTAAGTATATACCAGGATTATCTAAAAACATGTGCTACGTATTAAACTAAAACTAAAAAAGCGCTTAATAATCTCGTTTAATATTATTATTCGATTATGTTTCCCTCTATCCCAAAAAAATGGTCGAAAATCCTTTTTTTAGACTGTTACAGTGGTGTTACCCCTTAAATCTAGCACCACTACTCTGCACTTAAACTCGAATTATGTACCGTTATGTAAGTCACATGCAATTCTAAGAGAAACAGAGAAAAACTGAAAACATATGGATTTGAATCTTAATACAAAACAATTTTAACTGTGAGGCATCGCAGATTCGTTCTAGAGCGAATACGAATTTCTTGCTTATTTTAAACGTGATTTTTATTTATTACCCCATAAATTGTTGTATTAAATCATTAGGATTTTCTTTAATGTTTAGTATACTTTTATTGCACAAATACTTATTCATGCACACTTATACGCATATTCCCATATACGAGTATAAATTAAGCGCAGGCAATTATTAAGAGCCTTTTTAAGCATTTCGAATATTTTGTGTACATTTTCACCTTTTATATTAATGTGCAGCATATTTTCTTTAAAAATTTATTTCTTGAGTGTTGTTGATGATAATTAATGAGTTTTGAAATAGTGTAGACGCATTTTGTTCTTTTAGAGAATGATTAACCAAACCGTTAATTAAGTTAATAAAATATATTCGCCTTAGTTTTCAATTCCCTAGAATTTGATTAAGACAGGGCTCGCATCTCTAGACTGTGAACTTAGAACCTAAACAGCAATTCTATTAAATAAAAGAAAAATATTTTATGCGAGCTTAAAAGATGAGAAGAGAGAGGGAGAGAAATAGAATATTATTGTCAAGGTGCTTAGAAATACCTAAAATAAGAGTTCAGAATCGGTTTTAAATGCAAAAAATTTATTTTTATTTTTATTTATTTATTTATTTTTGTACTATTTAACAGGTTTATTGTAGCTAGCGTTCCAAGGAGTTACCACCTCGTATATTGAGTATGCGAACCCGTTTGTTCGTCTGTGTTATTGCGCTTTTGCGCAACGTAATGAACATTTCAATTGTAATCGGGAGATATTGGTAACCTATCTTTTAAATATATTCTGATGTTCTGACTAGTCACTAGTGATAAGAGAAAACAACGTGTTTCTTTCGAACAGTTTTCCCAGCGCTATATCAAAAATTCAGCCTTAATGTGAGCAATAACACTAATTGGATTGCAGTCAATCAATGTTTTAGATTTCCCAAGATGTTGGCATGGGATGTTATAAAAGATTTGAAGGCATATGAAAAACGAAAACATTTTTTGACCTTTGGAGTTCTCCCAAAAACGGTGTACTCTCTTTAAAAAATACTACTTATTTAGCAATTTGAGTATAGTTGTTTCAGCACTCACGGATCCTACTAGAAGTCTTTAGATAACAATTCTTTGATTCTACTGAGTCAATCTTCAGTTTCAAGACTTGTAAAATATGTTTGCAGACTAATTGCATGTAAGAAATCTGACGATGTTTGCCCTTAATTCTGAAAGGGCATTATTTTCAAACAAATTTATTTTAGCACAAGAATCAATTTAAAGACCTTGAGAGTCATCATGTAACTTGAAAGGAGGTTGACAATCGCAAATTGAATTAGGATCATGTAGCAGAATCTCTAAATTTGCAATAGAATAGAAGAAATTTTCCAATATAATGAGAGAAATTGAGAGATAAATTGAAGATTGTGTGTTTTGTATAAACAAAAAATTTACAAATTTGTTCAAAGAGACACCTACTTACCAGTCTCTGGAATTGACGTAACAGGAGAGCGCAAAAGGCGACTATCTCCAGCTAAATTTTTTTGTTGCTTGGAAACAGACTATTTTGTTGTTAGTTTTGGTGGAAAATTCGATTTCTATAGAAAAATTATATTCATTTGAAAAATTGGACAAAGCTTACAAAATGTGCAACGGGAATATGTGAGAAGAAAAGAAAATAATATAAGTTGGCCTTAAGCTTTACTACTATGCTTCAACTGAGTGGTTTTGCATATTGCTGGAAATTAATTCAATAAACTCTATGTATTGTGTGGAAATGTGCATTTGTGAATGGAGAAAATAGATGAATAGAAATTAATTAATAAAAGACTGATGTTTTCGAAAAGAAAAGAATTTGTTTATAATTTCTTTCTTTTTTGCTTATCGGAATTTTTTTAATGAGTTCAAGTAAAGTCGCATACTTAAAAGAAGCTTAAAAGAACAAAACACCAACAGATGCTGATGATGTATGTTTATGAACATATCCACTTACCTATGCATTTAATTACGTCATCATTGTCCACACATAAACAACAGACTAGATGAAGTCACTCTGCCATACATACGCAAGGAGTTGGCTGAAATCACCTTGCGTTGACACTTCTTCATAATTTGGGTTAGAGGCACTCAGCTTCGTTAATTTTTATCAATGCAGGCAAATTAAACTCGCAGTATCCGATATACGGACAGAAGTATATAATTGGACACGCGTATACGCACACATACGTGTTATCCATATAATATAATATATTAAGTTTGAACATAATACGATATGTGTTTGTATAAGATTTACAATATAAAGCTATATAACTGCTTGGCCTTTTTGATATAGATATTAAGATGGGAGTGCTAAAGCCAGATTCCAAGATAGGAAGACAGTCGTACACATTACATGATTGGACAGTCATGTCAAAGAGAACGACTAGGAAAGGGATGTCACGCATGTAAAGGTCAAATATCTGGCATGCAACGGTCAGACGTATTCTCTCAAAGTTTTTCTTTCGGAAAACGATTAGCAGACGTTTTTATTACAAGAAGAGATTGAATACTTCACTAGCAACTGATGTGCGGAATTTTTTTCTTAATTTATTTTTTGTCATGTCAGCTGAGCTTGGACAGACCAAACTCTGATAGATCCAGACCTTTGAAATGACAGTCTTTGTGAATGGGGCCCTCAGCATACAACCAAAAAGTATGCGAATATAACTTCCAGACAATTAGGATTTTCATTCGTTACTCAATTTGGCATGCCAAGATTTCTGTGAACATTAGTAGGATAGGACAATACAGTCGAAAACGTTGTTTTGAAATCGGATTTGTCATACGAATACCATCTTTTCGTGAAATTCTTAAGCTTTCCAAACCCGCTTTTTTGATAATTAATTTCATTATTGATCCTCGTTTTCCATTCAGCTCCTTCATCGCAACGTTTCCCGCTTCCCAAAGCTTCTCATCTGACATGCAACGTAAAAAATTACCGGAATTAGTAAATAACTGATGATGCCTCGGTAGCGCATACAATCCTGCGCATTTAAGAGAGGCTACATTATCATATCTCTCGCGCTTGATAACCATATCAATAATGCTTTTAACATTGCACTCAGTGTTACGACCAGCCATAATAATGATAATTTGTTTTGCTTTACTTGGAAATTAAATATTGCGTTACTACGGCTACTGCTATTATAGTTGCTGTTGTAGCACAGTTGTCACAAGGCGCGCCTCCTTCCCAAAGAGCAAAACATCTGTGTTTTGCAAGCATTTTTACAGAGAAATGAAATACGTGGCAAGATTTCAAATAATCTTCATGAATTTTTTTATTTTCCTACTATTTATTGTGTAGAAATGTATTTTATATTTATTCCTCAATTTTTCCAATTTTACATCAATTATTTTTTATGCAAAAAAAAATAAAATAATAATTAACGGAGTATATAGTAGCACTACGAAAAAATTCACAAATTCACATGATTGATGGCACTAAAAAGGGGGATCTTACCTTACGCTTTTTTGTTCAGCTCATTTCGGGAATGACTCACTCGAAAACCTTTGTTTGTGTTTAGCTCGAGCTCCAGCATTTAAATCTGTTTGCCATTATATGAACTAAATATTCGTCAGCCATGCCATCGCCCGCGGCAAGTGTTCAATTCTGTTGAAATTAATACATCAGTGAGAGAACGTGAGAGAAACAAGTTATTGAATTCTGCTCAACATTTCCATACAGTTATATCCATAAGTTGCTTTTCTGCATTTTCCATACTGATTAAAATATGAGTTTGATAGTTTATAGTCTAAATGTCTTGTCTTGTCATAACGCTTGTTGACTGGTTGCAGTAAGGATTTTATGTCCGATAAGGGTTACTTTAGGCATCAAATAATGCACTAAACTTTCTTGAAATTAGCGAAGTTTATATCCTTACGAATTACGGTACTAACTTGGACGTGGCAAGCAAGTCTGGTCAGCCACTATATAAATCGCTAACTTTTGTGTTTTGAGTACCGGAAATTTCGATTTGCAATGATTTGTTACGTTTAATTTTTGATCGTTTGTCTCTTAGTTACTATTCAATTCTTCAGTTGACTCTGTTCACGCACTCAAAACGAACCTAAGACAATTTCGCCCGTATCAACAAATTGTTGAGGTTAATTACAAATCATCTTAATTGTAGATGTATGTGGACGTTTCAGTTTCACCAAAGAATCAAGATAAGCTCAAGAAAGTGAACGATTAACATGAACGTTCCAATTAAAACAAATAAATGTATGTAGAATAGAGGATATGTGTGTTTGATTGATATCAGATTGATTTATTCCGCCCGAATTAACGATAATTTTACCGAAATTGCAGTTGGCTGTTAATGCCGGTTAAATGTTAAGAAATCACATAGAGGCCATCAAAGTTGTTAAAACTCCGAATACGTGTTTTTTATTCGACAGTAAAACGTATAATAAAATGCAATATCTAAAAAGTATAAAAAAAAGATTAAATAAACCACATCTGCTGTCATTATATAATCTTAAGAAATTTTTACACAATGAATTTTATCGTACGTTCGAGGCAGCAAATTAAAAACAAACAATTAATCTAAAAGGAAAATAAAAAATAATGTTTTTCTCAAATATATCCTCTTTTTCTGGACTAACTAAGCAACTGATATAAATTTCTGCGCGGCTTTAAATTTTTATCATAAGCATCTCCTCAGACATAAAAAAAAGTAGTAATTCAGTGGAAGAATAACAATAGTGACAATGGCAGAAAACAATTTGAACAAAAGTGTATACATTAGTAGAATGAAAAAGAACATAAAAAAGAACATAACAAATCTCGGATACACTTCACTATAGATGAATATATATACATTAATTATGAAAACTTTAATTAATTAATAATGCGAATATATATTTGGAACGATATCAATTGCAATTTGTAAACAAAAGGCGTACATGGGTACAAGGGATTTATTTAAAGTAGTTTCAATAAACCTGATGCTTTCTATACTGTAGACCTTAAGTGAAAGCACATGTATCGAGGTTTAAACTTTTAAAATTTGAACAATAACCATACAAACCGGGTAATTCAGAATTGCAGTAAAAACTATATAAAAATGTTTTTGGCAGTCAGAAATAAAAAATCGTATATAAGGATAAAATAAACTCACATAAGATCTAATATTTGTATCTGAATGTTAACTTCGGCACATTATTTCATTACTATTTTAAGCACAGACGAACAAAATGATGACGAAAAAGTAAAGAAAATAATAAATCATTTGAGTCGATCATTATATGTTGTGCAAACTATGGTATACCTATTGCTTGTTTGTAGGTATATAAAACGAAATTACTGTAATAATAAAATAAAGACGAAAGATAAAAATATGAAAAATGAAAAATAAAATACATTATAATTTATTTATTTGTAAGAGTAAATATTTATGCTGAAAACATCTCGTATCTGTTTGTGATAACAAATATATTGTTAAAAAGAAAAAAAACCTAAGCAGCCGAAGCACTTAAAAGTAAACTACAACTACTTCACAATACAAGAAATAAGAAAAACCTTTTGGTCATTAGTGCATATACTTGTACGTAAAGATTTTCTAAAAGAAGTAACACATTCACAATTACATTTCAAAATGTTTTGTATTATTTTGGTTTTTATGTCAGAATGCATTTGAAGTTCTAATACTTTATGTTTATGCACATGTCTGGATAAAAAACATGTGTGTCCAACTCTATTTCTCTTTCCTATTATAAGTGTAAGCATTTTCACAAGAAAAAGGAAACCTCTTTGCACTTTTATGTATGGAAACCGAAAAAAAGGAAACAAAATATTTCAATTTATTACAAAATGCTTTGGTTATCTTAAACACTTCAACTAATCATTCCTATAAGAGTGCTGTAAAGTCTTTCTTAAGTGTATAATCTTTGTTGTATTATAACTTTTAAATCACTATTTCGTTATCTGATACGTTTGTACCCTACATCAAAAGTTTGTGGGTATGTATGTAACACCCGAAAGGGCTTGGAATTTATTGTATTGATCAATCCAGAATCATTTTCGGAGTCGATTTAAGCTTGCTTTCTCCATTGTCTGTCTGTCTGATGTCTGACCTTACGTTTGCAATTTTTGAATTATTTTGACGAAGTTGGGTAGAATGACTAGTTTTAGCCAAGGACAAACGCTTTTGGTAACTCCACATCCAAAATTTCAATTTCTCATTTCTTTTTGTGGCAAGAATCGGTAGAAGCTTACATTTCGGTGCATAATAGAGACGTGCAAAATTTAAATCGGATGGGACCAATTTTTTGAAACACTTCTCTTATAACCGTTTCTATGAAAAGTAGGCCTTCATATTACAAAATGATCTAATCTTTAATATTTTGTCGAGATAATTGGCGCGAAATAGTAATTTAACTTAACAATCAACTGTTCCAAATTTCGATCATGCAGGTCTACTTTTTGGACCCCACCACTTGTAAGAGTTCTCATTAGAAATAAATCTTTATATGGCAACAAATTCTAATTTTTAGTAGAAGAATAAGGAGATCTTTGACAAAGAAATTAAATTTTTTAAATCTGAACGATGCCACCCTCACTCTGTAGGCCCTCTTCCCTATAAGTGCTCCTATTAGAAGCATGTTTTATACGGAAACAAGGTATACTTCGCAGTATTATTTTACAAATGTAAATGTAGAATTGTATTAGACAAAGTGGTGTATTTAAAGATAGGCCTTGCAAGTTTAATACATAGTGTTTTGACTTTTTTTTAACAATTTTTTGATTTACTCATATTAAATTCTTTAGAATTTTTTCTAGCATTTTAAGTAATTTTTTCTTTTCCTCATCTGATTACTAAGGCAAAAAATAAGCTGTTGGTAAGAAAGCTTTGGTATTCGTGATCATTTCCATGATCAGTGAAAAGACTTTTCGCATTCTCGAAATTTATTGACCATACTAACTAGTACATAACGATTAGTACATAAACGAACGGGAGATCTAATTACATTTACATAAATATCTTTTCTAAAGTAAGCTGTACCATTTTACTGCTTAGTTAGACGATTGGTAATCGATTTCTGTTTAAAACTCAGTAGGACCAGAACACGATAGAAGAACTTATTAAGAATATATTACAGAACAAAAAGTTCAGGTTTAAACATGATCCGAAGGTTCGCCAAGAGTAATCATTAACTAAAAGGATAAATATCCGATTTGGATAAAACAAATTTTAAATAACAATTGGAAACTTAATCCAACAAAATTAGAAAACTACAACTTTTGTTTGCAACTAAAATATGATAGACAAATAGAGAATAAATTCTTTTGGTTTAAAATTAAAATATCGAAAATATATGCTAAGATAAATATTAATATTTGACTTAAATGGTGAAGCTAATCTGGAGATCTCTTATGTACTTGCATATATTTATGTAAATGTATATGTGCACACATATATACGAACACGCACGTGTTCATATGTATGAGTCTGAATATTCGTTTCAGTAATTTCTCCCCATAAACTTCTTGACAAATTAAATGGTTTTCTAGAGCATAAAAAACATAACAGCACACAAATACCACCACCACTTAAAATTGTTTATATACACACAAAGGGCAAAGGATCCTCCTCACCAATTAAATTCCTATCCATTAACATAAACAGCAACCTAAAACCAGCGACATCAACAACTACAGCACCAGCAACGATAGCAACAACTTAATGAATATATTAAACCTGTCGTCGACATTAAGTGTTTATGTTAGTTCTTCGTGAAGAGATGATAATGATGTTGACGTTGTTCTTGTTGTGGAAGATGACAAGTATGTTTCTTCTACAAAAACGAATGTCTTGGTCGGTTTCATTTGGTTTGGTGGATTGGGTTCTTTTCTTTTGAATTTCTTTCTCTTTTTTTTTTACAAACTTACGCTTTTATTTAACACATCGATCATTAATTCTCGGGACTCATACATAGATGTGGTCTGTAATAAAAAATTCATATTATTTTTAGAAAGTGGGAACAGCCGAAAAACGCATGACGAAATAATTCGATTTTCGTGTACAAATAAAACATTCATTTTTAATAGGGCAAAAAACCATCATCTCAGAATTGGCTTGACAAGTGTCACTCTCACTTGGAAACAACGATTTGTTGGTAGGTTTTCTGATTTTGAATGAGGGGTCGTGTTGACAAGTTATTACATAAAAACGGAATCGCAATATTCGAAAAGATTGATTGTACTGAATCCCGTGAAAAGAAAAAAAGGAAATTGTTTTTTCATTTTATACTCCCGGAAATTATTGACCGATGCATGCATAGCTTCTGACAAATCGTTGGAGTTCCAATAACATGTTTATATACATGAATCGATGTTGACACGAAAAGAGAAGAAAATTGAAATGTTGGTAATCTGCGAGAAACAGAAAACAAATCAATAAGTAAAATGGAAAAGAAGAAGAAGGGCAAACACAAGAGTTTAATGTGGCATAACTATGAAAACAATTCACTTAAATTTTTCGCAATAACCATTTCGTTACTATTTTTGAATGCCTTGCACATATTAAAGCGTTTTCTTGTGTTGTTTAGTACTCCATTGCTTTACCCGTGCATCTGTTAGCTTCGAATCTTCTTGCAGAACTATTAGCGTCACAATTATCTTTTTTGAGGTTTGATAACCATTTTCTCTCCAATCCTCTATGTGTGTGTGCGTGTGTGTGTAATAACTCACCCATTATATTCTTAAAACATGTCATAACGCATAGTTTATCATGTATTCACACGGTTAATATGTCTTTTCAATTTTTTTCCTTTTTTTTAAGCCGCGTTCATAATTCAAAAGTAGACTATATCTTATTAAATATAATAAGTGAGCGTAACATTGCTTTGATCTTTCTCTCTGCAGTATACATTATCTTTAATATATATTTATATATATTTTAGTATTATAACATACATAAGAGTCAAGTAAAGCGATGTGTTGCGTAGTTTCAGTTAAACACATGGCATTGTTTAACATCATCACATAGTCATCATCATCATCATTACCGTCGTCTCGCTGTCATTGTTACCTTCCAAATATATCGTCGTCATCATCATTATGGTTGTCATCATTGTATTCATTTCAATTTAACAAGTTGTTCTTAATAAAACGTCTTTCTTCCTCTTTGGTTTTCCATTTCAATGATTTTCGAAAAATAAAAATAGAAAAAAGGAAGTTCTTAGTTTTAGACGATACTTCATATTGGATGATATGCATTGAGTGTATACATGATGTTTTGTTATCTTCCGTAATAATTTGTGGAGTATTGAAAGATACTTTATGCGGCTTTAATTTCTAAGAAAAGAATTCTCAAATGATGAAAGCTTTTCCTTAAAAGATAATTGACATTTTAACCATGGGAAAAAGGTGCTTTGAGATAGTAGGTCATTCGTAACTGAAGGACAGCTGAAACAAAATATTATTGCTTGATTTATTATTAAGCACGCAATATAACAATGCCACTCGACAATTAAGACGATCATTAGGTCTACAATATAAAATAAGCTATAGTATCAAATAAGCCAGGAATCACGCCTGCTTTCTGAATGTTTCGCTTAGCGCTTATTAAAAACTTCCACAAGATTTCATAAAAGTAGAAAAAATTTGCCACGCCCAACCATTAAAATTTGTTTTCTCCCCATTTTTTTTAGACAAAGGTGATGGGCATAAAAGATTCGGCACAGCCCAATATAATTTTCTTATTTGTTAATGATTCATTTTATTCAAAGTCAAACCAACCTATTGTTACTGATTTTTCCGGCGCCTGTGGCAGCGTATAAATATTACATTATCAAAACAGTTTATTTTAAGAAAATAAACGAAAGTAATGCACAGGCAGACAATAAAAGATCAATAGAAACGTATCAAAACCATACCATGATAGAGTAAGGCATCGCAGTTCAACATATTATTGGTGGGTTTCGGAATATATCGTTAAGCTTTGCCGTTCTGAAAAATTACCTTATCATGTATTTGGGCACTTAGCGCGTTCTTGGTTGATTCAACTTGCTTTAGTTCTTTTGAAAAGCTCTTACACCACGATGTGATCAAACATGGAGTATAAGTAAGGAACCATTAGACTTCGGTGATGTTGACTCTTAACGATTTTTTAAAGGTTGAATTATTATGCATCTATTTTTCAGAATCACTTGTAATAAGTTTATATAAAATTATTTTTATTATTATAACAAAATGACAACTAATAATAATAAAATCACTGCACGAAATTGTTTGTTAAGAGAAATATCAAAATATATAGTGGCACATACGAATTTGAAGTCTCTGATGTTAAAACTCGCGATCACAAAACCGCAGGAAGCTGGGTAAAAAGCAAAAATATTCTATATATCGTATTCTGCAGCATTAAGCATTAATTGTGCTAAGTCAAGAAATGATGTAAGATTATGAAATTCTTAAATCTAATCCCAAAACCAATGAGAAAAATGTTAACAAAGAAGAATACGTTGAAACATTTATAAGTGATACTATGGTAGATGCAGAACATAACAGCAAGTACTTCCCAAGGATCATCAACAAATGATGATGATTTCCTTCTGCCGAAGAAAATTATTTAAAAAAAAATTTAAGTTGCAAATCAAGCAACTGTAAGAACACTTTTAATAACTCCAAGTACAAAAGCCTGATATTGAACAAAAGGCAAAACAAATCAGAAATTAGTCTGAAGTTACAAAAAAGTACCTGTGATTCAAATAACATAGACATAAGTTCAAATACACCTGCTTGGAAATTTGCAAAGGGCGGTTAGGAACGGATTAGTTGGTTATACTCACATACGTATGCATAAATACACACTGTCTTATCAGTTTTTCCGTTATTTTTGCAATATACGGGAACACATAATTCCCCTGAAAGTAAAGACGGGAGAACAACTTTGCTTTTATAAAATTCTAAATTCACACCAAGTAAATCTTGTTATATTAATCAGGGACTTGTGTAAGAATATATCCTTGGCGGAGATAAATGCACTATTATTTAATAGATTTGTTATTTTATGCGAAACAAAGGTCACCTTGAGTGTTTAAGTTTAGCGGCCTTTTCAGTGGCTTATGAGAAAAGTGTGTCAAGGCTACTTATCATAATGTTTAAGAAGAATTTGCAACATTTTTACTAAAGCTCTAAACCACTACCGTACTAAAAAAAAAATATAAATCCATTGAACGAGTATGCAATTTTCTAATTTTGAGGACATTTTTAAGTAAAAAGAATCATATATTCACCCACTCTGAAAAGAAATCTCTTATTAGCGAGATTTAAATTTAAGCATATTATTAAGTATTTCTCGTCATCTCTTTTTCTCGAAAGGAGAACGAAGACATAAAACAAGTCTGCCCTCTTTCTCGTCATATTTATTTATACAATTCCTAAGAGGATATTAAAATCCATAAAAATGTAACATTTGGAATAATAAAAGAGAATTTATATCCTCCACCATAAATTTTAAAATAACAATTAACTCATACAAAAAAAGAAAGTCTGGGTAGCAGAATAAAAGAAGATATGCTTGGAAAGTATTACAGACTTGTGAACGGCGTGAATGTAAGTGGGTAACCGTAGAAATGCAAAGTAATAGCTTTTGCAAAAAGAAAAAAAGAAAAAAAAGGTTTCCAACCCCTGAAAGAACCAAAGAAAAATAAAGACTTAAAAAGAATTATCAGCATGAAAAATGTTGTACACAAAAACACATCACGAGAGGGGTTCATGATATCAAAACTGGTATTATGACTATATAACGAGCTATGCACCTTTTGCATAAATATAAGTGGAGTAGCATTCAAACATGTATGTATACATATATGTACGCAAAAGGATAATAAATTATAATTAAACGCTATCTATGACAAGCGCTTGGCTACCATATAAAAAATACTGTTATGTTTCTTTGATTGCAACTACATTAATCAATTTTGAGATCGTTTATCTTCTTGATAACAGCCGATAAAAAGGGATCGTTATACAAATTTATGACAATGTCTGCATCTTTCACACAGATAAGAATAGACACATATTTGCATAAAAGCAGAAATTTTCAAGTTCATAATTACGGAACCACACAAAAAACTCATTCTAGGCATTCTAGGCTTAACAAAAGCTTAAATTGCTAGTAAGACGTCAAATCTTTGCAGTCATAAAAACCCTATTTCACGATAAATAACAATTCGTATTAAAAGCAAAAAAGAAAAAAATCACTGATGTAGTCAAGCTATTGTGTTAGATGAAAAGTAAAGGTATAAAATCTCTGCCTTAACAACAAAAACCTTCATAATCAATTAAAAGTTACGTAATAGTAAAGTATATTAAAAACATTCAAAAGAATGCCAAGATAAATGTAAGTTACCTTAGAAGAAGCCAAAGAAAGAGTTCTCTTCTGTTTATTACATATAAGTATCTTTCTGCTTTCGTTACGCTATAATAAATGGTTACTTTTCGTTTTTACATTTGGTATGGCATTTGTCGAATTTTCGACGAACAAAATTCTCGCAACAGATTTTGAAATTTTTCAGTAGAATTTACAATCCTACCTTATAAACCTTCCTTAAAAAGGCGAAATGGATTTCAAAAATTGTTTCGTCATCTTTATCAGTTTAGCTTAAAAAAAAAATCAGCGAAGAAATACCAAAACGCTAAAAATGCATCGTTGTTTCCAAATCTTCTAGTTTTTAGAAGAACCGGAAAATGTAATAAAAAAAGTGATGATTAGAAAATTCGGTTCGAGCCGAATATAACGTTACTTTTGTTACTTTTTCAGCATGTTTCCGGCAATATTGCGATAGCGTACCATTGTAACTGACAGCTGTCAACTTTTGCTGAAAGTTCTGTCAGAACCTTTACAAATAAATTATGGTTTTCTCTTTCATTCGCTGATGTTTTAAAGAAACAAAAATTGAAGCATTTTTGTTTTTATTCTTGTTCTGTATAGTCGCCAAAAACAGTAAGATCATGCAAGTTTATACTTAAACAAACTACGACTGAAAGAGTGGTTCGAAATACATTATGGAAAGTCCTGAATTTCAATTTAAGACGTTCAAAATTCTTTTCCACACAATCACCAAGTATTTATTGATATTTCAGTAATAATTTCGACCAATGTGAGGTTCTGCATCTAATCAGACCTATATGCATGAATTTTTAAGTGTTTATAATTTGGTGAAAATAGGAAAAATTAAATGGAAACTTTAATTTTGATAATCCTCGAATGTTGCCGTAGATGGAAGAGGAGACGCATTTGAAAAGGATTAACAAATTTTAATTCGTCGTTCAGTGTACAGAAAATATGTATTGAAAATTTACCAGATCCGTTTAGGGACAAACAAAAGACCCCAATAAAGAACAGTTACATGTGATTACTAAATAAATCCCAGCCCAAATTATGAAAAGTTAAGATTGAAAGATAAGAATATCAAAGAAAGTCGGAGACGGAGTGTAAATAATATATATATATATATATGTATAAAATTTTAAGTTAATTTATAATAGGGTTGTATTTTACTTTTTAATAAATAATTAAATGATTTTAATAAATAACTAAATTTTATGATTTTCTAAATTTTAAAACAGACCTTAAATTACTCATTATGGCATTAATTTTCAGAAGTTAAGCCAATTAACATAACTTTGAAAAATATGTTGAATACCTTAACATTTCTTAAAAATTAAATGATAAAATTGTAAAGAAAAATGTTCTATATATTCTCAAGAGCAGAGAGAGAGAGAAAGAAAGAAGAACGTCCCAAACCCTGTAACCTCCCTTTTTATATTCAAAAATTTATGAATATAAGTTTCATGAATAAAACCTGACACAAAATATAGACAATTAAAAAAATAAAATAAAATCATGCATAATTAACAGTTGTCGACACGAACTGCGAGTGAAAAGTGACAAGCGTAGAAAAATTATAACCTTTGAGAGCAATAAGCAACAGCAGTCGCTTATAATGAACCACTACGACAAGTACATAAGTAATAAATGTGTTTAACATAATAAAACAATTAATTATCATGTACACAAGGTTTCAGCCGCAAATAGAAAGAAACAAAAAAAAAAAAACTATATGTCAGAACATAGAAAGAAAAAAGTTACGTATTACTAGAAATTATTATATAACCAGCAGAAAGCCAAATGAACACGTTCGTAATAGCTGCAGACATATACACGCAATACTTAAGCAGACAAACACACACATACTCTGCTGAAAAGAATGAAAAAAAGACCGAAATTATAAATGTTTTTGTATGATATAGAATGAGATATAACTAAAATACTCTCATTAGACTTGAATTGTTCCGTTTGCGGTTTAATATAACAATAGGAAATACGAAACCCCAAAAAGCGAAAAGCAGTAGCCGAAGAAAAAACTGAATGCATTGTTAAAAAAAAAATATTGCGGAGTAACGTTTTCAAGACTGGATAATTTAGTGTCAGACAAGCTTTATAAAAAATATAATTATTATAACACACTTGCGCCTAACGAGAAAATAAAAACTTATGAATATGTTTGGTTTGCAAGCAAACAATACTTTAAACCCGAAAGTAAAAACATAAATTACTAACTTTATATGGTTATACAATAATAGCCTGCTAAGAAAAACGCTTAACTATACAGTGTGACTATAAGTTCACCACTTAAATGAATATGATAATAAGCTAACGCAGGCAAACGAACCATTTAAAGAAAATGACGGAGAATCGCAATAAGCAACCTAGAATTGTTTTTCCTAGGTTTCTACTTCATACTTTCGTTTCCAAGCCGCTGACACTGTTGTGGCTGATTCTGTCGCTACCGCTTTTGCCACATGAAGTGGCTAGCTTTTGGCTTAACTGTCAGTTTTGTTATTCTAGCTGCAACGCGATTTAATATTGCGGTTATTTGTCTTTGTAACTTAATTGTATTTTAGTGTGACATTGAATAGATTTAATAGTGGAGAGTAGAGAGATTTACCGCATAAATAATAATTTCATATCTTTTCTTTAAAAAAATAATAAAAGAAATAAATTATTGTTTGTTTTCATCTTCGAAGCAAAGCCAAACGTACAGTTTCTTCTCTTTTTGTGTTTTAGTATTACTCTATAATCACAAATATTTTTATACTCTACACCTAAATTTCTTGTAAAAGTCTGTTAAATTGATTCTACCACTTCGTACATAAATATTCTTTCAAAAAATTAACCTTTCTTTGACGATAAGATCTAACCTTTTCTTTTATTATGAGAGCTTAACCTAAATAATGATTTGACGTGTAAATTTACTGTGCTAAGCTTACCCCACATAGGTTTATTTTTCACACCCATGCGTATGCAGAAGTTCTGATAAACAGAAAGCCTTTGCATGGCAATCAATTCGAAATATTCTATTTTATGTTCGTTGATAAGAAAATTAACTTTAATAAAACTTAATGAGATACGGATTAGCTTTTCATTAAAGGTCAAGCCTTTACATAGGAACAAATTGTATAACGTTTGGTGTTTTGTCACAAAATAGATGAAGTATTACATTTGAAGAATCGGAGTTGGTGGTCTTTAATAGCCTGAATGTAAAGTTTGAACTCGTTTAACCTCACTGGGCGAAACCTTCAAAAAAAACTGTAAAATCAATTTTTTTCTTCTAAGCAAAGTTTTTGGTCTTAGAACTTAAACTAGGAATACGCATCTTGAGGCCCAAATCTATATATGTGGATAGACGAGGGAATAATCGAAAATATCCATATGGCTGGGGTGAAAAGATTAAATGAAATAAATGCGTGTGCATTACTTGTAGCTTAAGCACACGTGAACTGTTTGCAAATTACGTACTTTGAGTCCATTTGTGTATGCACAGTAGCTGCCGCAGGAAAGTATTATGAGCGACCAGTATTCGCTGTTGGCTAACCAAGGCTTTGTTTTGAACGTATTATACAGTAATATCGTCCTAATGTCGAAATTTATAATTCTTTTACTTATTGATTAAAATTTTTTTTTTAATGATTCTCAATTTGTTTTCGAATAATGACGTGGTGCACAAGCAAAAATTCTTTTTCACAGCAGTTGAGGCTTAAAGTCATTTAACAATCGCGTACAAAGATTAGTAGAAAGCCCCGAATGTTAAATGGAATGGAATTTGTTTATTGAGTTCCTCGGTCAAATTATTCTAACTTACCTCACTGCACGGCTAAGTCCTTTTCTTTGTTCTTGTTCATAATTCATACGTGGTCTGCTGATTTTTAACTGAACTTGAGTTTTATTCTGAAACAAAAGCGGAGCATAGCCGTCTTTAATCTTCAAATTATCAAGCTTAAGCTTTCTATTTCTATTCTAGTTTCACTGAGATGGTCAACATTTCTTTTGTTTAAAAAACCCATCTTTAAGCTAAATCTGAAAATTTGTTGTTTATGGGATTTATTTAAAAATTATTAATAGAAAAATGATAATGATTTTTTTGATGACCTTTCCTGGATATATAGTACTTACATCTCAAAGGCCTAATCCATACGAAAATCCATAAAACAAAAAATACGCGTCATCAAACTTTCGCTAAACTTGCCATTAGCGATAAGAGCTACGTTACGAACTCTTCACTTATATTATTAAGAAGAATAATGAAAAATGAATCTAATTTGTTTTTTTTCCATGATGGTCTAATTCCATATCATTTAATTCCCAGAATTAAATTTTTTCTTTTGTTATTTTTTGTGAAAAGTGACAAAAATTAAAATGAAATATTAACCGACAATACATGACACGTTTGTAATATAAAACGGAACCGGACCGAAGAGAAGGGTTTCTGTTGTGTTTTTAATTATATGATAATTTAAGGTAGCAACTCTTTATAAACAAACAAGCTTTAATTTTTTTGACAACTCTTCATGCACCCGTAAACATGAAAGAGGCCCTGTATCAACTATGAAGATACGAGAGCGACGAATGTGTGTTCACATGAAAATAAATTAATAAACAGGCGAGACCCTTTTCCTATTAAAACGAACGATCGGTGAGTCAGTCAGACAGTCATTTACGAAATGTATCAAATTGCATTATAATAAATTGACAATTTTGTGGTAATCATTCAATTTCATCATAACATATACACAAAGGAAGAAATTAAAAGGGTTCAATTGTTAGTTGCGGCTGTTAGTAGCGTTTTTTACAAACAACCCCTGAGACACGCATGTGCTTACTTAAATTTAATAAGTGCTCATATGTGTGTGTGTCAGTAAGCGAGCTCGTACGGTTTATTGCATAGCAAAGAGCATAGAATGTAATAAATTCAATGCATTTTTAAAGCGAAAAATCGTATAAAATATATGTATGAATGTCGCATGCATTTTAAAATAAGAATATTTCCTGTTGTGTTGGAAAGACACAATTTTCATACTTGAATAACTTTATCGACTATCTCTTCGAAAAAAAAAACAAGTTGCTTTTTATTTGATACGCAGTCCGTGTGGCCCCCTTGAACAAAATATAAAAAAACGTAATGTTTCCTTTTGTTTTTAGTTTTGTTCTCAATCTCAATGATTCTACGATAGCTCGGCTGTAGACCTGGAGCAATTTTTTGCACCCTGGCAATCCTTGTTACGGAAAATTGGTATAATTTATTCTTTTATATTTTAACCCTTTTTCGTCGTAAAATTATGTTTTATGTAAAAATGTATAGTTATTACCTTCGGCGCACAAGATATAAGCGGTAATTATTAGGAACTATCTCAAGGAATTATCTTAGACTTAAGAATATGTACCTATTTTTGGTCAGTGTAAGATTGTGTGCTTCCATTTCTGCCTTTATTCGTACACATACTTTATTTCTCATCTCGGACGGAGGAATAAAACTCTGCAGATATACTAACAAAGCGTTACTTACATATCTGACAGACATTGACGCAACACCAATTCCTAAAAAAACTAAAATGTCTCTATTAACGTTGAAAACTATCCTCTCAAAACCGTGAGAAACATTACTTGTATATTTTACGATATAAAGCGTAAAAAAGATCATATTAAAAAACTTAAATTACTTTTTTTTTGGTGGAAAATCGTATTTTGGCATAGTAAACTAATGAGGAAAATTTTGATGGGACGGGATCGTTTCTTGAATCTTTCGTATATGAACATTTTGCCAACACTAATAAACCTTGATAAGGCAAACGATATCTAATTGTTGGTATATATAAAATTCTTAGGTTTGGATTATGACAGACAAAGCCGTGTAGGGTATTCATAGGTTTTCCTTGGCCGACTATAATCTTTTGACTTATTTCAAGTGGAAAAAAAGCAGGAAAAACTTGTAGTGAAATTAATCCTATATCCTTTCTATCAGCTAGCTAAACTGATCAGATATTTAAATCACCTAATTTAAGTCTTGCACCATTTGTCACCAAATGTAAGCAAAAATAGTTCCAGCCTTTATTGGCCACATAAGCGTACTTCTATGTTCAGTAGATGATTTCAAATTCAGTAATACAGAGAGTTGCTCTGTGTACTCAACAATTTCTCCTTTGCGCGGCTTCTCAACCCATATCTTCTACAGCTTCTGCATCTTCTTAAGCTTAGACAATATTACGAACTAGTTGTAACTCACGTTCTAACTGAACTAATAATTTTTCCTACTTCCGCAAAGATAACGCTCTCAGAAGACTTTAGATGGTATTATATAATAACTCGTCAAAACTCGTTAATTTGTTAGACAACTTAGGCAACTTTCTTCATTCCCCTGCTTTAGTTGCACTTCATGTAAAAAATTGAACATATCAACTGCAGATTAGCGTGGTCTCCTGCTCGCATACAAATGCAGAATTTTCAACACAACGCTATTGAAAGTGTGCTTACGCCCAAGCTAAACTCATTGAAGTTAAAGACTCGATACGGAAGAAACACAGTCCACTTCACAATTTATTTGGTTCTTTTTTTAAACAAGTTTTTTAAGAGGCGGATATTAATGCAACTAAAAAAGCGCTTATTAGAGTGATTTTGCGCTAAACCCCAAAGACTAGATTTTAGCGTTTCATTGTAACATGTATATATAGATCTCAATATGCTTATAACATAAATATATTCTTGACTAACATAAACATCAGAGTCTATTTCATCGTCATCAGCACCTGTTCGTCCTCTAGTTCTGAAGCACAAAAATATATAAATAAACTAAGGCCTACAACGTATATCGACGAAAAATCTGTAGTTCGGAAACGTCTCAGATTAGAGACATCTAGAAGGCGAGTGTAAAATTACTCAGCCTCCGTCAAGTAACAAATTATCAGATAGAAAATAAAAAACTTACGTGATTCTGAAGAATTTATATCGGAGACTTGCTTCAATGCAAAACTATCGTATTTTTCTCTTTCACATGAATGTGTAGAAATACTTATTCAGCATTTTCTTCATTCTCAAATTTGAAATAACATTACGCGAAACTTATTTTAATGATTATACGTAATAGGTGACCAACTGGCTAATAATAGTGGCGAGTTGTTCAAACATCATATTGTGTTGTATTATTAAATGTTGTTATTATTTAAAAGTTTTTTTTTTTTTTTTGAAACTTTATGGCTTCAGGAAACATACTCACATCTCTGTTCGAATTATATGTACGTTCATGCATACATATGCATAATTTTAAAATTTTTTATGCCAATTTTTATTATTAGTTTTATTACATTTTTTAGGTCATAAATTTTCAAAATAATATTTGTTAGGCCTTTAATGGTTTTATGCTTAATTAATTATATGCATGTGCTTGCCAGTCATTGCGCGAGTATGGTAAGCTCTATTTGTTCCGCTTTTATATTATTTTATTTATGAGTTCATAATTTTTAAGAAATATTTAGATTCACGGAATGAATAATTTCCGCTTTAACAATATTGTTGAAAATGAATTATACCCAAGTCTGGTTTCCGTTGTATTTATAATGTACAATTGTGAAATAAAAGGTCAACATTTATCAGGGAATATGTAGAAATAAGTTAAGTGTTCAATGCTTTTATGCACGTAAAATTCTTAAAAATATCATATTTTTTATTTTTAAATAATGCAAAAAAGCATTTTCTTCAAAGTATTTCAGGCGACTCTTCCCTAAATTTCGTTATCGAGATTCAGACGTATTGTGAAGAAATTTGTTGAAAACTATCTTTTAATGCTGATTTGTAATTTTTATTCTTTTTTTTTATGATTAGTTAGTATTAATTTTACAGCTGCTTATAAAGGTAGAGGATGAAAATTCAAGCAATTTCGCAGGTATTTTCAGCTTATATTCTTAGTGCGAAATTGAAATAAAAGACGTCTGCTTTATAGATCAAGATATCAGCAACGGCATACGTTCTTAACAACATGATATTAAAAACAAGTGCTTCAAAAATTTGCGTATTATCTTTCTTAATTCCTTTTCTAATGGTCGCTACACTTTTTCCTAAGACGAAATATGCTACAATTTGGGAACACTTTTGTCATAAAAAGTAAAGCGCATTAAAATACTTTTCTTTTTCTTTAGGGAGAATGACGACAAATCATCAAATACTAGATCTTTATAAGAAATTCGTTTTGTATCACATTTATAGAAGAACTATACAACAAACAAAAATTACGAATGCAGATATAAAATGTGTCAATCACGTGATTGTTTGATTTAATATTATAATTGCAGCCTTTATGTAAGTTGCTTTCCTGTCAGCATAGCAGCATTTTTTTAAAATCGAAATTTCGGGCACTTTCGAATGTTCGATTATACTGAAATTTTTCACGCACCTTTAGCTACAATGACAACACAATATTCCAAAAAAAAAAAATTTTCAAAAATTGCGGCCGCTACTATGAATAATTTTCATATAACAGCTTTTTCAATAAAGGCGACATATTGAAGGTGGTACGATCCAAACCATTTCCGACAGTGTTCGTCCTTGGGTCAAACGCACGTTAATGTAATAAATTTCGCCGAAGCATCTCAAAAATTGCGATCTGTAGACTAAACAAAGTAAAACATGAGCAGCCATTGGTCAAACAGACTGCCAAACAAGCTTAAATCGATTAAAACAATGATTCTGAAGATGGGTTCACTAAACATCTCACTGCTTGTTAAATAGATGCGCACAAACCTACTATAAATTGTACCACAAGTGACAATTTACAAAAAAGTAGTAGGGTATAAAAAGGAAAAATCATTTGTACTAAATAGTTTACTTAAAAAATTGTCTTTTATTATAAGCTTCCATTTAAGCGAAAAGTTGAAAAAACGGATCCCTTTCATGTGATTACACATAAACATAGAAGAGAAAGATCTGTTTTAAAAACTCGAAACAAAAAAGTGTCTTAGGCGATAGCATAGTTGAAATTTAGCGGTCGTAAAAGGTAGTTTACATAATTTTGTTAATAACATATTATAATTTTAAATTATATTATTATTTTAAAATTTAAATTTAACAAGATTTTAACACATAGAAAAAAATATAAGAAAACGTGAAAAAAAAAATTAATATTGTTCCAATCGCTTTTGTATGTACATACGAAAAATTTTGAGGAGCGTTTGAAAAATCGAATTTTCTACATATAAGAATCTTGAATGCCCCAATTGAGATTAAAACAAAATTTATTTTCTACTTTTTAGTTCATTTAAACACAGGCTTATTTAAAAAATTTTGTTTTCTATAATTTATTTATTCTAGTCTATAACAAATTATGTAAAAAATTCTCTAATTTTTCATATTCCCCAAAAGCAACAACACTACTACATAAATTCGTATGCATTGGAATAGTTCGACCACGTTAAAGAATGTTTATGTATTCCAGTTGCAGCGCGACTCAAGCATGAAAGTAATTAATTTTATAGGTCTTATAACTTTTTAATTTTATTAATAAATAAAATTCTACAAACAAAACAATTTTAATTTCAAGTCAGGTTTTCATTGTTAGAAACTAATAGAAATTTATTAATAAAGAGAAATTTAAACGCTGTCATACACACGACATGACAAATGTAATAAATTATGAATTTTTAATATTTCCCGATAAAAACTATAAAACACAAAATTAATGTTTAGAACTACACAGAAATTCTGGTAATATAATGTTTGAAAATTAAAAAATTTCGGAAATAAAATGAATATACTTCGAACCGAACTTGAAATACCCGATGACTGTGAGGATTGGATTTTAACTTTCACATAAAATTCTAAGTTTTCACGTCATCAGGTGTCTACGCATATAAAAAGAATTCATTGTGAAATGTGAAAGCAAATGCAGACGGACACATAAATCTTTAAATTTTTGATTCATTAGAAACTGAAATATCTTGAGATCTAAAAAAAAGCTAAAAAATACACAGTTGTACTGCGAGACAGATATAGTCATTTGTAGAATAAATAAGACTGCAAAGAATTAAGCTTACATCGGAATCTTTAATTAAAGTAAGTGGAACATATAAGCAGATTTTATAAGCGGACCTGTAGGTATAAGAACAAATACTCTAAATCAATGAACCTGATAAGTGATTACTCTGAAGAAAGCAAAACTAATTTCAGTTCCTTTTTTGAAGTGATCGCGTCTTGCATATCTGGTAGATAACGTTAAATTCTTTATTCAATATGAACATAACACAAGCACAAGCAATTTTAACACTAATAGGCTAGGAAGCGATTATATATAGACACACGTTGTTAAAAATTTCTATAATGTCTCAAATTTTTAATATCTTTGTTTTCTTTCTTTTCATTAACGTCGCACTAAATATGAAAAATTTTTTTCGGTTCTTCGTATTGTTTATCACGTTATTAAAAGATATCTGATATCAGCCTTTAAAAAATAAAAGATTTTTATAAATTGTTTCTTTGGAAACTTGAAATGTAAAAGAATATTAAAATTATCGCCTCTTGGCGTTTTTTTCTCTTATTTTCTATATACGTTTCCGTAGCCGTAAGTCAAAAAATATGAAAATATAAAAATGCTATAAAAAGAATCCATTGACAAAGAAAACTTAATGTCTTTCCGCATAGTTGTTTGATGAATGAACAAAATTATTACACACTTATGTTACAACATGACACGAACGAATTTAGTGTTTATTCACCTAATGCCTATGAACCCAACGGAAAGTAATATAATACATTGTGAAAGGAACTTTCTGTGTGTTTACGTATATGTGTTATATAAACGTTTATAGTGATAAGAAACGACATAACATATTCGAGATTCACTAACGCCATACATAATTATCGCCCTGAGATTTCAAAATCGTACCTGATTTTGGAATCAAATCTCTTTTGTTCGGATGGTAGTGCGAGGATCAAGCTAGTATAAGTTATACGTAGAGTTACAGTTCTTAGAGATGAGAAGTAGTCTTAACTATATGCCTTATTACTAATTAAAAACTTTTCTATATGGGTAATCTTATTACCAGGAACTTTTATGAAAATATGTTGTGAGTACGTGCTCAAATAGATTGACACATAGCAACTAATAAGGATATGAAATCAAGTTATTGAACGGAGGATGGTACCTTTTTTTCACAAAAAAACGTTGTGTTTTGCTCTTTATCTTCACAGAACTTGTGATGTGTTTTCATATAAATATATGTAACATATAATTTATGTGTCTGTGTCTAACGGCGTTAATAATGTGATGCTAATTTTCTCGAAAAGGAAAGAATATCTTGTTTTTATGACCATTTAAAAATTTTTAACTTTTTTACCTAACTCATAATGTCAGACAGATGCTAAGTATCTTTCCTGTTTACTATCTTTCTACTCAACTATCCCTGAAACCAGTTTGTTTTCCAACATTTCACTCAAGGCTGCGGATAATGATACCTTAGAAAACAAAACAAAGGACAGTAAGAGCGATTCCTATTGTGCGGTCAATCAAGTTTATTATGATTTCTAGTTTGTGTTACTAATGAATCTGTCTCGGTTCACATGATTTATTTTTCAGTTATTCATGAACTTTGTAATGCGTTTTATTGCATTTTGTAACAGCCATTAGCATGCCTTTCCAACTGCTACATGATATTAGTAAATCTTTCGTTGACTAATTGACAAATTTTGGTTTATTGACATTTCCTCTCCTTTTTATTCTTTGTGTTTGGTTTTTAATTATGTGTGGAAAACACTTTGTCGTCTACCGTTTATCACTTTTCAGTATTCGTGTGCTTTCTTCTAAGCAGATGCTTCCGCGTTATATTTCGAAAAATCCTTAGAGAAAGCAAATGCTTGTAATTTATTACATTTTGCTGTGTGGTGTGTTAGTGAATTTGTGAATTTTCCTCTTTTGTGTCAATGACAGAGTCACGCGTCATTTATTTTAAATGCTTTTTTGATTCGTCGGAGTTGTTTCTATGACAATAATAAATTGTTTGTTATTTATTAAATATAAGCAATTAATTTGATTTCCGGGACATCTATCAAAAAAACTATTAATGCTACAAAGACAGGAAAAGAAGAGGGCTGAAATAATGTAACACCGCGTGTCTGATTAGAAAAGTGCTAACATTAATTAGGTACGAGGAAATTTGTGAATCTTTGCAACAATGGAGGAATATTGTATGTCCGTCTACAGGCGTGTTCGATACTTAACTTTATGAATTAATTGGAAGCCTATACGCGTATTTTCTATCCATATGTGTCTATCTTTAGTTTTAGGAATTTGAATTTCCCAGCAGCATAGGCAGAAACGGGTAAACTAGCTCACAATATTATCGTAATCAAGAATATATTTCTCTTGACTTACGCTACCAACGCCTTCTATACCCAGAATATAGCATAGCAGCTTAAGCAACAACCCTAAATGACTATTTTAGCAGATAGGACAATTTTTTGAATGTATCGGACTCGAAATAATTTACTTTATGTTTATGAGTTGAAGATCATATAGCCAAAAAGATGTGTATACACATAATGGTTTTACATAGATGACATACAAACTCTTTCGATTTTATTTTTATTTGATATATATTTTGTTATGCACGAAGATGACAATAACGTGGCATAAGTCGGTTACTGTGGATAAAATTGGATTTCGTTTTTCTTAATTCTTTATTCAAATTTTTCAGTTTTCTATCTCAGAGTGAAGTATTAAGGGTTGAGGGTAAGCGTCGAATTTCCGTTGTTTTTTATTGTTCTCGAAGATTTTTAACAGTTATTAATTACTAATCAAACGAAAAAACTAAAATTGTTGTCTTAACGACATATTTCAAAGAAACGTTTTATTGCATTGCCGGAAATCTGTTATTTTTGCATTCGTATCGCAAAAAAATTAATAGTGTAAATATTATTCATATTATTTTTGTACTCACCACCGAAGGATGATAGTATACGCATTTCATCATAATGTTTGTAACACTCAAAAGCAAGCTTTAAAGACATTATAAGGTATATATATTTTTCATCAGACGCAAATTTTGAATCGATCTTCCAATCTCTGTCTGTCTGTTTGATATGTGTTGTTGGTACTTTATTTATCACAAAAATGAAGAAACATTGGAAGTTCTTGCACGCAGGTTGGTATTGAAAATTGACCAAATCGACCATTGAAAATGCCCACCATAAAGCGTTAGCTGAAAATTGCGTTTTTACTCATAACCCATAAATTATGAAAGATAGAAGTCTAGAATTTTCCAACTTTGCTTTATAGAAAACCCTACTGTTCATGTTCAAAAATGGAAAAAGCTCGCCACGCGCACACAAATTTATAAATGATGAAATATTGATTTTTTCAATTTTTTCGACACTTTTTTACTTATTACTCATAAGATAAATAATATAAAATTTTGAAAATTATTCTGAACATTCTATACATGAAATATTGATGTGATAAAATGAAAGGTGGTGGGTTTACAAAATTCTCTATATTATTTTTGTTTATACTTCAATTAGAGGTTTACACTAACTTTACCGTTTTTAATAATATATAAGCCCGAGGGAATCGCACCTTACTTTTACAGTTGCTTATCTTGAAAGGAGAAAAGTGCTGAGCAATGAGCAATTTTGAAGGAAACATTTTAAAACGTAAATAGAGAAACTTTTATATTTTTATAAGGAAGCTTTACCATTTGCATATGACAGCATAAGATGTCGACCAAATTTTGAATGGATATAAATGAAAATTTTATACAAAATGTCTCGCAAATATACCTCAAGTTTAAATTTTCATTCTCTTAGAATATCAGTAGCCTTTATGTATATTTTAGACCCAATCTAATGTCATTTGTCAACAAGACCTTAAACAACGAAACGCGATCAAAGAGTTACAGATTGATTTGCTTTCTAAGCCGCTCTATTTGTCAAATTTGACCTGAGCATATTAATTTCTCTTTCGCTCGATGGAAAAATGTTACCAATATTAAAAAAATGCGTCTGATATTCCTAGGAGCTCGAAATTTCTCACTATGAATAGACTGTTGAAGTTCACATATCAGAGTATTTCGAACTCAAAAGAGATTAGTAATAGAGATATTTTTGGAAAAAGTTTTTGCATTCTTATCACGTCGCGTAAATGGTGCCGTGAAACGCTATATTATTTTCGCTTTCGGAACAGGTCAAGATTCCCATTTTCTTTTGACCTCTTCAAATAATTTGAGTGCATTCTCAAACAAATCTTCATAATTAAGAAGATGGCATATAAATGATTTGAAGGTTCAATTTACCTCCGTCGCGCCATAATAAAGCACGAATTGCATAAATATATTGAAAAAAAAAAAATGTTGAGAGAAGTAAATATTGAAAAGTATATTTTTTTAAGCTGATCAATGTAATTATCTATTTATGCCGTGCAGTTCCGTCAACACCGTCATTTCTATCAGTTTTTTTATATATAGAAATCTAATATTTACACATAAGTTTCCCCATAGGGCTGATTTCTCATTAACTTGTACTAATATGTGCTTTAATATATAACAAGCGCAATAAGTAAATAAAACAATGGTGGAAATTAAACAAGATCTGATTAATAATCGCTTCATAAAAAAGTCGGCAAAGTGACTATATGGAAAACGGAAAAAATTTCTTTCTTTCTTCAATGTCATGTAGGTGCGTTAGCATAAAGAAAATTTATATAATCAATCAAAGAATATAAGCGAAACTGGTTCTAAAGAAATTATTTGATTAGACGTTGGGAATACTTTCGGCTTTGCTTTAGTTTCGCTATTGTGTCTCATTAATTTCTATTAATAGTGGAAGCTCATCATTTACAGGTTATTAATAAATTAATAATTATTACATATAGTTCGTGTCTTCAGGGAATATAATAAGAGAAACGCTTGTTAGAAAAAATCTGCTTCAATTGGCTTAGAAAACGAGTTTCTATCTCACCATCTATTTATTATATTCTTTTAGTTTTATTAATTGCTTATAATGAATTTCAGAAAAGGAAGAATAATGATCCGTAAAATTTGCAATGCCTTCGTCCTGTTGACGTAAAAAGCACATGTGAGATTTTTTCAATTTAACTATAAAAATAATTTCAATATCACATTATTTCAATGCAGAGATTCTTTTCAAGTCGATTAAATAAATTGTTGTCAATAAATTACATAGTTAGTTCGAAATAACGTAACAATAGGGAGGGTAGTAGCGGTGATATTACTAGTTAAAACAGCAGGCATGCATACAACGCCCAGCAGGATATAATTCTGAGAATGGCATAAAAAATGGATTTCGCTTCAATATAATAGATTAGATGTGCAGTCTGCAGTGACTCAAAGGAAATTATGTGGATTTATTGCTTTGGCATGGCAGATATTTGCACATTAACAAAGAGAAACATGTTATTTGTCATTTTGCTGACTAGCAGTAAATTCTATAGCAATGTTTATGTATTAAATTTAAAAAATCCAAGATACTTAAGGGTATTTAAAAACAAATGTTTCTGTTTAAGAAGGATTAGCAGCATTATACAAAATATTGTGGAAAGTACAAGAGAAAATTGTTGCAACCTACAATAGCAATTGTACAATGACTTTACTTCGGAATTTACAGCTTCTAACGTTGAACATGCAATTCCACTAACCTACTATCAATCGTTCTCAGAGTGAGAGTAAACTTCAACGGAGATCTTACGTCCCTTATTTTAAATTGCCACTTTGTTTGCTATGGCCTTTTGCCGATTCAAGTAAATTTACAATTTGGCTGGGTAAGTTTGATGGCGGCTTAACCGTTAGCTTCGTCGACACTATGCATCCAAAAATAGTGTATTATAAGATACAAAAGTTTGTTATGCAGATGACTGATGGTGAGCTGTTAATTGAGGGTAATATTACTTTCAGCAGATATCACAAATTACTACCAGGATTTTCTTCTCTAATTATTTGCAAATCTTATGCGCGTAATATAATCATTTGCAAGAATTACAACTATAAATCTTGTTATACTTACAATAAAATTTTATACTTTAAGTGTAGATTAGAAAAAGTTATTCTTTCTAAATGATTGTACGGTATATGCCCACATTCCTTTCGCTACTTGTTAATTTAGATAAGAGAGTCTAATACAAGGTCTTACAGATTAACGTATGTCCTTGTGTTTTCTTTACCTTTAGTTTTTAATGACTTGAACCGTCATAAATCCTTAGCTATGGCAACACCTCTACACTTCTCAATCCGTTGTTTATGTTCATTGTGCGGCACACAATAAAAGATTAAGGTGTTTACAATCGATTTAAACCATATTAAGCTAAGGAGCCCAGTTTGACGTACCCTAAGAAAGATACAACATTTTATTCGGTTTGTTGCTACATTATATTATTAAACGATTTTGCTTCTTTTCTTTTGTTTAGGATTCTTCTGGGAAAAGTGGGTAGGTAGAAAATAGAAAATTACGTGGTTTAAAAAAACGGAAGTCAGATGCAACGGGTAACAGCTGCGGAACGAAGTCAACTATTGCAAATGCCCAGTTTTTGTCGTGACCAAATAAAATTATTGACTGATTGGTTAGTTAGTTGTATACAAATATCCATTTTTTTGCGTAAATTGATTGAAAGCTCCCTAATGGTAATCACGAAACAGTTTTGAATTTTTTTAAATTATTCTAATTTTATTCAAAAATTTTTTTATCAAATAAATAATTCATCGGCTTGCAGGCAAGGAAAATTCAACGCATTCAAGCAAAAAAATCTTATATCACCGGTGTAACCACATGCCATACCAGACACTTATCATATGTGGATATATTTAATATATATGTACATATCAAACAAACATTAACACATGCCACATAAATTAATAACAAAGCCGCCGGCAGAAAGAGAAAAAAAACAAGAATACTTAACAAATGAATAAAAGGCAAACACGAAGGTAATAAACCAAAACTTAAGCGCAAAAAATAGTTTTAACTAAAGTTTGGAATTAAAACAACATTTTCCACTTAAAAAACAAACACAAACGAAAGGAAAGAACTGAGTGAGACTGCAAAAAGGCACGGTAGTCGTTAATTTACTATACCGCTCTACGGCGCTACTAATAAAAATAGAGAACATCTACAAAGTAGCTAACAAATGATTTTCATATATTACAATAATTACGAGTGTCTTGAAAGCAGCGATGATGTTGGTTCTACTACGTTACTATCGGTGTTCACAAGCTGTGTAACAAACCGTCAACGTGACTTTGAAATGAAATAAACTCTTTGAGCAAAACATGTCTCGCAGAACAGGGCAGAAAGCGGAAAGTATGGTATTTGTTTGAATTAAACCACAGAAGCACAATTGCCGACAAGTTATAAAGTTTTATTTAAACATACAACACAAAACAGGAAGAATAAACCTATCGAAAACTATATAAAGTAATGATAATAATGATGATTTCTTTTTAAAAGGCGTGATAAACGTGACAGTTTTATTGCACTCCATTCAACATCTGAACATGAAGAAATTCAAAAATCTAACCATACCCTACGAGAATAAACAATGAGCGGCGAAGAGATTATGTTATTATTCTGAGAGTAGTACTCTTTTTAATTTAAAATTGTACCAGTTGCTCTGTTTGTCATTGCGAGCGTAACAAAACACATTTTAGATTACCATTGTTAATTAATGAAAGAGATACCTACCGCTGATTGGTTGTTTTCCACGAGACGACGAGAGCGATAGAGAGAACAAAGTAACGTTCTCAATTTGAAATATTAGGAATTGTTTTTGCTTTTCGGAGAGGAGAAAACCAGTTTTGTTATTACGCTACTTTGAAATTGATGGCGCATGCGAGTTGATTGGTTATAAAATGTTTTTTTAATGTCCACTTGCCATGAGCCAAACCGACCGCCATATTTGAAAATTACCCCATACGATCTCTTTCTAACGTATAGCTCTCTCCTTATCATACTTTTGAATAGATACGTTTAAAAGAGAGAATCGGCTTCGATCTCTTCTCTCTCATTTTTATATTTTTATAAAAATGAGTAGAGACAGAGTAGCAATGAAAACTAAGAATATTCTCTGCTAAGTGAATACGTTTTGTTACACACAAAATTTAGTTCGAGTTTAACTTTCGTAGCGTTCAGTCATTAATCGGAAGAAATTTCAAGTGACAAAAATTGAGGTAGAGAGAAGTAAATTCAATTAAAAAATAAGAAAACTTGTTTAAAGAAAGATATATATGAATGTCAAGAAAATTGTTGAAAAATCATAAAGTGTTTTGTGGCAAAAAAAACCATAAATTTGGGATTATTAAGACAAAGCCTACACAAGTTTTCTGGCAGTAAATTTTTCTGCGGATTACTTTGCCATCAACCCATAAAAAAATTTATGGACAATAATTTATTTAAAAAGAAAAACATAACATCAATCATAAAAATAAAGCAGTTTTATTGGTATTTTGCGCTCTTTATATATTTGTGGATTACCCTTAACCATAGCTCATTGTGGATTAGTAGCTGTTAACTTTTCGACACATTGAAGTTTTTAGTAAAATTTGCCTACTACAGTTCATTAAATAAAATAACGTCATAATGGTGGTTTTAGAAGGTGGCGGTGGTGTTGTTACCATCGGCACTAATCAATATTTGCAACCGGATTATTTAGCACCAATGCCCGCAACGGTTAGTATGAAATATTTAAACATTGTATTATTATTCCACCGAATTATGAAGAAAAATTAACGCAGAGTTTTTTATAGTAAAATGGAAGCAAATTTATTATTCTGCATAAGATGATAAAAGTGAAACAGTAAAACAATTAGAAAAGTAATAAAAATATAAAACTAAGTAAGCATAATAAATTAATTAGAAAGACATTATATACAAATAGTTTATACAAAAATAAACATGACTAAAAACTAAATCCAAAATGCTTCAAAATTAAAAAAACAAGCTGACTAAAAATGGCACTATTTTATCCAAAGACAGTTTAGATTCCCAGTACCTGATGTACCGATTCATGTCTCCTTATTGACGTACATTTTTAGACAAATATTCAAAATAAAAAATTCGATGAATATGGCTGCTTGCATTGCTCTTAAAATTTGAGGGGGACTATAATGATTTACAGAAAAATAAGTAAAAATGTAGTATTGTGGCCCTGAAAGACTCATACTTTGTTTATCAGAAATCTAAAAACTTGAGCCATCCTTTCAAAAAGTTGCTCTTCTGTAATCTTAATCGAAACATAGTAATCTTGTACTAAATTTCGAATCATCGAGAACATAAATCGTATTTCAGATATATATATACCCGACGGATAATATAATGTAAAGATAAGGAGCTATAAATTGCAATGAATAATTTATATCTAAGCATTTAAGAATTTTTTCGCTAAAAACATTTAATACAACTTTAAAAAATGAATAACAAGACGAGAAACTATTAAACACTTAATAATAGTAAGTTCGACATAAACTCATATGTGTGTGTAAAAAATACAGCACATTTCTTAACGTTTTTTCCGATAAAATCAAAGTTGTTCTTATCTAATTGTTTATGCATTCTTTCTGAAGCCGCTAAGTTCATTAAATATACACCACTCGATTATTTTAATATATGTTAGCGTATTTGTCGACAAATGATATGTTAATATTACTAAATGAAGGCACATAAAAATCAATCAAAACGCTTGTTCAAAAATATTTCTAATAGTTGCAGAATTAGAGCAATATACACAATATTAGAATAAATGCTATGTAAAATCTGACTTTAAGTGATCTTTTCAATGCCCGACATACAGTAAGAGTCAAAATTTATTTATCAATTTGCACATGATATCTGACTAAAAGATTAAATGTCATCGATTTAAAATACCCGCTTGAACCATGCATACGACATAACAATATGCTATTTGCGATGATACTAATGTTCATCATGCCGATAGTCCAGCAATCATATTTTCATATTCTTAAGCGTTCTATCTTCTAAATGAAATTTTTACATCAGAGTCACAAGACGCCTTCGTTTCATTTTATTATAACAAGAGTTAAAGAAAGTGCAACGAACAATTTCTTTAGTAACCGTAAAAGAAATGTATCTGCCGAGCAAAATGCTTCACACTGACGTTCGTTTGGTAAATAGGAGAGCTACTGGTAGATATCTTTAGGGTTTTTCAGAACTTGGGACGTGCATTTGGCCCAAGAGTTGTCTCCTAGATTCGATTGTTTACACAGTGTCTTAGCTAAGAAAGTTAATGTCCACCCTAAATACAGAAACCTATTAAATTGAATCTCTTTTTTTAAACTAAGAATTAAAACGTTTCTCTTTCCTCCTTTTCTTCCTTTTTCAGTTATACTAATTTCTTCATTTATTCCACTGTCTCCATATATTTACAGATGGACGCTAAAAAAAGTCCTCTAGCCTTATTGGCTCAAACGTGCTCACAAATCGGTGCCGACTCGTCGGCCGTTAAACCCCTATTATCAATAGATAAATCAAAAAAATCCGGTTCGACATCATCGGCCTCGTCTACATCATCAAGTGTTGGCTCAGAAGCAGGATCAGCCAAGTCACCGACGCAAGCTAAATCTCCTAAGTCTACTACACCGACCACCACAGAGGTCAAGTTGGCATTTAAGCCCTACGAAACTAACGTTTTAAGTCAACAAAATCAAAATACCTTCAAATCGGCAGCACAGCTATCGGTATCAGCAGTAAATAATACAACTGTCGACGACCAACAATTGTTGCAGCAGCAACAGCAACAACGCCCGAGCTCGAAGGCTTCTTCACTGTCGGGCGATGTTAATACAAGAGTGCCATCACGTAACAAAGCGGATGCTGACAGCCCGGATATAAATTTAAGCAAATCGCAAGATTTAAGCTCAACACATCAGGATAATAATCGGAAAACTGTGTCACCATCGGGTTCTTCGCAACGTGGAGCGAGTCCTATAGTTCGCTCCGGCATGGAGGTTTTAAATAATGCTAACGGTTCAGCTCAACACCCTAAGGAGATGAGTAGTATGGCAGCGGCTGCTGCTGCTGCAGCAGCTGCTTATAAGGCCGCCGGAGCGCAATATGGGTTAAATCCTTTGTCTGCTTTGTGCTGTCCTCCTGGCATGGAGCAACACGCTAACCCAGCCTTTCGTCCACCGTTTGCAGCTGGAGGATTTTCACATCATCACGCAGCAATGCTTGCGGCTGCCGCTGCTAATGGAGCTTATTCAGGTAATCCTAATGGTCCGGGCGGCGGTGCTCAACCAAATCCTTACATAACCTATCAACGTATTAAAACGCCAGCTGGTGGCGAGGCTATTATACCTGTTTGCAAAGACCCTTATTGCCCGGGATGTCCGTATTCTGCGCACAATCATCAAATGCTCGTAGGTGCCCCTTGTCCTGCAGGTTGTACGCAATGCGAGCATCAAAAATACGGCCTGGCTGCCATGATGAGTGCTGGAGGAGCTGGTTTACCACCGGGTCACCCATATTCGCAAGCAGCTGCTGCTGCGGCGGCCAGTGCTGCTGCCGCACGTTCCGCTCCATATGTTTGCAGTTGGGTCGTGGGTGATGCTTATTGTGGAAAACGTTTCCAAACCTCTGATGAGCTTTTCACACATCTGCGCACTCATACCGGCAATTTGTCAGATCCTGCTGCTGCTGCCGCTGCTTTGGCACAATCGCAAGCTCAGTCTCTGCTTGGCACTCTATTTCCACCGTCAACACTACGTGGTGCTTATCCCACTCCACCACTAAGCCCGATGTCAGCAGCGGCAGCCGCAGCTGCTGCTGCACGTTATCATCCTTATGCCAAACCACCCAGTGCTTTGGCCACAGCCGGACCCTCCCCGTTTGCTACTCCAGGAGGTTTCAATCCGGCTGCCGCCGCCGCTGCTGCAGCCCTCGGACCTTACTACTCACCCTACGCCATGTATGGTCAGCGTATCGGGTCAGCAGCTGTGCATCAGTAAAGTCCTAAGCATGTTTAATGGTCTCAATGCCAATGGCTGGCATAAAAGTGATGAAATATAAACTCATGAATAAAATACCAAAAAATTGAAGACATAAAAGTGCATGAATACACAGATACAGAAAAGTGTTTTAAATAAGAAAATTCACCAATAACAACAAATTGAAGTTGTAAGCCGTAAAGTGGTAGCCGCATCCGGTGATCTCCAACCGACGGTAATGATCAATTCTCACTGTGATACTAAAATGTAGAAGAGCGCTAGTTTTGTTAGTTCGTAATAATATATAAAGAAGAAAAAATATTAGGGTTACAATTTAAAATAAAAGTAATAAAATAAACTGAGAAAAATACAATCATTTTTTTCTTTCATTGATTTAAAGAAAAACAGCCAAAGTATTCAACAACATTTCTTTCAAATTAATATAAATAACTAAAAATCACACACACTTCCATATCTTTCTTTTTGTTTCTGGTAAATGCCGGTAAATGTTTAAAAATTTTTTTAAAAATTAGTTTAATCTTTAATTTTTGACCTCACATGGTTTATTTTATGTCTACTATTTTATTTAAATTGTTTTAAGTATTTCTATGTTAACTAATCATCATAATAATTTATGTGTAAATAATTATCGAATATTTTCCTGTTTTGCTTAACTTAGGATGTTTTCAATTATCGTAAATACAGAAGAAATTCAAATAAAACATTTATGATAAGTAAAAAATACAATTTACGATCAATTTTTCAATAAAATAAAATAAAAAAAATGGCAAAATTAATTAATAAATCAATAAAAATAAAAATAATTCGCAATTTTAGTTTTCCTTCTTTACCTTTTTTACTAAGCCAAAGAAGAATATTTACAGTCATCATCGAACAAAGCGGAACAGAGATATCTCGGCATAAGTAAACCCAAAAATTGTCTTTATTCTTTATTAACGAGAGATTCCAATTTGTTGCCTTTCATTTGACAGGCAGTCTTTGCCATTTTCAGATTTCTCCGTGCCGAAGGAAAAGTATATTGTTGTTTTCACCTCTTGTTGCTCTTTATGTGAAGTAATCACAAATTTCAGATAAATTTAATCCAGGCAGCTTCTCAGGGAAGGCACGTTTTCTTTGTTTTGTTTACCCCGCTGGGAATTTCAGAAATCTCGGAAATAGGATTTTCAAACACTACGGACAACATTCCTTGATATGCAATATTAAAAATATATGTTGCTTTGTAAAAAGGTCGTCTTCTAAGTGTTAATAGTGAGAAACTACCATGCACTTCAGAAGCTCTTAGACTCTAGAAACCGATTGATTGTATTGAAGACTTTTTTTTTATTAGTTAGAGCTATATCAGATGACCCCATAAGCAAATAAATTGGATGAACTTATAAAAAATCCCAACTATGAATTAAGTAGTCAGAAGGATTGGGGTCGTATCCTTTTTGCTTCTATCGAAAAGAACAAGCACCTGAAGCTGTCACGAAAATGAAGCTGGCTTTGTGAATCGATTTGCAACTAGCAGGTGTGGTTCTAATTTACCACTGAGACAAGAGATCGTAGAAAGAGCTGGCTTCAATTTTTACCTGCAAAGCGTTTATAATGTTTGATATCATCAAAGAAAGTTTTAGCATATAAAGCGTATTTTTTTATCGCTTACGTTCCAAATGATAACAAGCACAATAACCAAATCATTTGAATCATCTAATCGTAAAAATTCGGAAGAAAGGCATAGAAAGAAAGCAATTTCATTGAGATATGGAGAGAAGACTTACTTCTCTATAATCAAGTTAAACGATTAATACTTCGAAGTTTCGTTAAATATAAAAACATATTTTACTGTCTCTGATTTGTACCTATACCTAAAGAAAATCTTTACTTCTTTCATTTACCAACCATAGTAGCTTGTCGCTACTTATCCTTCAATATATCTTTCACTAAAAGGCTATGCGGCACCGAGGTACGAATAACATTGTATTGCAACATTAATAGGACTTGAGCGCTCTCTTTTATAACATAGGAAAGTGGCGAACCGTCGCCTCTTTTTTTGATGGCGTTAATGCAGAAGAAATGGCTGTATTTGATGTTCTGGGCATGAGAATACGAAACGACGTTCGTTGGACAAAATAGGTTTTCGAAATATCGAAAGAACTTAGTCTTAGACTTTTTTGGGTGCTATGGGAAATATTTTAGAATAGCTAATATCCGCACCAAATACACCGCTTATGTCCTGACCAGTATAGAATACAATTTACATTTATGAGGGGGACTTCCCAGATCTTATCTGGGGGCCGTCCTCCACGTACAGCGAAGGACGCATTGTGTGTGACATGAGCGTTTATGTGAAAGGGTTCCTTTTGTATAGTCATTTAAAGTGTAAATGTTTTGTAGAAATGCGAAGAATGTGTCCACCAGTCAAGTGCTTTAATAGGACTACCCGTATGTCCCGGCCCACTAACGTGGCTGCTGATTCGTTCGGCCTTTTGAACAAATCCTTTAGAATAATCTGCCTGCATAAGTGTTATCGACCGTGCCTGCAATTCTCACCGTAAAATCGAAAGTCCGTAAGCGCTACTCTTTCTTTAGCCTCTCTTCTAATCATGACCTTTCCTAACCTAAAAACAGAAATAGATTAAACAAACACTCGGGGAAATTTATTAAAATTAAGGAAGCATACACTATACATGCTTTAATTATTCGCTTAATTCCATAATTAGAATGCGAACTTTTTGAACAATACATCATTCGTGAGGGTTATCAACCACAAAAGAAAAATGGCAACTTAGTTAACGGACTTTTGAAAATATTTATAAGAAAAACTAAATATCTAAATATAAATAAAAATATCCTAGCAGATAAGCTCACAAATAATAGCAATGAGATAATTACCGAATTCCATACGTCCTTAAGAGAGGGGCATCGATAACTCTAAGGCGATTACAATTCTTTTATTTGCGACATTTGTGCTAATGGAAAATTGAGATAACCTTTCACTTGCTTTGTCAAACTGTTTCACTTGAAAGTTTGATTTGATTGTCGTATTAGCTATTCCATCACACACAATAAATTTCAAATAATTTGGCAGTGATTTTGCAATTATTATCAACACTTGCTTCATAAATAATTTAATATAGTATATATAAAGTGCACAAAATTAAATACAATAAATACAAATGAGTAAATAACACTACGGCTACATATCATATATTTTAAAAATATTTTAAAAATATTATTACTAAATATAACTCTACAATATTCATCCATTTATCGATTACGGTTCGAACGCATCGAACCTTAACCTCAAATTCGTCTCTTTTATTCTTGTCGGATTAAAACTCAAAAATGGGGCGAATACATAGATAAGCTTTTCCTTTCACCAAAAGATATTTTCTAAAAATTTTTAGGTCTTTAGTAGTTCAAAAAGAAACAAGTTTATAAGCAGTAGAATTTTCTTTATATTAAGATCTAAATTACAAGTTAAATGGCTCGTTCTAGTACCGCACCATTCAAGTTACATGGATGGTTCTAAAAGCAGAGAAAACGTCTAGAATTGTGGTTGCGGTGGTAACCACAACTTTATTTATTTATTGAATTCGTTTATTTATGCAATTGGGAGAATGTTTATCACAAACATTAGACAGATGACAAGGCGGATATACGAATATATACGAATATACAAATAAATCCATATTAACCTTAGCTGAATTCATGATTTATCCATTAGCAATACATTCTTACTGTTCTTTTGCTTTCTTCCTTGTTCCTTACGGCTGTGTAAAGTTTGGGAAATGTTGTTGATTTCCACTTGACAGAAGCTTGATTACCTAGAAAGAGTCTATTACTACACTTATATTAATAACAGGTGGGCTAAAAAGTTCGTTGGCTGACACATAGATGGCGCTATTAGTATTAAATCCATATCTGATTCTCCTTGTATGATTCTAAGCAGTGTTTGGAGCTGTTCAATCGTAATAAACCAGAATTTTTGCGTCGATATGTGACAATGGATGAAAGATGGCTCCATAATTTCACACCGGAGTCCAATCGACAGTCAGCCGAGTGGACTGCACGTGATGAATCCACTGCAAAGCGTGGAAAGACGCAAACGTCGGCTGGCAAGGTTATGGCATCAATATTTTGTGATACGCATAATATAATATTCATTGACTATCTTAAAAAGGGAGAAACCATAAACAGTGATTATTACGTAGCGTTATTGGAGCGTTGAAAGACAAAATCGCGGAAAAACGGCTTAATTTGAAAAAAAAGAAAGTGCTGTTTCATCAAGTCAATGCACCGTGTCACAAATCAATGAAAACGATGGAAAAATTGCATAAATTCATCAGAGCTCAAGAGGACAAGAGGCTCGCTCGACAGAAATTTCGCGACAAAAAAGTTGCTTCACTAAAAATGCTGTAACTCACATACTAATAGTGCAACAGTTGTCAAATTCATACACGTGTCTTTTGAAGGTTAGGGCTAACTAAAAATCATATGGATTTAAAACTAGTAGCGCCATCTATGTCTCAGCCTACGAACTTTTTGACCCACCTGATAACTGAGTTGCTATTTATTAATAATAATAATAAGTTTATTTGTTTTATTTGGTAATTAAACTGAGTTTTCTTTAGTGCTGGTGCTCATATTTCATACTGAGTGCCACCAGACATAACCATAGCACACTCAAAACATACTAATTTTATTTGCTTCTAAGATCTAGACGTTATATGTATGTATTATGTACCATTATCTTTCGTTTCGCTTCCTGCTAAATCCTAAAGAATAAACAATTAATAAATAAAATACAAAAAAAAAAAAAAAAAAATGTAAAAACAGTTTAAGCCGAAACATCTATATGAAAAGAAAATGTGCTCACCCATACAAAAGTTAATGTGTCAACATACATCAATTCTCTTGTAATAAAATCGTAGTGAGTCATTTGACTGGTAACGTGTTTAATGTTGCCTTTGCTGATGGATACCCTACAATTGCTTAGAAATTAAAAACTTATTATGTTCGTTAGAGAGAGCATATCCGATTTGTTAAACGTAAATTTGTAAACGTAAAAATCTGAATCAGTTTTCCAATGAAATATACAATATATTTGATTAACCTGACTTATATGTCTGTCTATTTGAAAAGCTACACTAAAAGAAAAGAACATTTCTTTTCGTTCATGATTGTGAAGGTACTGTTCACAATCACTGAAAAAAAATTAACAAAACACAATAAAATACGTATAATCATCTATGATTTGCTGCCAAATCGCTTGAAAGTACCTTGCACTTAGCATTTGCACATTAATGAATTTCTATCTTGATATCGTATACATGACAATGAAATGTATATCTGTGTATATTATATATATAAGTTATAATTATATTGCGGTAGTGTTTAATATGGGCTTCCCTCGTTTGAACGCTAAGTTAGTATGGAACACTGGAATATTCAAATCAAGTTTCTAACATAAGTACTCTCCTCTTTACCTGTTTTATGCGAAATCTATCTATATTTTACAATTGCAATGAAAATTCCAATGCAATTAACAATAATAGCCACAATTTTAAATATTTTTATTTAATTCATTATTTATGATGTGATGAAATAATCACACAACGGATGGAATAAAAAAAAATTTAAATACGTAGACACTTATTTACACATTGGTATTTACAATGCTTATAAAATAAATAATGAATAAAATGAATTTATTAAATTCATTTCGCTGCGTGATTTTTTTTTAACAGTTTTTGCTTTAATGCAAGCATTCATTGCTTTGTGACTATCGGCTGGTTGGTAAACATGTTAACCGTGTTAAGTATTACTAATAATGGCTGTCTATAAGTAGTGTGATGTATACATGTACACAAATCAAAAGTTGTAAACATATAGGCATGCAAAGTTTATTACAAAGATCTGTAACAACAATAAAAAAATACTTATTTTGCTTCTTTTTTATAAACAAATATAAGCAAGGTAGGGATATAAATTATATTATATTATACTATTAAGACGTACGGGCGCGCGCGTATTGAAAAAAAAAGTAAACAAAAGCAAAAGTAAATACCATACATCTCTACAGGGAATAAAAGGCAGCATATTCTTAGTGTTGCATACGCACTTCTCATTCAATCTGTTCTTATTAATATTTGTTTAAGACGGATTTTAAATACGAATTACTTTAATTGACTTGTTTTTACTTGATGTTATTTAAATAAAACGATTAACACTTCGCTCTATGATATTAGCAGACATTTAATTCAACTTATTGATGGCGATACGCAATAAAAATTTACAACTTTTTCAGTTTCTTTCCCGGTTTTATCTATTTTAGGTACGCCTGTTGGTGGATCAATCATTTCACCTCCTTGTTTTCGATTTTTTACTAATTTGAGAATTATCTACCAATAGTTTACCTACTGTTTGAAGTGATGTGAATTTCTACACGACAAATGCAGTCCATTCTCTGCCATTAAAGCCTAAATAAATAGTGTAAAAAGGTTCTCTTACTTAAAAAATTTTTGCAAAAGAGAAAAAATCAATTTTTCTATACAAAGAAATACTTCGATAAATATTTATATCGAAAAAAGAAATTGGATTTCCAAAATATAAAAACATTTCAAAATTGGATCTATTAGCAATTTCAAGGATGATCAGGTTTTTTTTTGGTATGACTTGTAAAATTCGACTGATAATAAAACCGTTTCAATTTTCTATCGAAATTTTTCTGTTTTCGGAAAGTGTGAACAACAAATTTATGATATGTCGGACTAACTTCATACAACATTCGAAAAACGGTTTGGAACCGGTCTTTTATTTTGTCAAAGATTCTTTAGCTTTGTAGAGGAGCTTGTAGAAAATATGATAATCTTTATTGCAAAATTGGAAGAACAGATGGAGCATTTGTTCTGCTGCTAAGATTATCCGAACGATGGACAAACTTCACTTAAGACTCATTATAGAAGAGGAACTCCTATTTGCTGGAGGTAAACTTGAAATAATTGAAGTGTTAACTTCATGATACAAAAAGAAATAAGAATCATAAGATAAAAGAATGATTTAATTGAAAGCCGAAAACAATTTTTTTGATTCTAGCGGCAAGTCAAGTATATAGAATTAAAAACACTCAAGATGACAAGCCTGCACCGCTATAGTAAACTCAAGCTCGTACTTGTTGGCACAAACGATATAATAAGTATAATGCACATGTTTAAATATAAATAAGTAAAAATATTATAATCGGCCAAGTCCGCCATTAAATACCCTGCACAGCTTTGCCTAATATAATTCTTCACTTCTTCTTCGTGGGAAAACACGAGAAATTATAAATGTGTTACGGCTTACGTGGTCCAAAATTTGGTACATACACACAATTAGTTTTTATGTTAAACTACTGTTAG
The DNA here is from genome assembly GCA_000671755.1 of Glossina brevipalpis. Taxonomy (NCBI): domain Eukaryota; kingdom Metazoa; phylum Arthropoda; class Insecta; order Diptera; family Glossinidae; genus Glossina; species Glossina brevipalpis. The sequence goes on along the minus strand of KK351011.1, from coordinate 5,472,108 downwards.
GAACTCGCTTTTACCATAAAATATTAAAAATTAAAACTTTTTACCATATAAAGACTTACTTTTCGTAAGAAAGCTTACATGAGATGAGGTGATTCAAAAGAAGTTTTATATACGAAACTACTAGTTTCGCTTTTGCCGAAAGAAATTAGAACTTGTACTTTTTATCAAATGGTCCATTGTGTGGGAAGTAGACGTAAAAATAGTTCGGTCAAATCCGCTTTCAACAGCCTTCATCCTTGACCTATAAGATAACAAACTTTTGTCAAAATGTCTAAAAAATTGCGTTTTTCTTTCTATGCCAGCATTAGCAAGCAGGAGTACAAAAAGAAAAATGTTTGTAGCGTCATCAACAATAGACTCTAAATATGTTACATCATGAAGAGTTTTCAAAGCATTGTTTTGGATTCAACGATTACATTTTTATTTAGTTAAAGCGCTTGTTACGACACAGTTCAATAGGAACAATCAAATCATACACTATTAAGCTAATTAAGAAACTAGAATATCGCAAACACATGAAGCACATAGGCGTGCATTCTTCTGAAAAGGTATGAAGAGCAGCTATTTGAGCTTAATTACGCTCCAACTGATAAACATTCAGCCCATTTCTTTGGTAAGCCATTATTTATAAGAATCTTTTTGAACTTTCATTTAATCTTTATAATGTATAATCTTTGTAATTTATTTCACATAAATATTGGGACTGTTTGATTATTTTTGTAACAAGAAAAAGAAAAAAAACTTGTGACATTAACTGATTAAACACTTCAATTGTTGTTTGTATTTTTAATTTGTTTTTCTCGCTTGACCTTTACATTCAAATACATTCTACGCGCTCTTCAATCCGTCCTTTATATTTAAACTTAAAATAAACAGCAACTAAATGTGGCTATAAATCGACAATAAAGAGCAAATCCAACCAGCGTAGTGGCGGATAGTAACAAAAAGTATCTATTCCAAGATCAAGCAAATTGTAAAGTGAATTCACTTTAGAGACTTGAGTTTGACACTGTCTGGAGTGAAGAACAAGCTAAACAATTTGGGAATGATTGACACCCGAGAGTAAACATGCAATATTCCATTATTCTACACAAAAAGTAACTTTAATACTGTTCATAGCATTGAGATGATATTTTTTTAACTTTTATTTACATGGAATAATAAAATATTCCAAGAACTATTACTAATTAATATTGAGTGTTTTTTTAATTGCGCGCAACCTCGAGATGTTAGCAAGGATGGATTTGTCTACGTGCATAGATATAAATATTTTTTACATTCTCTACATGATTGCATTATACGCAAATGTAAATATTATATTTTATATCTTCTCTACAGGGTAACATCGCATAAAGATAAATATTTTATACATTTTCTACTAGTATATATGGATTATATTGAATAAAAATATACATTGTATTGTCTACTGACCAATTCATTACATTATAGGGTTGCGTGAGTCAACATTTGTGGAAAAATTATGCAGGATTATATGACATCGTATTAGAATGGTACTAATAGCGATAAATTTAAGAATAACAAATATAAACAATAAAGTCTGTGATTCGTATGTAGCTCTCGACCAAGATACAATTAATGTTTGTCAGCAAAAGCAGCAAACAACTCAGTCGATCTCGTCATAAAATAAGCAAGCTGTGATTCGCACCGTATTTCTCTGAATGAAGTTAATTTATTTGATAATTTTAGACCATTGCTGCTAAACAGCAGTAGCATTGGGAATCACAAATTTGTTTTATTCCCTCGACATCTTACGGGAGCACAATTCGGTGCTTGTCAACTGACTATCATAGCTGCATAAGTTTGTTTAAAGAAGGGAACGTTAGCAGTTTCATGTGCATTTCATTTTCTGACATCTTAAGATAGTTCATCCGTGCGATATGTCTGGTTACAATCGCTAACCTACTACCGTAGCGGGAAGCATTAACGTTTAGCACGAAGAGGAAGGGGCAAGGGGCTAGACGCACTCGCGTTGGCCGATAATGTTTAGAGGGCTAATTGACTAATAGTCACGCTATAAAAGCCACCGTTCCACTCTTCCATAACTATAAATTTTCCGTTAATGAACGCCTAGAAAACAGACAGGCTTACGTGTACCATACTTGGCGCAAACCGCTTCATGCTTAATATGCAACTGTAAGATCACGATACACGTACTCAAAGGTTTCTCGGTGGTTGATTGTCCATTGAAGATGATTGAACCACCAATTAAACTTCTAAATCGAGATATGTGACATACATTGCTAGCTATTTAAAATTAAACATTTTTACAATGATGGTACTGTTACCACATACTGCGATCAATAAAATTACATCAGCTGACTTGCTGTTTAGAAATATGTGTACGTACAAATAACAACATTTAACAAATCTGTCAATTCCATTGCAATTTCTATTCAATGAATGAGACGTACCCGTCTTATGCGCAATTGACATGACAATCACTGATTGCTTATAAGGTTCCGCCGCTTAAGTTGCTCGCTCTATTCGTTTATTCAATTCGCTACAAATCACAAGACATCACATCAATTGAAAATTGTCACAATTAATTAATTTATTTATGAGTTTCAGAATAGTTCACTCAACACACAATGAGCTTTCATGCTAAACATTTATTTTTGATTTTTTGTTTATTATTATTATACCCGCTATGAACTTCAATTGTTGTTTTCGCTTTTTAACGCGGTTTTATTGTATTCTCGTTAAAGTTTATTCGTTCACTAATGCTTTTATTGTTGCTTTTAACTGCGTTATTTTTTATGCGGGTTTCTATTTGTAACTATTTTATTCTTTTCTTAAACCTCTTACTCAATGAGAAAACAGTTTTTTATGCATATTTTATTTTTATATTTATTTTTTCTTCACTACTATTAAGATTTATTTCAAAGTGTGTTTATAATAAATTGTAGCTAATGGTGCAGAAGAGCAAATTAGAATTAAACGAGAAAAAACAGTTGATAAATTTTCATTATAAAACACTAGAAATAGCGGAGAACTAACTTTATTTAGCATCAAAATCACATTAGATCCTAAAAAGATAGTGCCAGAAGTTGAAAAAATTTTACTTATTGTTGCGCTTGTAATTACTATAAATGACAGCGACAAAACATATTTTACACACACACATTATATTGTCCACAGAATAAGGCTGCTGAGGAGTTCGTAATAAAATACACATCACAGATTCTAATAAAATTTTTATATAATGTATTAAATAGAGAGAGAGAGAGAGAGAGAGAGAGAGTGTATAACTATATAAACTGCATCTCAATATCTCTGCCAAAACCTACACTTCTGCTGAAAAAAGCCTCAAAATCGAAAAACATAGTTTTCAAGCAATTTGGAAGTCTGTTCAAAAAACAAATGTATAAATAAATAAAAAAGAATTTAAAAAAAGCGGATACATCCGCTGTACACGACGGGGCTCGTCCGGGATTTGAACCCGGGACCTCCCGCACCCTAAGCGGAAATCATACCCCTAGACCAACGAGCCAGTTGAATCAGCTCTACAGATTAACACAATTTACACTCAGTGTTATTTGCCATGAACTGAATGAATGCCTCTAACAACAAAAACATAAAAGTGAAAGTAAAATTTGAACTGTATGTGATGTAATGTATGCCTTATCATCATAAGCGTGCAATAAATATGCAATTTATTATTGACTGCAATAAATAATAATAAATAACAATAATTAGTTAAAAAAAAATAATGATGAATTTATTTATATATAAGCACAACAAACGATACATTACTTTTTTTTTTTTTTTATATATTTCTTTATTTGCAATCTGCCTTTAGTAAATAAGCACAAGTATGTGTAAAATATTAAATATTAGCAAATCAATTTCTAAATGACAGGGCTAATACCAGGATTGCTTTCAATCTTATTGTTTATCTCTCAACAAATTGTGTAAAGAGTCACAACTATTGCTTGGTTCCTAATAAAAAAAAAGCGTTTATGCTGGAAAACTTTTCAGATTTTCTCCTTTTTATTCGCTTGCAGCTACTCAGATTTGTAGCCCATATGTCCAAAGGATCCAAAGTGTTTATTTTATTTACTCTTACTTTATTGCTCTTATTAGAGTGAGACTTTGTTTCCGAGAAACATTCCAATCATTCTCTCTGCCTTAAAGTGTTAGGTGCTTTTGAAAAAGGAACCATTTACAATTTATTTATTTTTATTGGATGGAAGGAAAGCTGGTGGAAAAATAATATTTGTTGAGGTTACTAGGCTTATATTTAAGTATTAAAATAAATTATTTTCCAAATATATTACAAAATAGAACACGACAGCTGTTTTCGTGAAGTATCGTCAGTTCAAGGTGTAAATATGAATTAAAAAAGAAGACAATATTATTTTATCTGCATTGCTATGTCTGGAAAATGATGTAGGATTTATTAGAAATACTGATTTTTATATTTGGATAAAAAAAGTTCACTTTTCGACCGAAGAAACCGCATTCTTTTATTAATCAAAAATTTTTATATTAACATATCGAAAATACTATAAGTTATTTTCTACAGAATGTTGTGTTTGCCAGGTACTAAGAAAAAATGTCGAATGAAAAGAATGAGAAAATTGTTTGAGTTGGTACTTTCATCGGCGAATTCAGCAGTTGATTGAAATCTGCGTTTATTTACCATATTCTTGAGATGGGATCTCGATGGCGATTTTTCTTTTAGTCGATATTTCTGAATGATTTTTTGTGGATTCATTGAGTCTTAATATTAATAAATAACTCGTGTCGTGAATGAGTTGGATAAATATTTCAACTTCATCAGCCTCACTTTCATTTTTCAATCGGTAACATTTGTTTACGCAAATATTTATGAGACATAAAAATCGGAAGATATATAAACTGTATATATTTTTTTCGATAAACGGATTGATCACGAGGCTGCTGAAATAACGATTTAATCGCTAGAAATCATGGGCAAGCCTGTGACAACTATATTCGGGTAGGACCGAAAATTTTAATCCACTGCCTTTGCTTTAAAAAGAAGTGGAAAATCCAAATTTCGACACTATATAATACGAAATGAGCGAAGGTGACATTTTTCATCTTTGTGCCTGGAAATAGATTTGGAAATTTTTCTAGTATACTTTATGGCCAAAGATCAAGAAAGAGAGAGATATCCTCAAGTTACGTTGCAGCATTGGCTTGCCGTCCGACCAATCTAGCCCATTTCCAATGTGCAATACAAGAACTTCGAATGTGTTTGCCGAATTTGAATCGAATATCTTCACTTTTACTAGAATCTTTACGGTAATCTCCTAGGTATTGCCAAATCGTGTAATGTAATTCCAAATATAAAATATTATTATATCGTATCGCATATATTTAGGGATTATTCTGAACTAACTGAAAATTAGTAGTTAGCATTAAAAAATTTGCTCTAAATCAATCGTGTTTTCTTTGACTTTTTCTCTCTCAATTCTATATTGTTCATAACGATTGCTATAATTTTAAATCCTATTTCGAAATAATTTTGAGTTTAATAGCCTTATATTTACTTATTTTCAGTGTGCATTTCGTAAGTCTAGTGGCTAATTAATCAAAGTCGCTGGATATAAGCAAGAGATATGTCAGAAAGTAATCAATGATTCAAATTAGCAATAATTAAAATTGTAGAGAATAAATAACGAAACATTTTATTGATAAAGAAAAGTTTTTCAACAAATAAATTTAGTGTATTTGTTTAACGTTTTGTTGCTTTTCCGAAAAAGAATTTGTTTTAAGTTTATTTTCAAAAAATTTTATAACAAAAAATATGTCATAAATTTTTTTGTTTGAATAACAAAGCATTAATAATAATAATAAGCAAATATTTAAAAAGATCAACAGAAAAATAGAAAATTTATAACATCGGTATTTCAAAAAGGCATAAAATGCCCGCCCACGACCGCTTAGTCAAATCTAAATAAGTGAGAAAGTTATGTCCGTTTTGTAGCGAACGTGTTATACTCATCATCTCTTATTATGAGAATATTTTCATTCCATATTTGATAAATTTAAAATTTTGTTCTTTCTCTGAAATGCTTTAATATTGTATCAAGCGTTCAATATTTCCTTTCAAAGACGTCTACTGTGAACTTCAAAATCTATTTAAAAATTCAGGTTTGAATAGGAGAACTTGCGAGAACTTGACTTAATTGGTAGACTGCATCTTGGTGGGATACTTTGGCTTCGAAATAGTATCTACATCACAAAAAATAGATAACATAGATAGCATCAAAGGATAGCGAAAGTTCTTCCGAAAGCATTAACGCAAAATATACTTCTATGATCATGCGCATTGTGAGCTCGGGAAAGAAAATGACACAAAAAAGTGAGATCAGTAATAAATTTCAAAAATCGTTCATATTGATTCAGCTTTTAAAAAATTAAGAGAAGACATTGAAACTTACAAAACATAAGCATAACATTACAAGTTTTGCGAACCAAAAATGAATTCAACAAAAATGTGTCATCTGAATTCGAATGACCTTAGTGAACCTAAAAATTAAAAGTATGGTGTCTTTGCTAATCACCCGGTTGATTACGTCAGCTTTAAAATCACATGATGTGAAACTCCTCGCCAATGTTAGTTGCACGGTTATAGTGGCAAATATGAAAAAAAATATGAAACCCTCCCCTTCAACGGAGGATTACTGGATTACAAATCGAATACAAATCGCTGTCACTTCATTTTAGCAATTAGTAGAGGCCATTTGTCTCTTCTTTTTTAACTACTTTCTTTAGATAAGTATTATTGATATGTAATTCGGCGTAAGCAATTTCTAGAAATAGACTCAATATCGACAATTAGAGAGTTCATGGCGATTAATTTCCTTCGTTACCGCAAAAACTTAATACAAAACACTTCAAACAAAGCCAATGAATTGCACATACAAACGTATATAATTCAAAATAGTGATTAATATAAAAAGCATCTTGTGTAAAGAAGCTTAAAAGGTTTAGGTGGATTCCATACCCTTACGTAGTTTTTCTTTGCAGTGCTTTAATAGATTTACGCCTACAACACATTGTTGTCATTAACTTTTAAAATATACTCAACTTACCAGTCTATCAGCAATAATCATTGAAAGTGTCATTTAACGAGTTTGGGTTATTAAAAAAGTATTCTGAAGGAAAATTTCTCTCTACGACTGCTTAGTATTATATATATGAGGTTGATTGTTCGAACTACGCTTTCCACTAATCTAAAATCCAAAAGATCAAGTACTTAAATTATTACCCACTTACTTAAGGATGAAAGCAACAATAACACACACAATGAAAATGTAGACATAGTTGAGTGTAGTTCCTAGAAATAACAAGACACCCAACACGAGAAGCATTTATTGTTGGCAGAATGAAAAAGAGAAGAAAAAAACTCTATAACAACTCAAATCCTGTATGTATTGTAGTGGAAAGGCGTCAACCTTCAAGAAGTTGCCAACACATTTTTACATCACTTTGCACGAAATAAATGTCTCCCATGTGAGTGCTGACAGCATGTCACCTACAAATGTCATTTTAAACAAAAAAAAAGTGTAAAACAAGAAAAGCAAAACCAAACACAGTCTAAATGGAATGGAGTAGTTGTAGTAGAGTGAGAAGGAAAGGAAAGCGAAGCAAATATGGAAATGAAAGAAAAAATTTACACTACTTTACCTATTTATTGTTGCTTTTGTAGCAGTTTGTTAAGTTGTCATTAAAAACAAAACGAAATAACATGTACGTAAGATACAGATCACAAAAGTAAAACAACAGCAGCAAACAGAAGACACAATATAAAGAAAGTGTCAAAGTAAGCATTATAAAAATGACAGAAGGAAGCCATAAATATTAACATACAGCAGCAACAACAACAGCAACAGCAACGTGAAGCCCACAAATGAAGCAGAAAAATACTGAAATAAAAAAATTATAAAGAAAAAAAATTCTGACACACACTCAAACGCACACACACACGCACGTTAGTCGTTCAAATTTCAAAGGAATGGTAATAAAGCTAAATGGAAAGAAAAATGAGGAGTAACCCAAAGTAACCTAAAGGGGTCTCCTGCAGACAATGGTTGACAGCTTAACACTATTAATCGAAAAATTATTACAAAGTGTGGTTGCTGGAGCAACAATGTTGAAAACCACCTCTAAGAAAAACAATATAAAAAAACATAAAAGTCTAACACTAACACTAAGAAAACGACTATTTCTCCCCTAGACTCTAAAATACGTATGCATTCCACATGATTGAGTTTAAATATGCGTTTGATTTTTTATTTCACCAAATAAGAAGAAAGACATCATTGTTATCAACACCACAAACAGCTTTCACTTTGATTATAATTTCCTGTTATAAGTAAAACAATTTGCGGCAATTTTTACTTTTTTCGTATTTCTTCTAGAAGCTGGTGGTGTGAACTTAAATAAGTTATGGTAGTGGCGAGGTGTTTCGTAATATTTAACACGATTTATCCACACATATCACGGAATCCAATTTCCAAATACGTGAACAGGTTTTGAAAGTCACATATTTACGCGAATCCAAAATCAATACAACCCAAGATGAAAATATTTTACTTTCTATGACATTAGCAAAACAAAATATAAACCACATCTGATTTATAAAGACGTCAGAGTAGCTACTCAATACTGCAGAAAATATATGCTCACCTTCTTTGATTGCTTCTGATCGACCAGTGGGACGTGTAAAAACAAGCAAGACTATTTGTCGCTGAGATCCTAAATATTCTTGAGAAGTGTTCATCGCGAATTTCGCAACTATATTTAATATGGTTCGGGAGTATAATTTCTGAAGAATTTTTTGTTTTATTTTAGATCAACAATGGTACGCTTAAAATGAAAGAAATGCAATTATGATCGATATAGTCTCCAATTACCTTAGGTGGGCCCAAACATTCGTACACAAATTTCGTCATCGATTGGAAGCGTCAGTTGATGATATGGGAATTGTTTAAAAACGCAAAAACTTTAGAAACTTCTGAAGTTCTATTAGCGACACAACATTTCTTCAACGAATGCGAGACAGCATTTGCGAAAGCTTTTCGAAGGATTTGAAAGGAAATTTTGATAAACTGAAAAAAAAATATCCGGAATAGCAATCAACGCCAAGTTTTGTGAGTCGTGACAAATTCCTTTCAGCAACGACTGCGCATAAGTGTTACCACAACGATAGTTAGCAAATTTTTTAAACTTCTTTTATTGAAGACTTTCCAAGCCATTTTATCATTATATCCAAGATCCTAAAATAAATTTTCTTCCTTGATGTTGGATTAAGCGAACTAATGTTTGCGGCAACTACAATTTCCTTAAATTATTCGTATCTAGACTGTTGTTCCCAATCCCTCAAAACGAATGGAAAACTCCAAATTCGTTATATGATGTTTAGCGAGCTTAAACAGTGCAATAGCGCTAAGGCGATAGATTCCGTTCTGCGCTTACGACTTTAAAAGATGAACCGACTTTTAAAGTACTTCCGATCTTGACCACAATCTTGTAAAGGGAATATTGGTGTAAACTTCTCATCAATGAACCAGAGATGATGTTATGAAAGCATCATAAACAACAGCAATATTTGACTCCATCTGCAAAACTTGGTGAAAGTCCCCAAGTTAAAAAAAAAATGAAGTTATTTATGACTCAACTTTTGATTTCAAACATCCGGTCTGTGAAATCAACAACACAGTGAATGTGCAGTGTATATTTTATACCAAATTTTCCTCCTTACGAATTGCACTTATAAATTGACGAGCAATTGGCAGAGATACGAAGGGATATAAATAAAATGTCTGATCGTCCTATGAAAAGTAAATATATTTTATGATGATTATCCGAATGTTACAAATAAAATGACAAAACTACTGTAACGTTGTTCTTCGCTGGTGAATATAAAAGAAAGAAAATTGTTTTCAAAAAGAGAACGATATAATCTCTCTCTTCTTTATTTTATTGGTTTATGTGTACGGTGCTATATGCTCAAGAGAATATCATTCATGTAGTAAGCAGTGTAAACAACTTTACAACTTTCTGTCATCAGCATCTTATGTTTACGAGTAAGTCTTTTTGCCCTTCTAGCTGTCTAATAATTTAACTTAGGGGATCACTTTTCGGTAATTTATAACAAAATTGTTAATTAGATATGACATCAGCTGTTGTAAGATAATTTATGATAGTGTGAAATGAAGAGGTTATACAGAAAAGATACTTTTGTATTTCTTTTTGAAATCATTTTTAATTACGGCATGAAAATATGTTCGTATAAATATAAAATTGACTTTTGTATTCATCGCTGAAGGATGGGGTATACTCATTTTGTTTAAACATTCGCAGCAACCGGAGAAGTTCTCTATACCACATATATTCCTTATTAGTATTCCAGTTGTCACAGAAATTAAAATATCGGCCCCAAATGTATCAAAAAAATTGAAAGCTCTTGTAAACAGATTGGTACTCATAATGGGACAAATTGGTCAAGAGCCACGCCTATATTATAATAAAAATTTTCTAAAAGAAAAAGAAGATTGAATTTTTTTCTCTGACTGTTCAAAAATGCCTAATCAATAATATAAGTATCGAAAAATCATTTGTACGTTATATTTTAAGATTAAGGCAATGGTTCTAAGAGATTAAGCCGCACAATATTCCTAATTTTTTTATACTGTGAGTATCTGTGCGAAGTATAGTGATTAACGCGCGCTCTGATCACGTGTAGAAAGTGGTATTCATTCAGCAAAGTAGCGATTGAATCGTAAGAACAGATTTGCATATTGACAAAAAGAAAACGGAAATTTAAAGCAGACAGACGTCAAAAGACGTCAAAGAAAGAGAGTTACTTTGTAAGCTTAATTCAGATTTTCCTTATGGATTCTTTTGATATAAAAAAATTACAACGAAACATTTTTCGATATTTTGAAAATATAAAATTTTCGCTTCTATACACCATAAAATGGATGCTGCGCTAATGAACCGACGCTACTTGCTATATAATCTTAATTAATTATTTTAATGCTGCCAAAAAGTGGCATCGTGGTTACTTAAGAAAACGACAAAGATTTACAACTTATTTTGTTAATTGAAACAACTTATACGTATGAGCTGAGGAATAATAATCAGTCGATAGAAATTTGAAATAAGCATTAATTTAAACGCTAAAGAAATGAAAAATATTTTTATATGTGATAATAACTCTTTCAAATATTTTCGCGTGGCCACATATATAAATATACAAGCAGAATCGCTTTAATCACGGCTGCCCGTCCGACTCTGTTTTCCAGCTTCCTCTCAGGTTCTTTGCATTAAGCTCAAAAACACCTCAGTCGATTGAGTAGTTCGACAACGATTAGCAAAAAACAGATCATTTTCTCTTTTTTGGATTGTGATCGCAGAATCTTACAATTCTTTGTTTATAGTTGCAAGTTTGACCCAAAATTTTCCTTTAAAAAATTTCTAAACCGATATCAGAAATTATTTAAATTGCGTACACGTATCATTTACGCATTTATCCGCGCTTTGATGACCAAGATACTAAATATATGATATGAAATGTACACGTTATAGAAAATACGCTCCGTATATATTACTCTTTACCTTAGAATTACACTTCGTCTACGAAGTGGCGGGGATCCAAGTTGATTACAACTTTCTTCCCGATTTTTATTTTCACTACTGACGACATTTTTGTTGTTCCAACATTATGTTCCCTCAATACAAAATTTAAGACATTTCGTTTAATAGTTCGACAAAACTGACTTTGACGCAAGAGATGTAAAATTAAGGTCAGTTAAGAAGTCCGATGATAGATATATTAAGATGTTGAATATGTGTTCTGACTGTTTTTTCGTGAAAATCATTGCTTTATTTTAAAAAAATCTCTAATCAATTGTGATCTCTCAAAAAAAGCTATTTTGATCAATAACCCAAAATTTTTGAGACATAGAGCACTCAAAGCGCGGTCCGCTATATATTTGAGAATATTCAGAAAATGATTCTCAATCGATTAGTATAATAAAAAAGACTATCTCAAGTCTCTCTGTTTGGCGTACATATACCTATTGACTTTATATACATTTATAAAAGATGCAGAATACAAAAACTGTAAAAGATGCGAAACTAAAATTTTTACTTTTGATATTTTCATAGCTTTGTAACTTTCGTTGAAAAGAAACTGAGCAGTTGTTGTTTGAAAAAGTAAGCGACAATGGATTAGTTCGTGAAATATCTAAAATGCAAAAATAATATGTTTTCTGCTAAATTATAAAATTGTGTTTATGGGTAAGAGGATCGGATATAAAAAGTAAAGCGTACAAATATTATTGCAGTGAATGCTGTCTAAAAAAGAAAAAAGAAAACAGTAAGAAAAGGAGAAGGAGAGAGAGAGAGAAGAAGAAGAAGAAGAAGGGAAAATTATAATAATTTATTGCCATTTAAGTCATAAATACATTTATAATTTTTTACCAATTTATTTTACTATCTACGCTGCGCATCTAACGAAGAGCAGAAGAGGACGAGAGCGTAGAAGAAATAAAATTAATATTTATGGTTTTTCTGTCTTGTGCTTTGCGTTTTAATGTGTTTTTTAAAAAAGAAGCTGTAGTTGTTGTTGGTCGCTACATGCGATATAAGGTTTAGAGTTTTTAGGGTCCGATATGATAGTTTCGAGTATTTATAAAACTGTTGATGATAATTTTCGCAGCCATTAAGAGGTTGAGGCAATCAACAGCCACAGTAGTAGTGAAACTAATTATGAAGATGAGCCGACAGAAAAACAGCACCAATCTTGTTATTAAAGACAGAAAAAAAAATTAACAAATATAAATTAATGTGATACTCAGCTTCCTGATCGATGATAGATAGCTATACGGTACTCCGATGAGATTGTGAGAATAGAAACAATTATAAAATACTAGAAAAAGTAGCAAGAAGGAATAGAGAATTTTACTTAAGAACGATTGGCTAAATAGAATGAATATACGATAAATAAAATAAAGATGAGGCATGAATAAGATAAATATTTAAAAATTATTAAATATGGAATGATTGACTTTGGCAGAGACATCGAACAGATGTTCTTATATAAATTGAATGTTAATTAAAATAATTCGTTTTTTTCCGAATAGTAACAAGAGTAACCTATTTTTTCAAAACGATTTTGGATTTGGACTTTTCAGCTTATCGATCTTGATCATTTTTCGGATATCTCAACATCAACTTATTTTGTACATAAATAATATTTCATTTAAAAAATTTATATTCGATCAGACGCGAATTTGTATATAAGAACGGAAACATATATATCTGGCGTGGGATGAATATTTTAATATACTCTCTCAACTTGCCTATCATATTTGACTGGGAAATGAAACGAGGATCTATTGATTCAACGAATATATCTCTAATTTAACTATTTCTGTGAAAAGTATTTATACATAAGAGAAATATTTATATATTTTGCTTTATAATTATATATCCGATTCGTATTTCTATTCGTTACAAAAGTTGATGAGTCTAATGTACTTCGGGAACGGGAATGAAAACCGTGAAGTACTTTATTAAATGTGAATCTATCTCTATGGAATAGTATTCTATTCGCATCAGGTGATCTTCATAATATTTGTGCAACATTTTCGCGAGCGTCTTTATGTGTAAAACTTTCAAACTTAATCTGCAATTATCTACAATAAAAATGACGTCCGGAACGATGGTTAGTATTTTAACAGGTGCTTCTCAGGATGTTACAAATGCAATAATGGATTTAAAATACTCGCATTCTTTTGTAATATGCATGAACAAAACTTTCGTTCCATCAAATTATTGGCCAACACCGAAAAAACATGTTAAATTTCTAGTCTACAAGGAATGTTGGAATACAACTTAAAAGTGTGATTTCAGGTTAACTCTTTTACTGTTAAAACTTCCAATTCATTGTAAAAGTTCGAAATTTTACAATTTCAATTGGCCTACAGCTGCACACAAGTGAGCTACTAGGATATTTAAATGTACCTATTGCGACCTTTGTCGAGTCGTCTAGACTTTTAGTATACTAAGAACTTAATGACGTAGTTGCATCAGCTATGATAGTACGACTGTAATCGGAGCTTAGGCTAGTTAAGCGTTAAAGTTCTCTCTGCTTGATGAATTTAATGAAGCTTCAATTTTATACGGATTAATAAAAATATATATAGATTTATATACATGTATAGACTCTGTCAATTTTTTTTAAATAAATCCCGGCGCTTTACGAATTTTGTTCATTTTTAGTCGATTGGCTTAGATTTTGTGTGTTGATTAAGAACCCGTATAATGTTCAAATACCCATACATTCACGTACATACATTTTTGATTGTTATATTCAATGTGACGCAAATTATATACTTACCTTTGTCGTATATGATGAAGGGAAAGTTTCAAGTTTTTATGACATGTAATAAATTTAAAATTCGTTCCTTCATTCTATTATTGCCTGTGATAATAATAATCGACCATTAGTCATTTAAAATATCACCACCGTCATCAGAAGACAAAAAATTATCTGAATTACTCTTAGGTCGTTAAGCGTACACAATAACAAAAACAGCTGCTGTTGTGAATAGAACCAGTAGCATGAACTTTTCTTTACCCCGTATCTCTATTTGTCTGCCTCTTACTTCTTTAGTCTTTTATTTATTATTAATATCAATTGTCCGAAATATATTATTTTGTTTATTAGTTGCATTTTTGTTTTTATATATTGTATTTTGTAACGTACAAATTTTATATGATTTATTGTTGAAGTGACTGCATATTAATTAACAGAAACTCATGGCATATCAATTCTGTGAAATTTCAAAATAAAATAAATACAATATTTCATATAATTAATGAGTTCATCAATCTTTTTTTCTTTCTTTTTTTGTTTTTGTTAAGTGTAATTTCAATGCTCTATCAATATGTAGTATAAATAATAATTATTACATATTTTAAAATATATTTTTAATTAATTAATAACATAAAATTCAGCTACAAATAAAATAAAAATCGGTCGATTTTATATATACAGCAAAACTTTTTTTTAGTTTTAGTGCCTTAAATATAATATAAAAATTAAATTAAGATTAAATCAACATTGAAAAATCAAGTAAATAACAAACATAACTATTAAATATAATATATAAATAAATAATTAATAAATAAATGTATGGGAAGGAAGAAAGGAAATGAGAAGACAGGAATACGTCTGAAATAGAACTTAATCGTGTATAATATAAGACAAATAACGTGAAAGCCTGCCTACTGTTAGATCATCGGAAGCATATTAAAAGTGTTGCAAATGATATAAACAAAATATTATATAAAATATCGATATGAATAGTTATGAACTTATTCAGTGGTTCCTCTATGCTTTAAAGTTACTACATGAGAAACGAAGTGAATGTCACTAAAGTTTCACTAAAGTTAACTATACATTTGGCGAGCGTACATATATCATATATTCTGTAACTTCTTTTCGTATATTGCTACTATTCTTCTTTCAATGGTCAACTCATTTGCAACAGTTGCTAGGGCTAACTAATGGTGACTTCGTGTTTTTCAGAAAATTTCATAATACGTGACATTGAATTTAATCCTCTAAATCGAAATTTTCCATGTTATCGCTCTGTGCCCATTCACTAATATTCAGCAGCATTTCCCTTTATGCTAAATAAATACAGCAACGCTTCTGAGTACAGTAAACTTGGTTAAAAAGAAAACCTGCTTAGCCGATCAGTTTCGTATTTCGATTTCTGAAGTATTTGATATATCCTTTATAGTTTTTGGCATGCATGCATTGACGATTTCGAACTATTTATTATGCTATTAATTTTACTACCGTTTGAGGACATTCTCGTCGCTGTCCAACTGTTTTCTGTAAAGGGGCCACTTAGCTCGAAATATTTCCTATTACCTTTTTCTTTCGTCGTAATAATTTTTACGATTTCTGTTTTCGTTCTTCTTCTTTTCTTTTTATTAGATTAGATTAAATTAGATTAGATTAGATTCTTTTTCTTCTTTACATGGTTGCTTTGCTATACACATTTATTCAACCTTGAAAAATCCTTTCCTAGGAATAAAAAAATTAATTTTCTACCTTAAAAATTAAATTAGATCAGTTACTGTTATACTTCCGCTTCAGAATCTCAATTCTTAGAAAAAAGATCAGTATATTGAACAAAATATATACAATAATGCGAATTTAGCTTATTTTCAAATCTTCGATCTTCAGAGTTAACTGCGAAAATTTGTTCGGTTTCAATTGAGTGTCTTAACTTTTGGGGTGTTGGGAACCTGTTTAGGTATGAAGGCACATTGTTATCTCCAGTAGCGGTTTCACGCTTATAATGGTATTTTTAATTTTATATTTCTGGGAGTAATAAGTGAAAAGTAAATATTAGTAAGCAACTATACTCCCATTGAAAGGATTTTCGAAAAAAAATAATGCAATAAATATTTGCAAGCTGTTCTATAATTATGTAAAAATGTTTCATTATTTTTGATTTGATGTTTATCTACTATAACATGATATAATTGAACCCTTTCTTTAAACAAGATCTATGAAGCGTACGTTGATATCATTAATATCCACTTGAATAATAATTTAATTCTCTACTTAATTTCCGGTGCGCACGTGCACACAAATTAAACAAAAAAGCAGACAGCAGACAACAAACAAAGCATCATAATATCGTGCAAATCTCCGTCAAATCAGATTCATATTAATTTTTTGATTTAAATTTTTAAGTAATTTTAACGTTATGAGCCCTTATACAAAAACACGAGAGAAGGGATGCTTACAAACACATGCCAAATCAGCCATTTATGTACATACGTTCCGCCGGAGTAGTATCTATTTTCTCGCAGTAGAGATATCAGAAATGTCAAAGCATAACACTTAATAACAGTTTAAGCCTTTGAGTAGCTGTCAATCGTTTTATAAAACTGTCTGTCTTACATTGTCAGTTTGGCTGTCTATCTGTTTATTGTCATGACATTTTAACTTCCATAAATCTTGGCAAGAAAATAAAAAAAAAGAAACTAAAAAAAAAAATCGAGTGACTTGAACATATGACGAATTTTCGATACCCATCGCAAGATTACGGTTTAAAGGAAGATAATATTTAAAGTTTTGTTAGGAGCATCGTCCTCTCATAGCTGACTGATTGAGTATTAAGTTCTTCCGATTGTTTATGGAATGTTCTCGCATATAATATGAAGAGACAAATATGACCTATTTACTGTTAAGTTTTAGATTTTAGAAAATTCTCGACGTTAATTCGTTGTTAAACCAGTTTGCCACTATATAATTTCCTGACGAATTGTTTGTTTTTTTGGCTTTTCGAGATAACTCAGGGAAGTCTAAATAGTTTCGTTATTTAACTGTAAAGAAAGTAAACATCGATCATTGTCTTTCAACTCCAAAAAAAAAAAGTTTTGAACATTGAAAAATTTTTCAAGGTTCAAGACTTTTTTTAAGTTTTGAACATTGAAAAATTTTTCTATACTTTCTCATCAAGTTAATATATCTCCCGAGTAGTGAGTAAGAAATTAAATGTATCCATATACACACGCAAGCAGCTTATACACATATATGGAAAGGGTATTAAGGAAAAACGACGGCAACAACAAGAATAACTGCAACAACATCAAAAGCAAATTTAGCGCACAGTTTTGTCATCAAACAGTAAATGCCGACCAGCAACGATACGTTCAAACAACGCTTAAATAAAGCTAATGTTAACACAAAATGTGACTGCACATGTATTTGTGCGTGTGCGTATTCGTGAGATGGTTCTATACATTCTCTCACTGTCATTGGCAATAAAAGTTTTTTTTGATGTTCGGTCAGTTGGCACGTTTCATTATCGGTCCAAAACGGTTGAGCGATTAAACTTTTTGACAGTTTTATAAGCTTGCACAATAACACTTGAATGAAACGCACGAAGACAGAACGATATGCGCGATGATGGTGACATACGCTCCGAACCTTGCAAAGTCTACAATGGAAACATAATTGTTTATGAATTCAATTTTTCATTTTTTTTTTCTCTTATTAAAAATTTATTTTTTAAGTTATTAACTGAAAGACGTGCATCTGTCAAAATATGATAAATGTGTATGAAAAAAAAAAAGGAAAAGTAACACCAGATCAAGCTCAAATGGCAACATACAAAGGCAACAACGACAATATCAACATTACTAAAAAGAAAAAAAAACAGCGACTTAATGACTTTATGAAAAATAACTTGAAAATAAATAATAATCTATTACGAAATGAAAAATGTGCGAAAGAACACGCTTCTTCTGCTTTTTACATCGAACAAAAAATTTATTAATTTATCATTGCGTTTATTTAGCGCAAATCTTACTGACAGCAACAACAACGCTGCCAATACAGACAACGTAGAAATTTCTACAACATTATACCTTTCATGTTTATACTTATAAAAAAAGATCGGATCGTCGATGTAGTCATCAATCACAATTATGAACTGGAAAAAAGCAGCAATAAATTAACGATAAAAGCTCTACACAAACATTATTTTGAAAGGGTGTTGTCCGTTACAAAAGCATATAAGAAACAACAATACCACACAACCAACACACAAACATCTTTTTAATGGATGAGGTTTTAAATTCATTTCTAAAAACAAAAGAAAAAATTACAACTTGTATGTGTTCACTAGTTCGGTACTTTTACTTTTTATTGATAAAAAAAACCTTTAAAGTTATCAAGCCGACCGATCACCAAATAAATTGCACACATAACAGAAGTCCACCAGTCATTATGTATAATCAGATAACGCGTATCATTTTTTCAAATTTAAAATAAAAATTTTTTGACTGTTGAATATATCAAAGTACATATGAAGCACGTAAACACGTAAAATTCGAAAACTTACCTTGACTTACACATGCCATACCTTAGAACTGCTTTCGGCTTACAGACATAAAATACTACAATAATAATTGAATAATAATATATTAGGCAACTATATGAAGTTTGGGTTCAATAATAATATTATTATCTTAAGAAACATTTTTATTTTTACTTCTAAATATATGTTGTTCACTACAAAACAAATAAAGAAATTTCGAGGTTCTACGTTAGCTTAATGACAAAATGATTGGTTGAAACAGCCTTTCTCGAAAACATCTGAATCAAAATTGTATTGAATTTTAAGTAAGAAATTTGAAAAAAATACAACTTGCCCTTAATCCCTATACTTCGAAAATTATCTCAATGTAAGAAATATGAAATTTGTTTTTGCGACTTATTACTTTGCAACAATTTCTAAAATTTGTAACGCAGCAGTTAAGCTGTATAAGTCAATTTTCCGCGAATGGTTTAACAAAAATCAAAGATGAATAAGAAAGAAAATGAAAATATTATTCTGAAGATGCAGTAAAAGTGAAGAACATTCCTATAGATTTCTAGAATCCATTCAATATTTCGTTGTATTATAATGTAATCGTTTCAAACCTACAGACATTAAGCCACAGAAAATCTCCAGCATACCACTACAGATGTCCACGCATGAATAAAAGATTCCCAAGGAGTACATATTTTTTTTATGCAAACTTTGCGTTTTAATTTTAATTTACCCGAGATCTTCATGTATCAGTTTTCGACACAGTCTGCGTTATTATGATTTTTTGCATTGTCTTAGAAACGAGTACATAGTCTGTATGTATCTTCAATGAGATAAGGTGAATTGGGCAGAGACAATTCGGCAACTTCATTGTTTCTAATGTTACAAAGACCAGTACGCCAAAATTTAGTCCCATTACCCAGAATAAATTACAATAAATGTGATTCAAACCCAATAAATCCAAGTTGCATTGAGCGTGATGACTGTACTTTTTTTTTTTAACTTAAGCAGCTTATATGCATATACGTTTAAGTCTTTGCAAAAAAAAACATCACAAACTATTTGTAGAGGTACTCTACTTCTCTTGTTTCTTGAAAACAGAAATTTGCAAGAGAAATTTTTGGATGAATACTTGGATGCTTGGTGGATTCCCGGATTACCGACACATCCAGAAAAAGGCGAGAAAAGGTGTGGCAGAAAAGAAAAGAAAAAGGAACAGCC
Organism: Glossina brevipalpis; assembly: GCA_000671755.1. Classification (NCBI taxonomy): domain Eukaryota; kingdom Metazoa; phylum Arthropoda; class Insecta; order Diptera; family Glossinidae; genus Glossina; species Glossina brevipalpis. Next base: position 5,451,976 of record KK351011.1, on the reverse strand, counting down.
AGATAAGCGAATATCATTTTTTTTTGTTTTGCACGTAAACATACACAAACCAACAAAAAATATAAAAATTCGTTTGATTAATTTAAGTTAGAATTCAGTTTTTTTGTTAGTTGAAAATAGAATTAACAACATGTGCCTATAAAATAATTTTTTTTTTTCGAAAGAATGATGATGTATGTGTAAAGTGATATAACATGAGGTGGTGTTATGGTGGTTCCAGGAAATGATTCTTCAAGCCAGTGAAGCGTGAATAGTTTCTTTTTTTTATCATTTATTATCATCATATCATCATCATCATATTATTATTTATAATCTTTTAGTTTTATTCTTTTGTCATGAAGAGAAAGAATTACACGTTCCTCGAATTATATATATATATATATATGTAAGATTCCAATCCGTGAGTAACCTATACTTTCCGTGTCAAATGAAACATCTAAAAATCCATGCACTCATGTAAAAAAGGAAAATGAAAATAAGAAGTCTCTATAAGCAGAGGTGATGCTAAACCTAAAGCAACATAAACTGTCCGACACCAAAATCACCCAAATCTTGACCTAGTGTGTTGAAGTAGAGTGTTGAGAATATAAGAAAGGAACTATTGCACATGCAAACAAATTTTCAATTTTTATTTATATCTGCGGAACAACAGAATCAAACTTCAGAAAATGTTTTCTAGCCTTCGTCATAATTTTAACAGGTGAACCAATTTACCGTTTCATACTTTTTATGTATTTATATTCTTTCTTATAGATAAAATAGACGTTTAACAATATTTGTATGTCCTGAGTAAATTTTGAAAGCCATTTTCGCGTTACGCAAAGGTTACCTTTGTAGTAATTGCTATTGTTTAGCGAACTTATCAACTGCTACTGGTTTCTTCTTAAACAATAAAAAAAAGCAAAAAAAAAATCAAATGAATTATAAAAAGCGCGAAAATAAATACAGCAGAATCAACAAATAAAAAGCTGAAATTAAACAAAAGTTCTCTTACGACTGACAGTTTCAACAATAATGAAGCTATAAAGACACTGTCATAATAATACTTATTTATGGGGTAAGAACTTACAATCTTATTACTATTATTACTATATGAGAGTATATATGGTTGCGTATATAGCTTTGCTTTTTAATTTATATACACTTTAATAAATTATTATAAGTGTATACATAATTCTGTACACTCTATCCCAGTAACATTCCAAGAATGTTTAGGTAAAAGCCCATCGGATACGTGGGAAATTTTCATATTTGACAGAAATAAAATTTGGTTTAATTGTTCGGCGTTATATGTTTCGAAAACATTATGAAAAAATAATAGAGCATTGTTTTTGTTCTTACGATGGAAATCATGAATAATGCTCGAGTATAAGAGAATAAAAGTAGGTGTCAACTTGTAAATAAAAACGCAGTTAATATCGTGTTATTGACCGTAACAAGCGAAGTGGATGAAAAATAAACAATAAAATGTTTTTAGAATTAACAGAATTGAAATTAAAAAATGTGCTCATCGAGAGTTGTAATAATTTTTATAACATGTTTTAAAACATGACCATCAACCCTTCCAGTTTTTAATATGTTAATGTAAAAAATGATAGCTGGGGATTTAACCTACGGTTAATTAACAATAAGAGAAAATTAAACTTTTTATAAATTAAATCTTTTTCGAAAAAATTTGCGATTTAGTAGAAAACTGAAAAGCGATGTCTTGGCTGAATTCAATTTCGCGCACACAAAATGTTTTGTAATCCGTAGTTTAAAATTTTCTCTTCCGCCAAAAGCGGTAGTTTTTTCTAGATTTCGCCACATACTCAAGCAATGCAATAAGATCAATCGAAATTTTTGCAGGTGCGTCCAAAAAAAAACTTGTACTATCTCACTGTCTCTAGATGGAACGCTTTTCGCATTATTGGAGGCTTTTTCTTCATGTCAGGCCATAGCTATAAATTAACGTAAAAATTCGACTTCAATGGAATGTAACATCGCATTATTTGAAATATTCTTAAGCACCTGTTTATGTTTCGTTATTAGCAAACGCGGCACCTACTTTAGGCATAGTTTTTTTGGACTAAAATTTGCAGTCTCTTAACTGATGCATTTTCGGTCGATAGTCAAAACATCGAATTTTTCGATTGTTCTTATTCATTTTCGGGTTGGTCGCCTGAATCAACCCATACTTTCAATTGGTACTCAAAGTGAGCAGTCACTAGTTATTGTGTTTCAATCTCGCTCTTTACAAAAATTGTAGGACTTACGTCAATCGAATCTTGATAGGTATAGGCTCTTGGTTTGACGAAACCTGGCGATTTTTGATTTTGACATCAAAAACACAAAACAAAAAATCTATGTAGAACATAAAAATCATGATCCAAAAATTGAATGTTTACCGCATCAAGGTAATATACTGTCTATAAGACTCTTTACTATTTGCTGATATATCATTTATTTTGGACCGGGATATTAGAGCGTTTTTATATATAATATAGGGATAGTAATTTTAGCACAATAGATACATATAAATATACAGCTAGACATAGGCACATAAATATATAAATACAAGCATTGCAGATAAACAACGAGTCTAGATTGGCTGTGAGTACATTTATTCATCTATCTGTCTATCTTGACAGCTTATGTTTTGAGAAATGATTGTGATGTGTCAGCGCTGAATAGCACTAGACAGTAAACTTTTACGATTTATATGTTGTGCGATAACCTTAAATGGCAACTGATACAGAATGTTTTACTAATAATTGCAATCATAATTTATAATAAGCTCTCGCGCTTAGACTTTTTTCGTTCTTCATCAATGTACTCTCGTATTATTTTTTTTTGTGAGTAAACTGACTGGTGGCGTTCGATATGGTGCCAGTGTGTCATATATTATAAATATTATTTACAGCTAGAAAAAGTATATATGTATGTGTATGAACATTACAACAGACGTGCATTTATTATGATTTATTGTTCGGAGTGATTTTTTAATATTTTTATAATTTTTAAAATGAAATTTATGACAGGTTTGACCAACTTAATGATTGACATAATGCGGGTGCATTAATGTTAATCTATGAAAATATAATTTATTTGTTGACGAGCTTGTTGACTGAGAGAACGTAAATGATTAAATCCGAAAACGTTCAACATAATTTCTAATTTATTATTACTAAAATTGGAAAGTTGTTATTCCTTTTACTAATAAGCCATAATCAGCAATTTATTTACGGATTGTGTCACATGACACTTTGATAAAAACAACGTTGCAATGTTTAAAAGGAGAAAAACTAAACTCAGTTTTTATTATTTTGTCAAGTTTAGATGATTTTCTGCATTCAATAACAAGGTGACATTGACCTCGATCACAAGATCAATTTGAAAATTCCCAAGATTTGATCATTTCAATAAAATTGTATTCAATAAATCATATTTCAAACTAATTAAAATCTCATATTTAATTACGCACGATGTATTGTGTTTATATTGCTTTTTATCAACGTTCGGAAAGATGTTTCAAAATCCAAAAATAGCGGCATTACTTTCCTGCAAAATGTATAATATATGAGTAACTCGATGATAGGTGACAGTCAACAGGAAATTTCAAAAAAAGATTATATAATATTTATGAATTCTGTTCGTTTTGAAAATGAGCCAAAGTTGTGAGAGACGTCATTGTATTTTACTTCGCCTAGTGCGATAATGTTTCACAGACTTTTGGTGTTTATGGTGAAGGTACTTTATAAATATACAAATGGTTTGCTCGCTTCCGCCTGTGTATGTTATCGTAAGACAATTCTGCGAAACTAAACATTGGCCAAAAAATGTTTTGAACCGTCTATATAAGGTTAGATACAAAAAGAAAACAAAGTATCACATGAGTTAGTAGCGAAAAATGTAAGAATCGACTTTCCATTTACGAATCGCTGACAAAATTAAATGAAATCGATTCATTTTCGAGAAATGAAAAGCGGGTTTGATTCTATTGTTTGTTATCCGCAACTAAGACGGTTGTGATAAATTCCTTAGCATTTATCAATATGGAAAGTTTTGTCCGTCAATAGAACATTGCTAGACCGGACACATCTTTAGTGAATCCTTAAAAATTGGGATAAGTGGGAAAACTTTAAAACATCCAGTGTACTGCCCGACTTTGCATCCTCGGCTCTCGGTTTGCTCTTCTCCCTACGGAATAGTCTTGATAGCGTGAAAAATCACAGATATACAGTGGGGTAGTAATGATGTAATGGTTTTCCCAGCAAAGTAGAAACAACAGATGAGATTAAAATGCGACATATTTGAAGTATACATAAATTGAAAAAAAAAAAAAATAAATAAATAAAGTGTACTTAAAATATAAAAAAAATTGTTTAAGTTCAGTTAATACAGCGCTACGACCATTTTCCTTCGACTAAGATTCTTGTGTAACGGAAAAATTAATTTTTTTGGTTCATCTTTTATTTTCAATCGACAGATTCTTCTAAGTAATAAAATTTGAAATTTATATTTATGTACTAATAGAATAAAATCAAAGTTTTTCTAAAAACAATTATGTTGAACACATTAGGTCACAGAATGTTACGTTTTCTTAATGCCACAAAGAAACCATTCAAATAAATTGAAAAGAACGAGGTGAAAGCAACCTGTAAGCTGTCTGACCGTTGTCTACCCTAATCAACCTAAAGGAGTCAAAGTCTATAAAATGTAAATAATGTTAAAATCGTTAGCATTAACATGTGTTTAGTTGGTGGTTGCATTTTTTTTTTTTTTGAAACATTTCTTGTAGTCGAAAATGTTTTCCTCTATATCTTTCCTTTTCGTTTTAAGTTATAAAGAATTTCATGAACTGTCAAGATAACGCTTTCACTGACAGTTTAGATAGCATGGATTATTAGTGAAACACTGGAAATAAACATTGATTTATAGCTCATTATTTGTTTCAAGTTGCCAATTACACATTTTAGCACCACTTCTATCATCACTGCGAACACCACCCAACGTTGCGTTTTACGAAAGAAAGGGGACGAAGTTGTACACCCTGCTGATATAATAACTACCCGTCTATCAAGTTACTATAGTTAAAAGGGTGTTTGATGTAGCGAACATTTGAAAAACACGTCATCTCTATGGGTGGGAAAAGTGGGTTGATTGTATTTGTTAATACTAACAAATAATGACATGAAAATTTGCAGATTGAACAGATTTCGCAGAATTCCTGCAGAAGTTTTTCTGCTCTCTTCCCTTTTCCCTTTCTTTTTATTCATGCCTGATAAACGAACACACAGTACTAAGACTATGATTGTGAGCTGCCAAAAAAGGTTCCTTGTCATGTCAGCAATATGCATTTTTCTTTTTCAGTTACCCTTTCGAACATAAATTCTTATACACTCTACGCAAATATTTCGTTTTATAAAGTCTTCTGAGCCTGTTGACTGTTTGAGGGAAAAGAGAAACAAGTCCTATCATTGTCAGAGTAATGCTGGTGCTGTTATCGCCCCGCTGTTACCCATGTCAGTTAAATCAAACAGCATCACGCCAGTACTTCATAAAAGAGGTTTAACAAGGCGGCAGTGTTGTTAGTTTCGTCCCCCCTGCTGTCCTAAATCACATTTCATTCCTGATTTTTGTTAGGTTTTTTTTTGTTCTGCTATTCTGTTATGAGAATATGAGTTCTCACTTAAGTTTTGAAATATAATTGCTATTGTTGTTGCTTATCATCAAATATTGAAGTCTATTAATTTTGTTATTCTATTTGTGGCATTCACAAATATATTTCGATGTATTAGAAATATATAGCGACTTTTAAGAAAAAAAATTGTCATTTTAAATTTCGGTCATTCTCGGACTAACAGTGCTCCTAATAGGCGAAAAATGGTGATAGATTTTGTTCAAGAAACGGGGATATATATAAAATATATATATAAAAAATAATCAGATAAAACTGATGTCAATGTCAAAAATTTGTCTAAGATTACCAGCGAAGTGATATTTTCATTTATCTAATATAAGTAAATGGTATTCGAGATTCGGCCAAAGAATAACTACATTGTCTTCCTTTTTGTGATGTGAACTCATGTTGAGAAACATATAATTTATCATATTAACTTATTCCTTTTTTGTTTTTTTCTCTTGTTATTAAATACGTAGGTAATAATCATCTCATTGGTCTCTACTTAAATTCATATATTTTAACTCATTGGAGGTGGGCTTTTGCGTAGAAACGTATTTTATAACAAATGGTATTTATCTATGCTACACGCTGAGAATTTAACAGGGTAGTAAAACACCCGCTGAATGAATTCATTTGTTTTACTATTTAGCTTTAATTATGATGAAGCTGCTCACAAAGCCGATCAGGCATGCATTGCGAGTATAACAAACTGCTCAAAACTGATATTCATACCAATGGTAAATGTGACGAATAAGGACAAAATAAGACTTCGCTACAGTCAGTTCACTTCCACTCAGAAATATTTTATAATTCTAGCAAAACCAACAAAGCAATCTCAATAATATATATATAATATATAATTAAATATAAATAAGAAGAATGTTGAGAATATCCACAAAACAAAACCTCAGGTATGAAATTTTTCGAACATCGCATCGCAATAGATATTTTTATGCTTAAACATCGTCAAATGTCTGCAAAAAGACTACAAATTTTAGTCGAACTAGATCAAGTCTCGAACTAATGCACGAGGCCAAATAATTTCATCGAAAAGACGATAGTTTGGATTTCACATTTTCAAGGAGGGGCTGTTAATTTTATCCAGAACCTGGATCCAGGCCGAAATAGTCACAGACGAAGTACAAACAAAACGAAAGCTGGTTTGGCGTAAGAAATTCTCTAGTTTTAGTTGTAAGGCTTTAAATTTGTTAAGTGCGTAGTCCTGCCGAACGTGTAAACACAATTTATTTACAAGCGAAGCGAGTATTCGAATGAAAAATATTTGAATTGAAACATTTCGTTTATTTAATCATGTTATGTTTACTTAGGTAACATCAAAGCAATCACGTTTTAATACGAATTATTTCCTCAAAATTTCAAGGCAACCGAGAAAAAAAGAGAAGAAAATGCAGGACTACCAACATTAAATATGCAAATCAACAGACATTTCATTTGTCTTTCGATTCACATGACTGTGGTCGTGAGTATGCAAAAATACTATGACAACCTAAACAAATTGAAAAAGACAGAAAAGCATCGAAACAAACGTACAAACGGTTATGTAGCAATACGTACGTCATTATGAAGAAAGAGTAGAAAATAGTTTGCAAAATATTATAGAAAATCTGTATACATCCATGTAAACATTTTAAGTAGAGACAGGTGCGAGTTAAAGTGACGAGAGGCAAAATGTAAATTTTCGAAAGATTATTTTACATTTGAGATGCAAAACCGACGTATGCATATAAATTATATAAGAGGTAGATGTACAGGAAAACGAAGAGCAAGAGGGAATACATTAATAACAAATGACAACTGAATAATTGTGAAAATTGCGTATGTCATATTTCAAGCGTTAAATATCAACAATCAACAAATTTTTAATGACAAGCACAACACAAAAGGGATTGTTTTGATTTTATACATTATGACAATATGAACACATTAACGAACAACGGCATGAAAAAACAACAATCTCATATACATACGCATATATCATGACAGCTTATATTAAGGATTTGATGGTCAAAGGCAACGAATGAAAGGGAGAAATTCGTTTTTCTAAAAAAGAAGGCAAGGATAGAAGGGCGAAGGGCAATGGCTAAAATATACTTTTCTGAGAAAGTCTGAGATATACTTGTGTAGGGTAAGTTGAACTCCTCATAGGAGCTACAGCTGGACTGAGAAGTCAAGTTTCATTTGGTTATGCAAAACTTTGAGTGTATTTTGTGCGAGATTTGGTATGCTACCACATTTCAAATTTAGTCTCAGTGGCAGACGTTACGCAATCGATTTAAAATATTTTTTAACGAGGTTTTATGTACACCCTACAATAGAAGGTGTATTAGGCTTGGTAATATTTTGAAATTCGCATTGGTTGTCCCTTAAGCTGGCATATTCTAGATGAACGTGCATAAAAATGATTTCTTGTCATCGAGGAAGTCGGTGCAGCGAAATATCACATTTATTCCTTACTTATCAGATCTAAAATCAGGCAATTGTTTTTCTGTCATATAATGTAATGTAAATCTTTACGATTTTTTCTCAAACTGTCATATGTAAATGAACTGTTCAATTCGACCATTATTTGCCATGCGATTGAAATTGTACTGTATTGTTACAAAGAAAAAAAAAAAAAACTCTATTCACCCCTCGTTTTATTTACACTTTTCAGTTTGTGGATCGCATATTGTCTTAAATTAGCATCAATTAAAACCTAATGCATTTTGACATTTTTCCAAATGTTATTTTAACAATTTTTACATATTTCATTTGTTGCATATTTTACATGACAACACACACGAAGCGTTTTATCATAAATCTTGTGACAATCCACGCCGCCCTCTGTTTAACGTTCATGACATTTTTCGTTCGTTTTTCATGTCATATCACTAAAGCATACAGAATTAAATATAAAAGGTTGACAGTTGTCACAGTTGCTTGTTTCTCTTTACATTTCATATGAAAAATGAATTATGATTTTTCATTTTTTACATCATTTAATTTTTGTATAAAGATCGGAAGATGAAAGTTGAATTTTTTTTCTTTTTTATTAATTCAATCGTGCAGGCATTGAGAAAGAAGTTTCTAGTTGTGACGACCAATATACCATATTTGCAGACATTTTTGTAAAGAGTAGATAATGTAAATGATAAGATGATAACAATAATGAAAAGAAAGATATACGAAAATTAATATAACAAGAGCGCCTAAGAATATTTAAAAATAAAGGGGAGTGCAATGCTTTTTGATTCTTCTGTTAAAGTGACAGAAGTTGAGCTGTTACATTAGCAGCCATCTTACTGCTTGCTCTTTCATTCTTGTATAGGTAGAAATTCACACAAAAGTTTATTGGAGGTTAAATGATTTAAGGTCGCACTGTGTTTTAAGCAAGCATAGGTCAACTCTTCATAATTTATTTCAAAAAAATTATATTTCGAGGGCCTGTAATGTAACGCACTCTATCTTTGTTATTCGTCACAAAAACTCTATATAATTCATTAATTTTCTTTAAGAATTTCACTCACATCTTTATTAATTTTACTTATAAAATTTCAATTAACGTATCAATTCTCTGATAGGGCTTTCTATACTTACTTACTACTTATTTTGAACTAACTTCACTTTGTCTTAGCAACCCATCCGAAAGAAGACGACGGAGTCTCCGTTTTTGGGGCACTTGACACGCAGTAGGTTCCTACTTTATAATCGAATCATATGATAGTTTAACAGAAAGTCATAGCCGCTATTCCAAAGCCGAATTGGGCATTAATTGAAGTATAATCGTTACAATGATAACGATCTGGGATCTGACTAAGCGTTGATTTAAGTATGTTAACAGAAATTATACCTTGAGTACAAGTCATACACTATCTTGAACGAAATATTGGCTATCTCCGTGTCGGGGAGTTATTAAGAGACTTCCAATGCAAGTTACACGCCACAAGCATTCGAAACTTAGACTTACGCATTATACAAGAATAATACGGAGCCTATAATATCTGCGACGGGACAATAAATTCTGATACATCCATTCGGTTACTAGCACAATATTAGCTCGACGTGATGTCCTTCAACTTCAATTGGTGTCGCGACGTGACCTTCCAGAGCTGCCGCTGGTTGCGGCCTTGTTTGGTAACCTCGGGTTCGTCACTCGGAAACAATCATGAAACATTCCTTTCGTGTTATTTTATTTGATCCGGTTTCAGCAAATTCCAACCTTTGTCTCATCCCACTTATCGTAACTTTGATCTTTGTTTCATATAATCTTTGACTGTTTTTGAAATATTTGTTTCTCTTAGCTACAAGATGTTAAAATGTTTGTCATAACTGCACGTAGTTTTCACTTTTTCTCTTTTAAATCCTCGAATGTGTAATTGGCGCGCAAGAACTTAACCATTGATGTCTGGCTTATTGCAATATTACACATCGAGTGGATACCCAAACAAACGAAGGAATAGCAAAACAACCATCAAAGCAGTATTATAAGGAAAGATGTGTTTCTCCACCATCGCATGGAAATATGATGTCAGACTCGGCTACGCGACTTATAAGTACGCTTCTGTTAGCTATTAATATTCATCAAAGACATGCAAAGAGCATTAATTTTTTAAGCCTCTATTACCCAACAATTTGTCTATCCTTTCATTAAAGGCAGGATAATCTCCATAAGGTCAAATCTTACTTACTGGACAAATACACAATACGATTCTAGTAAATGGAATATTTTACTGTTTAAATTTGTTACGCGTTATGCTTAATTTTTCTGGTTATTGAACTTAGCTATTTCCGTATCCGTTCCTATTAGGAAATATATATATGTATATGTATGTATGTATGTATGTATGTATGTATGTATATATAAATAAGAAACACATATAAAAAGTGATTCTCTATACGACTACTTCAACTATTCTATTGCTAGGCGTAGATTGAATTTCCTCGCTCACCAAGTTAACGCGTTCAAGTAATGAAATCCTTACTCCATACTAATCCTAAACATTTTTATTAATAGATGCTTTTTAGTAACTCTATATGTGTTAACGATCTCAAAATTCGAATATCATTGTTCAATACTTCTAACCTAATTTTTTTGTCGCTGATTTTGATTTGACTGATAATTATTCATATCAAATCACAAACATTATCTCGACCTAAATTCGATCATCTCTGAAAATGATGTATTTCTAGATCCAAAGTCACTAAAATGTAATTTTGCATAGCGGCCTGATCATGTGTATACAAGTCGTCCTCTACTAGGCTATATGGTGTTATCTCAAAGATTTTTAATCCTTCTATGAAAACAAATGTTTTCTCTTTTTTTGGAGGGGTAGCTTCCGTATTCTACTTCATAAATGTAGAAACAGACTGTAGAGGCCAAGTTTCGTTTCTTGCGTAAGCTGTTTAAACGAATTTTTATTCAACAATTAGTTTTTTCTATTAAATTTTCCATCTGTCCCTTTCAGAACGGCTTTCTAAAAAGAAGATCAACGGTTACAGATCTTTTAGAATTTACTGATGATGTTTTCAGTGGCAGGAGCAGGGATGTTGTATGCACAGATTTTAGTAAAGCTGTTTACCTATTGATCTTTAAAGTCCAGTCCTCTGGTTTTGCTTCACACGTAGTAAAATGGATAAACTTCTACTCATTTTAATTCCATTATCTCTGATAGGTTTCCCTTGTACATCAATGATCTCTTCGGTGATTAAATTCAGTTATATTTTAATGTATACCAATGCAGTTAAATCGTTTTCTTTAATCTGATGCAGACAATTTTGTCACACGGTGTTTGTTAAATATTGTTTTTTTCTTTTTTTCCCTTCTCTTTATTTATACATGATTTTTTCTTTTTACATTTTGTAATATTTAAGCCATCATCATAAGATTTAAGACTCAATCTAATTCGGTTGTTCATTTATTTCAGCTAAATTTCATATGTATAAGTAAATAATGAAATATAAAATACAAATGATTAAATAAACAACAACAACTAAAAAGAAAATGTAGTTTTTGCTCATTAATCATAAACGGCAACAGATACATCGATCAACTTTTTCCTGTATATTCATTCAATGCTTTTGTATGCAACGTCTTTGATGAGGCTCTATAGTTGCCTTTTCAAAATAATGTTCTAAGTTCTGTCTAACATCTGCCTACCTATTAAATGTTTTATAGTTCAAGAAATACATTAGCTTGTGTTTCAGAAGTACTTTTTAGCGCCTTTCAGCGAAAATATGGCTGTCATTTTATGAAGCTTCGTGTGAGGCGTTGCCGTCTTTCTTCTCACAACTAATGTGTCATAGATTATTTAAAAACATAATTTAAATTAAGAAAGAATAAGATATATATTTTGCCTTTCTTAGTACTGTAATATTTTATTTATTTATTTTAATGAAATGGCGCAGAAATTAATTTTTATGCATTTAAAGAAGAAGAACAATAGCGAAGAAGGCTATCTCGGGTCTGTAAAATTCTCCTTTATGTGGTTTATTTAAATTTCAAGACTTTGCTTTTAATGAGTGGTATAAAAACTGCGGTCCAAGATGAAGGTGCATAATTTGTGATTATAATTTGTGTGTTATTCGTTCCCTTTTTCCAAACATTAATTTTGTTGTTGTAGTATAATTTCGACATTTGCATCATAACATATCTTCATAATAAGCCACATTCATTCCAATATTTAACCGAATACGTAATACAATCAGTTATACTTAATCTTAAAGATAATTCCCGTTGAATCACTGCATTAAAAGTTAAATCTTTTAAAAGACATATTTCAGGTAATTAGCAAAGCCGAGACTTGGAGCTATTTATATTATTTTATCACCTGCGCCACTCTCTTACCTTTAGCCATCTTTCTACCTTTACACAACAGCATGACAAATTATCACTTAATTATAATCCCAGGGGCCTTACAATAAATTTCGAATAAAATGAAAAATTACGATCATTAATTTTACATAAAAATACACACATCACCGTACGGGGAAGAAAGAGAGGAATTCTTTAAAAAAAATGTCTTCATAGACATACAAAGAATATAAAAAATGGTATTCATTAATATGAAGCTTCCTTAAAATCGTATAATTTATAGATATATAACTGCAGTTTATTTTCTACGACTTTCCGTTTTTTATAGTTACCAGTCAGCTGGTAATTAAATCTCGTAAACTAAAAGGTCCACGGTTATATAAAAACGCATAATTTGAATGTCTGTCTACGACCGAACAATTAAAAACATGTCGATTAGGCATCGATTTACACTGAAGTAGAAAGGCACATAAACTGAAGAAGAAGTTGTCGATAAGTTATGTTAAGAATAGCAACGGCATCCAGCATTCAAACCATTTACATTATAATATAACGCTTCAAAGCTAAACTAAACGACATAATATGTAGGGAAAGAGATAAGAAGAGACAAAGAAAGAGAAAATATGTTTACTCAAAACATGAGCTCTGCTAACACTTCTCGTGGACGATGCGAGGTAAGGAGAATTTAAATAGCTAAATATTCAACATAACATTTTCAAATGAAACACATATCTGTTGTCGTTGCAAGACAAACAGAAAATAAATTCTCCAAGTAAAGGTGTATAATGCTCTCAGGCGGACTTAATAAATAGAAGCACAGGCTGAAAGTTAGACGTCCTGCTGTTGTTAAGGCTGACATTACTGGTATTGAATATCTGCAAACACATACACATACATATTCGTATGCTCCGCAGTCGTTCTTATTGTTGATTTTAGCTAAGCCACCGAGAATGCATGTATCTAATTTATGACTTAATTATCAGGCCATATTTAATGCGCCAAATAAACTAGTGTATAAAAGTATACAAACACATCGTGTATCTCTCTCACTTTAAACCAAGAAGTATTTTGTTTCGTTCGTCAGTCGTTTAGTTTTCAGTATCTTACTAAGATTTTATGTAACATTATGTCGCCTTGGTCTCGGCTATATTATCGTGTAGTATTAAGCATTGGTTTTATTGCTTATAGCGGTGTTGAGACATCTTAGAATTGTCTGTTTGCTCGTGCCTTCATCTACCTACTACATAAGTTTGCTTTCCTTTCCTTTTTTTTCTTTTTTTTTTGACATTCTGGCGTTGTGCCTCTCCAACCCGCCATCAGTGACTGTATGGCACTTTTTAATACTTCTTTAAGAAAGAAGTGTCCTTTAAGTAGAGGGAAACTTATGTTGATGGTGTTGGTGATTCACCTTTGGTTTTAACACGATAAGCCATCGCTGACTGTAGGCCTCTCAAGTTTCTGAAGTAAATGTCTGTCAGCTTGGCTGGCTTAATATTCGCTTCGCCGTCTCCATGTAAATGTTTGATGGTGTGTGCGTTGTTGCAATAAAATTCCATTTAAAGTGGCAGCGATTATATCTCAACAGACCATTAAAGTCACTCAAATGACAACTACTATTCTACCCACCACCATCATCACCAACATCTTCAGTAACATCATCGTCATCATCACGACCATTATTATTAGCGCGATCATCAGTTCGCTTTACATGACGATAATGAAGATCAGCACGCTTAAGCAGTCACGAATTCGAAGAATATGTGAAAAAGAAAATTTAAAAAATAAAAACTTTCCAGATCTAAAATATACGCTACAGAAAAAGAAGAAATATATAAAATTTATAAGAAAAGTAAACTTGATTGATGTGTGAACATTGAGTATCAACGCTGTTAATAAATTTTAATAATCATTTGCTTATTAGGCAAATTTCTTGAAAACTTTTGGAGTACAGTGACAGACAAGTGGATTTGAATAAATCTGCACGTATCTTTCTAGCTCTTAAAAGTGTATATATTTTATGAAGATTGCAATGCCAATGAAGAGAGCAATACCAAGTCGCTAATAACCGTAGCGAAATATTATAGTTAATATGGAAACGGTTAAAAATTTAGATAATAAAAATATATATTGTAATCAATTGTAATGAGGGAGAGTATACTCAAAAGTTAAATTATTGTTAATGTTTAACGTCGTTGAATCATTTGACAGTCGTTGGGTACATTAAAATACAAGAGAAAGAGGTTTATGGAAATTCTACGCGCATTTTGACAAAACGCACAAGAACATTATTTTATATGCAAGAAGAAGAGAGCTGCTCTTCTACTATGTGAATCGAAGTATTAAAAATTTTATACACGCAGTTTAAAGTCAGCAGGCTCTGTCGTCACTACAAGAGGCTTGAAAATCTCTCTTTAAATTTTTCCATATTTTCTAACGAAAAACAGTATAATTGATTTACTTGAAAATTAGGATCAATTCTAGCTCGTTATAAAATCAGTAAATATGATTTCATTTAATAAATTTCAAATGATTTTAAATTAAAATTAATTAATTGAAAAAAGTAAAATTTTTTAACACTAAAACGATTTAAGAAAAAATGTTTATTATTTTCTTTGTCATAACTTCACACTGTCCGTTCTCTCACTTTATATATTTCTGTCTTAATGGCAACTACGCGGCAGATCATGATCGTAATTTTATGAATTTAATTTCTTAAAGTGTCAAGTCAATTTTAAACACTTCAGCAAGTTTTCGAAACTTTTTTGAGCAACATATGCACAGGCTCATACATTACGCAAACGCATGCAATGCTTGTGTAAAACTAAACATAATCTACTTTTCAAATGATTTTATCATCTTCATAAAATGACAAGAAAATTAATTTAGTTGAATAAGAAGACTTTATGTCTAAAAATGTCGTGCATATGCAGACACACGCACACACCCCTATATAGATATATATGTATAATTCGAATGACGCAAAAGCATACAATTTAAAGCGCAAACACAATGACTGCAGTAGCAGTAAACAGCACTACAAATACGATTTGAATGTACTACATACACTGCCGCATATTTATTAATTTTAATTTTGCTGCTTGCATTTGCATTAGCAAGCAAAATAAAGAGAGAGAGAGAGAGTGGTGTATATATTCGAAAAAAAAATAAAATCAAATATTTAATACTTCAAGTACAATATGATCATAAAATGGTTCTTTGCAGTTTTATTAGAAAGATTTGGTTGTGAATGAATGAATAATTTGATATTAGTATAATTTTTGTGGCCGGAACTATTTCTGAGTTGTTAAGAAGCGTCTCCAGCAACTCAGTACATTGGGGTCCAAATCTAACAACCAATATACCAAAATAAATACACCAGTGAGCCGATAGCATATGTTGCTGGCGCTCAATACACTTCTCTAATATAAGAATTAAATTCATTAGCCGAGAATATAATAATAATATTAATATAATTGTTGTGAACTTTGAAAAAAGTAACTAAAAATTTCTTAAAAAGAAAACCCATTTTGAATGAAATTTTTGTCACATAAACACACAAAAGATATAATCATGTGATCATTTCTTGAATCCATATAACTTTGCTGGTTGCTGCAGCTGTAGTCTCTTTATTCCGTTTTTTTAGTATTTTGCATTACTGCAGCGCTGCTTATTGTTACTGCAGTGATTGTGTCCAACGCCTAAGCCAATGGCAACATTGAACCTTAACACGCAGTTGAGAATATATAAACTTTTTAAATTAAAATTAATAAAAAATTATAGAAGATGTTATCTTACATCTTGTCTATGTTGATGACTATATGAAATTTTTATAAATTTTTACTATGTGAAATTAAGTTGATTCTATTAAAGGCATGATTATAAAAAGTATCTTAATGTATAACGTGTTATCTTCATCTAAGAAAGGCTAGAGTAACGCACGGAACTTCCTTTTCGACTTAAGTATAAAGGTCAATCCACTCTAGTCGGACTTTAAAATGATTGCGAACTGTTCGAGCGCACGTTCAAAATATACTGAAAGACGTATATGTATAGCAAATGTTGTGTTAATATTCAACATCACAATTTCTAAAAGGCAGCTAAGCATGCAGTGCTATAAGGACCTGAATATTCTATCGTCTTGCTCACAATAACAAAATTTCCATTCAAAATTTTTATCAATTTCTCTAAAATAAAGAAAGAATTCGTCCCAGCGCGAATAGAAAGTCATTTTTAAAAATAATAAGTTAATGCCTTCAGTTACAGGATGACAAGCACAAAATATTATTTTCTAACCAAAACATCATCTCATAGAGTGACAGCTTGTAACACTTAATAATTCTCACATCTATCAGTTATATTGACAGTCTTAAGAATCAATTCATTCACAAGTCAACAAAAAGATATCTGTGGACTGCAATAACAGTAGCAAGCAGTCAGAGGAAATCATCTTAAAATGATGAATTGTCAGCTAGATGCGCTCGGCAACATCAGAATTATCATCATCTCTGTCATTCAATCTCTGTATAAATTCCTGTAGTGTTTATTCATCATGAACATGGCAAAACTTGTTAATGAGCATCTTCTCACAACTACCTATCAAGTGAAGGGTACAACGTACACATTATCTCTGATGCTATTATGCTCCGATGTGATTTGACAGAATCAGCAGCTGCTTCTGTCCATTTTTGTTATTGTCGTTTAATGCCGCCACATCGCTTCATAACACGCACATACAAAAAACCAAACCATCGCGTCATCGTCGTATTCATCATCATCATCATCATCATCGTCATCATCATCAGGTTTCACTCTTGTCATTCATATATTTTTTTTCTTATTGTTTTTATGTTTATTTGTCTGTTTCGCTTTTATTCTATATCACAGCTTTTGTTGCTATTTGTCATTTATATTCACACTGCTGACAACTATTTTATTATGTACGTTTCCGCAAAATGCTAGTTTCACTGACATTTTCATTATTATCCTTTATACCGTAGTATTATATTAGAATATGAAGAATATCAAAAAAACGTAAAATAAGAGAGACACATTTACTTAAGGTTGATTCTTTCCTGACTTCAAATATTAACTCTAACTTCTGATAAGATAGCGTAAATACAATTTGTATCACACGAAAATCTTTGCTGACTGCTTTAAATAAACACAAGAACAAGTACCCATTTCTCAATCACTGTAATCGCAAAGATTATTTCCATCCGATTTATCTTTTTTCTTGTACTTTTAATAGGAAATTCATACATTTTTGAGATATTGATAGTCGTTTGATTGATTTCTCATCTCACAACAGTAAGCATATTTTAATCGAACTGACGTTGCACTAGTCTGTATGTAGTAGCAGGAGAGTCCACTTACTTGGTTGCTGGTATGTCAGAAACAAAATTATTATGGAGCCTTACTATACGTATGATGTAATATTCTGTTAAAAAAATTAATGCTTTAACTAGCTTATAGAGGAGCTTCAAAAAATAAGTCGTATACCAATTTTGTAGAAACTGGAAAAAAAAACAAAGCGAGAATGCACACACAGAATCCCTATGCCATCTGCTATATGCTTGCTTTGGTGCAAAACGGTTAAGCGGTTACCATATCTCATATATTTCCAAGTCATTCTTTTCGGAAGCATTTATTTCAAATGTGCTGAATTCCATTACGAAAAGTACTTTTATATCTAACCCATTTTAAGGTAAACAAAGGGTCACTCGTTACTACACATGAAGTGTATAAAAAAATCTTTATTTGTTTAAAAACAAATTTGTCATGCTTTTTATTAATTATTGAAATAATAGAGAGATTAATATAGAATCATAACCATGCTCACGTCAAATTCTTTTATGGAACTAATTGAATTTTCCCTGCAGATTTTCGCGTTTTATAATAATAAGTCAAAAGTAATTTGTTAACCACCACTAACTGTCACCGCAATATCCCAAAAAAGTGTCGCTGTAATTTTGTGCCATTTCAGCTAAAAATCTATTAAAGTAATTTTTTTTTAATTTTTGTCTATGTAGCGGTTTTGTCATGATGGAGGTGGCAAGGACTTGATTTACCCACAAAACGCTCATACACGCATCAAAAATTTAATCTAAACTGCAAAATTCGCGTAATATCCGACAACAACAGCAAGAGCACATCAACGAAAGAACGCACACAATTAAATTCACGCGAAATATATTTCCTTACGTCATTTACATCCTGCACGGAATGAATGATGGAGTGATGTAGAATATTTAAATAAATGTCCGTCTGTAAGCTCAAGAGTGTGTACACTTGTGTGTATTTAACGTTGTTGTTCATTTGATAATGTAGATTTTGTACGAAAATGCTGTTGTTGTTGTTGACGTAACGTGATGCCTAGCGGCTGTTATTTCTTTTCAACTGTTATTTTTTCTCTCTGCACAGCGTCTGTTTGTTATATATATATATATATATTTATATATGTATGTATATATATATGTATATGTGTATGTATATGTGTATATATATATATATATATATACAAGTAAACATGCATTCATATGGAGATTCGCATACGACGGTGCTAAACAATTCCCATCAAGCAACTTCACTGTCACTTGTCACATCTCACATGTCAACATGTTGGCATTGAGGTGACAGACAGGAACAGAATAACACAACCAAACTTGTGAGTTGAACTAAGCCGAGCTGAGTTGCGATAAACGCGAAAATAACAGTAAGTGCATGTTTTATATGCGCCTGTGTGTGTCTCAGTAAGTGATAAAGTATGTGTATGTATGTAAAAGCTACACATACGCCGGCTGCCAGGTCCTGCTGCATGCTTGTATATATTATGTACGACGGAGTTGATGTTGATGATGCCGTTTCTTTGTTGCTGTTGTTGTTGTTGTGCCTCACATGACACAAAATGAATTACTCGCGTGAACAACAAAACTGTCAGGGCGCTGTCAGTTGAAGAGGCGTGTTGCATTCATGTTGCGTGCTTATGTTAAGGTGTCAGCTAGAGCTGTTTGAATTTTCACAATAACAAGAACAACATTATATTTATATATATGTATAAGTAAAATAGATGACAAGACAGCAACGCCGCGATACACACAGTGCTACTGCTACTAGCCATGCTTATTTGCTCGCATACACATAAATTTGTTCTCTTAGGCATACCTGCGCATATATACATACATGCTTACATAGATGCACACACACACACACACACACACACACACACACACATAGACATTCAGTTAGTACTCATTCATTCATTCATGCTATCAGAAATTAATGCACTGACAGTAGCTGTTATTGTTGTTGTTGACGGTGACTGTTATTCTTTTAACATTAAAGTACACTTCTGACAAAACAAAATATGAGATAAATAATTTTAA
The DNA here is from genome assembly GCA_000671755.1 of Glossina brevipalpis. NCBI lineage: Eukaryota > Metazoa > Arthropoda > Insecta > Diptera > Glossinidae > Glossina > Glossina brevipalpis. The sequence goes on along the minus strand of KK351011.1, from coordinate 5,432,118 downwards.
TTTTTCTCTCATGTCTGCATTTATGGTATGTGTAGCTCTCTTTTTTGCACTTTCTTCTCTTTCGTGCGCTTTCGCCGCTGTTTTTGTCAGTGTATATGTTATTGTTCCTTGTTCGAGGAAATACATACGTTTGTTGTGACAAATGTGTTTTTGCGCAAAGAAAAGACTTTCGGTAGGCAACGCCTCAGGAATTTTGTTAAATTGCTGGAAATTCTTATGCGGTGGAACAAAAACTGAGCCACATAGAAAGCTTTTGGCAATCCGTCTGACTCAGTATAAGTGTTTCTGAGTTTACATATAGTTATGTGTGTGTATGCGCTGGTTTGAATAGTAAATTATTTTTCCACACGTGTTGAGTTATATGCCACGATTCCTTGCCACATATCCTCTTTTCTCTTCCTCTTTTAAAATGTTTACGTTGATGGATTTCCAGTTGTTTTTAAGTGAATCGTTTCATTTTATTCCTTAAATGTCTTTTTTCTTCTGTCGGAAAAAACATACACATATATATAAACGTTTCACGTTCTTTTCAGGTAAGTGAATTTAAACAGAATTTTATTGTTTTTGCCTTCTATGAACAGATTACTCGCCTAGAAAAATGATTGACATGTGACAGTTATGCAATTTAAGAAGCTTTACAAACAGAACACAGTTTAGATATTGTTGTAAGAGGAAGAAGAGAGTGTCAGTCAATAGAGGTAGAAAACCATACATTTCAAATCCTGAATAAAGCATTAAATAAAGCTCTGCCGGGAAAATTTGCTTTACTACGTATAAACTTAATGAAAGTTAATTATGCGGCGTTTATCATTAAAAAAAAAAAAATTCTTTTGAAATAATTAGAACGTAGCTCATCTCGTGCTAATAGATATTTAGCTTAGGCTGCAAATAATTAAAATAAAATAATAAGTAGCAGAAGAAAGAAAAGCTAAGATCTCCAAAGAAAAATAACCGTTTGTGGAAAAACATGAAGCGAGGCTTAGGTGAACTTTTCAATTTTTTGATTATTATTATTTATTAAGTATTAATGATGAGTTAAACTAGATACTCTAGTATATCTAGAAATATTTTAGAAATTTAGTGGAAAATCGAAAGAAAATAGTCTTCTGTTATGTCTTATGTTAATCTAAGAGTAACAGTTCGACTTACTATCACTTAGTATTAAAAACCATAACTGAACGTTTTTTACTGTGCAAGCAATTTAGCTTCTCGGTCATCATTTTTGATCATAATACGCTAAAGAATTAAATTAGTGAATTAGAGCGTAACGTTTATCTCAAATGATACGAAATCTAGCAGCATTTCCTGTTTGATAATCATGAAATGTGTGTGTTGAAAACAACTTTATACTTTTACGATCGAAGGAGCTTGGATCGTTGTTTCGCTGAATGAACATCATTGAAACGTAGGAGACCCACGAATTATTCTTTTTTGTTTAGACAATGATCCAAGCAAATAATAATTTTTCAAATTGATGGCAAAGCGTATCTCTGAATGTCGTGGTAAGAGAAGGCGCTGCTGTCAAGTTTTATTATCTTTCATGTTAAAAGTATATTTTACTATTATTACGTTTTTTTAGAACATTCTATATAGACCATAATGATAATTTAACTGTACTGTAAAAACGCTTATCAAGTACAACGTTTTACTTCATTTAAAAAAAAAAAAGAAAAAAAGGAGAACAGAGTATCAGGAGATGACTTGTACAGTTAAGTGACCATCACAGCATAAATAACATGACGCAGTGACCATCGTCAGTCATGTAAACTGACAGTTACACAGAGAACAAACCAGGGAAAAATTGTATCTGTATATATTCAACAGACATCAGAAACATAGGACCTGACATTAAACATGCTGATGAAAAGTGTATAAAGTAGAAAAATAAAAAAGAAAAGCAAAAACTACTGTCGCAATAACAACAACATGAACACAAATACAAGAAATATAAATGGAGAAGAGGTAGCAAACACAAATGTCAAAATGTCCACCCCATATGAGGAGTGCTGTTGATGCTGCTGTTAGTGTAAAGTGAGTGCAACTTGCAACTCCCAACCAAACGAGACGCATTCAGGCGAGTAAAGTGATATAAATTATGTCCTGTGACAGGCAAGCAAGTTGCACATAGCACTGCAAATGTGTGTATATAAGAATTCTAAACTAAAGCACAATGCATATACAATCTAATGCTGCTCGACTATAAATCAAAATGCAATGTCATGTAATGTAACATGCAGTGCTGACATTTGTGTCATATTCTACGGTGAAAAGTCATCATCAGGGTGAAACAGGGACCATAATGTAGAAATTTACAATTTTTTTTATTTTTTAAAATACATCCTTTTTAGAAAGCACTTCTTATTGCATGGGAATGGTCGACCAAGCATTTAATTAAATATTTAGACAACATTTAGAAAATCTACTCACTGCATCAAGTATTTTATAAGAAGTTTTTAGATTATTTTAGATTATATTTTTTGAAACATAAATGACTTCTTTAGCAAATTACAGTTCGCGAAATTGTATGGTTCAGTACTATTATGATTACACGTAAAAGAAGGCAGAAAGTGAAGAGAAGCCAGCAAAGAGATCTCAAAGACTTGAGAACCGAATCGCTCCAAATTTCTATTTTGGTAAAAGAAAACAAAATATATTCTCTTTTTGATCGATTTTGGGTCAAATGTGGAAACCAGGCGAAACAAATATCACCAAATATATGGACCATCCCACATTTTGTATATATCAGAGCATTATAGATAAAAATGCAAATTGGAATATCATCAACTTTTCGGGACCTGTACAGAGTTATTTTGCAAAACTAAAACTTTAAGATGTTCGCTTCTACCTTCTAGTATAATTGCTAATAGCGTTCATATAATAGAATTTATCTCGTTTCCTAAAAATTCTAAAGAAATTTGAGCTAATTTTTTCTATTATATATTTTATAATGATGGAACGAAAACATTAGTTATAAGGTAATGTTTTCGTTCCTTCTGAAATGTGCTTGAATAGGATTTAACAAAATATCATATTTCAAAGACGTATTTATTCTTTTGTTGTAATTTATAATTATATTAATATTATATTACTAAGCAACACCTATTCACTCATTTTAAATAATGCTCTTCAACACGCTGTCAATCACAATTACTGACATGAAATGGGTTTAGATTGCGTTGAGTTTTTATTGCTTTTGTCCTAACTTCACCACCAACACAATATCACAATAAGAAATGTAAAATAAAGTGAGGTACGGTCTTAATTCTATATTTTAACTCATATTGTATTTCAATTCCTTTAATATACAATATACTTTGCGTATTGTCAACAGCATCTTTACATCTACATCATCAACATCACAATCATCTTTACTGTCATCTTATGTTTCTTGCGTTTTTTGCAACTTGTCAACAATGTGCGATACGATGTATTTGTGACTGACATCAGTTGTATATACTATAAAGCCCCTTATATCAATGAGTTCTTACAATCATCTATTTATTCGTTCTTTCTTTGATATTAAAAATTTCTTGCTTTCATTTTTTGCGCATATGGAAGTGTGTGTGTGGTTTATGAAATGGAAAAAAGTGTTTTGTGCTTTTTATTTTGTTCATTTTTGCATTAAAATAAAATTTTTTATATTTTATTTAACACAAAAAAGGTAGATTCCGATTTATATCCTTTTCTTGTAGTCCGAAATGTAACTTCACATTGATGTCAATTTGCTGGAACTGGGTTTGACATACGGCTTTTTATGCTGGGTTTGACATAACCTGGCAATGCTGAGGAACCCGCGTTTGTGAGCGCTTACGATATTATAACGACTACAACAAAAACAAATTTCTCAATAATAATACAATAGCTAAACCAACTTGCCAAAGATTAAAAAGTGCCGAACATAAACAGAAAGTTATTAAAACAACAAACAGCCTGTAAACAATTACCTAAGAGCATAAAACCGAAATATAGTAACGCGAAGACGCGAGTAACTTGAGAATAAATTACAATAAATATAGTAACAGTTATGTATAATAGCAGCGACAATTGCAACAATAAGAGAAATAAATGACGCGGGAAGAAAAGCAACAACAAAAGCGACAACAATGGCAACAACAATAACGGCAACAGTATCAACAGAAAAACAATAATATGAAACAAGTAAGACTATGCTGTGACCGAAAATTTTATACCCGCTACCCTTATCCTAAAAAAAATTCAAAAGAAACCAAAGGTCCTAAATTTTGATGCTCTACAGTACTAGGTCGACGTGACTAGTTTTTTCCTCTTTTTATCGATTATACGCCACTTTTGTTACGCTTCACGTGAATAATAAGTAACTTGTCTTGTGAGTAATAAATGAACGCAAAAATCAGAGCACAGCTGTATTAGGTCTTTAACCGATTTGAAGCATTTTTAACACCAACCTAAATCCAAGAACTTATATCGTTTTTCCCAAATTTGAAATCGAGATGTAAATCATTCAAGAATATATCTATATATACTTTAGGAAGTCTTTTCAGCTTTTCCACGGATGTAACAGACGTTTCGACAAAAAAAGTGAACAAAAATGATATTTAGATACTCTTTAACATAGGGTGGGCCTGACCAATTTTTTCAATTTTGCCCAGGTATTGTACAATCATCTATAGAAGATTCGTTATCGTTTTACCTACTCTAGTATTTGCGTGATAAGCAAAAACATCAAATCATTTCGATTTTCGCTTTTGGAAACGGTAGTGTGTCTTTAGTCAGTACTGTACTGAGAGCGTATTCCTTAGGTCCATACAACTTCAATTACACCAATCGTTTTCTGGGATTATTGTGATGGAATAACACGATAGTGATGGTCTAAAAAAAGCGATTTTGAAAATTTTTACTTCCCTTGCCGGAATCGTAATTAAGATCTATCTACGTAAATAATGAAAGGCACGCATCCTACTATTTTATCAAAATATAAAAAGCCTTAATATTAAAGTGCGTAGCATGAGTTGTGGTGATAATGTTTTTGTTTCCACGCAAATGTGGATAATGCAGAAATCTTCTGTGCATACTATCGTGCCTTCAGACAGAGTATAGATCGCATATATTCAAATTGCTTTTTAGAAACATATTATATTTGAAGATATACGTTTGTTTAATCATATAGATATTGAATTTTTGTACCCAATTTAAAATAGAGTTTGAATAATTATGTTTACCTACGTTTCTTCTTCTCCTTATATCTCAACGTATACAAACTTTTGTTTCCCATCCTGCAGTGTGGTGAATTTGACTTGTCTCTGTTGGTGGTAACTTTGGTCCTTCTGTTGAACAACGAAAAGCGTGGTATCCCCCACAATAAGTTGTTTGAACTTTGTTTTTTCCTATTCATCCGAAGAATGTATACGCTCTCATACCCTTCTACAAATTAGTCTGGTATTGTATGTTGTCCTTAAATAGGGTAGATAATAACAAAATCTAGCGTTACATCTTTTCAAGATGTAATTATTCTGAACAGGTGTTTGAATAACATATTTTCTAGTCGTTATTGATGTAATTTACATCAACTACTTTGATTTATACCACGTCTTCGTGACGTAATGACACTTAAATTATTTTAAGTAAAATATTGTGCATTATAGGTTCTCATGTGATGTAAAAAGTGCAAGTCAAATATGTCAAAATATTTTACTAATTATGACAAATTTGATGCGCCTTGGTTTCCAAAGTGTAAAACGGTACCATTTTCTACATCATGAACAGATCATAAATACTGTTACGAAAATTATTAACTGGTAAAATATGACTGCAATAGATTTGGCAAAATCTGACAGAGGAAATTACTTCTAATGCCTTAGATCATAGATAGGTTCATAGAACAATAAATTCCTGCGAAATTTAACAGGTAATGCGATTAATGAAAATTCGCCCCGAAATTTAGCAGCAAAGGAGATTATCAAGTATCGCAGAATGGGACGCAGTCTTTATGGTGTCTATAAGGTTTAATGAATTATGTCGGGAAATGCAGAAAAAAAAAATTAGCAGGCCTATCAGAATTAGTCGTAAGAAGTCAGTCGTAATATATTGCCGGAATATAGAGTCGTGATACAGAGTTGTGGAATGATAGTTGTAGTTGAAAGTAAAATAATGATATTCAAACTAAACTAGCATTAGAGAAATAAGTTCGTTTAAATAATTGTGAAAACCATTGCGATTGTAAATAAAATCTACGCTTTTCACGATCTAGCGATGTGGACTTTATCTTAAGAGAAAATACAAAAGGCAGTTTTGTAGTAATATTATGAAACAAGTATATTATTAGGGTTTCTATATTCCTTACAGAGAAATGAAAGCAAATATTTGATATAGAGTTTTGAGAAGTAAAATATTGAATTTTTTAAAGCTACCTACTGGGTATTGAGAGAAGTGGAATAAACATTCGATTTACAACAATTTTAGGGAAATTGGTAAAGTTAAGATGTAAGAGTGTCTCATTACAATTGGAAATATCGTTACGCTGAAGAAAAATGCTGGAGCATGAACTATGTTGCAAGTAAGCGATATAAATATCCCCGTTTAGGGAATGATGTCTATAATTTATTCCTAATATTTTTAAATACCATCTCATCTCATACCACACTTCGAAATATCCCATTAACTCTGCTCTATAGGCGCGTGTTGCCTATTTAGTATTTGAATTAAGTTTTATCTTTTGAAGCATTATATAATTCGCTAACTAAACATAATATGTTTATTGCTATCGTTTGCAAAGCTTTTGCATGTTTGCGTCGGTTTAACGGCACACTCTCAGAATCATACCGGTGGCGAGTGTATCAGTGTATTAGAGGTGCACATACTTTCTTTGCATAGCCATCACTAAAAGTTAAGGGTAATGTTTCTTTGTAATGTCCAGAAGGATACTTCAAAGATCCCACAAAATATATGAAATTTGAAATCGATTTAAGCATGTCCGTCTGTCAACCCGTATAATGTCTATGGTAAACATATTTTGGCCGCAAAAATGGAGATATTGGCTTCAAACTTGGCAGAGACATTGAAAGATATTTTGCATTCCTCACTATTGAAAATAAGCCAAATCGATCCCGGCCCTTGCCTACAATATAATGTAAGCTGAAAACACATTTGTTTTCTGGCTGTTTTGCTCATTGCTTATAGACTGCAAAATAAAAATCTACGCAACATTCCATCAAAATAGAAGAATTTTTTTTTTCGCTGTGTTTAAGATAAAAGAGATGGGCATGAAAGATTCGACGTTGATTTTGTTCTTTGTTTATTTTGAAAAAGTTAAGCCCTAACGTTTAGTATGAGACATATTTTTCACGGTCAGCTGTTGATTGCAGCTGAATTCAATGTAAAAGTAAATAAATAAATTGAAAAGTCGACGGGGATGATTTTGACAACTGATAAATGTTACTCAAAATTTTTAAAAAGGTGGTTTGTCACACCTGACAAATCAAAATAAAATAATGCTCAACTACGACCATGTCGAACTTGAAACGTCTTCGACAATCCTCCAACAATTATTGGGTCTTGATAGTTACTTTAATCGGTTATTAATTGTTTCAAATGTTGCAAAATCTAGCATTTGTTACTCGTGAAGACGATCTGCCATTTGCAAGTTCATTCAATTGCTTCTTCTTCTTTCAAGGACTAAATGTTTGATTATAACTTTGCTTTAAATTAAATGAGAGGAAGATAAAATGATAAAATCAAAAACACGAAAATCAATAAAATTTATTATTGAGAAAGAAAAGAATATATATTTCTCTCGAAAAACTCCATTAAGTATTTATAGAAGATTTAATTAAGAGTCATTGTGGGATACGTCATTGTGTATTTCTAAATCTAAATTAAATGAAATAGTATGTATGTGTGTATGCTTTATGCAAAGGCATTTCGATTTGAAATCAAAGGGCTCATGACATTCCTTGCACCTGTCACTCGAGTTGTCTGAAATGCAAATTTTAATAATAAATATTATGGTACATGAATGTATGAAATTTATTTTATTAAATGACAGCCAAAAATATGTATTAAATATAATTCAACATTTTACTAATAAAACATTTGTCATTTGACATTTGTTATACGTTTGTTATATGTTTGCTTTACACTTGTTATGTGTACATATATATATACATTTCGAAATATGTGTCTATTTGTAATCAATGTGACATCGACATAATGAAAGATCATGATGTTGCTCTACAAATATTAAGAAGAGCTGGGTCAAGGCAATTGAACGTAAACGTTAAACATTGCACAACACTACAAAGAATTTTATTTGTACTGTTCATTGTATTTCCTTCATAAAATGAAAAAATGAAATCATTTACTTTGCCTTCTGATAGTATTATTCCTTTTGATGCGGTCAACATCAAGAAATGTATACAGTGCGGTATGTAAAAATATTGCCTACGAAATCTTAGCATATTATATTGTCAGCATATTTGTCTAATGAAGTCAGACGCAACTGTTTCGAATGTAAAACTAAAAATCTAAAATGGATTTGTAGCAATTTACATTTTCGTTCAAAATGACATGTTGCCATCATAGTATGCCGTGAGTATCTTTATGTTTGTGCACGAAGAAAAATTTCTGTAAACACTAGGCGCAATAAATGTTTCTGCAGATACCAAATATAAATTTTAGTTATTAACGGTGGGTGGCACTAACAGTGTATCTGACAGGCATCCGTAAGCACGAAAGTTTATTTGCGGCACTATGTGATGGAACAACATTTCTTAATGTACGAAGTAGGTTAGTAAATTCCTGTCAAGATACCGCCAAACGAGTGTGCTAGTATTTCACACAATGTTGCTTAACATTTTAGAAGGGTTGTATAAAGAGAAACGACTTTGCTTACATATGTTCTAATATCACTTTCCTTATTGCTTATTACTTTGACGTGGCACTCGGGTGTTGATTTCTAATTGAATTTATAGTGATTTCGAAAAGATATCTCTATTGTTTTTTACCAATGTATTAGCTGATATGTGTGTTATGTTCATAATCTTGCGAAGCATTTTATTTGATTTCATGTGATGAAGATTTCTTCTTCTTCTTTCGTTGTAAAACATTAAACCAGTGGCATTTTGGAACGCAGAACGTGTTTGGAACATATACCAATTCTCGTGTTTGTTGTAGCTATTGAAAAAGCCTGTAGTTGAACGAATTAATGTAATTTGTAATTTAATTTAACTGAAGGGCCAAACAAGCTATAACCTTGCCCTGACCAAGGTTAACGATAATAATCACCATGTACCTGTATAGAGAGAAGTTTATGCATTAAGAATGAGGTCAATTTTCATTAAAAGATTTAAAAGTTTGTCGTAACACTTTCCCATATCAAACTGATTGAACAATATATGTTACGAAAAACGTAGGTATGTGTTGCAAAGACAATTTTAATAAGCAAAAAAAATTATATTCAACGAATGTCGATTTTTTTTATATCGACTACCTTTACCTTAAAAAAAGCGTGGAAAACTTAGATTTTAACAGGAGGACGGGGTAGATTTTTTTCAACTTTTTGGAATACTTTGGAAAACAGCCAGAGCAAAATAGTCGGAAAACAAAAGTGTTTTCAGCTTATTTTATACTGCGTGGTTAATTGGTGCCATTTTCAGTAGCAACGTATGTATTAAAAAGCTTCCTATTTTTCTGCCAAATTTGAAGTCGGTATCTTTATTTTTGCGGCCTCTGGAGAATATATACTACAGACATTACACAGATAAGCAGACAGATAGATGGACAGATGTGCAGACGGACACATCTAGTTGGATTCCGAATTTCGCATTGATCAAGACTATATACTCTAGTTCCTGAAACGTTTTTCTTAGTGTTAGAAACGTTTTCACAGAATAATTTAAATTTCAATATTTCATTCTACTGACAGAGACTACGGTATAGCTAGCACAAATTTTATACTTTATAATATAATGCTTTTTAAATTAGTTAATATTTTTTATTTCTTAGAGATACTTACTATCTACAGAAGGCACATAAAAAGTTTTATCGTTACATCTGTTGCAGTTCATGACTGTTCAACAAAAAACTAAATTCTTTTGACTTTAAAAACAATGAAAACAGATCATTGATCCAAAAAGTCTTAAATTCTTTACACTTGGTTTACGATTCGTACAAATCTCGGACGATGTTGTTTTATTCAATAAAGTTTTACTGGTGATCGATTTCGTAAGTAAGTTGATGTTGCCACTGCTTCTGTCCGACAAGTTTCTTGCGAACCCAATTGTATCAGCATGCATCTAACCATTTCAAGTAAAGTTTGATTCAAGCTTTTGACTGCATGGTTTTGCTATGCGGTGTGAATAGAGCGTAGTTAGTTGTTCTTTGTGCATGCCATGTTGCGTACAGTCTTAATTCTTTAACCTAATTATTTTCGGCTATAGCTTTAAAATGCTTAAATTTCTCGAAGACATTGTCTTTGGTTTTGATAAAATATACGAAGACCATCCTTGAAAAATCATTTATATACGTTCGTATTTATTTTAATCCCCCAATTGTTAGTTTATCCACGGGATCATGTAGGTTTAATTAAATCAAATCAAGCAATTCTTTAGAATTTTATTGTGAAGTATTTTGGTTAAGGTTTTTCACAAATTTTAGATTTCATGCACGCTCGGCACCGCATACTCTTTGGAAAATTCCTTATATATGTGTAATAACACCTTGACAAGATTCCCTTGGTAGGCCCACATCGACTGCGCCATCTTAATAAGTCAATGCATGTCGAAACAAAGCGTGTATTGATTTCTTGCTCAAAAATAAATAAACTATTGACTTCCCTAGCTACTAAAAGCACGTGTTCGGTTTTAATTGAAATAATCGTTGTTATGAAGTTTATTTGAATATTTAATCCGAAAAGTACATCTTGCAAAATTGTGTCACAACCGATCGATTTAATTCTTACACTTCGTTTAGCGTGTGCATCAAACTATCCCCAGTTAGATCTGCGTTTTGTTTTTTTTCTCAAAACGACTCGAATAAAGTTTTTTCACAACAAATGTGTAAAGTAACTCCACTGTTAAAACATCAATTTGTGCGGTTGAGAATGTGAGAATGGCTTGTTCCTTTGTTTAGAAATTTCAATATTTTTTGGAAATCTATACGGTTTTATAAAATATTCCATCTTTTCGCAATTTCGTTGGGAGGAAAATTATTACCAACGTTTTGACTTCTTGGACCTGTAACAACAAAAGTCCGTTGTAAGTCTTCGTTAATGCCAGAAACAATTTCTTTTCTGCTGTTACCTTCCTCCATTAATTTTTGCTCGAATTACTGACTAAAGATAACCCATCTTCCGTTTGTATGGCCACCATAAAATCTTCGAATGATTGTGATAAGTAAAGTTACCACCAATAGTTCTTCTGATATTTCAAAATTGATCTCTTTAAGTTTTTCAACAACACCTGTGAATGTGTTGAAATGTTATAAGAGATTCTTATAAAGGATTATTTTTCACGTGTTTGACGTTGTTGAGGCTGGTTCCTATGAAATATATCGCTTTACATAAAAACAACATATAGTGTTTTGTCTTGTATAACAAAAATTAATGAAAAATTGTATTAGATAAAATAGTATTGGTGTTTAACAGTCCGCCTTGCCTGACTATAACGTTTTTATATGTTCTGATTAATTTATTATCTCTTTTGTTAGATCTTAACTCTCTTTCAAAAATATAGATGTAAGGCAGAGACAAATGTCGATGTTAAAATTGACGATTGAATACTCAAATATACAACTGTAAGAAATTATATCGTTTCTAGAACTTTAATATATTTTATTTAGAATAAACGTTTATACTTGTAATATGTTGCGGTGCAAATCATATGGTGCGAGACAAAAAAATATGTGCTAGAGGTGTATAATATTCTTGAAGAGATCCGGCTCTCTTTCCTTTCAATCATTCAATTTTCTTCTGCGTAACGGGTTTTCATTAATGTAAATAATTGATAAGATGTTGTCAGTAACTAAAACAAGGTAGGAAGACAAGATAGTGATCTGCCGTAAAGAAGAAGATATTGTTTCAAACTTACCGACTGAAAACTTTCCATTGAAAGCACAAAAAACTTATAACCCTTTAATACAGCTGGTCTTTGAGCTCTGGCTATAGGAAATGGTAGCATACGTTGATAGTATTTGTTGCCGTCATACCAAGCGTGATCGGTTAAAGCTGCGCTAATGTCCGTACTCTATAACATCAATTAAATTTAGTTTCTCCCCAATTAGCGTTTAATTTCGTTTTCAATTACCGCTGTAATCATTTCTGTACCAATCTTAGATACGTAGTACATTATCAATAGAATAGATAATATAGACACAATATATTTTAATACTTCGATTATATGTGTACCAGTAAGAACGTTAACGCCTATCAAACATGACATTCCACTAAAGCCGAAATAAGATAATAGGATTGAAATACTAAACACATCGTTCACTTCATCAATCATGCTGAGCAATAAAAAATAAGAAAGCAGAAATATTAAAAACCGAACATAAAAATTGAAAGCTTATAGAACACGGCACCAAATTTAAGTTCTAACTAAATAACTTACTGTAAGATATCATCGTGATAGGCCAGTAGTTCACCTAAACATTTGATGTCTTCTTTGTTGCCTTTCGGTTGAATTTCGCGTATACGTTTGCTTATATAACCGAAATTTAAATTTGCCAAAGAGGCTACAGAAGCCAATATTAAATCTGGTACAACAAAGTTCGTGATAGCTACGTAAGAACCCAACAATTGTATCGCGTATGTAAACGCATACATAGCAGGTTGGCGATGATCCCAGGGATACCATACACCATAGGGTAAAGTATAGTCGATTTGTTTTTCACCACCGCTGTGAATGTACTCCACTCCAAAAATTATAAGAGGCGTGATATCAAAAAGGAATGCAGTAAGCACATGAGTATAAAACATAATATTACCAACACGTCGCACGTCCTTAAATCCATTAAATAAATTGAAAACTTTTTGTTCCTCAAGTGTGTTTGGATAGTATTTTATTAATTTATGGATAATTGTACGTAACTTCTTATAGTTCATGGCAACGGTAGTTATTTTCGTTATGCTGTTTGTACAAAAAAAAGCAATCGTAAGCGAGGTGGTCCGATCTAATATGTCACCAGGCTCAATATTAAGTTGATAAATGACGATAAGAAATGGGTAAATGGCTGTATGCAGCGCAAAATTACACAGGAAAAATAATTGCTTGGGTGTCGTACGCTCGGTGCCTGACCATTTGTATAAACGAATGCCCAAAGTAAAACACAAGTTGAAGGGCAGTTCAAAGAACTGCTTAATGGTGATTATTTCCGTATTCATACTACTGCGTTACCGATTTAAGTACTCGAACTGAAGACTAGAAATCAAATAATAGCACGATATTATAAATAGAACATTCGAACACTTTCTAATTAAAAGTATGTTCTTACAAACCGAAGTTAGTTATAATTCCCAGAAATACTAATCAATACATCGTGTACAATACAAACAGCTGATAGGGTTGATGGAAATGTGGAAGCATTCTTTATCATTGCAGTGAAGTAATCTTTGCTCGTGAAGGTATTTACCATTATGGTTATACGCTAAATGTATTCGCATTTTACAGGTTAGGAGTAACTGCCAACTCATTCTTATAGAAAGTTATTTTTTCTTTTTCCTTTTTGTTTTAATATAACAAGGTCCACATCGGATTGGTTTTCCCAATAACAGAATAGAAATTATTTTCCATAAATTCAATTTTTGGATTTAATTTTCATTCTATTAATTATAATCTAATTATTTTTGTTAATAGTGTCGGCATAACTCTCTATAAATTCATATTTGGAATTATATTTGTCGAATTCCTTAAATTGGGTAGAAATCTAAGCATTTTATTAATAAAATAGGTGTTGGTAACCATCGATTAATATGGGTTAACTATTCCTATACTGCTACTACTACTATTACTACCACTTGCAATAATAATTTCTCTGTATATTACAACGGATTACTTACATCGTAACTATACAATTATATAACATACATGTAAATACTTATTATTGGTTATAGATTATTTGGATGGATATAAAGGCTGTTCCACGGAAATCGTAATTGCGTCATTAATCATAATTGTACCATTAGTACGAATCAAAGCACTAGTGAGGAGGTAATTGCTCTTACAGTAAGAGAAGAGGAGGTAACCAGTAACTTTGGAAAAGCCTTTAGAAATTGCGCCATTTTTACTGCAACAAAGAGTATGTGTGTTCAAATAAAGCAGTATATAAGATCGTAACTCTTTAATTAATTAATTTCTCGAAGAACAAAATATTCTGTAGCGAATCCTTGAGCAGACGGCTTATCCGGACGGTAAACTTCGCATTACGAATTGAATATTGTCTGTCCATGTTACTCTTTGTTATATTTACTACGGAGATGATGATTATTAAAAGCTTCAGCAAAGAAGGCAAACCTTTGAATTGCTGATTAAGTATATGTTAGAAGAATGAGAAGCTTCACTAGATTTTGGCAGAAGTTTTTAACACTCAACTCTAGCCCAAGTCAAAATTTGCGAAGCAGCTTTTTTACTAAAATTTAAAAAACAAACTGCTAAATAAATCAAAGCCATAAATACTGATGTATTTAGTTTTATCTGTAGCAGTTTATGATTAACCAGCAAAAAAAACCAGTTTCTCTGCTTTTAAAAACAAATGTGTTCCTAGTTTGTATTGTCCTTTGATTGAATCGGTCTATTTTGAATGCAAGAACTTTAAATGTTATTCCAAATGTGCAGCAAATATCACAAATTTTGCAACATAACTTTATCTCCCACAAGCATACATATACAGGCATGCATCTGCATGCCTAGATCGATTCAGAATTTTGCATTGATCAAGAACATGCTTGAGGGTGCTTTTGATTTCGTTTGGATAAAACGAGTATACTCGCACCCACTTAGTGGATATACAAAAATGTAGAAAATATATATTTATTTAGAAGATTTTTATTCCTTTCTAAAACATCTTTTTGATGACCGATGTTGCAAAATATGAATTTTAAATGCAATAGTACTGCGTCGTAAGAACTTTTTCTTTCTCATGTTGCTAAGAATAAAAAATTCCGATTATCATTTATTGGAAACTGCTACGCAAAGACCTAATTTCAAGAGCCGATAATCCCAGGGTCCGTCTGAAATCTCGGGCCAATCATGCCAGCCCCAGTCTCGCCATTTTCCAATTTTGAACCGTCAGAATACCATTTTTGCAGTGTTACACCAGGCTAAGAATTTCCTTCCTTCCGTTCAGATCTCTTCGGTATCGTGAGTCTAAATCAGTGGAATAGTAATTGGCTTACGTCGCTTTGGTCCGGTATTTTATCAAAGGATTCCACTATGAAGTCCTTTAGCGATGGTCCCTGGGACTGCCTAGTCGTAATTTGTCGATATTTAGCAATCTAATTGCGCTGAGGCAAGCCCATATTTCTACAGCAATAGGGTGGTCTAGCTTGTAGGGCATTCGAATGGCAAGTTCTCATAGTCCCAGTTATGCATACGCATACGAGACGCTGAATTTTATCCAGCGCCATCCCCGCCCTAGTCTGCTTAAGCTTACGCTATCAAGTCAGGGGCAATTAAGGCACTATAGAACCAATAAATAATTCTTGGACCTGCACCCCGCGTCTTGCCAAAAAGGCGTTGGAAGGCAAATTGTGCTCTTGTTACTTTTCCGAACGTGATAATATGAGGATTCCAAGTAATGGCATTTTCAAATTTGGTGCCTAGATATTTCACTTCATTTGAATAACACAACCTGCTATATATAACTTATCTAAGACTTTTTCGTTATTAAAAAAGAATTATCTCCTCAGAATAATTCGCGTCTTAACTTAATATTCACATTTTACTACTTTGTATTGAAAATTTGAATAGTTCTTCTCTGTTTTTCTTGTATTTCGATTCCCTGCGTCTTTTGAGTTATTCGATATAAGAACTCTATTCGAATATAGCACGCGAAGGAACTTAAGGAAAAACCACCTTTTATTATCGATCGATTCTGCATCGAATTAAGTATGTGTTTCTGTTTGTCTTCTAATTTTTGTGCTCAAACTAGAGGTCAATATATTTGACATATTTTGATCAAAGTTTAGTGCGCTGATATGCTTTGGTCGCTTAGCCCTGAATTTTATTGAAAATGGAATGGGTCATGGCACTTTTTTGGCCATTCCTGCCTTATAACACTGTATTTTGAAAAAGAAGAGTTTAACGAAAAACTTCTAATTCTCAAAATTTTTCGACAAAAATAGCTGAGTAATAATATTTCGGCATCCTAACTTGATGTGAAAATTATTCATGGAAAAGGCAAATGTTTTCAGCTCTCTCTTGTACTCTCTCGGTTTTGATATCAAAGGAGAGTCTCTGTAATGAAAAAAAAATTAATTCTTAATTAATTCAGCTGATCTTTGAGCTTTAGCTATAGGAAATGGCATCGTTATGAGCAATAAAAAATACGGAATATTAATAAATAATAAAAAAAGAAAATAAAAGTCAAAAGCTTATAAGCCACAGCACCAAATTTAAGTTTTAACTAAATAGCTTACTGTAAGTAAGACATCATCGTGATAGGCCATTAGTTCATCCAAACATTTGACGTCTTCATTGGTGCCTGCTAGTTGAAACTCTCGTATAAGTTTGCTTATATAACCGAAATTCATATTTGCTAAAGAGGCTACAGAAGCCAATATTAAATCTGGTAAAACAATGTTCGTGATAGCTACATACGAATCCAACAATTATATCATTAATGTAAACATACACATAGTGGATTGACGATGATCCCAGGGATACCATACACAATAGGGTAAGGTATAGTCGATTTGTTTTTGACCACCGCTGTGGATGTACTTCACTGTAATAATTATAAGAGGCGTGATAACAAAAAGGAATGCAATCAGCACATGAGTATAAAACATAATGTTACAAACACCTCGCACATTTTTAAATCCATTACGTAAATTGAAAACATTCCGATCTAGTAAGTCACCAGGCTCAATATTAAGTTGATAAATGACGATAAGAAATGGGTAAACGTCGGTATGCAGCGAAAAATTACACAGGAAAAGTAATTTCTTGGATGTCGTACGCTCAGTTTCTGACCATTTGTATAAACGAAAGCCCAAAGTAAAACACAACTTGACGGTTAGTTTAAAAAACCCCTTAATGGTGATTGCTTCCGCATCCGCATTAACGATTTAAATACTCAAAGTCAAGACCACGAATAAACTAAATATATAAATAGCACGATATAAAAATAAAACGCGTTTGAACACTTTCGAATTAAACTTATATTCTTACATATCGAAGTCGCCTATAGTTCCCAGAAAAACTAATCAATACTTCGTTTACAATGCAAACAGCTGATAGGGTTGATGGAAATGTGAAAGCATTCTTTTTCCTTGCAATGAAATAATCTTTACTCGTGAAGTTTTTTACCATTATGGTTATAAATGTACTTGCATTTTTATGAATTATTAATAATTTCCTGCTGATTCCTAATTAGTTTTCTTTCTTCTTCTTATTTTGTTAATACAACAATGATCTCATAAGATTAGTTTCGCCAATCATATAGGAATTATTTTCCATAAATTCAAATTTTAAGTTTATTTCTTTACTATTAATTATTTGTATTAACAATAGAGGAATTATTCTGTTATATTCTGTCTATATTTGCTTAATTACGCATAAAGTATTTCTATTGATGAAATAGAAATTGGTAACCACCTAGTTACTAACCTTCAGTACTCAACACAACCCCAAGTCAAAACTTGCAAAGCAATCTTTTAAAAAATATTAAAAAAAAAAAAATGTTGAATAAACGAAGACCATAAATTTTGTTACCCTCTAATATTGGGAGTGCGGGGCCAATATTTTTTATTTTTACAGATACTTATTATCTATAAAGTGCACATAGAAATTTTTGTCGTTATATTTATTGTAGTTTATTAGCAATCGGCAAAAATATACTTCTTTGCTTTTAAAAAGACGGATTATGTTATATTGTGGGTGTGTCCTTTGATCTGCCTTTTAAATGCAAGAACTTTAAATGGTTTTGTGAAATTAGATGTCGATATCTTATTTCTAGCGACTTGACTTTACCACATCTCATGCAGATATACATGCTTAGATCGATTCAAAATTCAGTGCGGATCAGGAATGTACATGCTGAAGAATGTTTCGGAATCGTTGTGGTTTTTTCATTTTTATGGAATACCGTAGAAATTTTTAGTGTGTGGTTTATAAAAAGAAGCGTTGTTTTCAGTCTATTTCATATTGTACCACAAGTGTGTTCTTTGATTGATTTTCAATGCCATCAATTGCAGAAATTTTCAAAGTTATCAAATTTTTTCAAGATACCTTTATTTTTCCAGCCAAGAGATTGCTTATCAGAAACATTACACACACAGGCAGGCGGATAGACGGACATGCTTAAATGGATCATAAATATGGTGCTGATCAAGAATATATATACTTTATGGGGTGTTTGAAGTTGAGTATACGTCCATCCTTCCGTGGCAAGTATAACAACATTATATTCGGCTGAGCCGAAGCTCTTATACTCAACACATTTTTCTTAAAAAAGACAAAATAAATTTATAGAAACAAAAATATTGTTAAATAAGCTTTTACATATTTAAGTGAACGATAAAAACTAGGA
This sequence comes from Glossina brevipalpis, assembly GCA_000671755.1. NCBI lineage: Eukaryota > Metazoa > Arthropoda > Insecta > Diptera > Glossinidae > Glossina > Glossina brevipalpis. The sequence goes on along the minus strand of KK351011.1, from coordinate 5,413,398 downwards.
AATAAATTTTCTTCAAATTACTTTTTTTTTTCACTTTTTCGTAAATTCTCGTATATTGGTTAAAATCTTGCCGCCCTAGTCACTTTAAGATTATAATAAATATCGGTAATTAGGAAAATTGAATAAATTATTTCTTACGAGTGTAAAGTTTGACATACGCAATCGCCAAAGATGGCTTTTTGTTTTGATTTTTTAAAACAGATTTTGTTTCTTATTGTATATTGTATTGCCGCATAAAAGCAACTGAATTGTTATCATCGCTCATTCGGAAGTGTCCGAATCTTCGATTTTAGAATAAAGTGCTACTATGCAAATTAAATAAAAGCTTATAAAAAAAAGAGTAGCAATATATTACTTCGCATTTTTATTGTTTTAGAAATTACTACTGAGGTATCAAAAAAAAAAAAAATCTGTTGCGAACGTTGTAAGCAATTTTCGAAAGAGAAATATTTGTATATATAATAGGAATTAATTAATTCAATATATCATAAAAACATACATATTTATAAAAAAAAAATCAAATGAATTCATTAAGAGCTAAGTTAACATTAGACGAGGACGATTATTTGAAAGTCTTAAGAGAAATAATATCCAGAAAATGAGCTCTGCTATTACGCTCAGGTTTATTGTTTCGAATAAATGTTTGAACAATAACGAAACAATATATGTTCAATGTTTTCATACTACATTACTCATATAATAAACATTGTTGACTTAAGAAACAATCAGTGTAATGCAAGCCAAAATTTTTTATAGTGATCGGGTGACTAATCGTGAACATAAACAAAATACAACCGACACGAATGATCTAGCGTTACCATAATGTAATAAAACACTAAATGACAGGCAAGCAATTCAACGGCCTATGTGTACATTTTAAAAATGTAGTGTGTCATACTAAGCGTTTAGAGATACGAACATATTGTTCTTAAACCGAATGACAAAAGCAGAGTGCTGTCTGTTATATACGAGCATAGACGATTTTTTCTTTGTTTGTTACATTTTCACCCGCATGGCTAAGGACAATAAATGTATTTGTACACTTTTGAATTTTATATGTCAACATAACTTTACTATATCGCTCACTGACTATAAGGCAGCAGCAGTAGCAGAAATACCATGCTGTTGTTATTCTTGTCGTTGACGTCGTCATTCATTCATACGTACAATACATAAAATGCATTTGACAAATAACATATCACAGTCTCTGACAGACAAATAAAATCTGTCAAATGTGTAAACCAACAAACATATTTGTATGTCGTCATGTGTAACAACGCGGACAGACAGAAATTTTCATACCCAACCACAAAGTTTTATGTTAAATAAATTATTATTTTATTTATTTTTCTGTTTTTCTTTTCAAAGAAATATTTTCATATTTACACACATTAACAAACTTCGTCTGGTATAAAAGATATCAGAGACGTAGTCCACAAGAATGCAATGAAATATGAAACATGTATATGAAAAAATCACTATATTGGTGGAAATAGTATTTACGAAGAATATCTAAATATATTTCATAAATATTTATTCTGGAATACAGATCGGTACTTATGTAAGACATAGCTTACTGCGAAGGTCTTATGAATCTTTCGAGTTTTCGAGACTGTTCCAATATTTTTTAGCCATTTGTTTAACTAATTTGGGTCATTTTAGAGAATTTAGCAGCAGGTTTCGAAATATTATTTTAAATTTTGCGGCCTCCGAGTACGGAAAGTTGGACATAAATTGAGAATTTGAGACTAATTATAATCGTGAATGAATAAGGCATTTCATGCATAAAACTATTTATCTGATAAAAAAGAAAAGAACGACAAAATAAGTATCTCTTCATTATAGTGAAATACGAGTCATTAGAGTAGTTTATTGACTACAATAAGGCCGTAAAGAATATCTGAGTCTACGGTTCTGTGTAAGTCACGCAAAGATATTCGCCATCTATTTGTAGCGGGATATTATTATCAATTTTTTTTTAATGTATTTATTTATTTTATTGCAAGCTGTGTGGGTTTGTTTCAAGTATTTGTTTATGCTGACTAGAAATGATAATCTGCTAACTCTGTTCTTTCGCTTGTAACATCCAAACTATACACACTATATAAATACTTCTTCATTTTTAAAAGATATAAGTTTTGAACGTTTTTCAATATTTAATCTCAATATTAGAAAATCTTGATTTGTATTTTATATACGTGAATAATGGCATCTACAAACAATAAGAGTTAGTTCTACTTTCCAGGCGTCTTTTCTTTTTCCGCTAGTTTTGCACAAATATCTTCTTCAGAAACTATGTATTTTTAAGTTATAAGATTCAAAACGATTTGCACGTTGTCGTTCGTTTTTTAAATTTTCACTCGCCAAAGTTAATTTCGAAATTAACATTTTCTTCACATATTCTAGCATTAATGCTGCAAATCAAATTAAAAAACGGACATTGACTCCATTAAAAACGAAAATGTGACGAGGCGGTGGGCGCTCAACATTCGCTCCAAAGTAAATCTGCCTGCTTTTGATTTTCTTTCTATCGCTATCTGTACATGCAGTCATCAGAAGAAGATCTCAGTTTCTACCTCAATTTGTCTGCTGTCATACATAATTGAGTTCAATTTAGAAGCATGAATGGTGCATGTGGTACTGTAAACATAAATGCAACATTGAGAGGCAATTTTTATAAGTATAAATGTGAACTTACTTTACTTTAAAGTTAAGTAATGACTTACTTGTTGTTCATGTTGAAGAGATCACATTTGATTGAAGGTATAATTCATTTTATGTTTTTAATTAAAGACTTTAGAGAATAGTTGCGCCAACGGCATCTTGTTATGAATTCATAGTAACCCTACCATCAGTATTAGTAAGCTTTGATTAAAAAAAAAAAAATCTAAATAGCGGAAAGAAATTTTAGTAAAGTGGAAAAAACTAAATATCAAGCAATGAACTCCTAGTTAGTTAGATAAAATGAACTAAGTGATCTTGCGGATTGAGATTTCTTTTTTAATGATTAAAATAAAGACAGCGAGAAAGACATCATACAAAATAAATCGTGTGCAGTCCAGATTATAAAAATTATATATGCAGCTATATAAAAAAATATACGGGGATGTAAAGCTAAGTATAAATATTTCTCAGGGTCATCTAGTTATATCGTAAAAATCGCCTTGATTATGGTCGAAGAAAAAATATATGAAAATTTGAAGACAATGGAAAGATGATTCGTTAACGCTGAGCTGCCCTCGGTAAAAAGGCATATATACATATCCAGCAAAGTATTTCAAATATTAAATTAGGGAAGCGAGATATTTACTAAACGTGCTTTTTCGCGCTACGAATAGAATAATACTTTTGGCATATTTATGTACTGTAGTCATTAATAAATGATTTAACACAGTTCTAGTACGAATCTATATTTTGCATACAGTAAAACTTCTATTAATTAATCCTGCCTACATGCGCAAGTAAAGACGTCTTTTGTTACTAAAATGCCTAAATTCCAACGCAATGAAGTAACATGATCGATTGTTGTTTTGTTTGTTGCCTGTTCTAGTGATGCTTTGGTTTCGTTGGACATCACAAACTATAATCTGACATTTAATTAACAATAAAAGCGAATTTTACCGTCTTATAAAATTGATATCCATAATTTAAATTTCTGTTATTACTATTATTATAGCTACTTTTTTTAGGAATTCTGCAGCTTCAATAAAAATCGACTTATAAAACGAACCAGCAAATATTCCTACATGCGATCCGTAATATTATTGGTATTCTTTATCGATAGTCACAAACATGCGTGGCGCGTGTGTGTGTGTGTGTGTGCCGATACGAATATTCTGTGACGCATACAATATGAATTAAATCACAGCAAACAATTCAGTTGGAAGTAATAGAAATAGAAAATAAAATTTAAAAAAAAGTGATGACCGCACACAATTTTATTAAGTTGTTAGATGTCGATTAAACTGAGTTGATAGCAGTCAATAGCGATAGCAGTTACATCAGCTTCTAAAACATAACTAAAAAATGATTGAGATAGAAATGGAATGAAAAAAGCTCTTTTTCTTACGTTAACAGACTTTATACTGATTGACTGAAAGAAAAATATTGTACACGCACACGCACAAAGCCAGCCCAAGCTGAAATCTAAATTAATAAACTATGTTTGCTTTGAATACGTTCATGAACGTGTTCCATGGCAACCATAAAATTTTGCGTCTGAACGCTTGACATAAATTTCAATATGTCACGAGGCTGTCATGACAACAATTAAGAAATAAATTTCAATTTCTCAGTTGACTGTTTATTAAAATTTCATTCTATCATTCATACTGATGCAAAGCGTAGACACATTAACTCACATAAATTTTTGTGGTTATGATGTGTATCGTATAGTTTCAGAATATGCTTTCAGTTGAATTTAATTTATCTCTTAATCTGAATGCCTCATCTGTTGATATGCATACCTAGCGTAAGATAAACGGAACGTCGCTTCACTTAAAATGCTTGTCGTATTCATTTCATTTTCTATTATTTCATGTCATATTTTTATTAGTTTTCGCAAAACTTTCTAAATAATGCAAGGAATTAAAATCGTGTTTGCATAATTCACTTTATTTACATATGATTTTTTGAATGGAGCAACAAATTTTTGGATTGAATTGATTGATGATTGATGACCTACTATTTTCAGAACAAAATTTTAGAAAGAGAATAAAATTAGTGTTATATGAGCATGCTCATGAATTGATTTTAAAATAACTAATGAAGCAACGTATGATGAAAATGCATTCATCGTGTTCTGCGGTTAGCGTGATCTAGGTTTTGCATAAGCGTGTTTCGAAAAAGGTTCCAGAATAGAACTACAAACATTAGCCCGACAAGGCCGAGCATCAAATATTCCACACCACTTCCCTTAATACAATTTTTCGTCTATCTCTGCGGTAGAACATTAAAAGTTATACTAAAAATCAAACCTACACGTTTAAATCTGGTACACACGGTTCATTTTTATCAGATTGCTTTGTGAATCAGTTTTTTTTCTTTTTGTGACGAGTTTTCTATGGATTGGGTCGAAGAAATTTCTTTAGTAACATATTAGACCTTCGTATTTGTTTTAATCAATAATAATTTTTATTCTTCAAATCTTAGAAACTTATTCAATAGGCTTTCATTACTTAAACTTTATGGTAATAATTTATTATTATTTAGGAAAAGAGAAAAACGAGGAAAAGAACAACGAACGTGTGGTGACGGGCAAGCAGAGCAGCGATGCTTCTGAATTTGTCTATTTCGGTCCGCGGTTTGTTGATTTAATATGCTGGTATGTTTGCTGCTGGTATAACTGTCTTTCGTTGAACTTTTGACAGCAATTTTCGACAAAATGACTGTACTTTTGTTTTTCTTTTTGCACCATTGCTATGACGTGGTCTGCAACTAGTAAAACTTTGTTTCGATGCTCTCTTGACCGCCATATGCGACAACGGAGCTGTGTGTCCGTTAATTGGTATAATCAGCTGGTATGACTGCTGCCGAAAAACTAATCATCTGCAGTGTTGCTTGTTGTACTGCTGAATTGTGTTGGTACACCTAAGTTTTGATGAAGGGTTGACCGCAATTACGACAAGATAACTGTACTTCTGTTTACCGGTTTGCTTCGTTGCTATGACTGTATCTGCTGAACAGAATTTGCAACGAGGTGACTGGTATTACTGCTGCCGAAGATCTAATGAAATATCTACGTTGTCTGCTGTTTATATAGGCATCTGCCGTCGCACCACCACATGTACAGAAAATTTCAACATTAGTGAACTTACGGGATATATAGGTTTTATATGTTGGTAAATATCATATATTACTGAGAATATTGTTGTAAGACTAATAGCGACTATACTTACGCGGAAGAGAAGTAGACGTAAGAATAGATCTTTAAATATAAGTGAGAGAATACATGCAAAAGAGAAGGAAAATACGAATGAAGAGAAACGGTTTATATATTATATTATAAAGGTAGCAAGGTAAAAATATGCGGCGTGGAAAACTTTGTTTTTATTTAAACTAAGAAGTTTATTTACAGTTAACGTTACAGTCACGGATAGATTTGATTTATGTTACGTTATATAAAATGAAAACAAAATATATTTGCTATGTGAGGAATTATATACAGTGACGTTGACAGTTGTAAACGGGCGTTAAGTATAAAATAATAACAAATATATTTATGTATTTATGTAACAGTTGGATAATATAAAAAATAACAATTCGGACTCATTGTGTACAATGTTTGTTTATGTTCATATTATGATAGAATTGATGTCGTTAAACTTATAAAAAATATTTCCAGCTGTTTCCTTAATTAGTTAATTTAAATGCTTAATATTCATCTCAAATCGATTGATTGCTACGTTAATTTTTCGTCTCTTTGGCTGAATTTTGGTTATATGAAATATATGTGAATTTGACACTTGATTTCGAAAATACGATCAATTAAAAACTGTAATTTGTTTTATAATGCAAACTTCAGTTGACATTTGATACTCTGTTTTTTCTCTTCTTGCCACACATTTTTGAATATGCTGGTCTTAACTCTCCTTTGAAAGTTTACCATGCGGCTTTATTTTTACTTCAACAATTTCATTTCCTTGCATGTCAAATAAATATTAAGCTGCAACGGAACAAATAGTGTTAGGGAATTAAACAAACTTCATGCAGGTAAACACGAAAGAGGAAAAGAGTGTAAGAATGAAGGAAGTTCTATATGTTTTAGTTTTTGATTTTTTCCGTTTGCTATATAAAGCATGAAATTCAAAACGAAATGGCGATCAGATAAATAAAAATAAAACTGATTTTATAAACGATACGAAAAATTCTTTGAATTCGCATCTAAAGAAGGAAAAGAAAAGTCAAGGAAAAGAACAAGAACCAGTAGAAAGTTATTGACTCGCCTTGAAGTGAATTACAAGTTGGCCACAAATTACTTCCGGTACTTGTTAAAAGGAAAAAGTATATAAATATATGTAAGCATATGCTTGTTAAGAATTCTATGGGTTGGCTTCAACTTAAAAATAATTTGCTTTAATATGTTAAATAGAAAACAAGGCAAGTGGCAGACGTTTCCTCTCATTGGGTTTAAATTAGTATTTTGCGGTTAAAAATTTCTCTTTTGTTTGATTGCTTTTTAAATAGAAATAAAAATAGTAATAAAATTTATTTATGTAACTGACATTATTTGTGCATTATTGTAAATCTTAAGTAAGTGGTTTTTTCATTGGACTATATATTTTATGGTAATTAAGTGTTAACGCTATGGTTAACGAAAATTGTAAGTACTTTCAGTGGGTAATAAGAGCACTTAAAATTATTCCAATATGTAAATGTATTTCTCATCATTTGCAAATAGTTGAACCATGTTCGCCTGCTCAGTACAGTAAAAGTCAGGATCAAAGTTGGTTCTCTTTTTAGACCCATACATAGATAAGTAGATTCGTAAATATTCTAAACTAGGTCTTAATATAATTTATAACTTCTTGAGTAAGCTTGTAACACTTTAACGTATCCATTTTCGATCTAGGAATTAGCACTCTGTTTTAAGTCGGAGAACTGCCCCCGGTAGTAACCATGCGTTTTAGACCCTCAAGAGCTCAAAGAAAAGATAATGATTACTACCTTTCTTTTTTTGCTCATCATGTGCAACATGAGCAGTTCTTTAAGATAGATCATATTAAAAAAATTTCGCCTAGACACTCGAATAAAGTTAAGGGGAAGCTCATGATTAAAGAATAGATTAACTTTGTGGTAATATATAAGTTGTTTTGATAATGTCTATAATATATGAAAAGATGACCGCAAAGTAAGCTATGAAGTTGTAATATAATAATAATCACATAATAGATTGGCGAAGAGATTCGAAATTATTAAATGAAATAAATCAATTATGACGCTGTTACTGAATTTGCAAAATGATAATATTATTTCTCTCTTTTTCACGTCTAGGTTGTGACCCAATGCGCACGCGGACGAGAACAAATAGATATTCTTAGGATTTTGAAAGCCATAGAACTTAGAGCCCTGGTCTAGTGACTAGAAATTTGTTCTTTGCGCACTGCACTTAAGGGCATCTCTTCAAGCAGCTTTGGCAGCTCCGTATTTAAATAAAAACAAACATCATATTATATAAATGTATAATAATAATGTTCACATACTTCTTTTTTAGTCTTTTGCAAAAATCAGTGGAAAAGGCATCAATACGCTAATGCTGTTATACGCATATATATACATTAAAATATATCATATATGTTCTTACCCAATGTGGTACAGTTTCTTTGATGGACAGTATCAAAAGACATAACATCTTACGCATGGGTTATGGGGTATGCGTTTTGTCAAAACCTTTATTGCACCGAAAAGAAAACTTAAGAAATCCTATAAATAATATAAAATCTTGTGTGCGTGTTTGATAAATATATTAAAATCTGAACCGATCTGAACATATCTCTTTCTCTGCTGCGTGGATATGGATTGAATAAGCTCTAGTACATATTTCCGTCTATTCTGTTGCAGAGGGCATCAAAAATTTTTTTAACTTTCCGGATTTCCGTGTGTGTTTTATGTATGCTACAAGAGCCTCTTCCAGTACAGTCTGCTTTGGAGGACGTCATAGACGACGTAAAAATGTGCAAATGCATATCAAACTATCTGAACGTTCTTTTCAAGCAAAGAAAATTAGATGTCACAATCATATCAGGAGAATTAAAAATTAAAAAATTCAGTTCCATCTCTCTTCTTCTTCTTAAGTATTCAGCTAATAGCAACGGATAATATATTGTGTTGGCATAGAAAAAAAGGCTCAGTGCAAACGCGAAGTACTACGTCTGAGCCTTAATAAAGTCAGCGGTAATTTAGGTCGTTTATTACTTCGTTGTCATGTTTAATTGAGCTTAATTGATTTGTTAAATTTTTTTATTATTGATTTTTTCCTTCGCTTCTAATACGTCCATTCAATTTTTTTTTTATTTTATTGTTTTTTTACTTTTTGGATTTTTTATTTGCAAATGCGGGTTTTTCTCTTAAATTTTGTATATATTGGCATATATACTTTAGAGGTATAGTTGCCAAGTTGTGAATTATACATTGAGGATTACAGTAACGGAGGGGTAATTATGTATTTGTAAACAATATGCAAGTCAGCACTTCTCATTTGTATACTCACTATAATTTTGAATTTAAATATTTCAATAAAGCTTAATTCAATTGTCATTCATTTTGTGGACTATATCAATTTTAAACAGTGATCATTGCATTTACTGGGGTGACCATTAATCTATTGATGAAACAGACAATATAGCAAAGATGTCGGCCATGAATCGAAGTGTCTAGTGTCTTTAGACCAGTGAAGATTAAATGGCAACCGTTAGTGTTGGTCGACCTAAAGGATGTGATTTCGCCAGCGGCGTTGCTACGCCGGATGCTCATGTGACTGAGTACGAAGAGGAAGTGACAAATAAAGAACTTGAGCATGAGTGGGCTGAGTTTTGTTTCGAGGAAACGACTGCAAGGCTAATAACACGGATTTGCTCCCTGCGACTTTGAAAAACTTTTAGTATGTTTGGCTTCCGCAATCGCTAGGTATTTCGAGAGAAGTATGTGTATTAGCCGAGTATGTGAGCCTACATTGATAAAGTGAAGAAAATTTCTGATATTGATGAATTATTAGAAGAAGGGCTTATATCCTTACGTATGGGCAATATATTAGATTATTTGTGCTTGTTATTGTTATATGTTCGTTAGTTATTAGTTAAAGTACTTCTAAATGGGCGCACGCGTCGAAAGCTGTAAATTCATATAAGTTAAGAAAAATTAAATATAGTTTACAAAGGAGAACTTCATTTTCTCATGTGACATGAAGAGAAGGAGAGAGAGAGAGAGGGAGAGAAAGAGATTTTTTATATGGATCTGTCTAAAAAATATTTGTAGCATGTTTAAGTTCGTAGCATATTCAATTGTGAGTGCAATGTTCCGAGCATTAACCCATTCAGACTTAAAATATATTATACCGTTGAGGGTTTTCTCTGGAATTTTTTTTTACAGTTTCCCTTTATTCTTAAGAAATTTTTTTTTAAAGATTAATTGAAAATCATAATCTCCGCTACAAGCAATTTATGGTCTCCTATAATGGTTTTTATACACCATGCCATGCACATGATCTGTTGCGTATAACGTGTTGGCAACAATTTAGTCCGATAATTAGTAACAAAAGTACGAAACTAAACATCTATAAGTAAAATGACAAAATATTTGTCATAAAATAAATTCCGTAATTTTTGTAGCAATGTTTTTCAAACCTTCGAAAATAATTTATATATTATCGCTTTCATATTTGATTATTTGCGTTAAATTGATCTCCAGCATTAAAATTGCAAATATTTTGGCTCTTGAGCGTTTTGAATACAACGGCAATGTAACCGAATGTACTGCCATCATAATAGGAAATAATGTGCTATTAGGGAACAGTTTGGATATCGATACTCTAGCTGATAGCAGTTCAGTTCAGTATCACTTAACGTCGAGAGCTGAACATAGAAAACATGTGAGAATAAAGAAATCTGTTAGATACATTGGAAACTCTGAGGAAGCGGATATTTCTATGATGCTGGTTGTTACAAAGCGTAACCTTGAATTGGATGAGGAAAATGTAGCAGCTATAGAAATAGCGACCAAATCCTTTGCACTGAACGCTGTTGATTGTTCTGTGATTGTTGAAGACAGGCTTGAGGTGGTGAAACCATTGGAATTGAATAAGTGCAAAGAAAAACTATCAAAATTGAAAAAAGGCTTGTTATGTCTGCATTATTCCCATTTTGCAGTAAATGGTTTTGCATTAATATGTAACGATGAATTAGTAGGTCTTAATCACTCCACAAAAACAGTTGTACCGAATAATCCGGTCACTTACATCGATATCTACGAGCACAGAAGATGGTTAAAACAAAATATTGAGGAACATAGGTTAATATTTAAATCAACATCAAAAGGTTTTCCGCATGAAGCAAATCCAAAAATGGCAGTTGGAGAAAGTATTGATCAAGAATTGCTTTCGTCGTCTTGCGTAAAAGCTAAACGTATGAATACAAGCGTTTTTATCTTCTTGTATTTATATTTGAAAAAGAAAATTTCAAACCTATGATATATACTTACAATATAGATTTAGTGTATGTGCATGTAGAAATATATTTAAGAAATTTCATCTTTTGTCTTATACCAGCGGAAATCAAACGGGGCGTATTAATTATGTTCATATTCCTTACTATCTCATTAGTGAGATTGTGAGTGCACAATAATTAGCCATAAATTCGGATGAGCCGCAATTTACATCAGTTGAGTTTTAAAATAACAGGTCATTCTAAATTTTTAAATAAGAATGAATCTCTCTTTTTTATAAGAAAATTGAAAAGAGAAGAGAGGAAAAGAGAAAAAGCATGGGAGGTATGCAACTAAACCGACGTAAACATACAAATGCTTTGGTAATGACAAAACACAAATTTTTAATTTATTGACGTATCTTATGAATCATTAAAGATAAATAATTAATCTTATGAATCTTTTATAGCATTAAAATAATATACCGAGAAGACACGAGTATTAACCAGAGTTGGTTTGATGATATGCAAAGAACCCGATATAGAAATCAAATGACAGATTTTTTTTTTATTTATTTGTGTACATATATGTTTGATTCACAATCTTTTCCAAAGATAATAAAAGTGAAATATGAAAAATTGAAAAGTGAGGAAAATAGCAGAAGCTGTCTTCAACCAATGGGAATAAAATAATAATGCAAATATTATACGTAAGCATATAAACGGAAACTATATAAGTTTACAATATTCATTAATATAATTGAAGGAACAAAAATAAATTAATTTCTAAATAGAAAATCTAGCGTGTGATGTCTTTTCCATCTTCTCATCTCGCTGGTTTCATCTAGATAAGATATCATCAAGAGATTTGTGCAATTGATCAGCGTTGAATTAGTTTTTTAATAAATAGAAATCCAGTTTCGCTGCTAATGGACCATACGTTAGTTTGATATCTTTGAAGTATTTTAATATTAGACTTACAATTATATGTCGTATGTCCAAGTGAGTTGAAGGGTAGATATCATTTAGATTTTTAGAAAGAACAAATGGATTGAACGGCTCGTAAATACATATGGAATGGATGATTTTTATGAAAAAGTAGTTCCAAGTAGACGGATTAGGAACACTGAAGTTTATCTCATTTAATTAAGCCATCGAGTAAATAACACTACTTGTTATTTTAACTTAGAATGAAATAGATACGAAAAACTATGAAAAAACGCTATAAATGTAGAGCTATAAGAGCAGCAAATTCGTTCCATACAGTGGATTGCGTATTTCTAAACATACAGCTTAGAGGGAAGAGCAAGCACTATTTCTAAACAATTGATTCGACAAGGCAGTGACAGAAAGGAGACCGCAAACAAGCACAATCTTTTTGTAAAAAGTGGTTCACAGATCAACGTAATTGTAATTGATCAATTATAACGAATAGACTGATAGAAATCAATGAACGACTCAATATTCTTCAATTTATGACACTTAATAAAAGTAAGGTGCCAAGTACCGAATACATTGGAAAGGAAGCTTCCTGTATTCTCTTTCGTATAATGTTACAGAATTGAGAAGAATAGTTTAGGTCAATCATCACAATGCATTAAACTATAGTTAAATCATGTCGTCATATTGCCAACTAGTCTAGTTCTTCAGTGGCCACCTGAAGTCATACGAAATTTATCAGAGGGAGATGTGTGTTAAAGAGAATTTTAAACAATCTGTTACAGGGATGTGAGAGTTTAAAAGTAGAATAAAGGCATCATTAAAACCAGCGTACATGACATTCATCCTTGAGGTGTTAGTAAATTGTAAAAGTTTATGAAAATAAGATGGCGAAAATTTTAATTCGTGAATAACAATTTGTTCAAACAATTTTGGTAAGAGCAGTCAACTTGGCGGCATTTCTGTACTTCTCAACTTTGAATTTTTCCGGCAGATTTTTTCCATTTTTGTGGAATAGCGTGGAACAAAGCCAGCCATGGAATGCCACGAAAAACAGCCAGAAAATGATCAAAAATATATACATTTTATATGGTTCCAGAGGCATTTTTCTCAATATTGCAAGTGCCTACAAATAAATTGAATATCGATACGCTATTATATCGAGTAGGCATGGTCAACCTTCCCGTTTTTGTACAGATACTACAGGATAGCTAGCATAACAAATGTGGATATTTTTATAAATCTGTCCGCTATTGTTTATGAATAATAAGCACAAAATCTTGTCTTCTTAACAGTTTGCGTCGTAACACGGACGTGTCCTTCGATCGATTTAAACCGTTTCAACAACAACCTGCATGCGAGAACTTTCAATGTTTTTTGCTAAATTTCAAGCCGATATCTTTTTTTTGCGGCCACGAGAATCTGTACGACAGAGATCACACAAGAAGTCACACGGACAGACGGGCTTGCATAAATCGATTTTAAATTCAATACAGCTCAATAATATATATACATTGTAGGGTCTTTGAAGCTTCTATCTGGGTATGTCAAAAAAAATTACAAAATGAATATACCCCCATCCTTCGGTAGTGATTGTAAAAATAGTAGAAGTTAGTTTGCCCAATGTATTGTCCAGCAACAGACCCAACTTGCAAAGAATATGAAACAAATAGAAAACGAAAAACTAGTCTTTCGAAACTGTATATAAAAGCAACCATGTTTAAATAGTATTAAACCGAAAGGAGTCATGTGTGCTGATAGTAGAGGGGAGTGTGGCACATTCCAGATTAGGCCAAATTTCGTCAAACTGAAAATTCAAGATATAATTCAATGATATAATGATAAATTGGGCCGATTTTCGATCCCAATTGCATGAGTTGTCTTTGAGAGCATTTTCTAATGACAGTTGGCTGTTGGCTGGAACAAACATTAATACGCCACTCTCAGTTGATCTCCTCCCCTCTTGGACTTTGAATTCGGTGAAGTATTGATCTGACTGATCTATTCAAACCTCCAAAAAACTATGTTGGAAACGCTTTGGTGTGATGAGGTACACAGTTGGTAAGATAATTTCTAATGGTTAAAAAGCACCTTCGTTTGATGTTATATTTTCATGGCATTGTTTATTTTGGGAAATTGTAGCTCTACATTTATATATTTTTACAGCGTAAAAGGTATAATGTTGTATTTGTATAAGCTCACTAGAAGCGAAGGGCTGAAAAAAATACCAGTATTGGTTGACGGCGATCCTCGGAGTTTTTAGATTCGATATGACTTGTTTTTATAATTTTTAGCGTTAATGGCCTGGAGACGTATTTTAACTGAATATTTGTCGAACTTGGCTGGAATTGCTGCAGTAAACGGGAGTTATAATAAAATGGGGTCTCAGCGAACACCCAAACAAGTGTTCGTCTGTCTGTCCAGTGCAAGAAGACGAAAAGGATAGGGAAGGATAATCCTTGTTTACACCTACCGTCCCCGTCTAAACAAAGGAAGAAAAAAATAGAAAAGCATAATCCTTGTTTAGACCGGATGGCAGTTAAATACTTGCATCTTCTCGCTAGCATATGCCTACCGTCACCATCTGGACAAAGGAGGAGAGGATAGGAAAGGATAAAGGAAAAAGCGTCTAGCACTTACCAACTTGTTTGGCTGACTGCTGTTATAAAACTAAATATTTCTTGCAAACGATCGCTGCTTTTATAGCCGAAAAAATCTCCACACACCAATACCGCTACTACTGTAAGTACGATGATACGATAATTCACACATATGCCCTTGAGTGGTTTTATTGAGCAACTTACCATTGCGCCAAACAAAAGCATTATACGTGTTTACATTGATTTTATTCTACGAGACCCGAGAGTAAATGTATGGTTGCATTGATTGTAATCTGTAAGTACAAAGCGTAATAATAGAATCATGTTCCTAGGCAGTAATTGAAAAACTTTCCACGACGTAGCGTAGAATAATTATATATGGAGGAACTTAGTAAAGTTTGTAAATAGTATGTATAAATAAATAAAAATATAAATATATATGTATGTACCTAGAAAATTAGTAGCTTTTGTAAATAAGAATGAATAATATATATATATATATATATATATACAGCAGAAGATAAGAGGTTCTGAAGGAAGCTTGCGCATCCTTACAAAATATTTTGCATAATTTTTGAGTATTGATAGAAATAATTGTTTGTCTTAAAATAAGTATATGTTTTCTGTGTTACTTGCTTTTTTTTATCATCCATCTATCACCTATCTACCTTTTATATATTGCCAAATTATTCTAAATGATTTTTCCATTTTAAGCATGGCGTCTATATTGGGGTTGTGTGTTCTTTGGCATTATAAACGATCAGGAGCGAATTTTAGATTTATTTATACAAACACTACCTAGTACTATTGTCAAAGTCTTAAAAAGCAATAAGAACCGAAAACAAATAACATTTTTTATTTTCAGTGAGGTATACGTTATCGTTGACGTTAATCGATATCCCATCGTTTATCGTTAATTTTTTGAGTATAAAAACCAAAACTTCTTTAATAAAACTAATTGGTTGGTGCTTGACCCTTAGGACATTACGATCAAAAATTTAAGATGCATTTCTGATAAACAAACATGTGTAAAATCGTTGCTATATATGCATACAAGTGTGTGTGAAATTTTTATTTCTGTAAAAATTTCACCTGCTTTACTATCGATGTTATAAGAAAAGGGATAAATATCTTTTGCAGTTCGGTTAATGTGGTTGACTATCAACATCTAGGAACCGTATATGAAGTGAATCTATACATGCATGCGTCTTTTTATGCTGTAACAAAAGGTGTTTATATAAACTGAAAATCGAATACAAACAGCGCCTTTATGTGTACCAGTGATGACGATATCAAAAAATACAATAAATAAAGAATTTTTACACGCGTATATGACACTCTGTTCTGATCGCCTCAATCTGTCAAATAAATGACAATAAATTATTTTGCGGTTGTCAATACCAATTCATACTAATCACCACAATCCGATGATGACGATCATACAAAATCTTATAATGCCTTGAAATTAAATTTATCTTTAATTACAAATATTGTGCTAAGATATTCATGCAAAAGGGCTTTTAACTGGCATTCATAATTTTCAAGTAAGTCATATTTAGTAAATAATATTTATATGATCCAACTGTTCGCAATTCAATGAATAAAAAAGAAAAACTTTAACGCTTTACAAATTTAGGCTCAGCAGTGGCAATTTTGTGTAATTGGTTGATTCTGTTGTGCGTATATCTATTTTAAAGCTTGACAAGACAATTTGACACAGCATGCTATGTGACATTAGCATACAAAACAGGTTCATAAACGTCGAATATTAAAAAAAAGAGATAAGCTCCACATACGCACGCATATTAAGAAACGCACAGAATCATATGCATTTTAAAATCTTGTTCTTCGGCTTATTTTCTTTTCTTTTTTTTTTCTTTGTCTGACGATTAATAATTATCAACAACTGCCTCAGCGGAGGTCTCCCACTTTGAAAAATTACTTTACTCTGTCTTAAAGTAGTAACTGTTCGCCGCTGCTTTCATACATACAGGCAAACATCTTTTTATGCGGTTGTTAAGGTCCGAAGGCAAAAAATCGCGAAAACAAAAATACTCTGAAAAACCATTAGGAGCTATAAAAAATATATTTTATCAACATTTTAAAGAAATATTGTTTTATGCGGCAAAGAGCGACCGCGGAACATTTTTAAAATAAGTTTCTTTTCTTATTTTAAACACTAAATTCAAAATTTACATAATACTCCAAAACGCCCATATTATTACGATGAACTGAAACTGACTTGTAATCGTTTTCACCACTTGACGATATTAGAGTTGATTCATTTTCGCTAAGCACGATAAATTTTTGCGTGAACAGTCATTTGATGAGCGAAGGCTTTGAAACTTCACTACAAATTGTTATTTATTTTAAGAAAACGCTACTCCAATATGCTGCAATGCTGGATATCTACACGTATCTTATCTTTTGTCATAGGATCCGGTACCTCTTGTACGTCTTCATGATGTGTTAAGCTATTGTCTCTATTAAAATATTTCTTGAGTAAGTTGGTTCTTTGGTTGGTTCAGCACATGTTGCACAGCTATTAGATTTATTTATTTTACTTGCACCTGCCAGTCTATTTAATATTGCAATCATAGTTTCTAAAGCACTAGTGTTTTTTTCACTTTATCTTGATTGTAATTACACTTACATTTAAAAATAAAATGAAAAACTGTTTGTCTAAATAGAAAAAATAATTAATTTATCTTTAATCTCCATACAAAATTAATCATTTATTAATTAATCATTAAAATTAATGATTAAATGCATGCATGAAAGCACTTCGTAGATCGGTAATTAACTAATGTTCTTATAAGGGGCAATAACGTACAATAAATAGATATGTATGCCATATACAACAAGAAATTACTGATGCAATATGTACATGCAAGCTGATAAAAAAAAGTATGTACGCCAACACGGTTAACATCGACTCTTGATCTTGCAACGAGTATAAAGATGGCAAACAGAATCTCTTTACATATATTTTCATAAATCGCATAAAAAAAGTAGTGAAAGCCAAATCGTACAAAAAAATAAGTCATAAAAAAGACCGCACAAACACAGGTTCAACTGTATATATATGCATATGCACATACGCTTATATATATACATATATATGTATGGATGCGTGCATGTGCTGATGAGTATTGCCGCTACTTGTTGTTTTGAACTCACTGCCACTTTTAATGTTTGTTTTATCCTTCTCCTTTATTTTCCTTTTTTATCGTTTTCTCTTGTGTCCCTGTTTGACATTTAAATTAATGCCTTTGCATGTGTGCCTGTTTTTCATTTTTTGCTACAGGTTGGAAACTAAATAAAAATATTTTTCTACAGCTTTTATCACATGTTTACGGCGTTGTCCGTTTTGTCGGTATGTCACGATTTGACGACGTGTCTATTAATGAAGATGCTGATCTTAAGAAATATTTGATCTTTTAAAATTCTTTTTCAAGACCACCAGAACGTTGCAATTTCTTACATTTAGGAGCATTCGACTAGAAAAGTGAGACTTTCAACTTACGATATTTTACACAAATAGTATTCATTTCTAAGCAGTTTTTTTTTCATACAATAACCTTTTTTAAATGAGGCGTTATATCAGAAGCGGTCACAACAGTTGTCCAACTTAATCCTTTTTTGTTACATTTAAAGTCGTGTCGGCTTAGTCAATTCGAATTCAAGTCTCAGCTGAAGAACTTTTTAGAGGATCAAATCTTTGAAGTATGGGAGTTCAGTAGCTTAGTAAAGGCGATCTGAGATTTCTTTATTGTGTAATCCGATTCCTTTGGTAGCTTTTGAAGCATTGAACTTACATCCGGAGCAAGGCCTTGTTCGAATCGGACGTATTACGGTCCTGTAAATTGTACGAAAAGAAGATGGAACAAATATTAAAAAAATATAAAAATAGTGGGTGTGATATTTCACTAAATTGTTCAATGAATTTTTTGAAAGATTATATGAAACAAGCGTTTAATGATGCACTTTGAAACCATCTTTTGCTGATTACACATACTCTTGTTTTTCTAGATTTTTGTATATTAATTGTGTATATGAGTTAGCATGTTTTTGCATACTTATGTATGCACAAAATTTCCCATGAAAATGAAATCTCATAAGTAAATGCCATTAGAACCAGTATTGCATTTTCAGTTACTATAAAATTATGTTTTTACAATTATCTAAACATGAAATATATTATAACTCATAAATTTTAAACATTTCGCACACAAATATTTATATTTATTATTTTAACATTAAAAGAAAACCCACAGAATATAAATCACATCTTATATGCAACTAAATATTTTAAAATTTATTTATCCTATTGAGATAAAACATTCGAATAGAAATATATATATATATAATATATATATATATATATATATATATATATAAGTGGACAAAAACGCATTTTTTTCGCGCAATTCGCGTGATAATGGACACAGAAGTGAGTATATTGAAGCTGTTATTATAAACACTAGTAGCTGCAGTCCATTTATTATTATTGTGTAAACTATTACAAGAGCTGATTACGCAGACACGATAGTAGTGATTTGCAGTTTTGAAAATTTTGCATTTCTTTTTTACTATTTTTTGAGAAATAAATTATTAAGAGCTATAATGGTTTTAAATCGAAGCTTGAATGCGCTCCAACTTTCTTTCCTATAAATATTAGTGTGCATAGATTCTATTTTCATCCATGATACTTAGATAGGTTTGATTAATTTATATGCGTCAAGCTCGAGATCAATATATTCTATAGGTTCTGCTTTCTTACGAATGATAACATCTGGTCGAATAGTATTTTCAATTAACCAAAGAATACATGAAATGCGTTCCAAATCGATCTTCTGAGAAATCAAAATAATTTTTTTTTTTTTTGCAGGACGATTGTGAGTAACTCATACTTATTGCTAGCATAAGAAGAAAATTACTTTAATCTAGTTTTAAGTTTTAGTTTCTAAGCTAGTTCATGAATAACCGTCACTTATTGAATTCAAATTTCATTTAATCAGGGCACTATGTTAGAAGAAAAATATTCCGTCTAATGGTCAAATATTTGTATAACTGATGTAAAAGATATTTTGGAATTTCAGTTTTTGATGCGATCATTTATTTTATAAAACGAAATCTACTGCTTGCACTTGAATGTGCAAGAAAAAGTATATCCGATATTTGCATGGAATATTTTTATATATATTTTTATTACGATAATGAATTATCTAACTTGTATGATTTATTGACTACTCAAACCGTTGTCTCGACTAAAATAAAAATTACAAATCAATATTTTTTATAGCCTTTCCGACCACAATACCATATGTGGCTTTTTGTAATTTTCTCGTTTATTGCTCATAATAGTGTAGGTGTCATAACTTTTAAAAGTTATTTTTTGTTAATCTATTATTAGAAAATTGAAGTAGATAACAAAGTTCATTTTCGTCTCAAATAAAAAAAAGTATGAAATCATATTCGACAGAAATTTTATTATCAACGTAAATAAAATTAATAATTATATTAAAAAAATTAAAAGGTAAATGAATGCAATTTTCTCTTCTAAGTTAATTAGACACACATATCTATAAATATTCTATTTAAAATATCAATTCAAATCAACCCATCACCTCATGTAGTTCATGCGCTAAACTTTAAATTAATAAATTTTTAAATTTAAATTATCATTTCCATCTTCAAATACGATTTAGGGCCAAATGTGGTGCCTATATTATGCTTTCTGCTCAAATTTGTGTCACCATGAGCTTTCCGATAATAGACGACAATTCAACCTGGCTAATCTGGCTCGTAATCGTTCACGAGCGAAGCTCTAGCTGTCACGATATTAGGTATTTTTTATCAAAAGTAATCTAAACCATCAGTAGTCTGTACTGGCTTCACCCTTATATATATCAATAAATATATCAATAGTTTCTTCACTTTTATCTTATTTTATTTATTTTTTTTTCATATACAGAAAGTTCAGCTACATTTAGCACTTAAAATTAAAAACATACTCTTAAGCGGTGAAATTATAAGTAAAAATTATACAAAATATTGAAAAGAAAAGAAATAAATAAATAAAAGGAATAAAAACTAAAAAAAAAAAGACACGTCTAGCAAAGCCAATGTGAAGCTAAGCAGAAGGTTTCAATAGCATCTTCTGACAGTATCGCTAACTTTCCAGTAGAGTAAGGGAAATTTTCCAATATAATGGGAGAGCTGTAAAAAATGAGAGACAAATTGACGGTCGCTTGTTTTGTGTAAACAAAATATATATGGAAAAAAATATTAAGCATGCAAAACGAAATGAGAAAAAAAATTTTTAAAAATTGTAATTTGCAAACTTCTACTTTCTTAAATAAATTTCTTGTCTTTTATATATAAATATGATTTATTTCTTATGTATACAAATACATATAAACATAACCAAAGGCACAAATTTTAATTGCAAAGGTTGAACAGTATATTTAGGTTCTGTTTCACAGCTGTTTTTTTTTTTTTTACAAACAATTCGAAAGACGTTGTATTAGTAAATTTTCTTTGTTTATACTCAATACTAATGCAAATTTGCGCTAAGTGACACCTACTTAAGGGTCGCTGGATTTGACGTTATAAGAGAGCTCAATAGGGTACTAATTAAATTTGCTTACATGACATTGCCTGGAAATCGACATCAAACACGTTAACTGAAGGCCCCTAGTTTCCAATTAAGGGGGAGACTACTTTAAAAGGTTAAAAAAAACGTGTTAATGACAATTTTTTTGGGATGGAAGGAATCGTAATAGATTCATAGTATTTTAGGAGATTGTTAAGCGTACACTTAAGGAATAAAAAAGTATTTTTGAAAGCTACTAAAAAAAGAAAACACCGCAGCCGTTTTTGCAAGGTACGTTTACCTTTACGGCACGCAGCATAACTAATCTAAACTTGCATAAAAAAGTAAAGAATCTTTTTTATCTACATTCCTATATGCAGACCGGATTTCGAAAATGTTGAGTTTTGTGTGATCTGCGGGCATTTGAACAAAAATATTCATTTTTGAATAAAAAATCGAAAATTTTTTATTAATAATTTTCCAAAATTCTAATATTTTAATTCATTTCACTTTGTTATAGAATTTCTTATTATTTTTTCTATTACTCTGCAACACTAGAACTTTAAAAAAGCCGATTCACTTTCAAGTATTCCTACCATTCCTCATTTCTCGAGGTGTTTTTTTGACCAGAAGTGTACGTTTTGCTACAGCTGTCAAAATCGGAGTATGTGAACCGAAATGCTAAGGAAAAAAGCATGAAAATGTGCAATTCTGTAGCCGGATTGATAAACAACATCAACCCAACTTATCCGAAACTCTTAATTTCATGGTAGAGGCACTCGTTCTCGTTCGAATCGTTCTCAGCCTCATATCTATTTGGCAGTCGTTTCACAAAAGCTACATTAGTATATTATTATTCGGGAATGATTTGAAATGATAACGAACACTGTCTAAAGACATCAGGTAGCGTGTTGGAGAAGTTAGAAATCAACAGGCAAGAAATTAGGCAGTAACTTCGCAACAATAGTTTATTTCGTACGGGCATTCATTTTGGAGCTTTGACGGAGAAGGCCAAGAATTTAAGGAATAATTTTTTTTGCAGATAATTCATATTTTTCCACATTTTCTAAAAAGTTCGAAGTATCTGTCAAGCAAAAATCAAAATTTTAATTTTCTAAAAATTTTACTGTGGTTTCCCTCCTGAACACAAATATACCAAAGCTTAGCAACATATTACTGCAACGTCAGTTATGTCATTGATGAATGGTTTGAAATATAAAAAATATTAGAGTACGGCATCGGCAAGTCATGGATATTAAGGAGAGAAGACTTGGCTTTATACCAAAGTATTCAGAAAATCTGGTGAATAGTGAGATTGTACAGCGTTTGCGTTGTTATAAAGCACTTTGAATTGCTGAAATAGTTCATTATTTTAATTTACATTAGGCAGGTTTTAAAAGAAAAAAAATTTCTTAAAGGGCGGTAAGGACCATGAAATTTATTGTGCTTAACAAAGCCACCGAAAAGAGTCTCTTTTAAAAGTACCTGTAAATGCGGTTAAATCAGCATTTGTCGGACTTTCTAGACAAAAAGCCACAATAGCGAGAGTTGTTAACATCATCGCCATGGACGCCAAATCGGGTATTGCTAAACCAACAATTTTATTATATAATTTTATTATATAATACATATTTAGTTGTAAATATTTTGGGTTTATGTGTGTATTCCTTTCTCTCAACGCAAGCATAATAAATTATCACACAAATGACTTTAATGTTGTTATAGACATAAATATTGTAAAATTTATAGTTAAATATTATTTATGAATTTGTTAAGCCATTATTTATAGAATACAACAAACCGAGTTCGTGTTCGTGTACGTACGCATACATTCATTCTCTCTCTTTCTCTCTCTCTCAATATATGTATATATATATATTGTATGTGAGAAAGTGTGTATGTTGCATAGAAAAAGAGAGAGAAAGAAAAAAAATAAAGGGAGATAGACTAAATGGTTTATTATCCTTTTGTAAGCAAGTAACAAATTGCATTCAACAGAAGAATAATAGCAACAGCAGAGGAATATTACGGTTAAATATTTATTTCCATATAAAACAGCAGTTCGCAATGAATTGAATTTACCAGTTTGGCCAAGAACGTAAGCAAAACAGACTGTACCCAAGCTTTGTAATCAAACGGAGGAAGGGTAACATACATTTACATGCTTACACTCTCTTACTCACAAACACCTACTTACCCACAACAATATGCAAATAAACCACATTAATAAAGTGCAGAAATTCTCGGAAAATATACTGCCAGCTCAATATGGTAGTGATGGTGGACACATATGGCGTTTTATTGTGTGTTATGTGTACCAAGTGAAAATGAAATACTCTTCTTGTTGAAGTATTACATGCAATTGTATCCCTAAACTATGCCCTCTAGTATACATGGGGCTTGTACATGCTTGCGTTAATATACAATGAATACTTTTTCAATATGCACTTACACGTACACTTGCTCGTAACTATGAAATACGTGAGGTCATAAACAATTTAGCCAAATGTAAAAGGCTACTGATCTGTATATGCATAGACCTGTGCATGTGTATATGGTACTATTCAACGTGCATAAAATATAGTTTTGGATACAAAACTCACTATAAATCTATGTGTAGAGAAAATTTATTGAAATGAAAGCATAAATATTATTTCTCTATTTAGTATCCTCAGATGGCGGCCTCGCAATGGCTGACTGTTTTGTAAAAATTGTGGAAACTTACAGAACGCA
Source organism: Glossina brevipalpis (assembly GCA_000671755.1). NCBI lineage: Eukaryota > Metazoa > Arthropoda > Insecta > Diptera > Glossinidae > Glossina > Glossina brevipalpis. Next base: position 5,389,393 of record KK351011.1, on the reverse strand, counting down.
TAATGGTTATGCCAAACCACAAGTTTTACAAGAATTTACCCCAGAAATTGCGCAAAACTCTTTAGAGAATTTATGATATTGAAATAAAAAAAGTGGGGGAATTACGAAGATTTCAGTGCATTAAAACATCACACAAGGTAAGAGTTGGGTAAATAAGTCAAAAAAAGAATTTTATTTGAAATACAAATATTATATACAACCTACACTGATAAATTTACCAAAGAATTCTTATGTCCAAGTTATTCTAATAACGGGCGTCTAGGCACACTTGATTTTGTTGCTTTACTTACTATAGTCTTTTTCACTCTTCTCACACTTCATGATACTTTTCTACAAGAAATCTGAGTTCAAGAAGAATTAGTATGAAATTTTATACATTCGGTTGTAACCGAATCTTTTATACCTACTATTAAAGAATAACTCAACAGAAACGCACAAAACTTCAAACTCTATAATATTAAGTAAGCGTGACCGATTATTTCTTTCTTTTGTACAAGTATACTGAAATTAACAGTAGAATATATGTGGAAGTTCCTATCGGTATATCTACTATGATGAATATTGAACAAAAAGTATCGAAAGATGTTACTATATACTACCGGAAGAGGGGGATACGAGCATTTTCCCGTTTTGTTTGTAAGATAAAGAAGGAAGCTTCAGAGACCATACAAGGTACATATATTCTTGATCAGCACCAATCAGCACCAATTAAATCGATTTAAGCATGTTTGTCTGTCTCTCCACGTAAGTAATGTCTGTGGCAAACATCTTCCTTTCTGTAAAAATGAAGATATCTGTTTCAAATTTGATAAAAACATTGGAAGTCTTTCAAAGCAAATTTGTATTGAAAATATTTCCAGCCTATCAAAGGACAGAACTACAGTGCAACATAAATAACATCTCTACTTTTTGGGTCTTTTGCTTATTACTCATAAACTGCAACTAATACATAATAAAAAATTCAGCATATATTCTATAAAAGAGCAAAAAAACCAGCCATATGAAGATGGTGGGTGTAAAAAACTGAATTAGGACCGAATGTAATTTTCTTAACTTATTTAGTTTTCAAAACGCAAGTGCTCTTGTCGTCGTGCCCTTTGAGTAATTTGGCTCGTTTCCTTTCAACGTGCGTGCAACATGTTTCACAGCTTTTAACAAATCTTCAGATTTTCAATTTGTGGTCAAGAAAACATTTACTGCGGACATTATACAGATGTGCAGAGAGACGTGCTTGGAGCTAATTAGAATTTCTTAATGATCAAGAATATATATACTTTATGGGATCTGCAAAAATTCCCTGGGGATGTCGCAAAAGTTTTGGCAAAATAAATGTAAGCCAATCTTTGTGTGTTAAAAAAAGAAACGAATTAGATTTATTTTATGTTAGGATTCATCATAAAACACGATATCAATCAAAGGAACATCTCTTCAGCCTTTACATTCTTCTCTACTCTAATTGTTCTTTATAAATACTTCTACTGAGCACTTTGTCGTTGTTTTAGTTTGGTAAACAAAGTGATGCTTTTGTAAAAAAGGGAAAGCCTTGATTTTTTTTTGTATGTATTAGATTCGACTGTTGCTATGGTAAAAATCCAATCTAAGTGACTCGTAACGTATGCATATCAATAAAAATTAAGTAAAATTCGCCCGTATAAATACGCATTCAATTCTTTTAGTGTTATTTTATCATTGAATGCTAAGCAAATAACAACCCATCCGTTATACTTCGTTTTCTACTTAGTATATTGTCGGCATTTTCACAATTTTCACGTTTAATTTTTTTCTTGCTAATGTTATTTTCTTGATGTAGTGTTTACTGGCGTTAAGTATTCCAAACAAAACAGATAACAGTTGGGCTACCTACAATACAATTGTCTCACAAACTGCACAGTGGAAAGGTATGTTGAACATTACTGATACCGACATCAAACTAATGAGAGGCTCTATAATTAACCACACATTTTCAGTACTTGCCACCTTAAAGCAGAAGAGAAAAAACGAGGCGACGTAACATCGAAAGATGCAAATAAAAACTAAACTTAAATCACTCTATATACGTAGAAAGGAGAATTAATTAAACAGGCTGCGAATTCTATACTACGCCGTTCTGAATATTACTTTAATAAATACGCTTACGTTTGCGAAGGTAATGAAGCAAAAAGAGGAAAATGCGAATACATAAAAAAGCAATTTCCATAGCAAGAGAATAATATTAATTAATATATAATAATAATAATAATTTCGACATGTATGAGAAGTTTTATTTAATACTAAGCATGTCAAAAAAAAACTTTTTATTTCCATATGCTTTCTAAGAGTATTACATATTGAAATACCTGTGATATGTCAAATCCGTTAAATAAGAGCAGATTGAATTGTATCTTAATTGACAGATATTCCAGCTTACATTTGAGGCGAATACTGACATTTTTTCTCCGAGATACTTTTCAAACTATACACAACCAACCTTTTCCACAGTTCTTTATTAAGTCTTTAACTTTAGTAACATAATCAATGCAAGAAATAGTAAATTATTCACATAAATACTATAATCGTTTTCCATGATCATAAGCTATTGCAATGCAACAACAATAGAGTCATTTATTTTATTATGAATGGGCAAAAAATACAAGAAATCGTGACCGTTATAATCTATCAAAATTCATCTAATTATGAGTAATGCTCATCTGTTTTTCCTTTGGATAATTTGATATCTCTGACATGAAGTAATGGTTACCCATAAATATTTTTATAAAATTATTTATTTTTTTGCAATGTTTTTAAATAATGTTTTGATTGTGAGACTTTTCGAAAAACTTTCATAAAAATAAAAAATATTGTTAATAAATTTCTTGATAACCTTATGGCCGATCTCTTGTATATTTAAATTTCATTATTTTTCATAGTTTTAGGCTATGGCTGTGCGCATTAGTATTCACCTGATATTAAATCTTAAGTGTTAAAACAAAAAAAAATTCTTTTTTTTGTTAACTCCAATCGTTTCGAGGATTTACTAACGCTGTTCAGTTTTGTTTTCAAGTAGATATCTGAAAAATAATAAAATGGCTTATTAAACACCCTCTAAACGATTTTAAAGTCTTTATTATTTTCAGAAATCCAAAGCGACAACAATCTATTGTAATTATGATCAGGGTTTCGCAAATTGATCGCTAAAGCTGCAAAATCATCTAAACTAAATTTTCTTTTTGACTAAACTAAGGAAGCAATTTGAAGTCTTAACTGGAATCAAATGAGATTTCTTAGTCGGCCTAACAAATGTTACTTTTTTTAATCTTTTCTTCTTCCTCCTTCCTTATAATTTTAACAAAACGAATCGAGGATCTACAAACGATTTCATAACTGGCTTTAAGTTAAAATGGTTTGCTAACCAATTAAAATCCGGTAGAAGTGTAATAATTGAGGTTTGCTTTGGTATATGTTATCCACCATGGAACCACTAAGTCCAATCCGACGAGGGGAGATTTGATTTTAATTAATTTCAAAAAATGTTATTTTCATGGCTGCAAATTAAGTTTCCGATTTACTTTTTTCGACTCTTTAAATAGATACCTCTTTAATCAATTACCTTGAAAGAAGTAATTACTCCAGAATGGGTTCGACGTAAATTCATTGCCTTCAATAGCTTTATGTAACTCTGTCTAAATATCGCTGTTTTAATGAGCGTGTCCGCGTTGCTGCGATTTTCGACTTTTGAAATGAAATGCTTTTCGGTTCTTTTAAGATAGTATCGCATCTAGCGTTATCGTAAATTTATAGAAATCAAATGTCAGTACATGTGCTTCTTCTAGCAACGTTGGTTTTCGAACAACCAGGAGCTTGATTAAATCGTTTTAGGATTTCACTTGAATAACACCGTTACTCTTCATGCTTCTAAGAGCATTTTTGACCAAAGATTTTTTCGAATATATGGTAGCTCTACGTTTTGAGTTTTTCATATATAAAAAAAGAAAAAAAAAATCATATATAAACTAATAAAAAAACTCTAAATACATAAGCAACACCATGAACGCCATAGACCCCCTAAAGTCATGATTTCTACAACACGAAACAAATGCTTTTAGTTTATTAAGTGCGCATGGTTTTTTGCTTACTTTCTTGTTTTTCTTAGCATCGTCTTACATTTAGCCAAAAATCATGTAACGTGCAATAATGGACGGTCTGACTCTATTTGTAATTGCCACTGATATTTAAAAAGTCTAACAACCGCTGTTGGTTGCAATTATTAATTGATGGTTGTCATAAATTTATTTTTAGTTAGCAGAATGAAAAAATAGAAAAATCGTATACACGATATCAAGCTATTATAAAAAATTGCACTTTATGTGCTGTTGTGGCTTTTGGGAATTGTATGTTTTCTTGTCTATAGGAGAAGTTGAAGTGGAGTGCTTGTTGCAATAATAAAGAGGTGGTGGTAGCTTTTCTTCCTGTAAAATGCCAAATTGAGATATCTCGTTTAATGTAACAAGGCAAAGACGAACGAAGAGGCAAACAGACCATAACTATATAAATACATACATACATATATATATATATATATATATATATATATATATAGGTATATATATTTTGATATTAAACTGACTGCATGATTGTCAGTTTGACTGTTTGAACCGATTGGCGGAATAAGTTGTAATACAAGCAAACAATAGCGAATTTTGTCGGGATACACCTCAATTTTTGCTTCAAGGAATTGTTTTTATTTCTTTACCTTAGTAAGATGTTAAACATTTTTAAAAGAAAACGTGTGCGCCTGCGCGGTACCAACATCATTAACGCCACCACCACCAGCAACACTAGCTGAATGAAAACGCGTTGGTAACTTTTTATAATGTTTACAAGATGTTCGTTTAGCCCAGAGAGAGAACCGATGCCTATGCTAAGAGTTATACATGTGTAAGTGTTTTTGTGTGTGCATTTTTTTTTCTTTTTTCATTTTTGTTGCTTTTACTGCGCCCGCCACCGCTCCTTGTATATTGCAGCAACTTGCAAGAATTGAAAGAGAGGCGTTGAACAACACGATTTACCATCAGATAAGTTTTCTTACTATTCTTATAATGAAGGGCTTGCAGTTAATGCTTGATTTTATTGTTTATTGCATAAAAATTTCTACAATATATACGTCTTGTTGCATTAGCAACGTTTGCCATGGACAAAATGAGCAAACTGTTTGCAGTGCAACGACTCCGTCTCCTTAATTTAAAAGAAAGAAAAAAAAAATACATTCAATAATTTAGATCGTTTCATAATATGAGAAAGTACTGCATTATGTTATAAAGGTAATGTGAAACCAATCATAAAAAGCAATAAAAAAGCATAATCAAATAAAAAAAGCATAATCAATGGAAAAGAAATGGGGCACATAGCAAACAATTCACGATCTAATGACTGCAACAATAAACTCATAGAGTTAGTAGGGTAATTTATCAAATCTGAGCGAGTTCAATGAAATATGATAAATTGGAGAGACATTGTCAAGCAATAATTATTGATATTTTCCGAAACTGTTATTTACTTATGTTTCGGGACCAAATAAATATCTCTATAAAAATTTTTAATGCAGAAAAATTATAAAAAAGATGGCCACAGAAGTTGTATCGCTAATTTTGAAATTTTTTTCTATGAAAAGCATTAGCATCTATTTAAAGTAAAGTATTTATAATGCAAATTATATTCCTTACGCTAGCTATTATTTTTATTTAGTTACTTTCATGAGGATTAAGCAAAAGTCAAAAATTAATTTTTAAAGTTTCTGCCAAGCCCAGTCATTGAAATGGAGAAAATTTTGTGAGTCGAAACAGATTTTATAAACATTGCAACGAATTGAGGCTTCATCTTTCGCTCTTTACCCATATCTTTCATTAGCAAAACAAAAGGTTCGTCTTTTAAATATTTCGCTAGTTATGAAGCCGTTTGTAATGTAAAGAAAGTTGTCTTCTTCGAGAGAGATGATCTAGAGCGTGATCAAAGTATTAAAAATTCAATTAAAATAAGTGCCCTTTTGGAAATTTTGCTGTTTAGGTTCAACAAATAAACAAAAAAAAATCATCCAATCTAATGCATGCTATGGGGGAATGCTCTAAAGTTGTAACTTTTTAGAAAAGATAAATAAGAGAAATATGAGGTTTAGGCTTATGATAAGCATTTAATTACATTTTCTGAGCCTGTTGTCGGCAGCGTGATTGATTTTGAGGTAAATTTCTTGTGAATTTGAAAAAGTAGAAAATCAATAAATCCCATCTCTTGAACATGTTCCAAATTTTGCGCTTTTCATTTGCAAAACTTTGTCAAAACAACATTACTATTAGCAATCAATGGGCTTACTTACGTTAGATCAAATCTGTCGCTTACATGAAGTATGTGATACATTGAAGACATCTTCCGTATTTTGGGAAGTTTCCATATTTTCGGCCGAAAACGGAATAAGTCACGTTTTCATTAAATAATGAAATTTGAAATTTAAGGCGGTAAGGTCATGTTTTCAATAAAAATATCCTTAAAGAACAGAGAGAAATTTCTCTGAACAAAGAAAAACTTTTCTGCTCTTTTATATTAGTACTCGATTTGACATCATGCGAAATAAGTTTATTCGGATTATGATTTGAATTTAATTTATATATAAGCCAAAAAGTTGTTTATGTATTAATAAATAAAATCAAGCATTGCCTCAAGATAGTATAAAAATATCTGTATTTTCAACACAAAACTCAATACTATATAGTGAGATTTGATGGTATAATGTATAATATTTGAAAGGAATTATACAAAAACTGATTTTGATACAATACCATAACAAGTGGAAGACATTGTTTAATAAAAGGTTTTTCATTTGGTGAATGTCAATTGCGAAAATTTGTGCTGGAAGTAGTAGTAGTAAACCTTACCCAATAAGTTTTTTTTATTCGCAAATGGGATTTTTATTGGACGGAAAAAATAACATTATTTAGTGTGAGCTCACTTAGTTGCATAATATAAGCAACTAATTTGGCACTTAATAATTAGGGCTGGGTAGGAATACTATTGCATTGAATTAATATTGATTGATATTTACGTTGGATAGCAAGACTTTATCTCTGCTTGTATAATCTCCTTTCAAATTATGCTATTATTCATTTGCATATTTGGAAATCTCATTATTCGACGTTTTTATAAGTATATACTAGTGATTCGATGTGATCTGCTAATATTCGTGTGATCGTGCAAGGTAATATAATTTTTTCATTCATATAATGATTTCATTATATATCAACATTTTCAATTTGAAACAGCGGGAAGAAACAGCTGTCTGCCAATAAGTGACCTTTTGCCCTCTCATCTTTTGCTTACCAACTGGCCGCAGATTGTATTTATTCCAGTCGATATAATCTACCACTTACACATGAAAGAATTATACACGCCCCTTAGCAAATGCTAACCATGAATAAATGAAACGAGATGAACATTCTGCTGGCGAATTGAATGGTGGCGATAAAAATTGTGTGTTAAAGTTGCGCCTCACTTTTAACGTTTTTGTTTTTTTTTTCTATACATATGTATATATATATATATATATATATGCAAGTTATTTCCTCTGTTATACTACGATTCCCCTACGGCATAGAGGTTATAGCATACGCGTACATAGGTACGTGAACAGGTTTGAATGTTTTCATGTTATAAACTTGATAGTCCGTTGGTGTTCGGCTAACAACAAGAATAAAAAAGAGTAATAACAAATTTATTATTTATTTCACCTGACATCATAAACAACAAACTCTATAAATTTCATCGGTCTGCCAACGAAATAAAAAACAAAAATAAGGAACGAAGAATTATATATGTAAGCGAGGACGTTGCTATTTGAGTGAGTGGTATGGTAGGAAATTCCGACTATCAAACACAAAATATATTGTATAAAACTCCTGTTGATAGGTTTGTTAAAAAACAACAACAAAAAGAAAAACAAAAACAATCAACACAACAACAGCGAACTAAGTGAGCTTCAGTTAAGCGCAGCCCCAGCAGCTATCATATATTTTCATATTTATAATTTATGAGACTCTCATGCACAAGAATCGTTTTTTAAATTGATCCATCTTTGCCGCGCAGACTACTATCAAAAATATGAAATTATCTGAGATGGAGTTCAATTTTCAAATTTAGTATACATGTTCTAAAAAACCTTCGCTAAGCACCTTTGGCCAATTTAAAGGACAGTGGATACAAAGTGTATAACATTCGAATTAAAAAAAAACCGTTGAAAATTATTTTTAGAAGAAAGCAGAAAAAAACTATGATATTAATTTTCTTAAAAATTTAACAGATTTTAGTTGGAGGACTTTGATTCATTACGTAGTAGATCACGACAAAATACATAGAAATGAGGTAAATTTCATTTATGTGATCGATAATTGGTGGACAGTTGATAGGAAAATGCCTCGTTCACATATGATACTAAAATCACATTCTAAGTATAGATGGCAGCATGTCAGAATGATTGTAATTATTAGAAACCACGTACGAATTGTGCAAATTGATAGCGATGTTTAATGCTTAAAAAAGGCCTTAGATACTTCGTATTACATGTTTCTTCAACTTTGTTTAATGTGAATAACAGGAAATTATTTAAGATAAATTGTGTGAAAAAATTTCTGAAATCAAAATGTAAAATTGAGGAATTAGTTCGCCTTTATTTAGTTTTTTGCTTCAATTATGAGACTTGACATTTCTTGTAATGCTTAGTTTGGTATTAAATTTCTTTCGTTAGAATTCGGACATTAGGAGCAAAAATCGTTTAAAAATGCAATTACACAACGGAAATCCGCAACAGGCGGAAAATATAAGCGCGGTTGCTAGTAGCTATGTTAAATTGTTGAAAAAAATTATATTCTGAGATATATACGATACGTGTTACATAACAAACCATGTGATGTTTTGAAATCAAAAAATTCGAATAAAAATCAAATAAAACCTTTTCCATTTGTAGTTGCTGGTGCATTGCGCCTACATTCCCCTTCTCAGTTACGTTTTTGTATACAAAAAAAACCACACACAAGTAACAGGATTTTGCCAAATTGTGTTGCAGAAAAAGTCATATAAAAACTATGAATAAAAAGTAAGGAAAAAATTATATCGGAACGCTTCAAACCCACTCACCATCTTTATTTTATTTTGAAAGTAATGAGTAAAAAAATCAACGAAACGAAGGAAAAGAAAATTTCTATACACATAATATAGGATAGGTGAATTTTTCCTTTTTTGCCTAGATACTGCAGCAAACCCACAAAGAATTCATGAAAATTGTTATTATACTTCTCTAATGAGCAAACACCCAGTTACAATTTGGTATTGAAAACAGACATGTTCTCAACTTACAGTTTACTGTATCGCGACCATATTGTTGGCTATTTTCAATATCATTTCAATCCGCAAAAACTTTTGAACTTTCAATCTAATCACGGTATAGCGCTTGCAGAAAATGATAGAAAATATTTTGATTAATTTAAATTGCATTAATTTTTCTTAGTAAATGCCTTCATCACATCAAAAAATGGCCGGAATATATGCAGGCATTTAATATATTATTTTGAGTACTCTTTTTTTAAGCTTCTGTCCAAGTATTGGAAACGCTGTAATAAAATTTAAAAAAAATATATATAAAATAGCGAATAGATTCTACATTCTATGTGAATACAAAATTACAGTTAACGAAAATAAACATTATTCTAACTAAAAACTTATTCTAATCCTAATATATTGAATAAAAGCGCATTCAAAGGATGTTAAGCTTAATTTTCAGAATTAAATTAAATCAAAATACTGCATAAAATTCAATTCTCTTACTTCTGTTTAAAGGTATTAAATTAAAGCCTTAATATAATTTGGTAGAAAAAAAATTGATTTTACAGATAAGACAAAGCTTCAAATTTTTTATTTGTAGACATAAATGCGTTAATTTCTCATCATTTGAAACACTGTATAAGAAGAACTCTACTCAAATTAGCGATACAAAATAGCACTCTGTCAAATTGTCTCGTTTACTATTTGTTTATAATCAACGCATTATTCAAAAAATATTATTACAATTATAAAAGCAGTTAGGCAGTGGGCATCGCAAAACGAAATAACCAACGTAATCATAAATAATATTTTGTGCACAATGTGAGTTTTCTAAAAGCAAACAGACAACTTTATTATTATTTGTGTTAAGAGATGCACATGGCATACCTTTAAAGAACAATGATGGTGTTGTGTGATGTACTCTGCAGTAAATTCGCGGATAATTTTACAATGTTGGAATTTACGTTATTTCTTATTGTTGCTTGTGAGCGCCAAAATGTATCGTATGCATTAAACTGAAAGAAGTAATAGCACGCAATAGCAAAAGGATGCAATCAACAAAGAACGGTTGAAACCAAATAAATGTGATTGTGAAAAAAAATGACTTAAAAGAGCACAAGTTCGTTTGAAAATATTACTGGAATAAGCAAACAAAAGACAAGACAACAACAATAACAGTAATGAACCACCAGCGAAAACAAATTCATTCAATGGCGGCAACATAACTTTAATCGAATATCCTGCTTATGGTCATAATTTTATCATTTTAGCAAAACGACATAAAGTGCAAAAAAGGGAAATAAACGAAAATAACAGATCATCATCAACAAAGAGCCCCACCACTGCAAAATATATACATATATAAATATCTATGCATATACAGCATGTCGCTATGCTTATATATATATATATATGAAAGAAAAAAACGACATCGTCGCTTTTCTTTTGTATCATAACATTTTGGACGTTAAGCTTATTGGAACCTTCCGCGCACACTGAACCAACTCATATATTATTTTGAATTGCTCTTAACGATGTTCCATTTTTCATGTAAGGCATTCATAAAATTTCCTGTGTTTACCGACAATATTACTCGCACAGCTACAGCAATGCCAACAGTGAACAACGGTGTTTTTGTATATATTTGTTGTCATGGAAAAAAGCAGCAGGAAATTTTTAAAATAAGACGTTCGTACTGTACAAGCAACCAAGATTTAAAAAAAGAATCGCATTCGTAGGTAAATTTCTCTCATTGATGAATATTACTTGACGATTGAGCTGAAACTGAAGCCCCCCCACCAATATTCCGCTTTCTTCGAATTTTCAACATGAAAATAATGCAAGTTTATCGATTTAAAAAAAAGAAAACTTTGCAGTTTTGCAAGCCATGTCGGCAGCAAAACGAGATTATACTTGGCTTCCATTTACTATCGAATTTAAGATTTCAAAGTCATTTGTAATTTTTTTTTTTTGATTTTGCTACTGAACTGTCCTTTAATAACATAAGATGTACTATCTGTTTAGGGTCCGATCACTGTTACTACATAGCAAACCAGAAATGTTTATTAAATACGAACCGAAGTATATGTGATCCAAAGCTGATAAATGTGTGATATTTTGCTAGTTTAAGAGTATGTTCGTAATGGAATAGACAGACCAACAATAGTATAGAATTGAAGAGTGTATAAACTCCTAGATAGCCGAAAATTCAAATACTTTGCGGAGTCGAAAGCGCATAAACTACTTTCTTATCAGATCTGCAATAGAACAATATGTTTTTTAGTTTAAGGTAGTTTCCGATGACACATACTATCTACCCGCTATCCGGGTGAATCAAGCATATTTTGAACATTTTTTAGACCCTAGTCGGCTTCTGATCTTGAAATGGAAACATGAAATATTTTCAATCTGCTAGATTGTTAATGTGGTTAGAGAGACGTATCGGTTTATTAAAAAACTACTGTATAATCAAGCAAAGCAAACCTATGACTTCGCATGTAATAATTTTCATAAGCAATTACGACGATTTTGTTAACCAACAAGAGCGTATATTGTGCGCTTTTTCGTGTTTTTAAATACTACTTTTTTTTTTCTATATTCATATGTACCAAGCAGACTAAAGTGCTCCAACACTTATGCTCACAAATCATAAATTGCCGCCTTAAAATTTATCTTCAATTTTGGAGACCCCATGTGGTGCTTAGCGAATGGTGTTTTGAAATTTATTGCCGTATTTGCAATAAATATTGTCAGTAGGTATATGCCGCGTACGTGAATGAGAAATAAACTGTCTAACCAGCCGGGCTGGTCTGCCTTCTCTACCGCAGAAAATGCACATTACAAATGCTTTCAATTGGTTATGGTTTTAGTATACAAAGTAAGAGAACGGATTCTCTTTCTTTACTTTTTTCTTTCTTTCATGCTTCTGCCTGCATTTTATATGAAAATTGTTTATTATATTGCTGAGTATTAATGATCGTTGATTACTGGTAGAAGTGTTGTGCGTACGTTATGCATTACGTATGCGTTACGTTATATTGGAGAAGGTGGAGGACATGCGTCTGAAGAAGGTGTTCACCAGTCAAGTATTCTCCCTATTTGCAAAAACCGCCAAACAGACACACAGACAGACAGAAATAAACTTATCGCGCAACATGGTCCGATCGTTTCTTAATTTTTAATTTAGTATGAAAAGAATATTGATAGTTATGTATGTTTTTTCCGGCCCCTTTTCTTCTCTACCTAGCTTGAAAAAATCAAGTTTTTCATAAATGATAATTGAGCAGTTGAATGGTTTTCATATTTTTATGTTTCTGTGCGCTATCCACACTACATTATCCAAAAATATATTTATTGCTCTGTTTCATATGACATGTCAATATCATTTTAAATTACTGGCAGATCTGTATAACATTTCATTATGTGTTAAAATGTGCTAAAAACACTGTTGAAAGCTGTCAAGACGACCTTCGGACAATCATATGTGTGCCCATAAATATTCGTACACATGTAGGTTTATATAGCAACTATTGTGTAATTGTGTTCGAGTGTGTGTCTGCACACTGTCAAGCAACAAATTATGTGTGCCGTTGTATAATTAAATTGGTTTAATATACAAACGCACACATATGAATTGCATGAAACGATTTATGGCAATTTGGCTCCAGGGTATGCAGATCAACGATAATTTGTGCTTATTTTAATTAATATGTCAATAAATACATGGATCTCTTGCACATTAAAACAACAACAAAAAAAGGTAGATTTTATTTGCAGTTTAAACCGTATTTTTAATACCTATCACTAGCAGGAGTTTTCAATAAATTATAATCATTACATCGGAAAATTCGTTGTTTATGAACCATAATTTACAAATAAAAATATTTACGCTAAAAAGGGAAAATTATACGATTTATGATAATTCTCAATGGAGCAAAGGCTACATTTAAAAAGATACTCCAATCTAATTAAGGTTTTCAAACTGACATAGATAGACAAAGACATTAATTAACGGACATAAATCGGATTAAATCAATTGCAATCACCAGGTTTATCCAACATATATGTATATTATGGTTATGAGTATCGTAAGCTTATAATACTTTATTTCACATATTTCACATTTGAAATGAACTTGCGTGTGTATGTGTTTGAAATCGTAAAAAGTTTATGTAATGATAATGCAAAACGAAACGTACCTTAACGATGAGGCCAAAATTAAGGTTTCAGATTTATAATCTCAAAAATTTTTTCAGGGCCATCTTAAAAATCGTTCTTTAATCCTAGAGAAAACCTCAGCTGATCCACTCTCATCTATTATCAAGCAGTATGAATTCTGTAACGGGCAAATTGCTTCATTTTTTGTTAAAATTTCATTTTATTGTTTTATTTATCCGGCATTAATTAATAATTATATGGATGCATTGGTAAACTTTTCCTTTTGCATCATTTCTTTCAATTATAAAACGCATTAAACACTCTAGGCCTGCGAGAGTCACCATACCATCTGAATCCTTTAAGGACTATTTTCAATTGATTTTGGGTACGGAGTAGTCTAACTTTACATCTTTGGTTTAAATTGTTAGATTATATATAGTCTTTTGACAAATTTATCTGATGCATAAAAAGTACAGTTTATCTTCTTAAAAAATTGATTGTTATGATCCTAAATAACCACAATCAATCACAGGTATACTAAGTCCGATTATTTAGCTTTGAGGCAGACAACGCGATCAAGATCAACAAGAAAGATGTTGACATGAATATTTTGCAATGTAAGCAAAATATTGTTAACTGATTGATTAAATTGAATAGTTCAAAAATCAGCGGAAAAGTATTACTTATAACTCGTGAATGAGTTGGACGCGAATATTACGGATATTGCGGATTCTACAACATATAGAAATAAGTACTTAGCGTATATTTATTTTCATATATTATAGAAATCGTTAGCTGATTAGATTCTTCATTCGATTTCCCAGTGATCAGGCTTTGTAATCTTTCCTAAGTACGGCAATTAGTGAAGATATGTGCGAAATACAGTTTTTGGCGAACGTAGGTTTTCTGTTTTTTGTTTTTTTTTTTAAAAATTTTCTTCATTGTACGAAATTAGTTAATTGATTTTTCATTCATCTTTGCCTCTGTGTTTTTTTTTTATTTATGTCTAAAGCAACGTGTGAACATGATATAGACACAAGTCTGCAAGCGAGTGTGGCGTGCATTGTCTCACTGACGCCAATACTATTGTGTTCAATGTTCAATGAATAATTTACTTAATTTATCATTTTAGCACACACCTTTCTGTTATATGTAGAAAGTTCTCTGTTTTGTTATTGTATTTAGATAAAATTCTTTAGTAGTAACTAAAAAATCGTAAAAAGAAGAAAATCGATTCGTTTCTCTCTATTAATGTCTCATTTGCAGAGTATTTGTTATCGTAAAAATCAATCAAATCAAATGGCAAAAAAATTGCATTAAATGAAAAATGTCATATAATTTACTTTTGAAAGGTATTTGCTTTCTTACAAAGTTGAAATTTATTAAAAATGTTTCGAACATAATATGCAGAGAATTCAGAGACGACTGATAATTCATTATTCACAAATTAATACTTGGGGCTTTATCAGATTAGAGTCAATAGTCCCTCCAGTTATAATTAAGAAACACAGATTATTTCATTTACATTTAATTTTTTACTACATTAACACCTTTTGAAAATCGTATAGAGAAAGATAGGCCGAGAGTACATAATAAATTTGATTGATTACTTGTGATTACTTGTGATTATTGATGATGTTTGTACATGATGACGATGATATTTCATATCGTAACGTTTCCACCTATAGAAAACATTGTATGCTTTTGTGTTTGTTTTGTGGTTTTATAAGGAACGTTGGATATTTTTTTTTTCTTTTTTTATTAAGTACATAAATTTTTCACGCTTTATGTCGCTTCATGTTTATCAAAAGATTTGTGGCTTTTCAGCCACATTTATGTCATTGATTTGTTGTACGCAAATATATACACATATGTAATATCACGGCTATTATCAATCAAACCAACAGCAATAGCAACAAAAATATTTACTGCTTCACTATCACCTTTTGGCATGTAAGCGGATTGTGTAAAAGATTTTATATCGAATGAACGTGTAATACCAGTAGGCGCCAAAATAAATCTGTGCTTATATGTTTATGTATAAATTGGTGGTTATAATAGTAATTGCGATAAGTGCCTGTATACGAAAAGTAATGCGGTGCTTATATGCCGTTAGAGGTTATGATCTGTGTGAATGTGTTGCCTGCCATGATTTATGGTTATTTTTATGCCCACTATGAAAAGATAGGAATATATTAGAGAGGCCGTCCAATTTGTAACAAAGAAAGTTTGCAAGCTATAGAAAATATTGATCATGTGTACGATACAAGTAAACTGACTATTGAAGACAACAATAATTTAAAAAAATCTGCAACATGTTATTGTGTTTATTAATAAATAGGTGAGAGCAGTGAATGCAAAGATTATATGAAAAGAAGGTCGGATAGAAAATGAAACGTAGTTTGATAAAAAGTGAAGAGGGGGACACTCTACATTCAGATGCGTCGTGCATTGCTGTAGTCATGCAATGCACTAAATAACTACAATATATATATTGCATTCCATTACGGGAGCAAATTCATATGGTATTTGAAAAATTAATCATGTTGTTGAAGTTAAGCAAACATAATTCTTTTGTTTTTCAATGCAAATGCATTGAAGATTAAAGTTATCCACGACGCATACGACGCATACTCAGTATAAATTCAACACAAGGTAAGCATATCCCAATATCTAATATTTTAACGGTTGAGTGCGTGCATTCATTATGAGCAACGGTTATCCCTAGTTCGGTTTGTAGTTGAAGTATTTATATGTATGCATGTGTGTATAATATTGTTTGGACGTGGCAGACTTCTTCAATTTTTGTAGAATACACGTGGAAATATTTATCGTGTATCTGTTGCAATTTATGGGTAATAAGCAAAACATCTAGGAAGCACAGGTGTTATTTGTGTCACACTATATGTGCATCCGTGAATCATACGTGCAAAAATTTCACTTATGTTTGTCAAATTTGAACTGGATATCTTTATTTCGGCAACTAGGAGGATGTTTACGACAGGTCTTTCATGAACGAATAGACAGATAGACGGACAAACTCAAATCATTTCAAAATTTGAAGCTGATTAGGAACATACGTATACTTCATGGGACCTTTAAAGCTCCCTGGGTGTTGCAAACGCAACGAATATGCCCCCATCCTCCGGTGAAAATGAATAATTTTACTTAGAAAATTCCACGACAATCGATGTTGAGAAAGAAAGCAAATTTAAATCATTCACTATTGAAACGAAAGAAGAAAAGAAAAAATCAGTAAAAGTAGAGAGTGTGGCTCAAATTCAATAAACATCAAGTCATAAAACCATGCTATTTACGAATAGGGGGCATAGATATTAAGTTGCTTAGATGATGGAATAACATACCATTGCGTAATAATTTAACGCAAACCGGAAACGAACAATCTTAATAGCTGATACCTAGGCCAACACCTGCTTAACAACTTTACCACAAATTTCCTAATGCGCATATTGCGTATTATATAACAAAATAAAAAATAATATGAGAAAATACTTTTATTTCCCAACGCAGTAACAATTCAATTCAACACACTATTGCCAGTGATATACAGCAGCTTCGATACTCTGTTTTCAGTGAGAAAAGCCCAATTGCAGACTTCAACTCTTCATGGTTAATAAATCCTTTACCATCGATCCTTTTTTCATGCGAACAAAGAAGCTAAAAGAACTTAACCTGATTAATAGATTAATCAAGTAATTAGAACTTCAGTCCTTTCATTTTGCCCAGCGACTCTGGAGGTGTTAGTTGGTGCATTGCCGTAATCAAACAACTTTTACCTTTTCGCGGAGTACGATGATTTTCTCAGTTTCATTAGACATACGCTGGTATAAATTTGTATAACATTCACCCTTAATTGATTTTCTTCTTTTGCTTCTCAAGCATTATAAAAAACTGACCCCATAACATCTTTATAAATGCCTAACATTCTTTCTCGTTCATCTATTTTCAATCAAAAACATTATCCATTCTAATTTTTCAGTTCTTTCATCGTCACTCGCACGATCATTTCATTTAGTCGAGCATTGCCTCATTCTGCTACTCATAATTTTATTACAATAAACGAAGCAGGAGACTTCCCACAGAACTCTATCTTAACTTTAATACTAATTAGACGTGTCAAAAGGAAAGATATTTCTATATAATGATTTCTATTTGAAATACTATAATTTTAATCGATATATACAGTGTTGCTAGAAGAAAAATATATAACATATGTGTTTTCTTTGGGATAAGCACATTGTAACATGGCTTGGAAATATGAAAATGAATTTAAAAAATTGTGTACACGCGATGTCTTTTTGAAAACATGACAGAGTAAATAACACCTTGCTACTCCTGATTTATTTAAATTATCAACAGTTATAATTTCTGCTATGTGACAACAGCTTCTCCAAAATCATACATATGGTTGCCTAAAGCTTGAAATGCTGTCAAAATGTAATGCATCTCGGTAGCTACAGCAATGATAAAGCGACCAAATACTTCTGCTGTCAACAGACCTTTAGACAGCAAACAAAATCTGCATATGGTGTTTACTGGCTCATCAATATTATAGCAAAAAAAAAAAAAGAAAACAAAATACAATGAACATACTGACAAAATGATTAATGAGTTTATTGAAATCAGAAGGAATAAACAGAAAAAATACATAGTCCAGCACGTAAAATCTCATTAAATAAAAAAACGTTTTTACGAAATCTTATACTAAAGTAAACTGAAGCAACATAAAGGAAAAATTTTTTGATTAATTTTGCTTTAATATAAACCATAAATCATTTTGTAACAGTAAATAGCAACAATAACTACGGATATTAACGACATAGTAATGATGCACCATCTTTTTTATAAGCAAGTACGGAGCGAAAGAAAGAGTGAGAGAGAGTGGAGGAGAGAAAGTTTATCAATAGCAACACACACAAAGGGAAAGATTAATATCATGAAAATGCAACAACAATTGGCCTCAAAACATACACATATTAAACGTGCAATCTCGTAAATCAATTCATTGAAAATGTCAAAAATCTGTCAAATTGTGCAGCCACACGGCTGATGAATGAATTGTTGACTCTGTTTACTTTGCTTAAAAAGGAAAGAAAAATGTAAGATATGATATGTGTGCGTTGTTTATGTTGACATATGATTGACGACTTTTCAAGTATTATTAAAGTATCGGTTATTCACTAGTGCGATTAGTGACTGACTATTTGTAGAGAGTGTTTCCCCCATAATTAAGCTAGCGATTGCATTTAAGAGTTTGTTAAAGCGCATGCCTTTACTTTATTACGACCACCTAACCATAACGTTTAGTGAAAGCTCTTTCATTTACATTATATGATATTAAGTGGCGAATATGATGACAATGTGATACCATTTTTATCGGTTTTGGTTTTCACTAAACATCTTTCTTGTTTGTTCGCGTAAAGAGACAAATATCAACATGCAATATTTATCTGGTTTTTGTTCAAATCCTTCTCATGTGCATTAACCGCATACACCTGTTTATTCAAATATATAATTCAATGTGAAATTTTCATTTACAGCATAAACGTATAAGTATATCTGACAAACGGATGTTTATGCATAAGCAAAGCATTCAGAATTTAGTCTTCGCAATCAAAAAAAAGTGATATTCTTTTGGAACACACACGCACACATACTGAATAATCGTTATAAGTAAATGTAAATATAAAAATGTTATGGCCATGCGAATGGGTCGTATCAACGTCGATCTCTTACTTATTTCTTTTACATTTGTAAAGATTTTTCAAAAATTTTATATTGAACGCAAAAATTTCTGATTTATTGCAGTAAAACTATTGAGAAGCAAACCTAAAAACATGATAAGTCGTCGAACAAACAAAACACAATCAAATCATGCGGGTTTTCGAACAATTAACGTTCAAGGTAGGATCGGAACCAGATGAATAGAAAAAAGTTAGGATCAACGAGAGAGAGAACACCTTCTCATATTCTCATACAATTTCAGTCTTTTTTTTCTTCGTCATCCTAAAACAAATCACGCTTATATTATTTATTCTAAGCCAAAGTCAAAAATCTAAATGTTGATCTAAAGGGTAAACTGACACTGTATTGGATTTTTTTTTGTTTTATCCAAGATTCGTTTTATAGTTTCAAAATTTGAAATTAAACCAAACATTTTAACTTTTATTTCATTTTTTACATCCACTTTTTTACTATTATTATTATAATAGTAGTAGTATATTAGTTCTGGCATATGTTGGTAAAAAACATATTAATATACATCGTTTGCTCCATAAAGAATTCTTAATTAGAGCGCGTATATATTTTTTCTTCTTAAAAATTCTAAAAGTAAACCAAGCATATATACGTCGTTCTTTGTTTTATTTAATTTTGCCTTCCATGTATTTCATTCAGGTGAAGTTAAAATTAATATTTATTTACCATAAATTTTTAGAAAATACTATATTTACAATATTTAAGAAAGCAAAAGAAATTTTCATTTATTGAAGATTAAAAATGGGTACTGCTATGACAACTGTTAAAACCGTTTAGGGAGAATTACCTTCAAAATAATTATACGTGTAAGATTTCCCCACATGCACGGAACTAAAATGGAAAAGAAAAAGTCTGGCATCAAAATTTAGCTTTCGATGCAACTAATCCTAGTATAGTAAAAAACACATCTACAACAATTTGCAAAAAGAAAATGATTTTTTTCATTATTTACCTATAAACTGTCGCGAACTTCAATCCAAAATTTAACAGGATTATAAATAAGATGAGCAGAACATATAAATAGAAAGAAAGGGCGCATTAAAAGGTCTTTTTTATATAGACAAACTTATTCCCTTTTTCTTCTTTTTCTTTCAGTTGTCACCTTATCGTCTTCTTAACCTAATGCGTTTCGAAAAAAGTAAACAAAACATGAACATCATTTAAAAAGATTATGTTTTCTCAATTCATTGTATAGAACTACATTTTTATGTATAAAATTCTCGATCGGTCCAATGCGACACGCTCTGCATATCTTTTATTTTTTATGTACAAAACAGGTATAAACATTTTTTCAAATATGACAATTTAGGCAATGACGATCAGAATATAATTATCTGTTCCTTTTTTCATTGTGGACATCGCCTCATGTCGCATACAGCACTTTTGTGCTTGTTTGAATATATAAGACTATTGAAAAGGATGTGACGTAGCTCTTTGAAACGTTTAGCGAAATAATTTAGCAAATTATTTCAACTATGTTGTACACAAAAATGTTGAAAGGTTCTTAATTGATGGTCTTTTGCGAATTGTTCTCTGCGATGGACATTATTTTTATTTATTTGGTTTTCTTTCAATTTTTTTCAATTCAATACTACAAAGCATAGCGGAGCACGCACCTATTGAAAGACAAGTGACTGACAGTGTTGAGTGTTAAATATGCTTTTGAATTGATGTGCCAAAGAGCTTTTGTTTTTGAAAATAAAATAAATTTTTGTATGTTAATGTTGTTGTTTTATTTTTTTTTTCTTAATGTGAATTTAAAAATAATCATCAAAAAAAAAAAACGAATACATAAGATCAGTCATGAACTCTTTTATTACAGTAAAGCTATTTCTTCCCTGAAATTGTTTGCGTGACTACATGTCAATGCTGACAATGAATAGAAGAAACAAACAAACGAGCAAACATTCTTTTTGATTACAGACGAATACTTGAATCGACGGACATAACGGATAAATGAATGGACGGAGACTGACTGCCTGGTGACTGACTGACATTTTCAGCGCATACACTATTCGCTACTTTTCGTTAATTGTTTAAAATTAACATATGGTATTTGACGATGTCTCTACATTCAGAAAGAAATTTATAACTGTTAGACAATTCGGAGTAAAATTCAAGAATTCATTTGCATTTTTTGTTTGTTTTTTTTTTTTTTGACAAAACTAACTTTAAAACAAATTTATATTTTAAGAACATATAGCAGGAAATAGTTGTCAATTCATGCTTAAGTTGATACGACACTAACGATTGTTTCCTTTTGTTAGCTATTGCGGTCGAATTTGTGTGCCATTTATATCACATTCCGAACTAAATGCATAGAATACAGTTACATGCATCAGGTTATAATTTGCAAAATATTTATCGTTGGACAGATATGGAAGACAGCTGAAGTGAATGTCACGTTATACTAAGTGAACTGTTACTGGTAGTAACTCAATTTTCTGAGACTAACCTGTTCACGAGAATGCAATCAACAATCACATACAGCACATACTAGCTTATACTTTCTGATATTCTTTATAAAGGAAAAATATATTTTCTTATCATTTATTTCAAACGTACATATTTCCGTCTATATTCCATAATGAATAAACATGTTCTTTTATATGAATGCATTTTATGATATCTTGTGGATACGATAGATTCCGATCAAGTGCCTACCAGTCGCGATCATTGATAGATAAAAGTCCTTTTTAAATCAACTTAATTAGAAAGCGAGAGTTAGACATATACTACTACATGAGCGCTGCCTATTACTACACCTATTACATTATATAGTTAGTATTATAGAAGAAACGTACATTCTCCAATGAGGGAGGTCGGAAATAGTGCGACACCCAAAGTCGACGATCATTATAGACCTAATACGTAATACAGTTATTATTAAAGAAGAAGCGTACATTTTCTATTTGAGGACGTAGCAAATAACGTGAGACCCAAAGTCGGCGATCATACTGATTCTACACATAGTTAAGTGTCTTCAAGCTTATAAAAGGGTAGTAGAAGTTCAGTGGGTTTCGATTACGAAAAACTGACAATACGTTTGGCAGGATTAATCTTTCAGAAAATACAAGTAACTGTGAGTAAAATTAAATCATATGTAGAATAATAAGATGTTCATCTAACAAACGAAAGAAGAATCGAACTAATGGAAGCATAATGCGCTAGCAACAGAAATCAGTAGAATAAATTATCTAATATGGCTTCAAGGCGGTCAGAAATCTTTGGCAGTTCTATCCATATTGTTCAAGACAGGCTTAATGTTAATGTTATTCAAAATATTAAAAGTAAAAAAATATACATATATATAAAAATTTTGCATAATATCTAATTATACAAAAATTGATTTGAAAAACAATTATAATTTTATGTGTCTGTTATGCAAAAAAATTATATTAAGAAATATTAAACTGTGGTTTTATTATTTTCTTTTAAGTTATTCATTATATAAAATATTTTTTTATTGTTTTAATAATAAAATAAACAAAGAATTTATGCGACCTTATCTTTAATCTTATTATGTGAAATTTCCTCGAATTTATTTATTTATTATTATTTATGAATATATTTGAAAGTAAGATTTAAAGCCAATTGCAAATTTTTTTGATTTGATAGTAGAAAACAAAGATGAAATTAATCCAATAAACAAATGAACCATTTTTAGTTTTTGTTAAAGATTTTTTGTTTTTGTTTTGCGACTTACAACAAAGAAAGCTACTAATGGAACGACCTTAGTCTCAAATAATACATCACCTACGCATAAGACGCTACCGAAAAAGCTGCGAATTTATACTTTAAAGTCATAATGGATATGAAACAAAGGCTTTCTATTTCTTTAGAAGTATTTAAGATTAATAAAAGCCCCCTTGCCTTACATGTTACAAAATTAATTTGTATGAAAATGAAATAAAATCCAAAGAATTAATTCATTACTTAACATATTAAGTAATATATGACCCATCGCTTTAAAATGAGTATTTTCTGCGAAGCTCCACATTGCTTGACTAAGCCTGCCTATCAGGGTTCGTTTGGAATAAAATTCTAAATACTGCTCTTGGTTATAATATATCTTTTCTTTTTTAATACCTAAAACATTCACAACACTTTGTTAAAGTTACTCAGTTATATCAAAATATGTATTAATAATTAAATAAGTTTATTAAAGTCGTCAATCACTAGTTAATTACTGTGTGAGGAAAAAAACGATTAAATAACGTGCTTGGGTGTGGAAATGGATATAAATTTGCTTATGTTTTTGGGGTAAAGATTTACAATATACCTGGCAGATTTATTACATTAACATTCACTATCAGTGCCCCTCAAAATAAACAAAGCAGAAGTAAAGTTAAGTAAAGAACGAATAATGAGTACTCTTTATAATATATTGGTAGTTAGGCAACGTTTGGAAACTAAATTGAAAGTTTTCAGTTCTACAACATAAACTATTGAGTGTTTTTGTTATCCTAAAGGCAATTGTGTGTATAGGAGAGAGATATTTTTACATGCGAGACTAGTCACAGGGTAATTACATAGTAAACGCTTAACGTAACTTAATGAAAACCCCGCTACTCTCCCTGCTAGCTGCAATGATTATGAAATGCACAAAAATGATCAACTGCTGTTAGACATGCAACATTCACATCAATGTTTACGTTAACAGCGTACACTTCAATTATGAGACTACGGGCCATAAGATAAATAGTGAAAAACGAGCGACGGCAACAGCAAGCAAATGAACGGCAATCGATCATGGTCATTAAGCAGCCTTATTATTGATGAGTGTAAGCCTCCGGTAAACTAAAACCTTTCCTGCGTGCATGCATGCATATAGTACATACATACACAATCGTATGTTTGCAGCGTAAAGATAATAATTTATCTGGCAGCCAGCAAAAATTTTGACGGCTCAGAGTAAAAACGCCGCCGCTGTTTCGGCCCTTCAAAACCGACACACCAGTGCACTTAGGTATTATGAAAGGATAAACGAATATCAGTACAATGAAGGAGTTTGTTCGAGTGTGCGTAGACATGCCAACAGATATATGAATCAGCGCCGGGCATGTGCTGAAATTGACGCTGTCATATTTATCAAAAAAAAAAAAAAATAATTCAAAACAAAAAATTCAATGAATACTAATTTTTTAATTTTTACTTTGTTTATTCGTTTTTCTTTTGGGTTTTCTTGTGTTTTTGTTAATGTAACTGACGTGCTAAACGTAACTGATTGAAATCTCGATGATTGGCTATGACTTGAATCTGAATACATTTTAATAATGGTTGCATATGTAAGATAAGTATAAGCAAGATTCTGTGAAGGTGGTACGCTTCTTTAATAAAAGTTTACCTTGACGCATGAAGATGATGATAGAGTGCAAGTGAAGTGCTTAAACATAAATTATGGGGGTCGGCTGGCTACAAAAAAAAAGTAGTAGTAAAAGTAGCTTTACGCGGTATAAATTGTTGCTGCAATAACAAATGCCAGCAAAAAATGATTTAGTGATGTCGATGATTAATGGACAAGTAGTTAAAAGTTTTAGCTGTTTTCAGAACAGACGACGCCAGTGAACGTTAACACATTTGATTGCAAATGAAATGATAAATCGCTAATAATTTGTTCATTAATGAAAATTTTCATTTTCAATTATGTCTTAGAAGATATTTCAGTCTTTTTTAATTATATCACAACTAAGGAACAATTTAGAAAATGAAAATATTAAAATTTTGTATGAATAAAAAAATCAAAACTCTTGAACGCTCTCCTTTAAAGATATAAAAATTCCAAAGTTTTAAGATGGACGAACATCAGATAACATTACACCCACTTAATCTAAGAAGCTGTAATGAAGCAGAAGACAATGTTTTTCGACATTTAATTCCGGTAATTGTTTGCTGACGCTTTACTTTCGTTGCTGAACATTACTTTTGTTTTCATGAAACAATACATTAGACAACAGTGCGTCATCCACAATCTAATTTGACTTTTATGTACTATTATTACTCATTTTATCCAAAATATATATAAAAAAAGAAAAAAAATAATTTTAAACATAACTTGAACAGTGTGTCTACAAAACAAACCATTTGAGAAATTATAAACTTTTATTAATAATCTTTTCAACTTAATCAAGCAAAACGTCAAAGAATGTGTTCTAATCCAATACTTGAGGAATTTGTCACACACAAAAATCGTTTGTCATTTTAACTTAAGGGAATATAATGTTGTTCGGTTCTAATACAACTCACATACATTTACACAGTCAACTCTTTGAAACTTAGTTTGATCATCATTATTTATGCTCAGTGCTTACTTAATAAAAGCTGATGATAATGATTTATTTTAAGTGAGAGCAATTTAAGTAAAGTAAACAAACGAAGAATATGAACTTCAAAGGCATTAGAAAAGAGAAATACTCATGAAAATGTGTGGATGCATGAAATCTTTTGTAACATAAATTTGCCATATACTTAATCCTACACACATGTTTGATGGCAACCAGCAAACTACATAATTATCTCTCGCCAGTTGTTTGTGCTAAGTCACGCACACACTAAAATAATTCCAGGGATTTTTAATACTTTTACATGTCATCATTAATTATGCTGTCATCTATAATTATGTCATTCATGTGTTTGGACAGGAAAAAAAAAAGTATCTGTCTTTGGCATTATTCATACCGCTTTATAAGTGTGTGAGGCGAAGGAATAGAACTCTGGGGAAGCTTCTTACATAATTATACAATAATATCTTAATTTCAAAAATATATTATGATGGTAAGAATTACACCCAAAATACAAAAACGAGAAACAATAGGAAATCCCAGCAAGAAAATATCTAAAACTTTTTTTTATTATTTTTGAATTTTGCAAGCAATGTAAGCAAATAAGTCTGCGATTGTTGACGCTATTTTTGTTCGTTATCTTATTTACTTAAAATCGTTATGGTTATTATAAATAATTAATTTTTTTTGCGGTGTGATAACTGTGGATACAAACATCGCTGACATTCTCTTTGTTTTTGCTGATGCCATGATATTAATTTGGACACAAATTGTAAGGTTATGAAAGTCAGCTTACGGACGACGACAATGAAACTCATGGAATGTATAATTGTTAAATTTGAGAAAAATATATGTTTGAAGAAATTGTTTACGCAAAAAAAAGCATATAAAAAAATATAAGAAATGAAACTAATTAATAATCATTGAATTTCCTTTAACTAATGGTCTATACAAACCAATAGCAAGCTTTCTTTTGCGTCTTTCAGCATTCAGACCTTGTTGTTTTACAGTCTTAGCTTTGACGCCACTGAAGTATTTGTCTAAATATTTTGGCCTTTCTTCTTTTGGCCTCGCTTTCTAAAATCTTTCTATGGCATTTGTAAATTTTAAAAATGACTCGCTACTCACTTGTATGGAATTTTTCACATTTCTATACCCACCACCGAAGGTGAAGCATATATTTCATTTTGTCATTTGATTTGTAACTACGAAAAGGAAACTTCGGAGAACCCATAAAGTATAAGCATCAAATTCAGAATCGATTTAAGCATGTTCATCTGTCCGTCCGTGCAATATCTAAAGTAAACATTCTCCTGGCCGCAAAAATGAAGGTATCGGCTGCAAATTTGACAGAAACACTAGAAGATCATTCACTGCCACGCCCGCATATTACAATTTAATTTTCTGCCTTTTTTTTAAGATAAAGGTGGTGGATGTGAAAGATTTGGCATGGCTGAATATAATTTTGTCTCTTGTCTTTAAATTATTTATTATCATCAAAAGACAGTAGAAGGTCGGTTCTCAACTTTCACTTTGTTATGCATAATATGATAATATGAGCGAACGAACCTCGGCTTTCAATCGAGTTCATCGATTAAACCGGCTTACAACCACAAGAAGTCTGGGAATACATTTATTTAATTATGTCTGCACTATTCTTCTCGAATTGTTGCAAAAGGTCAGATAAAATGTTATGTCTACCTTTTATATGTTATATAAAAGTTGCGAAGCGTTTTGGTAGATATGGATCTCTAAGTTATACAAGACGGGTTCTAACTAGCTTTGAAAATTTGAACTAATTTTTAAATCTCTTTTCACAATTTTTGATTGATATACTTATTGTGCTCCGTTTCAAAGTTGTTTGGCAAAGAGAAAAAAATAACCCGCTATGGGTTGACTGTCGGCGCTGTAGGAAAATTTATTTAATCCTTTGCTGTGTAATAGTAAATACAATATAACAAAAACTACGAACGAACTTAAATATATTCTAAAACTACAAATCTTGCCGGCCAATTTTCAAAGAAAAAAGTCTATTCTAATTTACACGCTCAGCAGTAAAAATTTGCAACTTGCAGATGATGAAATGATTGGCATAAAAGATCGCGTTTTGATAAGAAGACAAGACCATCGCAATTACAACGTTGCGTGTTCGTACAGCTGTAATATAATTTCCTGTGCCAATTCCGGCGACAACTTACCAAGAAGTAATAAAATCTTTAGAAACTCATGAAGTTAAAAATGAAAGCCCAACTTAAAAATCTAAAACAAACAGTAGAGAAAGACGAAAACTTTAAAAGGTTTTTAAGGTGTTATGTGTGTGTGTGTAAATATATTTAAAAATGTAACTAGAATAAATTTAGAAAATTTATGGATTGAACTGAAGAGATATTTTTACGTATCCTAATAAATTTATTTAAGATGCGCTTAGGTTTGATGATAAGTTAGAGTACAGTTATTTATTATCCTCAGCAACTTTAACCTCGATAAGTCTATAACGTTTCTGCTTTGACATTCCGTTATGAACGCCTGAAAACGTCTATAGCCGCTATTTTTCTATAAACGTTTAATTTCATATTTTAAATTTAATTTTTCGCATCATAAATAAATTCATTTATGTTAATAAGCACTATCCTCTAAATGCAAAAATTAAATTGAGATAAAGTTGACCATGTCCACCTTTGATAATAAAAATTTATTTTAATTTTATGTGATCTCTGGCATGCTTTTCTTTTAGAATGATTTCTCTTATTTAACTCATTAATTATGTTCTGCCAGCTGTTCGCTTGAGAAAGAAATTTTTATCTGTCATGCAATACCTTTGTCTTCGTGCATGTGTCTGCTTAGTGAATTTTGACAAATGTGCAACAAGTGGTACACATGCGGCATAAGAAGGCATGCATAACAAAACAATTAGGTTGTGAATGAATTAATGAAAAATAAAAATATAAAATACAAATAAAATAAATTGAAGAATATAATGCAAGCATGTCGTCAACGCTCTCTCCCAAGGAAAGAGAAATTTTTAGAAACCAAAAGAACAAAACTGTTGGTCAACTTTTTATTATCGCATGATTGCATTATTTGCCTAAAACTTGCTATGCTCAACCTATTCGAATTATGGTAAAATGTGTGGGGAAGTAGTATTGGAAACCAACACAAACATTTATTAATAACGTTGTTATGTAAAACTGTCTTGCAAACGACTTGTCGACATAAATCAACTGAGCTTCGAAAATTTCTTATTACGTTGCAAACTATACAAAGCACATCAGCCTGAAACAAATACTATAAAGTTACAACTATCGTCTTCTAAAATTATTATTTTGATATTCAAGATTTCGTGTTGATTTTTTATTTAGTTCTAATTAAATTGTTATCGATAAATATCCGAAACACACAATTTCACTGATCGCAGATAATGTTTGGATGAGAGCTTTCATGCTTTAGTTTAGGATGTTAATGCTTGAAATCACACTTAGGACAAATTAATTCTAGCTTTGACAGCTATCCGACCATTGTGGAAGATATGGCAACCTTGGCTTGAAAAGCAGATAAGATAAAAGATAAGTTGTTTGTGTATCAGACATTCTGACTAATCAATGAATTTCCAAGCAATTTCCTTTTAAAGTAAATAAGCAAAAAAAAGGATAATCAATAAATTCATTTGATTTTTTGTTTAAATATTAATAAATTTAGTATCGAGAGCGCATAATAATGATTGAATTCATAGTACTTTGCATATTCATAATATCTTGCAATACTTCGATGACTAATAAAATTTTCAACAAAAACAGAATTGAAATAAAGTTAGTTAAGCTGTAGCTATGTACCGTGAATCCTAGTTAACTGAATCGAAACCGCTGCAGCATTTGAAATGAGCTTAGGATTGATTGATTGATTGATGTGTAGCCGGGTTGAACGATATAAGCTAAATATGTTTGAAATCGCCAGAGAATCTATTAGATTTCATGAACTAATCAACAAATGACATCAAGGTTAAGAAGGAGCAAAATTAAAGATCAGAAGACCTAAACGGAAAGTTTTTTGGATGAACCGAATAAAAGTTGACGATAGAAATTTATGCAAAAGTCAAACCCTTAGAATTCTTAATGATTTCAAATTTTGTTGTAAATCCGATTTACTTAACTATTAAAGGTGATTTAGGAATCTTTAGACTTCATTTCAGATTTTATCTATTTGTTTATTTATTTATTTTGAGATACTAGATAATGCTTTAATGCTTTTTTCAAACTGCAATTAAAGATAATCACTGCTCTTATAAAAGCATCGATACTTAATCTCTCGTTATCAGAATTTTGTTCTTTCTACCTTGTAACCCTTCAGGTTGTCAAGCGTTTAGATAAACGACGATGCTAAACATATTCTTTTCTCTTCTTCTTTAAAAGTGGAAAGTATTCAAACAATGATTACAATCTCAATTTGCTCACATTCCAGACGAGTACACATTTTCTGCATTTTAACAAAACTTCAATAAGGAGCAGCACACGTTGTAATTTCTAATGCACAAACACATATGCATATAAATTTGCATAGAGCAAGAAGGACATTACATCTGCGTTAACCTATGATAATAATTTGTTATAGCGTATGTGATTTTGTGTTGCACTAGTTCTTCCGGTAGAAAATTCAGTTCAATAAAAACAGTTTCATATGCGGTATGTGCTATGGATACGCACCACAAATAAGTGAACATAGTTTAGGAAGCCACAAACGGCAAAATATGCAAAAAATAAAAAAAAAAAACTTTTAGCTAAAGACAAAAACTTGAGTAACATATGTACGAGTGTGTGTAAAT
Source organism: Glossina brevipalpis (assembly GCA_000671755.1). Classification (NCBI taxonomy): domain Eukaryota; kingdom Metazoa; phylum Arthropoda; class Insecta; order Diptera; family Glossinidae; genus Glossina; species Glossina brevipalpis. The sequence goes on along the minus strand of KK351011.1, from coordinate 5,359,024 downwards.
GATAGCAAAACATGTGTATAATCATATTGTTTTTATCTTTGTGTTGGCCCGAGGAATGTGCTGAAATGCTATTACAGCACAAATCGGTGATACAAATAAACATACATACATTTGCTGAAATATATACGAAAGAAATCAAAGTTTAAATACTATTGTTATACTCAATGAACCAATAAAAACGTTTGTCCTCGCACATGATTGTTTGAATATCTACATTAACTACACAATGTTATTGTACGTACTTTACGTTTATATGTTTGTTTGTATGTATAGAAATTTTCTGTTTACATGCCAAAGGAAAGAAATCTGTACAGAGCAATTTGCATACCATGCTATTTGCTATGTATGTCGTGTAGCAAATAGACCGTCAGACGGACGGACGGACAGACAGAGAAACATTCAATGGACGACTTAATAAATGTTTGTAGTTTTACAAGTCTATTATGATTATTTCTACATATATATATATTTATATATATATACACTTATACACACATATATTCATATATATATATACATATATTTGTGTGTGTATGTGTTTATAAATGTGTTAAGTGCGCAGCACCGGTTATGATAACGCCAAGCTTTTGATTTTGTTTTGTGGTCGCAATGTTTGTCTATTTCCTTTTCATAAGTTGACATTTAGACAATGTTATGACCGTATTTCCGTTTAGTGGTAAATATGTGATGATTATCGTTATATAGAAATACTAATAAATACAATTTTATTCACTACACCATTGATAATAGTATATGGTAGAATATAATAAATTCGTGCGCTGGTTTACAAACTCCAAAACAAGTTAAGCATTATGCGAAAACTAATTTTACTGAATCCAAACAATTTACTTTTGCTGTACATATATTTTGAACCAAAATTAGTTTCATTTATATTTTAAGATATTTCAAGATATGGTTGTACTCAAATAAACCTTTAGGTCTATTAAGTATTTCAAATTCTAATAATATAAAATTTTTAGATGTCACAAATGAAGTAACAACATTTTAGACTTATGGGGCAGGTAGAAAGGAAGCCAAAGAGAGAGAAACAATAGAAGTTTAGAATCTATCTTACGTACTTCTGAATAATTTGAGAATCAAAGTCATATATTTATTTTGATTCCACACTTAAGTTTAAGTTACGACTTACGTAGTATAAGTTTCCTATATCGTTATTAAGTTTACATCTTTATTTATCGTAAGATCTATTATTAATGCTTGCCGGACCTGTGTTGATCGTAAGTAAAGATATTGTTATCGGAGTGAGGTTGCCGCATTCGAAGTTCTAACAGATAGGTTCGAAGATGGTCATCATGGAAATGGGCAACGCCAATCATTTTTCGAAGATAGGTTCGGAGGAAATTCATTTTTTATTTCCTCTTGCTTGACAATTCAGCCGTCGTCGTGGAAAGGTTAAAGCGACTGTTTTGTTACTAGAAACAACGACGAAGTAGCTGTAACACTAATGTAAGTAACTATGAAAGGGTGACTATATGAACTGAAATATGTGATCATGAAGATAATCTTAAGCGACAAATTTTTCAAGAATGCGAAATAAAGTTTTTGTATCTATTTAAGAAAAATGGAAAATTAATTTTTTTATTTTCCAATGGTCTGTAACGGTTGCCACTAAAAGCGTATTCAAAACCCGATGTTGAAAGTAGATTTTTTTAATTGTTCAACTCAATCTCGTAAGATATATATCTAACCCAATATGTCATGTCATTTAATTCTGCAAATGCCAAATTATAATTAACTCTAACAAGTAATTATTGTGCAAAAATAAAGTCCATTAAAAACATGTTAAAATTTTCATTTTCATAATTTGTCTGACATTACTGAAGTTATTAGTCACCTTTACAATCTTCAGTTCTTTGGTTCTTTTTTTTTCTTGCTCTCACATTCAGTCAAGAAAATATAACATTTGCAATTTTGTTTTTCTTGTGTTTCTTTTTTTACTTTTTAGTAAACATTAATCATGCGACACGATGACAGCTGTCAACACGTAGCTTGTCATGAAAAATGCGCACTCAATGTAAGCAACGAGATGTATGTCCTATAAATTGTATTGTAAGCGGAGATTTCGTAAACTAAACAAAAAGAAATAAGTTCATATGCATATGAAATGAATTAAGGGTAATCTGGTAAGAAATATAAAAATGAATCAAAAGCAAAGATTTTGAAGTAAATTTGAAGAAAATTCTGAACTGACAGCGCACAAAACAGAGACAACCATAAAACATTATATAGAAATATGTAATGTATGTATAAAAAAGTATATGAGGCTTTCCCTACCTTTTCCTCATTTTAGTGTTCTTTTATATATCCTCTTTTCTAAAACACCATATGTACGCTATTATTGAAATATGTTACGATATTATCTCACCATTTTACCAAGTCTTTGTATTAGCAAAACTCGTAAAACTTAATAGTAAATAAATATTCAAAAAATCATGTTTTATACAAATATGTTCTCAATCCATTCATAACGTTTCATTTGGATGTTTAAGTACTTCTGTCGAAAGTTGAAGGATTACTTACTAAATTTGTTATAAATCATTAATTTCATACATGCGGTCTTAGAAAAATATTTTGAAGCCGACATCTTGATTATAACAAAGTATCAGACAAGTAAACAAGAGTAAATTCTAATGAATGTTATAGACACTTTACGAACTCAATGATTCGTGCTTTTTAAGTCTCATACCTAAGGTAAATTTCATATAAGTGCTGTTGAAGAGACTACAGAACTAAGAGAAAAACTAACACCAGAACACATTTTGTAAAAATCCCTGAAACATAAGCGAAACTAATCCAGACGTATATCGATTTTCCCGAAAGCCAGTAAAAATAAACTTATAGTGACCTCACAGCGAAGCTTTAATACCCATTACCTCAAAAGAACGCATATAAAGGAAAAACAACTAAATCATTTTGTTAATTGCGGGCATATCAGATGGATTATTATTTGCGCTGACTTTTTCGATTGCTATAGGGTACATTTTCACCCACCATTATTTCATTACTTCTTATTGTGTCTTCCATTAGTGTATGATTATATTGTCTTTTTGTTCGCAAAGGCCAGAAGGAAGCTCTTCAGAAATCCTATAAACAATACATATATTTTTGATCAGCATCAAATTTTGAATCGATTTAAGAATGTCCATATGATCGCCTGACAGCAAACGTTAAGATATCGGCTTACAATTTGACATAGACATTCTTGCATGAAAGTTGCGCTCGAAAATGCCCCAAATCGATGGAGAAATACGCCTACAATGCAATATATACAAATTTTCTACTTTCTCGGTTCAATACTCTTTACTCATGAAACTTGTTAGGTGTATTCTATAAAAATGGGAAAAATCTATGCACGCCCACCAAATATTGAGAGTATCGAAATTTGGTTTTTTTTTTGTCAGTTTCTTTATTAACGTGGTGGGTATAAAAAATTCGGTCTTTTCTTACTTATTTATACATGCATTTAATTGAGAAAGCAATCTTTATTTGGTTCCTTAACTATGTGTTTACTTTTTTTTATAACAATCAGCGAGGGATTGAAGGTATATTCATTTTGTCAAAGCAGTTGTCACTCGAAAAATATAAATAAAGAAATTTTTCTTAATTAATATAAAAATCTGAGGCCGTGCTTGTTTGTCACTCTCTGTGTCTGGTAAATATTCCCCCGATGGTAAAAAATCAATCCTCGGATTCAGATTTGGCAAAAACATGAAAAAGGTACAGTTCAACAACTCCATCTTCAAAAGCAAATAAAAAAATTGTCTCTTTTGTTCATCACTGATAAACTACACAAATACAAAAATAAAAATATATTCTATAGGTTAGTTTACAATACTTGTACAAAATTGAGAAAATCGGTTACAGCCACCAAATATTACGGACTATCGAAAATTCATTTGTTTCTTTTTTTTTGTATTTTATATTTTATATGGAAAGAGTATATAAAAAGTTCGGTTACAGCCGAATGTTATATTCTTACTTTATTTTTGCTACGGTAGATTTAACAATGTGTCAAGTTTTATTTTCGTCACGCACAGTTGTCAGCTTATGTCAGACTATTTAAGTTTATTATTCATATTTAATATAGATTAATGTCAACATTTTTGACATATTCATACCATGAGGACTACAACGTAATGCAATATAATATCTAGTGAATGAAATACGACAATAATTTCAAATATTGTTATTGAGTTGTTTAAATATAAATATAAGGGTTGCGTGCTTGAATTAGAAATAGAAACAAACCAACAAAAAAAAAATGAAAAAACAATCATAACAATTATAATTTGAAATCACTTTTCGATTTATGAAAATTTCCCTTTATAAATTATAAATTATCTTGATACTTTAATATTTAAAATATCCTCAAATATTTTCCAGAAAAGTGTTAAAACTCGATTATAAGCGGTTAATTACATCAAATCATAATAATACATAATCATATTACTGTTAACTAATCGCTAATAATAAACAATTGTTATTACAAATATACTATATGTGCGTAACATATGTCTTCAGCATTGTTACATAGAAATCATTATATGTAATTATAGTGCGAGAAGTTAAAAAATCAAAAAAAAAAGTAAGATAGACAGGTTGCACATTTTGCAGATCCATTTTCTCTCTATGGATTTTGTCTGGTTTTTCTAACTTGATTTTATTTTTCAAACCTCGCGTTTTTTCTACGTGTTTTTGATAAGGTAAGGAATTCACTGCGAATCCTTGGTCACTGTAAGTGAATGAATGAGAAGATAAGGAGGAATTCTTTTCTCTAAGTCGCTCGGCTTGAGACCGCCAAAACAAATGGCCTTCGCCAAAATTCAATTCTGCAGAAGCTCCTATCTAAGTTTAAGGAAAACAATGGGGGTTTTACCCTTAGATTCAGGATTTTTTGTTTTGAATTTTAAATAATCGTTTTTGAGAGGAACAAAGCCATCCAGATAATAATATTGACTTGATAATATTGATATGAAATTGAACACATATTCAATAAAATTTTGAAATATAGCATCAAATATTGGTAGCTTGCCTTACAATAAATGGCCCTTATCACCCACTGCGTTCAAATGTCAATATATATATATATGCCCACTAAAAGTAATAATAATTCTTTTGACATATTGCCTTTGATTATCAACCTGACACATTCACACTCAGATTTTTAAATAAAATTAATAAAACTGTAGACAATGTATACAAATATAGACGATTGGCAAAAGTATGCATTTAAGAGTTAAGTCGCATGTATGATCACATTTAGAATCACGGTATATGAATGAAACTCAGCAGCTACTTTTCTTATTCATAGTTTTTCTTGTAATCGAAGATGTTTACAATAATGAGCTTATTCCTAAATAAGCGAAAATGATTAATAATAATAATAAGTATAAGTGGTAAGGATACTTGTCGTAATTACATTCTTTACATAATTTTTATTGGGCCACTAGACTCACTAGAATTGCAGTTCGACCATTTTCGAAGTTTGCTACTTATTCTTTTGAATTTTTTTTTGTTTACTTATTTTTAACTTTAAGTAATTTTTTTGAAACACCAATATGTTTCACAGCTTTAAAAGAAGTCCGGAAGAAAGTTTGCATATCTATTTTTGAAACTATTCTTTGCTTTAATTGCACCCATTATGTCATTTGTTAAAGGTGCTTAGTTTTATTTCTTTTCCTATTTTACGACCATTCCACTAGTTTAAATATCGTCTGTTGCCAATCTGAAGTACTTTCAATTGAAAATATCTTAAAATAAGTTTTTCCAAACGTGGAGATTTTAAGGCAAGCAAAGCAAGCATTCAATACAAACATAATTCGAAAAATTCTCGTTATTCTTAATAGGCAGCTTTGTAAAAGCTAGTGCTATCATTACAAAAAAATTATTGTGTGCAAATAATATTAAGAAATTTCTTTTTATTTTTCAAATTTTGCAAATTTTTCAATTCAACCAAAAAAAAAAATCGAAAAAAGGAGATATTTGTGAGGAGTTAATCCAAACCGTGCTGTAAGATAGACAAAAAAATCCATTCTATTATTCAGATAATTTACGTGCATTTCTCACCGCTACAAACATATAAACTCTTATATATGAAATAAGTAAATATGTGTAGCAAACAAGACGTGATTTTATTGTTAATGATATCCACACTATATATCGTTTAAATGCATCCTTATTAATTTGCCAAGATGAGGTCATTATGAAAGACTTATTGTTATTAAACGACTAGTAAAAGTCAAAACAGATTTACTATTATACTCACTTAACAAAGTTCTATTTCTTATTGTATGTATATCTCACGACTATGTAATAAAAAAAGAGAAAACACATAAAAGATATATGCATTTATAAATCATGTTAAAGAAAAATGAAAAATTTTTGGTAATTTTTCATATACATAACATACCTATTTGTATAAGACTTTTATAAATCACTTCGTATAAACGTAGCATACATAGCTTTGCCAAACATACGTACAAAATGAATAATAAAGAGCATTTTCTTTAACGAAAATATATCTTTTGATTGATGTTAGCCCGTCAGCTAGTTATTCAGTCATTATAAGATTTCCTTTTGCTTTTTTACATTTTTGTTTGTGTGTGTGTGTGTGTGTGTGTTATATCAAGCAATAAGTAATAACTACGTTAGTGACTGAAAAATGTTAGCAAAGAAATAAAATCAACAAATAACACTCATTCATACAGTCAACCAGTCAGTCAACGTGTCTAAATCACCATTACATCCACTATCGATGGATGCAGTGAACTTATTTAGCATTTCGTTCGTGAAACCCGCAGTTACATACAAGAAATTACATAAACTACATATGGAACAGTACCAAACCATCCATACTTGCTCGAGGCTGAAACTCCTAAAGTCTGCAAAAATTGAGTAAAAAGCTATTAACTAGACACACATAGTTTGAAAATAAACATCGTTTGCTAACGAATACAATTGTTACAATTTTTCAAAAAGTCTTAAAAGTCCTAGTACTTAAGGGGAAAAGTCATTGTAATATTTCAGCAATAAAAATTTTTTTTATTGGGTTAGAAGATCGTTTTAACCTTTCTGAAATATGAAGAAACCAGTTCATTTACCGGGAAGAAAGTTTTTCTGGAATTTTTCTCCAAGCATACTCTCTGTCCTCAAATAAATTCCTAGTGAGAAGTTGTAGTCTAATGTCTTACCTCTTGATTTCTACCTTCTCTAATACACTAACAAATGTTCTGAGATAGGGTCTATGTTCTTTCCAAAGCATTTCCGAAATAAATGTGATAGAGTCTAGCTTCATCGAGATGTCAGCTAGATTATAATAGATTTGAGACTGACAGCCATTCGAGTGGCTATTTATGCTCCAGACTAGAAATGCGGCTATAGAGTTATATATTTTCGTGTCGTTTTCTTTGTCATTGTAAAGCGCAAATCGTGCGGCTTATTTTTGACAAATGCCGCAAAAGATATAGTTTAAAGCTAACAATCTTCGAGGAAAGGGAAAGTAGAGAAATATTTGAAAATGAAAGGTCAGAAGAAATTGTAGACCGATGCAAGAAAATAATTTAAAAAATTTATAAAAAAAAAGATACGTCTATAACGCATTTTAAAAGTTTCAAGACGTTTCTTTTACATTACAATTTCTCCAAATTAACTCGTAAAATTTTCTTTATTCTTTTTTTTTCGAATTTTTTACAGTATTTTTAAGATAAGTTTTGAAAGAGTAGAACCTTGTTTTACATGTTTAATAAGATAATTTAAATATTAATTATTAACAAAAGATTGGCCTTTTCATTCAAATACACACCAAACGCACCAAACTCAAGATTTCTAAAAATATAAATTTAATGATTTTCTCTTTTTTTTATATTCAAATTTGAGCCTCTTCAATTAAAACTGTTTCGCGAGAATTGCTCCCCTGTTATCATTTTTTAATGTTTTTCAAAACCATATATATTGTTTTTAATGCGTTCATCGAATTATTATTATTCTTCTATTATCTGCAAAAAGGGGAAAGAAAAAACCTCTTTTTTAGGTTATTACAGTGGCTTTCTGCATTAAGGAAAGGAAAATTCAAATAACTTGAAATCTATATGTATCGCTTTATTAGTTAGTAGAAGTAAATACAGGGGCAAAAATAATGACTTTCATTTATAGTAGAGAAACACTACCCCAAAAAGAACATGATACTCATATTTTTAGAAATTACCATGACCGCGGTTTTTCATCAAATTTTCTTATAATAAATACTTCACAAAATTCCATTATTTCCTAGTTGAGCATAAATTGTTAGAAGGTATATTGACTTAAAGAAAATATTATTATGAATTGTTAATTATTTTAAAATCTCAAATAGAAGAATTGTTCGGAATTGAAAAATTATTTGAAAAACTTCTCAACTATTTGCCAAAGTGCATGTACACACAATTACGCGTACACTTTGGCGTAATAAAGCTAAACAATTACTACTGCAGAGATATTTTACAACACAGTTTCGCTTGCATCGCAATCATTATTATTATAATCATTGTAAATATAAAGAGCACGAAACAGCTATAACAGCAATAGAGGAGGCAGAGTACAAGCTATATATTCTTAATTATTAAAATCACTATTGTGTAATTATATCATGTTAGGCATATATGCACGCACTTATATGTATTTTTAAAAAGACCAATTCAGCTGTAACAAGAAACTCACGTCTTCTCATTAAAGGCGTTCGAGTATTAAATCAACTTAACTACAGCTTGTGAAAATGGCTAGTGGTAAGTGGAAGTAGCATAAACTTAGACATGGACTTATGCACAGTGTCCGCCTGGGTGCGTGTAGCCTTATGAAGTTTATAATTTCTTAAGAAAGCTAAAAAAGCAACAACCATGTACTTGTGTAATGGACTTAAGAGGTATTTTAAAACTATAAATGATTGCTTTTTTTTGTTTTTGTTTTTTTCTTTTTTTACTGCACCTCAAACAACGCCTGCATAGACACATTTATACATGTATATGTGCGATTAGCGCGATAATATTTGTTGTTGTTAACCCGTCAACTGTTGTCGAACCCATCATCCAATGTAGTGATTAACGACTTGTAAATCCAAGACTTGCAAACAAATGCACGAACGAATAATATACGTATGACGCTAAACTATGCTTTGAAATTTATAATGAATCTTTTATGTATAAGTAAGCTTTACTGATCATTTCGCTTTGACGGAAAATAGTTTTATAGTCATTACGTTGAAAAATGTGAAACTACTAGTAGCAACTAAAGTCCATTGTTATCAGCACAAGATAATCTAAATTCTAATGATTATAGGCTAAGATGTATTAATAATATCGACATCGGACTTACTTCCTCAGCTAGTTTGCTTGTTATAAATAAAAGCTTTAAACATAGGAAATCCATTATTACGAAGGCCGAGAGCAAAATTAAAAACAGGAAAAGGTTCGCTGCAAACAGAGCAAATTCAACTAACACGTTGACTATTAATCTTAAATATCGTACCGCTTTTAATAATCGTGTTACATTATTATTGGGAGATTGTATTGTTGAGCCCACACATAAGTTTCACACTACATGGGGTCGCAAAGTTAATTAAATTATACGGTGTTTCGACTGAAAAGAAAAAAGTGAAGGAAGAAATTAAGAATGCCTTAGGGTGAATATTTAATACCCTTCACTTCAAATGAATACGTTAGAAATACAAAATATGTTCTGAAGATATATTTTCAATAGTTTATGGTAAGTTGTTTTTGTTTGTAGGTTAGATCAATATCATTTAGGTTGTCCGTAACGCACGGTTCCTCTATGCTCGTATTTGTAGGCGCATCATGCTCTTTATTGAGCAATATACTGTATATAATGTGCAATTATTAAGTATGGGTTAGGTTTTTACACGAAAACTTGGAGTGAACATTATCATTAGCTTCTATTAAGTTAATTTAAGTTCCCTTTAGGTTAATCCTGGTGAAAGTTTGAACTATCGAAAATTGCGAACGTATACATTTTTCAGCACTAAAAGAAATTCTTATTATGGACGGACAGAAGAAGTGACATTATGTAGATTTAAAGACAACAGTAGTGTTTATGGGCGGAATATTAACTTTCATCCTAAAAGCGGGCCAATCGACTTTATATTAAGGAAAAATCGTAAACATTTTTACGATGCATAGTATCAAAAGCTTGGGTGATTTTTGTAAATTGTTAGACGAACAGTAGCTACAGACAATTTATAATTTTATCGTATGTAAAAATCATATCATATCATATCAACGTTCCGTGTGTTTTTTCCATAACTTGTTTTTCTTATTATATACATTATAAGGCTAATCGCTAATACCTAAATTTTATATTTTATAGAATCAGAATAACAGAAGAATATCGTCTAACAATCAATCGCCTCTGATAATCGAGTTGTGGCTTTGTTAAGAGCGAGTTGTTGACTTTGCGAAGACCATATTGCGGATAGATGGAAATAATATTTGAGTGGGCTTCATTGAGATATCTGATGCAAAGAAAATGTAAGTGCTGAACGATAGAGACATTCACAAAGAAAAGTTAATTTGATGATTTTGATGGTAGAAAGCAGATAAATCTAAAATTTAGAGGATCAAAGCTAACAAACTACATAAAGTTAACTTTGTATACTTACTGATAATTGAAATCTATTCACCAAAATTAGCCATAGATCTTCAAAGTCATAAGATCGCAGATTAGCTACATAGACGAGGAAAAAATTGTAACTAATATTTTGAAGGAGTATCCAAGCTCCCCTTATCTACGAAGAGAGAAGAGAGCATGAAAGCGAATAAGAAAGTTCATAAATTACACAATTGAGTAAAAAAACAAATAAAAATTAGAATTTAGCTAAAAATTTGTAGAAATCTTTATAGACACACACACACAATTGAGTAGCACTTTATAATGTAAGACAAATTATAAGATTTTTAGTTCACTTAAAGATGTAACTGGGGGTTGGCGTGTGTAATGTACGAAGGAGCGTTTGCAATTTTAGGAGAGAGTATAGTATTTGTGTTCGCGGGAGAATTAGATGTGTTGGCCTGCTTAGTTCTATATCATGCGGACGAATACATTTATCAAGAGTTTGTTTCTCAAAGACACATCACACCGTGGAATATCTTCTTAAGTCCTGGCTTCTGATGTTTTACATTGGAATCCGATAGGATTTTTTCAGCTAAATCTTATTCTTAAAGACACTTAACGTCCTCCCACGTTTTTTGTTATTGTTAAGAAAATGGAAGAAATTAAGAAAAACTGTAACTAAGAGAGTGATATTAGAATGTGAAATTGCAACTCTTCTTCTTCGAAAACTCTTACTTAACGGTGTTGATTGTGAATGAGGTCTTACGGACACTGATGATGCTGAACGCGATGAACACCCAAAATAACTAAAGAAAAAAAGACAAAAAAGGCATCAAACTCACTTGAAATCTAAGCTATATTTTTTCCACACGCTTGCACGTAGTCAAGTGTATGCGTTAAAGAATTCGCAAAGTTCCACGCGTTAAAACTTATTTCATTTATAGTTTCATTAAGATTGAAAACTTGGAAGAATGGAATTTTGATTGTATTTTACGCATGAATTATGATTATTGTGAAATTTTCTCCACCTTAACAAAATATTTATTAACAACAAAAACAATGACAACACGTACTGATACATCCAATAAATGCAACAAGAAGTTTCTGGGTTCATAAAAGAGTGTGTAAAGTACACTTCGGCACACGTTTGTTTGTGCCGTTTCTTATACTCGGAGTACAAAGTGCAATCGCAATCAATCAAATATAATGCAATAAGTGTATGAATGATTGTATGAATGTACAATAAACACCGACTTAAACCCAAAACAAAAGTCATGGCGTTGCTCTATTAAAATACCTCACATTTTAGCTATGACAACTGACTATTGTCGCTATACACGCATTCATTTATTCTGCGTTGTTGACAGTGGCAAATAACTGTTGGCTGTGTGCAATGTTGCTGGGATGGGCAGCAGTATAAAATGTGAATAAATGTTTAGTTCGTTGGAATGGATAGGTGGATATATGGGTATGATTAGTCGTCCGTTTTGCTTGGTAGGTGGTTGGACTGTTGGCTGCTTGGTTAGCAAGTTGAATGTAAAATTTATGCATATACAGACTTTCTGTGTTTTGTTTGTTAAAGCTTATGTGCATGCATGCATGTACATGCGGTGTACGTTTAATGCATCAAAAGTTGTAATTTGATTGCGCCACACTCTTGTAATTCTTGCAATTGCCCAAACAAACAAGCAGGCAAGCAGGCAGGCAGACAGACCATCAAGCAGACATTTATACAGTTAGTAAACCATTGATTCGTACTATTGCTTACGATGATGTTGCCCTTACTAAGTCATCAGTTCAGATATATCCAAAAATTATGACGGAAACTTCATACAATGCGTTGACAAGCTACATCACGTTCGTTTCAATTTTACTTTTTCATAGAGCCTCTCGTCTGTTTCGCATCTATTCAAACCAAATGAAAAACAGTACTGATGTGAGAAGTGTAAGCTCAGTTTGAGTACCCAACTGCCTGTGCACATACACTTTATGTACCACTCAACACAAATTTTGCCTTTTATATGCTTTAACTGCATTGAAGTTACTCAGATTGAAATGGGCGATGATATTTCAATAGAAATGCATCATTGTCTCTTTCACTTATGCATATTCCATATTCCACTACACTCGCAAATTGATGCACATTTGGTTGTGCATCATACATTTCTAAACCTAATTCCCCTCGGTCTTTCGTTTTCCCGTCTCAGTTGTTGATTTTGCTATAAGTCCCTTTGTCGCTGTTTATAACTTATGCATGTGCATACATGTTCTGTTTTGCATATTAATTATAACATTTCTGAACCTAATTGCAGTTAATCATATTTTCATTTCCTTCTTGATGTGCTGCATCGAAAAAAACTCCATTACGTTTATAAAATATTCAATTATGTGCATCTTCTGAAATTTTACTTTTATGTTCAGCACGCACATACACTTGCATTAGTTTTCAATTGTTTGGGTTGAATTACAAGCAAAAGGCTTGAGAGAGAATTCAATTTATAATTTATTGGCCAGACAATTGCATTAAAATAAATTCATCAGTTTTTCAAAAATTCCCTTTAGGTACATGAATCATAAAATTGGGGCTAATTGGCTTATGGCAAATACATTTACCAAGGGAGGAATTATTAAGTAAATGCTAATAAAAACTCACGACATTCTAATGAAGTGAACGAAGTTTACTCCAAAGAATCGTTTTATATTTGTTTTTATGCAGATACCTTATTACCCTGTCCACGAGAATGTTTATTCCATCGGCAGTTGAAATCAAGTCAGTCAATAATATCTGAGACTAAGTAAGAAACGTAATTTAGATTTCAGTGAGCCTAGAAATAGGTTTTGGCTGACTAAATTAAATTGAGTTTAAGATCTTATATGATTAGAAGCGAACAGAGGTTGTCTTTACAGGTACATAGGGTGGGTGCTTTAGAATTTAATGAGTTGCGTACTACTTAGATCAAACTTTAAAAAAAAATTTGAATTTCATACTATTTCTATTATGTTTATACTCAACAGCGGAGGTGACGGGTATATTTTTTTTAAATACTATTATATAAAGCTATTCAAAAATCTTTATACGTTGTTGAAAATTGGTCATTAATAGTAAAAACATTATAGACAAGGTTGACCATCGAATGCCCTACAGAATTTTCCCTAACACAGTTCTCCATTTCCTTTATGAAAAATTTTACGTTGTATCCATGTGAAGGCATGCTTTTCATGTAAGCCTTTATAAGGAAGGGGACCAAAACCCCGACTGACGTCCCGACATTCAGCGAATTTAATTTTTTTGTCGGAGATCTTCTCATTCTTCAACTATTTCTTTCATAAAGTACTAAAGGTTAGAGTTTTCCGATAAATAATAATTTACCTTTCAAGAGAATCGTTATATTCGTTATATATATACGCACAAATTTAATATACACTCTACCACAATTGCTGTAGGGTGTAAAAAATTAATTTACTCACAATTTACTTAAATGATTATTGCTCATTTACTGAACCCTCAAAAAGCACCGGAATATATGCTGTTGTTATTATATTGAAGGGTTCTTTGAAATGAATTGGTCACACACTCTTTGAGCGCATGACAAGTTGTCACTACAAGTCATCACTTTGATACAGATTTGCGGTAAAATGTATACAAATACATAATGATCTCTTTGCTTTATTATAATCAATCATTTTTATATCCATCACCTAAAGATGGGGGTATATTCAATTTGTCCAGCCGCTTGCGACACCAGTAAGAAAACCTTTTGGGCCCAAAAATGTATATGTATTCTTCATAAGTATCAAATTCTGAATCGAATTAAGCATATACATCTGTCTAATGTCTATCGTGAAAATTTTTCTGATCGCAAAAATGAAAGTATCGACTAAATTGGTCAGAGGGCGCGCCCACAATACAACATGAACTTAGAAAAGGAAAAACGCTTGGTGAACTACAGCTTGTTCAGATACATCAATAAAAGCTTCCACGTGCATCTCTCTGTTCACCAGTCCATGCGTTCGTCTGCGCCTATCTCTTTAATGTCTGTGGTAAACATTGCCCCTTCACAAAAATTAAGGTATCGAGTTACATTTAAAGAAAAATATTTGAAATTCATACGCTTGCAAAGAAATAAAAGCCTAGAACACGTCTGCAGTGAAACTGAAAATACCTCTGCTTTCACAGTTTTTGACTCATAAGCAACAAGAAATCAGCCCTTGTGCTCTGTCGAAATTAGTTTTTTCTGTTTATTTTTTTTTAAGATAAAACTGTTGGGTGTGAAAGATTGGATTATAGCCCAATCTAAGTTTCTTACATGTTTTCTTTTTGTCAAAATGTTGAAAGCTGTTTGCATTGCTCAAAGAATTGAAGCTTTAGCAAAGATTATAATTTCTTTTATATATAAAACATTTTTCTATTAGAAGTTAAAGTAATATTCTTTAAAATCGCTGCTCTATTTAAAGTTATTTAATTACGTGTGAAAGAAATTAATTCATT
This sequence comes from Glossina brevipalpis, assembly GCA_000671755.1. Classification (NCBI taxonomy): domain Eukaryota; kingdom Metazoa; phylum Arthropoda; class Insecta; order Diptera; family Glossinidae; genus Glossina; species Glossina brevipalpis. The sequence goes on along the minus strand of KK351011.1, from coordinate 5,343,918 downwards.
CCTTGCTCTTAAAATTTTCTTTTTATATTAATTACATAAAATTTCCTACGGAAATGAATTCATAGTAGAACCCTTTACATAATAATTGCAACGCCCACCTATACAAAGTGCCTATGAGTTTATCTGTCAATCTGTGGAGTTTATTAAATGAAGTCATAAACTTTTCATTTGAATTTGAAATTTAAATACAGAATAACTGGGAACACTTAATGTCGTAACTCAAGAGCTAAACACCACAAAGAAATCCAACACACATGAAACCTGACAAATGTTGAAAAACCAGTGTACTTGTAATAGCTAACTCTCCAAAATTTTTCCCATATTATTTGAACCTCTAAAAGTACTTTATTCATAATTTTTATAGTGCATGCAAATGAATGGTGAGAATTGTACAAAAATTTAAATAATTAAAGACAATTATCAGTATCCCGTAGGTTCGTTAATCATGAATTTTTTTAAACAATAGAACGCTACAGTTGTCAATCATAAGTTAATATGAAATCGATAACTGAGACAGCTAACGTGCACATATAAGCGTATGCCACCATAAGCCCACAATATCTACATTAAATCAACCGTCGACGTCGTCACCAACTATCCACAACCGGAATCTGGAGAACCAGTCATACTTTACGTAACATATTTTTTCTCCTTTTTCATTTCTTATTATGTATGAACTTCTTTAGTATCACTGGATACTAGGTTTACACTTAACAAAAGAAAACACTGATCGGTTATACCAAAAGAACGCACATGATTACTTCTTACTGAGAAAAGAAAACAAAAGTAACATATAAGAGGAAATAAAGAAATGGATGTTAATGTGTAAAATACAGTTTGGAGAATGAAGAAATGACTTTTTTGAAGTAATGCGAGTAATGTAGTAGAAGGCTGTGTAAGTATACATGGGAGGATGGATTATACACACAATGGATGGATGGGCATAGTGACGTTATTAGGGACAGAGATAACGCGGAGGACAACCAGCTTTGAATACCGGACACATGATGGACATTTATCTGGTGAACGAAAGGCGAATGGACAATTTTTGCTAAATTCACTATTTATACCCCACCACAGGGTATATTAAATTTTTGCGGATGTATGTAACATACAAAAGGACTTATTATATCGATCAATTGAAAATCATTTTCTAAGTCAATTCAAGCTTGTCTGTCCGTCCGTTCGTCTGCCTGCTTGGCATATGTCCACGTATTTTCGTGTACGGGTCTGACAACAATGAACGCTGCTAAAAATGGAAAAGATTGCATAATTTTTGTGACTATTTTCCATATAACGCTTTTATATGAAAACGTTTTTATTTGAAAACGTCTTTATATGACTAAAATTGCAATTATTTGTCGACAAAAATCGGAGCAAAATTAATATTTCGGTACAAAAAATAAATGTGAAAAATTTGGAACAGGTGGGAAAATGTTTTAAACCACCTTAAAAAGTCAAACTTCTAATATTATATTTTGTGATGCAAATGAATCACTAAATTTGGACCAGTTAGGTCTATTTTTTTTATAGAAACAAGGTGTAATTTGTATGCATTTTTTCACGAATTAAATGAAGAATTTTATTAGGTAAATAATGTAGAGTACTGAATGGTCGCCTTTGCCTAACTGATTGTGAATTTTATTCTTCTTTTAGCTTCTTGTGTCGACAAAAGACTGGTAGCAGTAAATTGACTTAGTTACTGTCAAACCAGAACAACAGGCACAAATTTATGATAACATAAAAGGCGAGAAACTAATGGAAAACTTACGGAGTACAGAGCTACTAGAGGAGATATGAAAAAACACTTAGAGACGACAAGAAAGGAATTGCATAAGTTAACGTCGTTTGTATGAGGGCAGGTGAAATTTTAATTGTAATTATTAGATTTATCGTGACATTGTTATTGCTTTAAACGGAAACTTTTCAAAATCATGCTATGACGAACGCAACAAATATAAAAGTATTATATTCGCCTTTAGACAAACGTTCAATAGTCACGGTATATAGTCGTATATATTTCAAATCATACTTTTGTATTAATTCGCAACAACACCCAGGTAACTGCACAAACTCAAAACTATATTTATATGCTCCATCTATTTATATATATTATTTTCGAAATTGTAGGTTGGCCCATATTTGTTCGGATTTAGCTGATTTTAGAATTTGAGATGCAGATCTATTTGCAGAAAGAATCCCCGAATTCCTGAAAATTGTGGGACGGTCGCTTAGGTAGAAAGTTAAATGATTGAATTTTACGCTAATTAACGACGCATCTGTCTTAGGCTGACGTAAGCAAATGTGGAAAAATGTTCTTTATGATTTCATGCAAGGAAAACTAAATTAGGCGTTCCATTCGGTAAGTTGAGCGTTGCCTTGGGGAATTTTGAAGACTTAAATACTTAAGCCTTGTAGCCTAACTTTACATTTCTTGTTCTTATAATGTATAACTACTTTTCAGGCGGTCTTGAAGCGTTTTTTGTTTATTTTTAATTAGCACAACTTTCTAAGTTATGTCAGAAGATCAAAAATATTTCTAAGCGATCAGACAGTTTTCATTTAAAAAAATAGAAAAATTACTTGTCAACAATATCAACACTACATTGTGAAACAACGCAACAACTGCATAAATTCAAAAAGAAAAAAAACGCGACTCAATAATATCATTAATCAAAATACAAAAATTCATTTATATTCATTTCTTACGATGCCATAGAAGTTTCAACAGCGCATATATCATCTCCGCATACCCGAGAGACGTACAAACATATATATTAAGAAAAAAAAAATTAAGCTTCGCAGTTAGCCACAGTGTTGACTGTTTTACAGATTTATCATATAATTTAAGTTCGTTTCTTTATCCATTAACTTAAGCGGCTCTATACGGCTACAATATCGTTAGAGTTGGCTTCAATACAACATCATTTGTTTATATATAATACATCATGCACATGACGGCTCTTCATTAATCAGTTAAGAGAAAAGAAAAATATTATTTATTTTTATTTGTTATTACACATGCAGTCGACAAAACAAAAAATAAAAAAAAAAATAATCGCCCTGTTATTCTCCATTTGAAATACACTTCATCTTCATCAATTTTATTGTTCGTTTGTATGCGATGATTATTACTTTTTGGCGGTACAAGGTAATTAATAACACATTTCTACCGTGTTCTGATAAATTTTGCAAAAAAGAATAAAAAATAAAAATGGCATTTTATTGTCTTTTTTATAAATTAATGTAGTTATTGACGTTAACGCTTTAGTTACCAATACTAGTGTATTTTTCAATTATAATTACAATTTTACTTAATTAATTAATGTTAATAGAGGGGATTTAAATTTATAGCGTTGCATAATGTATTGGATGAATGCCTCTGCCGAATTTAATATCGTATAATGTGTGGAAAAAACCGAAACGAAGGAGAAAATTTTCATTTTTCGAAATGCAAACGCATGCGATTCTAGATTGAAAAGACTTTCGATTTCGATTCTTGAGACTTGAAAGATGAACATGAATTAATTGCGAAGAAGTACTATTCTTGAAAACGTTTTGAAATATATCCCACGTAAACATTTAAAACTTACAATATATTTTTAGAATGAAAATAAAATTTTATATGGTCTGACATACCAGCTGACATTAAATTAAGCAAATTACTTAGCTCATTGGGAGACTATAATAAATCATATATTACCAAGTACGATACCGAGAACCATCATCATTTATTTCCAAAAAATTTTCAAACTCTCTGAGAACACTTTTCCGTATTTTCTATAAAATGGTTATAGAAAGTGCTTGCAACGAAAGAGCACATTAATATCGCGCTTGATATATAGGAGAAAGGATCTTCATCAAGCCAAACAAGACAAGAGATGGAAGGACTATTTTGATGCTCACGTTCCATTCCATTCTTTTTAAGTAACTTTTTTTTTAACTTGTAAGTAAAATATGTGTCCCATTATCGACTTTTTCCCTTGTAATGTATGCAAAAGTGAGTTGCTCCTGAAAAGGCAGATCCATATGTGTTACCTTTCGCTACAATCCAACGATTAATGTTTTTATTATTTTTCAATTTGCAAAAAAGGATGACACTCATCCGAGGCTGAGAAAGATCAGTACCGCAAATCTTGTGTCGCTTAGGAGACCAAACCAAAATCCTTTAATTATTCATTCATTTTCATGCACAGTTCCCTCTTATGCACTTTGTCTTGTGCTTTTATTTTCTTCCTTTTAAATAAAGTTGTTGAAAATCATTTTCATGCTCACACATACTTACAAAAATTTTGCATAAACATGAAATGAAACTTCACCATTTATATGTACGTAACGATGAAAAAGGTGCATTTCAAAAAAACGACTTCAATTTTTTTGACATGTGCATAAATTTTAACAATAACTTTGCATAATAATTCATTCAACTCGCGTAATGCTAACACATTTATATTATTCTCATTTTTTTAAAATATTTTTCGTGGTTGTGTATTTGTAAACACATGCATATAAAAGTATTTGTGGCTACTTTTTTATGATTTATATACAGCAGACACGACAGTTAATTTGATATTTTGATTAACTGCAGAAAAGCCCGAAAGCTTACAACATACCTTTTTTTCTCTGTTTTCTCAGTTTTATAGATAAGGAAGGGTGCGCATTTACATAGCCTGTTTTTGTAAGCTTTGGGACAGTGAGGGTCAAAACTCGAAAAACAAAAAAAATAAACACAAACAAAAAAAAACTTAAAACAACTGTATTAACACAAAGAACCAGCTTCTTCTGTAAATATAAAGCGAGGACGAAAGAAGAACACATGGAGAAGAACACATAGTAAGTTTTAAAGGCTAAAGTTTTTTTCTCTGCTTCTAACAAAATCACATGCCTTATTAAACTTTCTCATCTGTGTGCATACCAATAATCGAGCTAGTAACCTGAAACCTCGTCGCCGAAGGAACTTCCTTATTGTACTCACTACAGAGGGACACTCAGACGGAATCTTCGGGAGCCCTCAATATATATATATATATTCTAGATCAGTATAAAATGTGTAATCTGCCTAGACATATCCGTCCGTCCATCTGTCTGCCTGCTGGTTAGTGTTGAAAGCGGGCCAAACCGATCACAGGCCACACCTACAGCACAAAAAACACCCGAAAAGACTTCTGTTTTCTGGGTGTTTTGCTCACCACTCATAGTATTCCACGATATTACATAAAAATAGAAAAAAAGTGTCACATGTTTTTCACGTTTTTTTTTAACTTTCTCTAAGATACATGCGATGGGTATAAAATATTCGGCAAAACTTCTTCTTATTTGTTTTTTAATGTCTTGTTTTTCCGGCCAACTACATATCTGTTAGCTTAAATTAAAAATGTTACCCATTAAAAGAAGAAAAGTTTTCCACTAAGAGGTTAAAGTTCAAGAAACTAAAATCTAGTTTTTCCTGCTGCTTTAGGTTTTTTTTTACGGAAAAATGCCATAGATTTATATTTCCCTACAAAGACTGTGCAGTATCTGAAGCAATGTTAACTTAAAAATGATTGTTCTTAGAGATCTATGTAGAACACTGAACGAAACGCTTCAGCTCAATCTAGACCGCTTTTACTTCGATATTTTGCGACGGTGGATATTCAATAGTCTCCTTTAAATTTACATGCAATCACATGCACACACAAAGATAAATTATTAACTTGCCCTACTTTAGCATGACTTCAATTTATACGTTAGTATTCCTTTTCATGATTCCATTAACAACTGTTGCTTTATATCAATTTCCATTGATGCCTCTAATTAAAATGCCACAAAATATGCCTGAAAAACCAGCTTTTATCACTAAAACTATAACGTTGCATGTTGTTAAATTTGCACATAACTTAACGGAGGGACATAAATCGAGCAAAAAACAAAAGGAAATAAAACGAGCAAATAAAAAATGAAATGATTTATTAACACGTTGCATCACAAAGCACGCAGTCATAATAATAATAACATCGTCGGTGCATCGGCATCAAACATAACAACATGACAGCGAAGGTAACAACATTAACAAGAAAAGTAGCAATGTTTGTAAGATAACAGGCCAGCAGTTTGTGCCTATATCTTCACTTTGAGACTGCATCGTACAACGTATTTAGCCAACGTACGTATAGGCAGATATCTCTGTTAATGGTTTACTCTCTTTACATCTCACAAACACATTTCGTTTGTCATAAATTCAAAATAAGATCTCGGACCATAACTTTTATAACCACTATCGAGTAGTGGGACTGTACTAGATTTGTCTTTTCGTTTGTAACATCTGAAAATATTCATCTCATAAGTGCCTATATCTCCAAGTTGCATACGATTCTGAATAATTTTAATTTTCCGCGTCTGTCTGTCTTTCGACGGTATTTTCCCTTTTTTAAAGCCACAGATCGAATTTAAAATTGGCTGTGATCAGCCCATAAAAGCGTACATAAAAATTGTAATTTATAATCCTTAGTAGATAAGAAATGTTTATTTCTAATCTAAGGCTATCTAAAGAGTTAATAGTGAAAATATTCTGATAAACTAACTGATTATTTTACTGTTTTTCCAAATTAGTTTCAAATGATGGGTGTTGTAAATTCGCGTTAAAGCGAATATAAAATTCTTAGTTATTTATGCATGCAGAGGATTGCTTGCGTTTGCGCACCTCTTCTATAATTGTTTCTTCATTCGGCATTGGCCACTTCCCATAACTTTTATGTGTGGTAATGAAAATTTAATGAATTACTGTTGAAAATGTCGCATCATAAATTATAATGAAAATGCTTAAGACAAAACAACGGCAACAACGTTTTAAAGACCTTCATAAAAAGTTATTACTACTTTTTTAAGCAATTGTTGTTGGGCTTCTTTTAAGCATAAGTGTACAAGATAATTTCATACAAAAACTCCAATATTTTTGCTTTCCCTCTAAAGTGAATTAATTTTTCACTTGATTTTTTGACTTCAAATAAGAATATACGCACTAGGAGCATTTGTTAATATAATGGAAAGCTAGATTTTAATATCACATATTTGAGTCTAAGAAACTTCTTAACTAAACCAAGTCCACGGACGATTGAAAAGTACACCCTAGAAACAACAAGAGATCAATGTATAAGGAATTTATGTAGAAAAAAATTTAAAGCTTTGAAAGAATGCGTTTATTTTTCAAATTCAAAATTAGGTGGTGGAGATTTCACTTCCGTGAGGTACAGAAAATCCAAAGACAAAAAAAAATAAAAGCCACAACAATCAGCCTCTCAAATGGGGAAGTTCTTTGTACTATGTTGACGGCGTCAACAAACTTAGAGAATGCTTTATTGCCTGACGGTTTGCGCGGCCCTTCGGAGAGTGTTGTGGTGGTTGTTGGTAAATGATTTAAATGAATTTCCAAATAGAGGCCAACTCTGGACTGCACCCAATGAGTGTTTGGTCTGGAACCATGGGACGTAAGTAAATCTGTTCAGGTTCAAGTTTAAGTATCAATTGTTTTATTCAGCATCGAGGAACTGAAATGTATTGTGTTTAGTTTTCCATTTGTAAGACATACAAGTAGTCATCGGACACACCATAAGTTTTGTATTTGACTGATCAACGTAATTTCATAAGTCGACTTAGTTACGCCTCAGTTATTGGAAAGTTCGCAGCCACCAGGATTGAAATGGAAACCTGAATGCAGGCAGATCAAGTTTGAAAGTGGTTATATGATTTGTCTGAATTCTTCCGAACAAAAATATATGATTACTTGTACGTAGTAAAAGAATGAAATCCTTTTTTTGTTCATTATCTTCTTTGCTTTTTTAATACGAAGAGGATGTCCCTTAAAAATTCATGTGATATTCAATCCCATCAACACTACCATTCTATTTTCTTTTCGTGTTGTCTTAAATCATCTGTTCCTTTCGTCAGCATTATAAAAATTTTTTAGCCCATTTGTGGTCAGTATTGTAATTGAGATTTTATTCGCCTGTTCGTAAGGATCATCCTCAATTTGATGTTTGCCATCTTGATCATCACTTTCGACTTCACGGTCTCATCCTTTTTGTTTGTTTATTATTATTATTGTTTTGCTGCATCAAATTGCATACATTTCAAGTTGCCTTTGTTTAGCGGACAAGCTCTTTACCTTATCATGTTGAACAGAAGCTTCTAATCGCTGTACAAGTTCTTGTTTTATACCCGTTGTTCGTAAACTACTGACGCCAATGCATCAACTCAAAAATGAGAACACGTCAACTAAGTGAACAACTAAATGAAATAAATGACGCTTTATGCTTAAGTACATCACAATTACAGCGTATGATGTAATGGTCTAACACAACCTAAAAAATTTTATTTTTTTTTATAAATACGTATATTTGTATGTTTTATGAATTTAAATAGGTATGAAGTTTTCATAGTACGATTAAGTTTTTCACAATTTTGACCATTTATAGTGGAATAAAATTTTTGTGCCCGCAATTTGTAGGTTTTTTTTTCAATTTTCAGTGTTTTACGCTAATTATCCCGCTTCTGACAGTAATAAGTTCATACTATTTATTAAAAACAAAATCACAGTTTCTGTTTATTGGCATTCTTTTCTTAACGTAGCAAGAACAAAATGCGAAGTTTTTATTTTTTTTGCTCGAAAAGAAAACGCGGAATGTTTAGATTTGTTTAAAAAAAAAAATAATTTAAGAAAAATCTTGCTCAGGGGAATCGCGCGTCATGTAACTTTTGGATAATCACTCTTTACCTTAAAATCCAACTCTGTAAGAGATAGTGGTGGTAATTTTTACTTTTCTCTACTCAATACTAATCCAAATTTCTAAGTGACAGCAATTTTCGGCTCAATTTTGATGTGAATTTCCAATTTGCTTTAGCACTGAGCATAAAAAGAGAAAAGATAACCGCCGCAATCTCTTAGAGAGTTGTATTTTAACGTAGAAAGAAACTATCAAAAAGCTGTATGATGACTCCCAAGCATATCCGGCCAATTACCTCCTTGTTTTCGTTTCTTCTCATTTTGTTCTCTGCTCCGGCCATCTTGATTATCATGTGTTACGTCGTAGTGCGGATTTATTACAGGTGATAAATATTTCGTAAAGCCAAATGAAAGATCAGTATAGAAATCATCCCGATCGAGTATCGTTCAATAAAATATTTTGCAATCAAAATTTTGAGTTCAGGTGATTTATTTCACAGATTGTTTTGGTAAATCTTACTTACTTGCTTGCATTAAAGGACAAGGCATCGCGAATGAAAAATGTAGCTTATTTCATTGGAACGAGTAAAAATGTTATATCGAGCCAGATTATATTAAGTTTACGCTGACTCCCTGTATTGAAGAGGGAAATTCTAATTGAAAACATAAAAACAAATTAAATGTGAAACCAGACTCGTCAGACTCTTGTTAATAGTAAAGTTTGGTGTGAAATTATTCTCGTTTTAGAGTAGATTTTGCAATTGAAAATTGAAAATAAAAACGCTTGTCTAACTTTCAATTCTATTATACGTTGTTGTTGTCTTTTTACCGCTGAATTTTTCTGTCAATTTGTTTTATTAAGCAATGGTTGGTTTATAATATAGAATGAATCTAAGAAATCTACTGAGTTCCTTGTTATAATTGCCGGTGTATCAGGACATTAGAGCAAAGATTGGAACAACTATTTGAAAACCAAACGATGAGTGAATGGTTGCATAGTTGTTGGTAGCTAAATCAACTCAAATCAAAAGTTTATAAATTTCTCCTCCAACTATATTTAATTATGGCATAAGTCTTATCTCTTAAACGTAAAATGTATTTAAAATGATTATTTTTATGTCTTCAAATACTAACAAAAATGTTTCTTGTTACATGTCAGTTGTGAACCTTAATCGCTGTCATACTGAGCTAGCTATTGATGTGGTGTTATCTTGACCTATATATTGGCATTTAACCATAAATTTCCAAATGATTACCGTTTCGAACATAAATGAGTAACATGAGGAACAGCAACAGCAACAACTATAATTTTAAAATATAATACAATTTGTTTCAATTGCAGTCGCCGATACGAAACAAAGTTATGGTATAAAGTGCTTTGTATTATGTTCGTACAAAGCGTAAACGAAGCTTTAAAGGGAATTTAAGAAAAACAAAGAACGAAAGAAACGTTGTTGTGAAATGTCTGTAATTTCGACAAATTGATGAATGGTTATTTGCCACGAGATGGCAAAGCGGTCATTATTCTTTGTCTTCTTTTTTAATTTTTTTTTTGTGTCGTAGGGATTTTTAGCGCAATTTATATGCTTACAAGGATGATGATGACGTCGTCGACAACGATAGCGATATTGAAGTTTTTGACGATAATACTGTTTGCCCTTTTTTTTAGTCTAGTAAAGCTTTAGATTCAATAAGATAAACGACCCCTATAAGAAGAATGAAAAATTTTGAACTGTGAGCGACAGCAAAACAATTTGTCTGCACTGACCGACAATTTCATGGAATTTGTGTTTATTTTTTAAGCTTAAATAAGCGCATTGTATTATCATACGAATCAACAGTAAAACACGTGAAAACCCCTCAAGGCTTTGCAGAACAAAATACGGGATGAATCTTTGATCGGTATTAGCTATAATAATTAAAGAATATAATGACTTTGTTTTTGAGAAGCCATATAAGAGAGCAGACCTATGTCGTAATTAAACTAGTAGTAGAATAGGTTTCATTCTGATAATATTTCAAATCATTAATAGCAGAAATCTTGTATCTTGGTTTTTAGTTACAAGTTTTTACATAAAAATAAATATAATTTTTGTGCAGCTCCCTCCACTTTCATTAAACCATCTCGTGACTAGCAATTCAAAACTGATTGTGCACGCAATGCATTGAAACTTTAGGCAATCATTTCTGCCAATCCTACCAACAGTGTTAAGTGTTTCAATTAGATTTATGCTCTCGTATTTTAAACGCATACACACGTTTATAACCCCACCAACCAACCAGTACATAATTCTTATTTTCCTTGGCATCCAATTCCTTCCAATAATACTGGCGCGTAAGTCGTTCAAACTACTATTATTCTCCGCAAAAGCGTTACTTTTATTCACACATACACACACACAGACACACTTAAATATATACCCTCGCACACATTATCGCACTCTTATACACCATAATACAAAATGAATTATGTCCTTGATGTCGGTATATATTTAACAAATGTACTCTTTGCGCAAAATTTATTTAGCTTTTCGTTATAAGTTCTTGTTTAATTTTCAGCAATGACCATTTATCTTGACTATTACGAGGTCAAATTATTTTTGCTTCTTTCTTTCGTTCACTTATTCTTTCGTTTGTTGGTCTGCTCGTTCGGGTGAAATATGAGATTTACAAACGTTTTGAAATATTACCTTTAATGCAATATGTGTTTTACTCTTAATGTTCTCGCTGTTGTTGCTGTTCTCGGCTTTGCATTGTAGTTCCACAAAAATAAAATTTATGAAGTTTAATGCTAAAATAGGGGAAGTAAGGGATAGCAAACTTAAGAAAAAATATAACTATATTTATATGCAGTTTCTTGATTTATGAGAGCGGTTTATATATATTCCGTTTGAATATTGAAGAATTCTTGTATAAAATTATTACCGCACAAATTATATACGAATGAAAGACATTAAGAGATCTCCGGATCTGAATAAATAATTTACATTTTTGTAAAATTGTCGATTATTACAGAAAAGCCATTACAAATTTATATACATTTATATATGGAATATAAAGAATTTAGATTCGATTTTGACTTAGAGAAACTACTCTCGCCAATTAGAGCAAATATTATTACTTGAAAACGGCATTTGTTGAGAAAAATTTGCTACAATACATATCTATCAAAATATTTTCTAGCATTTCTTACAACTTTTTCCCACTTTTTCGCCAATTATTTGTAGCGGCGGGTCGACGTTAATAATGAGACTGAAGATGAGCACGATTGTCTGTGTTAGACAAGATTAGATCTATTAAATCAATACAAGAAATCAAGGAAAGATACCACAGAAATGGTGAATAGAGGTGCCATTCAAAAAAAAAAGAGAAGAGGAATCGCATATTACATAACTATATGAATTATGTTTCTTAGCTGCTCTAGAAAAAGATTCTTTGAATACTTTTAACTATTTCAAGAGAACATGGTTTTCTCTGGCACTAATGTTCATTTCTCTATCTTCATTTTTAGTCTACATAAATAAGTTATAAAATGCGACATTCTTCCGTCTGGCCAGTGAAATCTTTGCGAAGAGTCGGATTGAGCGTCCATCCGAGTGAAGCTGGTGAGCGAAACACTCACATAACCCCCACACTACATACCAGAATTTTATCTTGGAGTACAGCTAGTTTATATACAGTTCCGCGGTAATGCTATTTTTAATTACAAAGTTTAAGAAGAACTGAAGGAAAGATTGTTATTTAAAATTATAACTTATGAAGAGCGAAATTGAGACAACTTTATATGTAGAGAGTAGGGCTAGCAGAGGCCTTTTTCACAATGGTGAAGAAACTAAATACAATTTAGGTTCTTAATTGAGAGCCAAATTTATTTGCATTAACTTTTTTGCTATCGCCGGATTTGACTCAAATAAGGGAGCAAATTTCAGAACTGATTTGCATACGTAAAATGTGGCGATTGCATCAGTCCGACGTGAATGCAATAGCATACATACAGAGAGTGTTCACCGCCGTTCGATAGCAATAGTTTATTTTTTTTTATGCATGAAAGGCAAATTTGTTTAAAGGAAGAAGCCTGCTTCTGTCTAATTTGACATAGATGAGAGAGCGTGTTTCTCAGCTATAGTGCGAATATAACGCAAAAATTAAGAAAGTCATCGAACGAATTTAAATGCGAGCAAATTCAGCCAAAAAGAGAGAAAGAAAAAAAGACTTTTTCGTACGTAATCTATATTATGTTATTTCCAAAAAAAAAAAAAATACATGACGATACATGGCGACCCATGATTTCCGCTCGCTACAAAAAGACACAGGGTGGGTACAGTTGCTACATCTGCACTGAACGATGGGTAGCAATCATAACAACAACCGTTTATCGAAATTCTTAATAATCTATAGTTTTAATAAATTACACTCTCCTACTTTCTCTTAATGTGTAACTACGCCTTGGGTGGCCTATATCTGGTAAACAAAATAATTAGCAAACCGATTACAATTTAATTTTCATGTTTGTGAGTGTCAATGTCAAATTGATTTAGCACTAATTCATCTAGCAAAACAAAGTCAAATAAATAAATAAAACCAAAGAAGAGATACTTGCGGCGGCCTAATTGAAAAAATATATTAGCCAGCCCTAATAGTCATTATGAAACAACTTTACTTTACGACGTGGCGAATGTAACAGAAAGCTACAAAATAGCTCAGAAATGACTGCTGTGCTCTCTATTGCTACAAAACTGCCTTTTTTTATTTTCCTTTAGACAAACTCCGTATCGTTAGATCGTGAAAAGCGTAGATTTTATATGCAACCTCAATGTTTTTCACAATTATTTAAAAGAACTTATTTCTTTAATGCTTATTTGTTTCGAATACCATTATTCTACTCTCAACGTACAACTCACTAATTATAACTAACAACGTACAACTCTCAGTATGCAATTAACTTATCTTAAGCAAAATGCTCTGCATATAAACCTTTTAACATCACAAACGCTGTGTGTTTCACCTATACCTGTTAATCTCTCGCTACTGGTTTTCCCAACGGAGTTTCATTAACCGTTACGAACGTCATAAACGCTGTGTCCCATTCTGCTATGCATGCTAATCCCTTGCTGCTGGATTTACTGGCAAAGTTTCATTAATCCCTTCATCTGATAGAATTCTTGTCCATCTTTGCTTTCATTAGCAGCCGCAAATGCGCCCTTTTATGACCACGCTAGGCACAGCTTAAGAAGCGATTTTTCCTGCCATAAATTTCGCCAAGTTTGCTGCAGGCGTACTTTACGTGTTTTTGATTTTCATAACAGTATATTAACCAGGGTAAATGACGGCTACCGAAACGAGATCACTAAGAAAACTATATATCAACCGATGCATGTAGTCTTCAACAAAAAAAAATCCTTAAAAAGTTGGAATAGTATGGGCTAAATCGTATGGCCTCGCTCTTAATTCATCATCGCTTAAAGATGTAAATTTTATATCCTGTCTGCAGTCTCTTTTCTATAGATTTCAACAAAGAGCTCGTATAATTACTGCATACATAATATGTTTTTGTCATCGTTCAAAGATGATTTTATCAGACACTATGAATAAAACACAAACCGAATTACGTGTCACCAAAATAGTTTTATTAAAGAAAGCCAACCAAGACCATCTATACAAATTGGCAAAAAATAGGATAAAAATGAAATTATGCGACTGAGCAACTGTATCGACTATACTCATATACCACAAGTTCTGCTCCAACGTCACACTAAGGCGCCAATTACGAAAATGTAGTGAAGAAGTTGCGTAAGAATATTATATACTGCGATTACGAAAGGCGACTCAATCAGCAACGAAAAATTGTCAAATGAGCTAAATTTGGAAACAGAATGTTAAATGGGAAAATTATCTAGGGCACGTTTTGCCACCTATAGCCTTGCATTTATTTACACTGTTTCAGATCTATTTGGTTCTGTGTTAGCGACAGTCAAGCGATAGATTGGAAAACGTTATGGTTCTCTGTTTGACAATCAAAGCTGCCCATACAGAATTTATAAGCTCATGTATAATAAGAGTACTCGACGCGGCTACAGGATAAGGCTGCTAATGACGTTCTTGCTATACTGCGTAGGAGTGTTATCGCCACTGCCGATCTGCAGTCGATACCCAATGCGTTCCCTCTCTATGTTTTTATCATCACTGGCAGATCAGCTGATCGAAGTTAAAATTTCATGGTGAAAATTGGTTTGACATAAAAATTAACCGCACAAAATTTGAACCAGGTAGATCAATCTTTTGGATTCCTCCACATACAAGTGATCTCGCGGAATATAAATCTTTATATAACAAAAAAGTCTAATTTTCAGCGCTTTACCATATAAATAGTAGAAGAATATGAAGATCTTTGACAAAAAAACTAAATTTGTAAAGCCCGTTCACCCTTTACGTATTCTTCACTGTCCATGCTTTGGCATGGAATGTAACTATAATGTGCATGAAAATAAATTAACAATTATATTAGCGAAGTGGTACTGGGTATTTAATAGTCGGATCTGTCCGATAATTACGTTTTAGACCGTTTTTTTATTTCTATTAATGTCTTGCGGAAATATTTCCGAAAAGTTCGGGCCTTTTATAAGTTCGGTCAAAATACATTGCGACTCTCCACAAGTGGTAGGAGTGGACGTATGAAAAACCTGGAAAGTTCTAAAGGGCGCTAAAGTCGTAACTTTTTTATTTCAAAAAAATTTTTGTAAATTTGAAAATTTTTTGAATATAGGTTGGATTGGCTTGCAAATATTTCCGTGAGCTGAATGCAATTTTCCATTTCCTACTTTTTCCTTTTTCTTTCTCATTGTTATTATAAAACTCGTAAATAACTCTTTTAACTGCCAATGGTTGCTTTTCATTACGCTTCTTTATTTAACGCCTTAACTTCCGCTATAGAGAATACGACAATGACATACAATAGAGAGAAAACGATTTTTGAAAAACAAAATAAAATCCCTTTTTGTTTTTAAAATTTTCTTCATTTCTCCCATTATGCGATTTCATGCAGCAGACAGTGCGACGTTAATCACGTTGAGTTATGTGACATTCTTACGTGTGTGTTAGCAGTAAAACATTCACATGAGAGACTAAAAGAACAGGAATACACACATGTCTTGTCTTAGCAATAACATCACCACCTACAATCCAGTGATATATCGCATAACCATTTGTTTTGTTATTGTTGTTTATTTGCTGCTATTGTTGTTATTACTAGTGCTGATACTGAAGTTGTTGCTTGTGTTGGCTGCTAATTCATTGACTGGTGAATGTCATGAAAAATATGTGCTGGTGTCACTAACATTCGTTTCTTTGTATTTATGTTTGCATTTCTTAGTTATTTGCGAATGTGTTGCTTACTACGCGCACTACTGAAATTGCTGCTGTTACTGTCGTCGTACTGTTCTTAGTCTTCCTATCCAATCTTTTCTAGTCATATTGCTTACTGCTGCTGCTGCTGTTGCTGCTATTGTTGTTGTTTTTATTGTAATTGTAACTGCACTTGATGTTGCTTTTATCACACGTATGCGAATAGTTTCATTCGGGTGTATTGTGCTGTATTTGTATATTGTTAAGAAAGCATGAGAATGTTGCTGACATGTGAATGAATTGTTTTAGAATTTTTTTTGCATTATCTGGCAAAGTGGGTGTTGTTTGGTGTTGTTATCGTGGCCACATATGTGCCATTTATTTCGAAAACTTGTTTCATATCAGTTTATGCCAATGACATTTAGATTTCGGAAAAAGAAAAAGTGAAGCGATTCCATATTGCTTGATGGAGAAGAAGTTCAAAAAACTTTTGAAATCTCAAGATTTCTGTAAAATTGAAATATTTATTAAATAATAGGAAGTACATGGAAAAATCTAGAGATATAAGCACTTTTCCTAACTCTGCAAGCAGAAAGGTAGGTCGTCTAAAATATACAATAAATAGAAGTTCAAACATATGCTTATATGACCATAAAGAAAAATTAAAGGTCGATTGATAAAAGTTACATTTTTTGAATGTTTTTTGAAATAAAACTTGCTGTAGGGCGTTCTGTCTAAAAATAAAATTTTTTGATGAATAATTATATTATTTTCGTTTCAAAGTACTTCGGAAAAGTTAAGTAATGATTTCGAGTCATAAAGAAATGCTTGGTCTGATTCGTTCGAGGTTCTTATTAGTATTTTCAAAAAACACAGCTTCATGAGCAAATTTTAAGATATCTTTACTGTATAAGAATTACATAAACATAAAGCCAATATGTTAGTGTATATGATAAATCAAATTTCCAAAATTAACTACCATTACGCATAATTTATCAACTCATCGATCAAAATCTTTGAAAAGCTAAGACACTCACCTATTTTTATGCAATATAATACGATTCCATAAAAAGTTTGAGATGTCCACGCTAAAGATAAAAAGAAAATTTAGCGAAATACAAGAAATATTGTATACTATCGTTTCCATGCTTTTGCGAACTTGTTACCTTTTGAATTTCTTACTAATCTCGCATTGATGCAAAACAAATTAATGTTTTTAGCATATAAAATAAAAGGTACTAATAATTTCTGCTTTTGACATGAGAAATAATAAGAGCTTAAACTCACAACTCTTCATCTAAACTTAACTCTCATCTCATTGCAGCTCGACTAACATGTGATGAAAATAACAAAGTTAATCCTTGGCAGACAGCTTCATTCAAATGTTCGTTTTATAAATTCCAATACAGAAAATGTAAATCAACAAAACCAAGCGAAATAGACGAAACCAAACTAAACGATTCAAAATTTTAGAGCTCAATAACAACAGTAACAACGAAGTTGCTCTTCACACATATGCCTCATATCAGAAGTTATATTGTATTGTGTACTGAGGAAAAACGATTTACGTCATGACAGCAAACATATGCAAATTCATGCGTCCATCCATCTAGCAATAGCAGCAAGAACAACAACAGCAAAAGCAGCAGCTATGTATAGAACATAGACCTACCACTAAACAAAAAGGAAATCATGAATTTTGTGCGGTCAAAAGCTTTATACATATGTGTATATTCGTGTACATGTGAATGTGTATGCGATAACAGAGAAAGGCCTGAAATGTATATAACACATATACAAGTAAATGCGTGTCCTGTTGGTAGAAAAGGCCAGATAAATATACATTTATGCAATTCTTGATAGCTGCGCATATGTATGAATATATATGTGTATGGGTGTGTGTGTGTGTGTGTGTGCATGACTAACTGACTGACGATGGCCGGGCTGATAGACAGTTAGACTGACAGGAAAATGGTTAAGAGTCCTAGGAAACGACGTGAATACAAAGACAGACAGAGTGTCAAGCGCACTAACAGACAACCTGACACTGGCAACATGCACTCAAACATTTTTAAAAGAACGTTGATAACGTTGTTTTTGCCTTTGCCTTTGCCTTTGCTTTCTAGTCATGAGATAGAGTATAAATGTAAATGAAGCTCATGCATAACTACTTAATATTTAAGCCAATTTTCGTAAAGCCCCAAGTCTAAGTCCACTGAACTGTTGTATTATAAAATTAATGCTGGTTGTGTTGCGAGCGCCACTAAGACTGAGTTGGGTGGGCCACCTGACTAACTTGACTGAGTGTAGTAATTTGTTTGTTCATAAGTTTTAATTTGTATTTACTCTTCGGGGCTTTTACCCTCTTCTCCATACCACCCTTATACACTTTCCACAGTGTTATAAATCATCTTTCGGGCGCTTTTCAGTTTGGTTGTGCGGTTAATTTGAGATTCTCTTTCTACCCCATGAAATGTTGTTGAAAATTTCAACAAAAATCAACAAATTTGATTGACTTGCCTTACAGCCATATTCACAAACATTTATATTTGCTGACGTGTTGTGTCCATCTTTACAACGTACGCATGATGTAATTTTATTGGTAACAATATGAGAAAGTATTTAGTAGTGCTTTGCACAGAGAATGCTTGGATAATGAAAGATGGTTTTATGCGTGCATGCCTTCTCATTTATGTGGGAGTGCTTTCCGCACAAAAACTTTGTTATTATTTCAATTAATCTGTTAGAATTATTTTGGTTCTTATTAGAAATTCTGCCTTATGGGCTTTTATGATTAGATTTTGTATACATTGCTTGAATGGCAGCTGGAAAGGTCAAAACGAATATTGGGTTGTTTAGATTATTTAAGCCGTAAGAGATTTCTTATAGCATGTGTGCAGCTAATTTGAATTTATTAAATTATAACAGCAAAATGAAAAGAAAACGAGAAGGTAGATTGCACGACTTAACATACAAAAATAATTTAGCTGCGTCCAGAATTCCATTTTGGATATCGAATGCTATAACTCACCTACTAATAGTGCAACAGCTGTCAAATTTATACTCTTGTCTTTTGAATGTTGGGGCTAACTAAAAATCATATGCATATAATACTAGTAGCCTACGAACTTTTCAGCCCGCATGTTATGCTATAACGAACCTTATAGAATTTATTTGTTATGTTTCCAAAGGATTCTCTGGTGGCTCCCAAATGAATATCGCAAGCAGATTTTAGCAAGGCTTTCAGCTGAAGTAATGATAAATTGATGATTTTTAAACTTCAGTTTTCCACTTTTCGTAACGACAAAAAATACTCCAAGAATATGTGTAATATTTTAGCCGAATTCATAATTAACTCTCAAGGCTTTGTCTTGGCAGAATCATTGATCATCAGTGAGGATTAAACCATAACTTCCCAACAGAGATTCAGTCGGTCTTCTCAAAGCACTTGAAGAAAACGTCGAAATTTCGAGTAAAAAATTATTTGGGGAAAATGAATTTTTTCAAAGTAACTGTGCCCATTTTTCATCTGTACCTAGGTACAAACTTATTAGTCGTGACTCACATGTAGTTGGTTTAACCCATAATTTAAAAGTTGGTTGAAAAAAAATGGTTCTGCGTACGATCATTTTCTCAGCGCAACTAAATATTATTCAAGGCAGTTAGTTAAGATTGTGAATCCATCTACTTCCCTTGATTATGTCCGTTTACGGCTATAAAAGTTCCCCAAATTCTTTCGACTAAACTTTACGTCTATTTCTGTAGTGAATGATAATTGTTTATTAATACGATAATTGTCTCTGCCGGTCACCTATCACAAGATATGAAATGATTGAAACATAGTACTCTATAGAACCTAAAGGGGTTACTTTGTGTTCATAAAATTTTTAGAAAGTAGAACTATACCGCACTATTCAACACATCTTTAACCTTTCACTCAGAACTAGAGAAGAGATGTCGGAAGAATAGTAGACATTTTATTGTAGAATACATTGCTAGAGTTAGTGTGCTGCCGAAACTATTAAAGCCCTTTTTAAATCCGCGCGTTAGGTACGCTAACAAACTCTTGCCAACACGAATTTTTTAAACTCAAATAAATTTCTATTAACCTAATTTGCCATGTTTTTGCATGTTTGAATTTCGTTTTGTAGCCCACATTCAGTTTGATGCATATCGCGTATGTGCATATTTCTAAGCTAGTATGTTTTAATTATATTTTTGTTTTTTATTATTTTAATTTTATTCTCTCTCTTATTTACTTATTGACATAAATAATTTTTTGTTCTAAACCCTTTTTTTAAAGTTATTTAATCTTTAGTTGTAAGATGATTGTTAAGCCTATAATGTAAGTTTTCTTACTTAAGCTTAATCTTTATTATAGCTGAATTAGATATGGATAAATGAATAAATTTTTCCTCTAAAATCTTTCCAATTTAAAAATTTATTTAACTGATTTCGGTTTTTTAAGAAATAAAACATACCTCCTGAACGATTTGGAAAATTATAAAAAAAAAAACATATATTTCTTCCTACAATTATATGATGATTTAAATTATGATTGTGCTCCTTTGCTTTTGTAGTTTTTTTTTTTTTTTTTTTTTTGATAAATAAAAGATTAAGTGGCTCTCTGTACGAAGCTGAGCTGAAAGCAAACATTAAGATTTCAAATTACAATTTAAAAGTTTTTTGCCATAACAACCCGCTTCAACATCATATACACATAGGTTTATATTCATGCTTGCACTTTTGAAATCTACTTATAGCTGGAAAAGCCATTTTGTACAATTCACAATTTAACAAACTAATAAATATTAGTTACCTTCCGGCAAAAGGATATTGCCGGATACAAACGAATACAAGCAATAACACACTGGTCCCCCTCTTAGCAAATAAAGAAACAAACAAACGAACGTACGTTGTTGATATGAGTTTAAATTTAAAAGAGAGAGACAAAGATATAACAAATAACCAAACACTAATACTAACACTAACACATATATAAGGCTATGCAGTTCCTTATTGCTTTGCTTCAGTGTATAAGTTAACTTGATGACGTTGTTAGTTGGTTTCTGGTAATGCTGTTGAGATGTTTTTGTTGTTGCCTCTTTCGATTTTCATAGAGCAAAGAGCTCGTTATTCTTTTCCTTTCTCTGCTTAGCAGTGTTGTAGTACCTATACAACGAAAAAATTTATTTGTTTCCAACGAAGAACAGCAATGAAAATATAGAGATTTCTTTAGCAGGCCAAATAAATCAAAGGTTCCAGCAACTTTGTTTACCCCATAATGTTGTTGGTGCCAGTTCGTATTGCTGCAGGCCCTAAAAGCATATTAAATTTTCTGTTTGGTTATTATTGTGTGTGCATGTGGGCGTCTCGTCCCTTTGTACACAAGCAGCCGTAATAAAATCATAGAAAATAGAAGTGAATTCGTTCGAGGTTGAAATACATATTATATCCTTTTATATCCTAACGTTCTCCGTATTCTCCAGCACGTCCCTTTTCCTTTTCCTTTCCTTTTTTATATTCTCTCTATTTGAACACATCTAAGCAGATCAAGGGTTGATAATATTATAACTAAACGATATATGTAAGTAAGTTAGTTCTTGTTTAGAATACCTTTTCCCCACCTTCCTTCTCGTAAGCCCATAAGGATAACAAAACGTAGCACTGTTTTCATTTGCACTGCATTCCTTTGCACTTATACAACAAACAGTGTTTTTGATACAACTACTGGCATCTGTCGTACGGTCTCTGACATAAATTGCTTTAACTGACAACACCAACAACATGCTAACACAAGAAGCGTGAAAAATATTGCATACACTTATCCGTAACATCTCCTATGCTGTTAAATTGAAGCATTTTTGTTTGCTTGGTTGTTTAAATTGAATGCATACAGAGGAGATAGGTATGTATAGCATGCTATTGTGTCGACATTGGTGACTGCCAGTCTAAAGAAAAAATTAATATTAAAATGGAAGAGCGTGCCAGGGCAAAGGACATTTCCAATTTATTTGCGCTCACAGGCACTTTGTCTCTTTTTGGCAGGTTTTACACTCAACACAAAAATGAACAGTATTTAATATAAAAATAGAAATTTGCCAAAATGCTTACATAATCGAAATTGATCAGATTGAATAACCCATTATCGTTTACATAAATTTCACATCAATGAAAGGTTAAAAAAAAAAAATTTTAATAATAAAAGCAGTCGAAAAAATGATAGTTGTATTGCGGTCGGATTACTTACTACTAAGAGAAAACAAGTGAACCTGTTCCAGGTTAGGCAGATTTCTGACTTCGAATTAACTATAGACTACTACAAACCAATGGCCCTTTATAATAAGCTTCAGCTTTCTCACAAACTCTATTCGTTCCTTTAGCATTTTCAGCCCCTGAAAGAGCAATAGTAGCGAAAAACAGCTTCAGACTTTTTTGCGAATTTTCTTTTTTATATTTGAATAGACATCGAACACAACAAACGCGGATTTTGCAGACATCTTCCTTTTTCATGTGATCAGCATTTCTTCTGATAAATGTATTACGATTCACTTATTCAAACAAGATTCGCTCTTAAAAGTTTCGTCTGTTAAGTACATATCGCTGTTCCATAATTTTGACTTGCAATTTTATAGCGTCATTTGAATCGCACTTGGACTGTTTCCCTCTCATCTACTACTACTTGCTTTTTTATTTTGCTTACGACATTGCGCTTCCAGTTTTCTTTGTGGAATACTAAATAAGTAAATCTTACTCTACTTTTGTAAAACTTTTTTTTGTTAAATTCTTATCTTACTTTTTGACAATTAAAATTATGAGGAAGTCCTTTGGAAGAGTGAATCAGAGTTTTTCTATTATCCTTAGTTAGAATCCTTAAGACCTTAAACCAAACCGGAAAGCCAAGGTCAACAAGCTTGTCTGGCTACAGTGTTGAAGGAAATATTTGAAATCAGAAGACTCCGCTAATTCTAGTGCGGCACGACTCATTCTTTCACACAACACATTTCTCGTGGGATTTAGACTAACTACAAAGGATTCATAAAAACCCTCTGTGCAGTCACCTTAGAGGAACTCAGTGGCCACACGAGAAAAATTATTTAATTAATAATTAATAAATGCATGCTTTTGTAAATTAATAAATTAATAAACTTAATAAATGAATTAAACCTCCTTCTAATGGGAAAGGCACGCTAAGTTAAATTCATCCACTAATCTATCAATAGCTTTAAAGACTTTAGAACTCCAAGCACAAGGCAACACTCGAACTAACAGTTAGCCATAAAACATTTTAGAAAACAGAGACGTTAAGACTTCTGTATTCTTACAATAAATACATAGCGTGTACCTTAGTAAGGTTCCCCCCTTTAAGCTATTGATTTATTAAGCAAAAGCTGCGAGTTTTGTTTCTGGAGAGAAAGTTAACTTTAACTGATATTTTTCTTAGGCTTTTATTCATTTCACTTTCTTCGCCACCCACTCTGTTGTAAAATATTTATGCATTTACCTTCATGCAGCAACATATAAGAAAAGAATTGAAATTATTTTTGTTGTCAGTTTACTGTAGCTTTGCATGTACGCGTAAATGCCATACTAGTGCAACATTTTGACAGTGAAATGTACTAACTGCAGTCACTACCATTTCGACATAAAGAACGCCCTGCTGCCGTTAGTGGGACTATCTGGTTAGCAGTGAAAAGAGAGCAAGGACCTGCCGGCTTCTATGCCACGTTAAAGGTGTTGAAAACTCTGAAAGTGAAAATCGTTCTTTTTTTTTTCTAAAACATGTTTAAAGATATTTCAGACATGACGGACGGTATATGATAAAAAAAAACACTTTTGACAAAGAAAGAAAAAAATTAATCAAGGAACCAAAAATGAAGAGTAGACGAAAATGAAAATTTTATGTCTTGTATGAATGCGTTGCGCTTTGACAGGCAGACAAATGCTTGCCAAGTATTATTAAATTTAAATTTGTGGGTTAGCATCGTTAGAAAAATCTCTCTTGGACCACAGCCGCTAAATGTTCGCATACAAATCATTTTGTTATTTGGGGTTAAATCATCATCAATTATATGCCAGAGAATTTCATGTTTGAATGATTCTGAAACGGATGCAAACAATAAAACATATTTTCCGGTTTCTTGTCATTGTGTGTGGAATGCTGTTTTCGCTTTTCTCTTTTCTCATCTTGCCCATTTTGTCATACGCGTTCTCTGACAACTACCGGTTACCCTATTTTTTCATATACACGCACAAAATGCCAGTGAAGCATTTCTTTAGTAGTGTTGCTGTTATTGTTGTTATTGTTATTTCTGTTTCAGGATATAGCCATGTTGACAATAGCTTAAGCTTTGCTAGTGACACTTGGTAAATTGTACCGCCCGCTGAGTATTTTCACTCACTGACTTGGCATCAACAACATTTACAACGTTTACATGGCACTTGGCAGCAGATGAAGATGACAAAGAAGAAAGAACTATTGTTTGTTAGGCAATACGTGCAATCCATATATTTTATATCTAAATGCGTAGCCATCAAGATATTTGTTGTGTGTAATTTTATATCACTTAATATCCATATCAACTGCTATAAAGGCGCTGCATGCCCCCCCTACAACATATCGATTGCTAACTGACATTTCCCTACACAAATTGCCGTTTCATCGGAATGATTATTTTCGCTGTGTTCTCATTTCTTTTTTACATAAGCGCACAGTTCACACTAAGTTTGTGGTTGGCAGAAAATAGGAGAAGTGAAGTGATTCTATGTCAGTGTTTAACTCAACATTAAGGTCGAACATGCAATGCTTTGTGTGGATGGCGGTAAGTGTAACTAACGAAGGACGAATTTATACACTCTACCGTTCATCATTTGTTGCATTCGACATACGATCGCAACCGTGAATACACCCAATATCTCTCCCTTAATAGTAGATTTTTGTTTTTATTTCCTTTATTGGAGAAATACTTTCTATTTTAGCTGATTTGAAAATAAAGTTCATATTAATACTAGAGTTCGGTTAGTGACAATTGTATGCCAAAGACATGGACGAAATCATTTTTTAAAAAGTGAGTAATGCCTTTACAGTTTAAAGAATATATATAAGTAGAGTTGGGGATTATATCGACAAAGAAACAGTAAAATTCAAATTATCTTTAGCCAAGTTCACCTGTCTTCACCGATCCGTTCGTGAGCTTTCACTGGGACTTTGACGTTCTTGGAAAAGTAGTTTATCTCACAATATTATTTCGATTATGTCAACAAATCTTCGCAAGCTTGTATAAAAATTTTATTGGACTTCGTAACGAAGTTAGTTTGTCGAAATCTGTAAAACGAAAATGTTTTCCTGGTTTCCAGTCGGGAAAAAGTGATGTTAAACATGCGCCATGTAGCCGTCCAGAAAGTTGAGGAAAGTTTAAACTTATGACATCCTTTCAGAACCGAACCACTGACTAAAAATATATTTTAGACTGCATACATAAGGCTGGATACAGAAAAAAGACCGATATTTGATACCGTACATCAGTTAAGGGTGAAAAATTAAATTCCTCTTGCGAAAGTCTATTGAACAGAAAAGGAATTGAAACATTCGTGAAGATATTGATAGCAGGCGTTGAAAAATAGGTTGATTACAAGCAAACATAATGTGCGATAACAGTTTAAATGAATGAAGCTGAAGCCGAACAAACATTGGCAAAGTCGGGATTGACGTGAAGCACGACAGCGATTTGTGGCTAATGGGATTCGGAGGCGATTACGGAGACGATTGATTTCACTCTTTGCTATCAAGGACAAACACGATTATATTGCGTAAAGCGTCTTGAGTTAGTAAAAAAGAAACGCACCTCTTTCATCACAACAAATTCCACAACAAACAATTCCACATCTTTAAAGACCCGGTAAACATTGGGAATGATTAGGCCATTTTGAAGAATCCGGTAGTTCGGGCTTATTCTCATTACGCCGTGCAGAACTCTCTAAATGATCTAAAATTGTCTTCAAAAGAGGCCGATGAAATTGGAAATTTTCACCCAATGATTCCAGAACTACTGTAGCGTTGGCGTAATTGTTTCATCATAAAAAAATAGTGAAAGGTTATCAAAGTAGCACATGTTTGATATAATAAAAGTTCATTTAAAGTTTAAGAGAGATGTGTCTGCATTTGATTATAAAATACCATGAAGTGTTTCCCTTACCTTCTAAAAATGTATTTTTGAACATTATACTTGAGTAACAGCGAACATAAACACAAGCGCAAACAGGGCAGTGAAATGATTAATCGGTTTTCTAGTGACTTGGCAGAAAAATTATTCAACATGAAACATATACACACGAGCTTACCCATCAACGTAAAAAGTCAAATAAGTGAAAATAAATCGAAGTTGTTAACTTCACATACACACAAAGAAATGCGAAATTAGGGATAACAAACGACCCTCAAGTCGGCATACACACGAAAAAATATATGAAAAATACGTAGAAAGCGAATAAAGAAAAGAAAAGAAAATAAAAAAAATTAGAGAGAAAACGTGTGGGGTCACGAAAATTAATGACTTGAATGACTTGCGAATGAAATGATGAAGCAAATAGCATAACAAAAACAACGGCAACACAAACAGCCAAACGTACATAATACTCATCATAGTATTGTGCAAAAGACTTTGTTAAATGTAAAGTAATCTCAAGGAAGAGGGCGCAGGAAAAAGAATTTGTTCAAGTTTTTTTCGCATTGTGCTCGTTTGTTGGATTTGTACGTCACTGTGCATATGCATCGGTGTGTGTTGGTGTGTCAGTGTACATGTGATTTGTTATCCTTAACGTGCGTGTTAATTGCAGAAAACGTCAAAAGTCGACAGTCTAGAATGCAGGACTGACATGTGATGTTGATGTTAACAGTAATGATGATGACGATGAATACAAAAACAACGACCGACAACGACCGACAACGACGGACGACGACGGACGACGACGGCAGACAATAACGTAGACGACAGCGATAACGGCGCAATGATATAACAAAAGGCGACTTGAGCTTCAATACCATAAGACCAGTTTATGCTCACGCTGTCCGATGATAGCGGTGGTGTAAATAGTAAATAGTGTTGAGATTGTGATGATAACGGACGATGATGATGATGATGATGATGATGATGATGATGATGATTACGATAATGATAATGATGATGACGTGAACGAGACAGGCAACAAGCATCAGTCACGTTAGTCTGTATATCATCATGACACTAGCACATAAACATATATTTGCGCAGTGTTCGCGTTTTATAAGCTGACAGCTGCTGCCAACTGTTAGCTGTAGGGCTGGAAATAATCATGCCAACAGTCACTTATTCACTCGCCGCTACAAAACATTATTCCAACATAAAACAAAAAAAAAACAAAAAAAATCAAGTGAGCAACAAAGATTGATGTTTAAAGTAAAATAAATAATGATGGTGATTATTTTTCATTGCATGTGTTCTGCCGTTTAACGTTATTCTTGTTGCTATTGTTGCTTTTTGTGTTGCTAGAACTGCTAAAAACTATGAAGCATCCCAAAGTTTTCTTCTTTACTTTACTCCATTCATACAAATAGTGAAATAGTCGCATCCATCTCTTACAAGTACGGAGAACCTCCTCCCATCTATCTGTCTATCCAATTGTCTGTCCTTCTATCTCGTTATTCACTCATTCATTCATTTATCCATCCATCCGTCCATCCATCACTAGCAAAGACACAATGTCTGCGTAGTTTATTTTTTCTCCAGCACATCTCTTGCCTCAAATCATACAGTGCACATAGAACCTCATCAACTAGTTATGTGTTCTCTATACAGAGCTTTTTCTTTCTTCTCTTATTTTATTTACTTTGAATTACAAGCTCTTCAATCTGTTGCTGATTTCTGCTGCTGTCATCCAGTTGACAATAGATTGGTAAATATGTTTAAAAATTTTTTTCATTTTCCCCTTTAATTGTGGGCTGCTGTTATCAACCAAATTGATGAAGTTAATATAAATTATTCTATTTAGGGCAAATTTTTACAAAACTTAAAAAAAAAGAAAGTATTTAAATAAAAATAAATAACAATTTCACATTAATGTTGTCCAGTGCAGATCCATTTCCAATGAGCAAACCCGCAATCATGAAATTTAATAAGCAAAATATAAGATCCATAGTTAACGCTCTAAAAACCACTGCATAAGAAGAGTTTGTAATTAAAACTTTGGTGTTTTTTTTTTTTATTTAAAGGACTCGCATAACTCAGCCGTACTACACATTATGATTTTCATGAGCAGTCTATTGATAATGAATCAAAATTCTTAAAGGAACTCGCTATAATTTATAATATTTCCACCAAATTGTTTGCTCACCTTCGGTCTAGAAATTTCTATATGAAACGCGCACTGCGCTCTGGTTGACCAGTCACTGATCAAGTCTATGAAATTCTTTAAAAAATTATCATATCGTTAAGGAGCTAAACAAAAATTGTAAAATAACACTTTCAAATCACTTTCGCAAGGGCGGAAGTAAAGAGAAGCTCGATAGGTAACACTTGAATTAACATTTCAAAACTTGTTGGACCATCTGTGAAGAAAGGATCAACATAAGGCAATAAGGTGCGAAAATGACGAATGCAACTACAAGAACGTTGGAAAAGCGCGAACTAACTCGAGAGAGGATAACGCGATTAGGTGCGATTAGAGGTAATTCAAATGCGAATTTACTAATATCGTGTTCCATAACGACAATACCATACCACTCAGGTTCTCAATAATTCGTTAAAAATTAGAGACCTTAGCTAGGAAGTTTTGATGCGTGAACAGTACAGCTCCGTCTGACAACCATCTGTTTTCTTTACTATTGAATATTCTCTGTGGTGCAAAGCCAAACCGGAGGACGTTACTTATTCAAGCATCGTAAATACAAGAAAAATAGTCCGTTTCTTAAATAATTGATTTCTTGAAAAATAGATAGATTTTACGGTTAGAAAATACCCGTGAAAGAACTTCATATATAAATAAAACAGAGCACTTCGATCCTAAACGTTCTTTAACTGTAGTCAAAGAGAAAAAGTTAAGATCGTACAGGGGTATAAGTATAAGTACTAGAGCAATTGAATGAAGTTGTACTGAAATGAGCAGGATTGCCCAACTTCTAAGACAATGTTTATAAATGCTTATGCACATAATTCACTCAATAGAATACATTGAACAGACGTGTGCGAGGGCTATATAAAACCCACACATTAGAAATACACGGAATCGCTTGTGTATATCATATATATATATATATATATATACGTGTACGAGTGTGTATGCGCACTATAACAGAAATACTTCCGTTTATATACTTAAGCACTTTCTTTCGGAATTAATCGTATTGACTTAAGCGGCGTAAAATTTTAATTTCAATAATAAATAGTCAAATAATGAATACTTATTATCACTTAAGTTAACACTTTTTCTTGATTACGTGTTCCTGTTCAAGTGATTGGCAGCATGTTTTTCATATTATAACATAAATTCTTCACAATGGAAGCACAGTTTCGTTATTTCCATCATTACTCTACTCTTGTAGATTTTATTAATAAAAACACTTTCGAAAATATGATAATACAAAAATAATTTATATAATATATATCACAAACAACAACATAAGAATCCCATTAATCATAGTGCATGCTACAGACAAATGTGCCTCCACATTTCACGTACATTTCCATTACCCTTCATTCACATAATCATCATTTGTTCGCATATTATATGAAAAATGTGACTGAATACTTTTCAATATTTGTATTAATATAGACAATATCCTAGTTTTTTTTTATATATATATCAAGGGACGAGAAAAAAAAAACCTACACAATTGTTGTTGGGTTCTCATTGGAACATTTTTTAAACAAGAAAATTTCCTAAATTTATATATTTTTAATAATTTTTAAGTTAACGCAACTTACGAAAAACTATATATACATAGCATGCATTTAGGTTTTGAGTGTAATATAAATTTCCCTAAATTCATTTCTGAGGAAAAATTTCCCTGAAGTTTTTGTAAAGGCAGCTTTTTTATAAAACATTTTCTGCTTATTGTGTAACTTAACTAATAACAAAGAAGAATGCTATAGCATGGTTTTAAGCTTAAGTTTCTTTAGATTCAAATGGTTTATGTCATGGATAAACGATTGCCTAACTTATAATTCCTAGTAGTCATTTTCAAGACTATTGCTTTTAACTCAGATTATGCTTTAGTACAACAGATGGCCGCTGTTCGTTATGAAGAAATCTTCTTAAAGAAGAAGAGCAGCATATGAAAATAAAATGCGAAAATTCTCGCAAAAGATTACAGTAAATATTAATCTAAACCTTGGAAAGAGTAATTTAATCGATATACGGACTTCAAATGTGGTCAATATTAAAAATTAACGTGTAAGTAATCTTTATAGTTTGAATTTGCACACCAAATAGTTTTCTTCTATTTTTCAAATAAAGCGGTTATAAAAATTTCTATAAAAAATATTTTCTAAATAAGAAAACAACGCTAACAATGTTTATTTTAACTACACCTGAATGTTTCTCAAGAAGTAATCAAATGATATTGTCTTAGATACTAGCTACATATTATATATAAATGTTCGTGTTAATTAACGAATTGAAGTAACGAATTGTAATGCATAGCATAGAATTATATACATTGTTCCTTTGTGATAACGGTTGGAAAAATATTTTAGTATTTCCTTTAAGAGGTAATAGACATAAGTGAGATAGTTTGAGATATATTTCAAAATGATTCAAATTTTTTTATCATTTAATGATACTGGAATTGATCAATAACAAATTTTGCACTTGGATTTATAAAACTTTCATAAAAACATTTAACCGTAACGGTTTTAATAGATATGAAATGAAGCAATTTCTACAGTAACTTGCGACGAGACCATTTCAAAGGAGATCAAGGCTAAGCCCATTCTACATTTTTATCTATTAATTATTCATTTAATCATTTAATCATCTAACCATTAAATCATTGCATTATTGACTGATTGGCACACTGAATCATTGAATCATTTATTCATTTAAACATTTAATCATTGAATCATTAAATTATTGAATCATTGAATTTTAAATTATTGAATCGTTGAACGATTTACTAATTTAAACAGTTAATCATTGAATCTACCAATCATTGCATCCTCGAATTATTGAATCAAAGATTTACAGCATTTATAAGTAAATTGTACCCGCTGTCAATTCCAAGTCAATTTCATCTCTCTATGTTACGGGCATTTCATGTTTTAAAAAGAAGGATGAATCTAGAATATTCTTTACTTCTGCAGTAGTTAAAGAAATTATTTTTTGAATAAAAACATTTTTAAGATATAAACACAAGTTAACGAGAACGACATGATCAACATGATTATCTGCAGGCGAATACTGAGTACGCAGCTTTTTGTCTCTCACTAATATCTAAGCTATTTAATGAAAACTATTTGAAATAAACCAGAAATAATGATCCTGCAAAAGTTTAAAATTCTCATATATTATTTTGATTATCAATCAATTTTTACTTATGTGTATTGAGTTTTGAAGTTGTAATGCCACTCCGCTATCTCATGGCAGATGGAGTCTTTCTTCTTTTTATTTGTTCTTTTCGATAAAGATCCTCTGTGTAATTTAGAAGTTATGGATCAGAGGACGGAAAGGAAAATATAAGAAAAGTATGCCGTGCAATAGTATGAGGGCTGGGGTGAGAATAAAAAGAAGAAAAGAAAGATAAAAAAATTCAGCTTTAATCTATTTAATGTGGGAAGGATTTTGCTATTTAGATTAGTAATGTTAATGTAGGTCTTTAAATTAAGAAAATGTAACTTATATTTAAAGCAAAAATTAAACCAAAATCCAATCTGAATCTGTTGTTAGCTGAGTTGAGCGGTGGAATTAATTAAACTATTTTCATAGGATTTTCGCGGTATTAAAAGTGGACGCACATCTTACGCTTTATTTACGAGGCGAGATTGGAGAATACTACACAAAACTCCTTTAAGTTTTGATCCTCAAAAATTTGCGTACGAATCACAAATGTGTTGTAAAAAATCGTTGAATCGTAATTGAAACTAACGGCAAATAATATATTTTTGTGAATTTTTTAACATTGAAAAAATCACTTTTCATCATTCTTCTGGATTTGATATTTTTTTCGGAAAAAAAATGCGCATTTCATAAATTTAGACTTTAAGAAAAAAAACTAAGAGACGTATTGCATATACCGAAACGAAGCATAACACAAACAAGAGCTGACTTATATTGAGCAACGAATCACATCCGGCTGTACATTTGGTTATTAGGCGACGAACAAGTAAAGCTAAAAATTCTTCTTAAAACACGAAAGTTTTCAGCAATTGCTTTCATGGCAAATGCTTCAACAGCAAGGGAAATTATTGTTAACAAAGGTAAGATATAACAAGAAAGAGTACAAGATATACAAAGAACTAATTTTCCTAACAAAAATATATGAGGAATTTACCTAAAAAGACGTTTCTTAGAAAGTTTGTTTCTTTTTTGCTTCTTTTCAAAACACAAACACGAAAATTTGTTTTCGTTTTACCTCTTTTTCGCACGAGCTTGCACAAGTATTGCGAAAAAGGTGATTTCGAATTTCCTCTGACGTTAGGCGTTCTTCCTTAGATTGCTACTTTCAGCCTGACCTTCATGAGAGGAACATAATTTTATCCTAAGTGTCTCCTTCTTAGTTAAGTTACTAAATGGTTTCATTAATTCGCGGACGGACGTCCCTCGTATAACACTTGTAAAACAGGGTTTAGATATTACACGGTACAAGAATTGAGAATGATTGTAACACGGTTTTACCATAACACGATTTAAAAAAATCAAATATGCATTGGAAATTTAAATTTTTGTTTGAATTGCGTTCAATAAGGGAAATCCCCAATTTATCTTCTTAACACGCTCGTCTTGTCTGCGTCGCATATAAACGAGCTTTTAATACTTAAATTTTCGTGCGGTTGACAAATTGAACTAAATATTTTCACTATTATTACTAAACTGTTTGCAGCGGTTTTGGGAGGTTTACTCATAGAGCTCCATTTAAAATTCGTTCTGAAGAGAAATATAACATTTTATAATTTCTTCCTCTTTTCTCATAATATTAAGCATTTAATACGCGAATACGAATTAATCAATTTTAACTCAAAAATTTTAAACCACTAAGGTAATCGATGATCAAATCTTACTTTTAACTTTTAACGCTTACGTGCTGAATTTGTTTATTTAAATTGTTCTTTATCAGATATTATTTGAAAAATATTTGTTTAATAAAACCTTCATTTAAATTCAGCCCATGCAACAAAAAAAATACGTCACTTTGAATGTACGTGCTGATGGCATAAACTTAACCCCGAGAGATAACCAGCTTCGAGTGATAATTGCCGATCTATTGACTTAAAACGGTAGGAAAAGAAAAGAAAAAAATTAGATAAAAAATTTAAACGTACTCAGCACACAGTAATAGTAATTAAAATGTATTTATAACTGTGTGTTGGTCGTTAGATGATTGCTGTTTTGCGTCAGCCACGAGCTTCAATTATCTGCAGAGAACGAAGGAAGAGAAGGAATGTTAATCGTTAAAAAACAAGTTGCAAGTGATCATTAAAGTGAAAAAAATTTCATATTTATGTCAAGATTTTGAAATAGTTATTAACCTGATAAACCATTTGAGAGAAGATTGAAAGGAAAGGCAAGAAATGCAAAATGTTAGGCAGACGAAGCAAGTGAAACCTGAAACTGGGTCAATATTGTTTTGAGTTTTTTATTAGTTCAGTAGAGCAAATAGATCTCTGCCTCTCTCTCTCTCTCTCTCTCTCTCTCTCACACTTTTTTCTACTCTACTTCAAATAATATATAGTTTTGTTACCTTTATCATCAAAAAAAAAAAGAAAAAAAGTACAGTGCACGTTATTATGATCGATATGTAATACTGACGAGTTATAAAGAAAACGGAAAAACGTAGAAAAAGTACACAAATAAAAATTGAACTCAAGCATACAGCCTTACAATAAAATCTTACTAGTACATATGGTGACATGAGATAGTTCTACTAAAACAAATCATTAAAAAAGTTGACTAACCAAGTTAAAACCCTATAGTCGGTCGAGACCGACCATTATAGTTTCTACACCTAATTCATCCAATTCATAACATAACTTTTCAAACATTTTCGCTGTAAAATACTATATTTATATTTCTTAGTATCTAAAGACTTGTTTTTCAAAAAAAAATTATTCCATTGGTTCACAAGGGTCACTTTATATCTCAAATCGTTATTTGGAACTAATTTCAATCAAAAAACAATAACAATTAGGTCCGTATTGTTCCCATATCAAGGATTATTTTAGCAAGAAAATTTAAAAATTTCCATTGGGCGCGAACTTCCTACAGTTGCATTGTAGACCAAGATATTATTTTTCATCGCCTATTGTCGACAAGGTTCCAAGTCCGTTCTCGAAAGCGTTTATCAAATTTCATCACAATATCTTCGAAAATACGATTTGCATTTTAAACATCAGAAACTAGAACATAACTTATATATACACAGATGGACAGACGGACAGACGGACAGAAATAATAAAAGTTGGATCTATATGAAGCCATTCAGGCTTTTGCAAACATTCGTACAAACTTAATATATCAGTATAACAAGTGGTTTAAAATGTTGTGAAAATAGGGAATTGAATATTGAACACATACATGAACATGTGGTGAACAGATGTATAAACCTGACCAGTAGAGAAAACATGAAATAATTATTAATCTGCAATATAATCAACAACGGTAACAACGGCACAGCAACGGCCGATCGACAACACAGGTACCAAATGTTCTACGTCTAACGTCTTCAGCATATTATATATATATATATATATATATATATGTACATGTAGTATACATTTGCGCATGCGCGTGCGCGTGTATGTTGGTTACCTCTAAAAATCATACTTCTTCGTCTATGGATGCATAGATGCATTCTATTGAAAATATTAATCTATCTAAGCATAAAACCACAACCTACCACTTTCATAAGCCCAGTTGACTGACTAACAACACCAAAAAAACAAAACAAAAAAGCGAACGATATAACGTACAACAAAAAGCAAGTTTTTATATGTTAACCGCTGCCTACTCACTTCTTTTAAAGAAACTCTTTTCTATACACACAGCCACACAGGCAGGCAGTAACACAACATTAATAACAACTAAACGCCCAATAATCACAAGAAACAACAACATCCAAAACGATTCGTTGTCAATGATTCTGAAACAAACTCAGTAGTTGATTATAGAGGTGACGTCCTTTCTTGTTATTATTATTATTGTTGTTACTGTTCTTCTACTATTTGTTTTTATGCTGCGATTTTTATGTAGTTACTCTTCTTCTTCTCATCGCTTTTTAAAAAACGTAACAAAGAACACAACGAAACAAATTTATTTCTCTATCAATGATCGTCATTTCGGTTGTCTGTTTTTGTTTCTAACAACGACAGACTTTTTGGTAAATATTTTTTCCGATTAAATAATTTGATGGATTAATAAAATTCAAAACAAGTAAAATAAATGTTAGATGAGAGTCCTGTGAGCTCACATCATTCATTCATTTCCTTTATAATTGGGAACTGATAACAAGATACTGGTGCATATTTATCAAATTAATATATTTTTTGTTTGATTTCAGTTTACAGTAAATTTTTGATTGACAGAATACCCTTGTATTATATTCAACCCAGCGCTTGCTGGGTGTATGACAATTCAAAAAAAAAATAAACTAAACCAAGCATAGCGTCTTAACGCCTTAAACATTACGAAGTAATATGTCGAGTATGATGTTTTAGTTTGTGGGTAGAGTAGGAGAGAGAGATTCAAGTTTTCTGAGTTGTCAATGTCGCTTGACAATGATTGATGACATGAATATTTGCAAAATTTTATTAAGGGAGCTCCTTTGAGTCGTTAGGATTATTAGTCTCGAATAATAATCACTTAGGTAGCGAGGATATTATAAGTGATCGACATGAATAGTATGCTACTTGTATGCTAAAGTTGCCCTAAAAAGAGGTGAATGTGATAACGCGTTACTTATTTACTCTCCCTTTTTACTGATATAATCTCACCCATTCCATTCCCTGTAGTGACTTTGAAGGAAGAAATTTAATAACAATTTCTTAAACATCCTCACCAGCTCACGTTGAAAGTAAAATATTCTTTGACAAGTCATGTAAGGATAAATCAAGCAAATTTTGAATAGAAAGAGAAACATCGGAGTGAACACAAAACATAAGAACGGCATACACATCACATAGTAATTAAATTTAATCGTAAGTTGATCTTAATCTTCATTTTTAAAGAGGGGAATATGGAATACATTGCAGACTAGGCATACATATACCATTGCATAATTAATCAAAGAGCGGATGTTTAAAGCGTCAAAATACCATTAGTATACGATATTTAAATTCATAAGAGCATTCAAATTTGTTTTTGTAGATAAATGGGCAAATAGATAAATCGATTCCGCTCTTCACGTTGATCACGTTGGTCTCCAATAGTATGACTTAGGTAAACAATTTAGTCTCCTGTCATAACGTAGTGAAGTTAAATTTTTAATAGATAAAATCAAACAAAATGGTTTATTCAATATCCTGTCCACCGTTAACTGTACAGGGTCAGACCCGTTTTCCTAGAAGCCATAATGAATCAATTGAAACCAATATTAACGAAAAGAAACAATATCTTGTGAAAGGAATGGGAATGTGGTTTAGTCAAGTGCTGTCAGTAGCTTCTGGAAGTGTCTTGCAATATAAGGTTTCCGGCTTATGGCTAACTCAGATCTAACATCAGATTTTATATCAGATGATGGCTTCGCCGGCGAAGTTTATTATACCCTACGTCCTATTGATCTTACCAAATGCAGAGTCATGAAACATTTGACTCCTTTGACTCTCAATCGTTAGTTTATATGTAAAATGTCGTCTTAAAATGTCTGTTGATTTCCATTCATGACGAAATAAATTGTGTATCATTCCAAAGTCATTCAATGTTTAGAAACAATTGTTTGCTAAGTTTTTAGGGTTTTTCCAAGATTTTCTTGGGTTTTCATTGAGTAACGTTTCCAACTCTTTGTTCTCGAACCTGTTTGGGATGCTAATACATTTCTTGTCTTTCTTATCAACCTCGTTACTCTTACAGAAAGCAGGACTTGCATGTTTTTCGCGATGCGATAAAATCATTGACAGTAATGGATGGCTTCTTCTTTCTATTAAAAAGGAAGAGCACGGTTTTTATGAGGTATAATGCTTTGCATTTGTACGAGATCATATATGCTTTGTCACACAGAGACAGTATTTTATTTCACGCCCACAAGATATTGGATAGTTAGCATTTTCCGTTCCATAAACACTCTTAGCATGACGGGGGAGATAACTTCATAAAAAGATGAGATAACATAATTTCATTATATGGTACCAAAAAAGTGGTGCCAAAAAAAGTGGTACCAAAAGTTTCCTCGATTGTTATATTTTAAAGAATGCAACTAAAAAATAAGTGAAAATATAATATGCAGTCGTGTACTATTTATAGAGGAAAACCACTATAAAAGCCAGATTTGTTTGTACAAAATGAAACGTAATAAAATAAAAATATTAAAGAATGTTATTATGCATATAAATAAAAACAAAATGTTTTCAAAAACTATTCGCAAATAGCAACTCCAGTGCCATTTTCGCTAAGAATCTTTAATTACAGAGCACCGCGCCATGCGGTGTAACTGGTCCAAGCTTGAATTTAAAAGCAAATAAGTATGAAAATTATATTCATTTGTGCCGAATCTTTTATATATCCGAAATACATATACATATATCCGAAATCTTATATCATACATAAATATATACATATTTTATATCCGCTACCTTTGTCCTAAAAAAGGGGGAAAAAACTAAATTTCAATGGGTGAGCGTTGCAGATTTTTTCCATTTTTACGAAATCCCGCAAAAGTTTTTATTTTGCAGTCTATGAGCGCTGAGCAACATATCGAGAAAAGTGGCGTGTTTCCTGGCTTATCTTATGCTGTAGCTTATTTTATTCTGTAGAGGCATAATCTCTCATCAATTTGGCCCATTTTCAATAACAACGTTTGTGAAAGAACTTTCAATGATTCTGCTACATTTGAAGCCGATATCTTTATTTTCGTGACCAGGAGAATATCCATTATTACATGGACGGACAGACACGATTAAATCGATTCTAAATTTGATATATATACTTTGTGGGGTCTCTGAAGTTTCCTTCTGGGCGTTACAAACAAGATGACAAAATGAATTACTTTCGATGGTGGGTATAAAAAGAAAAAGCTAGAAATCGTCTGATTGGTGTGTACTTGATTGAAAAAGTTTCATTTTCGATCAAAAAAAGTTAATCTGTTGTTAACAACAAACTTAACTTAAATTAACTTGACAAATCTTCACAAATCACAAATATCTCACGTATGTTTCTTTAGAATGTTATTACAAAGCTACTCTAAAAAATGCGAAAGAATAGGATGAAACATATTGGAATGATGCTGCGGACCATATTGAAAAATCATATTTCGAGAAAGATGCGTTTAAAATTTTAAAATCTGTTATGTTTTTTGTTATAAAAAAGTTCTATTATCTTTTCCCATCAATCCGAAGTCCCAGCGCTATAAGACTGCCCTTCCATATTCAAGTATTCTTCTTCATTCTCTTTCTTCGAAGATTTTCGCTTGCTGCTTCCGACAAAGATAGCAATGCTTGTGCCGAAAATATGTTGTGAAATGGAAAAGAAGAAGAAGCAGAAAACGTTTGAATCTATAAACTAATTCATGAGCTCCTTCGTCTTAATCTTTTAAGTTCTTAGCAGAATCATTGAAAATTTTCAAATCGCTCTTACCATCATACGTACTCAACAATCGTCTCAATGAATCTACACTGCGTTTCCTTGGAAATGCTTTCAAATGAACATAAATACTTTCTAAAAATATGTCTTAGAATATTAAAGAAATTAGAAGTCAACAGGCGAGACGTTTGACCGTAACTTCCTAGCAGAAATTCAATTGGTACAGACAAAGAAATAGCGAAGAAATAATTTCTTTCTGGTAATGAAATTTTTCTTACATATTCTATGTCTCTATTTAAGCAACTCTTAAGCAAAAAAAAGCTCTTTTTTGTTTAGGAAAACATGCAGGAATTCTTAATACAGAATATACGTTAATCTCACAGTCTTCATTAATCTTAACCTAAATAGATACCGTCTACTGTAGCCTGCAACATCGTCTGTAACACTTAATTACAATCAAAACCATCTCGTGGCTTCAAATACTTTTATTAAAATAATTAAATGCAATTCCTTCTTTCGCTTTATTATTAGATTTCAATCATTTTATTATTGAAAAAAAAAAGAATCTTATAATCCATTCACTCAGAGGTTATAATTTATATTTCGTACTTTCTTTAGACTTTCTACTTTGGTAATAATCTTAGATAATAAAGAAAAGAATTTTTACTCTTTCTTGCTTAAACGCCTCTGCCTCATTCTATATACAGCGTGAGGTGAGCACAGTACTTTAGAACATCAAACACAGAAATGTGTTTGTCTATCTCATTCAAAATGCTGTTCTTAACAAAAACCATAAAATAGATTCGCGCCAAATCTTTTAATGCTCATCACCTACGGTATTTAAAATCTATGTTTTTCAAACAATACGTTCATCGAGTGTTCGAACAAAAGTTGTTATTGAAATATTCAAATAAACGAAGAGAAATAAAAGCTTAGCCTGATAAAAGTGTTCACATACTTTCTCAAAATCGTTGCGCTTCTGTTACACACATAATGACAAAATTAATATATTTTAGTATCGCCGTCATAAGAGCGGTTAAATTTTCAATTGCTGAAGAAAAAGTTTATTACATTTTTTAATTAATTTCTAGTCTTCTACCCCTTCACGTGAATGCTTGTTACAAATTCAATATACATGACTAGAAGGCGTTTCTAGAAAATCTTTTATTGTGAAGTTTCGAACATGTTATACTTTATACTTAAGAGAAAAGAATAAATAAACATCATCGTTATATACGTAACATGTATGTTTGTATATATCACCTAACTTATCTGATAAGTAGTTTTAATTTGTCTGACTGTCCACTGAACAATAGAAAATACTAATGCAGCCACATAGTTGACAGCTTAACAAGAAAGACATTTTCAATGAAAGAAAGACTTTGAAAAAAGATTGCCGCGGCAGATAAATCCATTTGACAGGAAAAAAGTAGAAAAATCATTCCCTTTACCTTATAACACACGCAGTTAATGTGGCATCTTCTTGCCCGCTGATAACAGTACTTTCATCCTTTATCTGTAACTTCACAAGCGTTAAACTTCGGAAAATCCAGAGTCAAAAAATTGTAAAAAAAAGCACTTATGAAACGAAAGGGGAAATTTTACATAAACCTTTTTAGAACTAACTTATAAATTGTGAAAAACAAGACATAAAAATGTGCAATTTCTGAAGGAATGCAATTATTCCTCAAGAATATTTTTCGAACCCACGTTCTAATGTCGTCATTCTTAATGAAAAATTGAGTAATCTATCTCAAGGAGGGACTACTTCGATTCTTAAGTACCATTTTGAACCTGTATTAAATATACCAAATCCAATAACAAGTGAGCCTATATTTTTGTTTAAATCTGTCTGTTGATTTATAGGAACTTCTTTCTTTCATAATTTATGGAACAAGAGAAAAGAAAGCAAGAAAAGTTCGGCCATGTCCGAATCTTTTGTACCCATCACGTTTATCTTAAAAAATATTTAAAAAATATATTCTTTTATAACTATCACCAATTTTATCTTAAAAAAGATATAAAAATTAAACACCGATACTCTATAATATTAAGTAGGCGTGGCAAATTTATTCTATTCTTATTTAGCAAATTTATTATCCATATCCTAATGTTACCGACCAGGGTAATGGCTGTCGCAGATATTACATAGATAAGCGGATTGACAGAGGGACGGATCGATATGTCTACGTGGATTCCAAATTTGATGTTGATCAAGAATATATATACTTTATAAGTACCTGCAGTTTCTTTCCTCATGCTATGAACATTTTCGGAAAAATATTCAACTCCATTACTCTATTATATCGAGTGAGCGCGGTCGATTCTTTCCGCTTTTGCACCTTGCTAGATCAGTAGATTAGAAAATTTCTATAGAACTGTACGCCATGGTTTATAAGTAATAAGCAAAAAACCCAAATTAACAGCAGAGGTGCTCTCAATTTACATTATCATATGGGCGCGCCCTTCGACCAATTTGCCCCATTTCCAACACTAACCTACGAGCAAGAACTTCCAACGTTTCTGCCAAATTTGAATTTGATAACTTCTTTATCGCTGCCAAAAGAATGTTTATCACCCGGGCACACGGACAGACAGGCTTATTTAAATTGATTGTAAATTTGATGCTGATCGAGAATATATATGTACTTTGTAGGGTTTTCAAAGCTTCCTTTTCCGTGTTGCAAACAAAATGACCAAATGAATAAATCCCCTTCCTTCGATGGCGGGTATAAAATGAAAGACACTAATTTCAATACTTTATAATATTAAGTGGGCGCAGGTGATTCTTTCTATTTTTTTTTTTTGAAAATATTCGTGGAAGTTTTTGTGGTGTAGTTGTTGTATTTTACAAGTAATGAGCAAAAACCTCAAGAGAAAAAAACAGGTGTCCTATAGACACGCCCTTCGACTGGTTTGGCCCATTTTTATTAGCAGCATGCGTGCAAGAACTTTCAATGCTTTTGCTAAATTTGAAGCCGATATCTTTATTTTTCTGACCAAGAAAATGTTCACTATAGACGGAAAAACAGACCAGCTTAGATCGATTCAGATTTTCATCCTGGTCAAGAATATATGAATTTCATAAGATGTTCGATCTTGCAAACGTTTTGAAAAAATGAATATACCTCCGCCCTTCGGTGCACGCACATAAAAAGAAAATACAACAGATACCAAGTCTCTGAGAATAGCAACTATATATGAGATGTTTTAAGCTCCCACATTATGTAATGGTTTCATCTATAGCATAATGGTAAACAAATTACTTTGTGGTGTTAAGATAATATCACCTGTAAATTACATTCAACCCACATAAACCACCAGTATTAATAGCACAAATTACTCTTAAGGGAGAGAGAGAGAGAGAGAGAGAGATAGAGAGAGATAGAGAGAGAGAGAGACTTAAGTAGACTCTACATGCACGTACTTAATATGCAGACACATGCACCATACACACAATCACATATGGAATTGTATGCAAGAAACAATTTGCAATGTATAGTTAATGCGTGCAACATCTAAACTTAAACAAATATGTTCACATTAGAAAGAAGCCACTTCTAATCATACTTTAAAAGCAGGAAAAAAGAAATGAGAAAAAAATTTTAAACAGAAAAAAAGAGGAAAAATAATGTAGAAAAAGCCCCGTGTTTTTAAAAGTATGTTCGTATACACAAACACATCTACAAAGTCAGCACTTAACAGGCAAGAAGAGCTATAAACACGTACTACGTTGTAAACATCTTTACAAATAACTTTACATACACAGCCATGTATAC
This sequence comes from Glossina brevipalpis, assembly GCA_000671755.1. NCBI lineage: Eukaryota > Metazoa > Arthropoda > Insecta > Diptera > Glossinidae > Glossina > Glossina brevipalpis. Next base: position 5,301,183 of record KK351011.1, on the reverse strand, counting down.
ATTTAATGGGTTTGGCAAGCAAATGAATTGCTTTCATGCTGTAGGTAATGTTACAAACATACCAGGAGATCTTCAACATATTCATGCACTTAAAACGATGAACACCTATTATATAGTTTTTTAAAACTTTTACAGTTTTCTAATGAAGTTGTGTACGCCGCGCAGACTACACAGACTACACAGATATACAGCAGATGCCTGTAACCAGCGCAAACAATGCCATACTGATTGCAGTGATTGTTGTACTCATACCTTACGTTGTAAGTGTTAATCGGTGGTCATTCCAAAATGGAGAGATGACAAAGTTAAAGTATCCAACCAAGAAAGAATCTACCATTCTACTACTACCACTACCATTACGATGTGTCTGCATCATAAGCTGAAAATAAGCTGAAGAAGATGAAAACGTTGCTTTACTTTTGTTGGAGTTTAAGTTAGTTTCCTTAATGTATACGTTTTGTAGTGTAGAAAAGTGTACTTTCCGTCTAGACAAATGATCTTTAATTTATTTAAAGTTTAGTACCTGTTTTTTTTTTCCTTCCCATTTCCGTTGAAATGCTAGATAACTGTGAAGAAGTGAAGAATGTCAATTATAATGGTTTGCAATGAAATGTCCTACAGCATCCGACTTGATGAATATTTTTTTTTGATTTATGGTCAATTTCGAGTTTCTAAAGAAAACAATGCTCAATCGCCAATGGTCATCATAATCATTTAATATATATATATATCCTCAGTAAATCACACTTGTTAGTTAGAAAAGGTTAAACAAATAGAAACTTTACAGCCTCCATACAAAAATTAAGTCATTCGTAGGATAATGAAATGGTAATCGGCAAGAAAATTGTTAAGACATCTGCACAGAACACATATCAAATATTATTACTTTTGAGACGAAGGATAACGTATCGAATACGAGAAATCATACATTTTTCAAAACTTCAATTCGTTCTGCTGTAAGAACTTTCGTATGATCGGTTTTCTTACTAAAGTAATGCCTACAAAAAAAAAAAAAAATGCGTTTGCCGCTCCACACCACATATTGTGCAAATGTTTTAGATGTAAGTTTAAATACTGCCATACTTATCCTATCGAATACTTTTCATTTAGTTTCTTTTTTTTCTCTTATCTACTACAATGATCACTTAGTGAATATCAGCTAACGTTTATGCAAATCTTGAATATGGAATCCATAAATTACACTAGAACTATACAGTAATCTAAGTTAGTGTAAACCAGGTTACATTCATGTAAAAGTGTAAATACTTATGTGAAAAAATATATGTCACGGGGTAAATTGGATACAATGCAATAACATTTAACCTTTTTCAATACGTACACACAAATTTCGCATGCCTTGGTGACTATCTAACAACCGTTTTGGGCCAGATGATCAAAGGAAAGTATAAAATTTCAAATTCATGGTCGATAATAACAATTACAATCGTTTGCTTCTTGTTGCTGTTTACTTTACCACTACTACTCGATCAATTTTGACTCAATTTTTTCTTTATTTTTATTTTTATTTTTTTGTTCCTTTTCCTCTCGAGACCATGACAATTGCTTGTTCGTTGTCTATAGATATGTGATCTGAATGCATATACACCAAATGTACGGTTCTGCTAGTATTATATTTATAAATACGTTTCCAACTTTACTTCTATTTGTCTACGTAATGATGATGACAGTAGTGATGCTGTTTGTGTTTGGCGTTTTCATGGCAAAGAATATTCATAAAAGCGTTTTGTAGAAATGCAATACTCACGACCATCATTCCTTATGCCGCATGTATGTTATGTACTACTCATGTATGTATGTATGTATGTATGTATTTATGTATGAACGTGTATGAATAGATATATTCATGCATATCCTATGTTGACAGTGTGTGGCGGCCAGCTCTAGTGTGCAATTACCGTCAAAAGCGTATTCGTGTTGAATTGCTTGTTATCTATTGTTCACATTGTGTCTTTTACCGCGTGCAAATTCATCAATTTCTTTTATCTTGATTTTCTGCCACAAGAACAAATTGTATGAAATTGAAACTTTTCGATAGCAATGATTGTTATCGAACTAATACGAGAAAAGAAAGGTTGTGACTTCTCTGCTTCTTGTTCTTCACTTTTTCTGTTTGCCACGTTCACTTACTGTTATTTATTGTTGTACACGTTTATGAAAATAGAAATTCGATGAAATGCATTAACTTGATTTTATCTGTATTTAATATAACAATGGAATATTTGTAAGTGTGCGGAATTGAAAAAGGTGAACTAAAATTTTTAGTGGACTAAATCGAAATATGTATACCCATCCAAAAGATTTTGTTAAATCTTCGTCTCATAGACGTACCAATATCATGAAATCACCTCAGAACCTCGAGCTAAGCGAACATCATATTTTGCGAATTGCGACGGCTTGCTTCTGGTCTCCGTGAACTCCCCTTATAGATCGTCTATAAGCGGCGCGATTTCACTTTCTTAAACAAGTTTATAAAAATCGTAAAACTTATATTTATGAGTGGCTTTACTCACTATGTCGGGGAGACTTCTTTTTAAAAAAAAAAACTTTTAAATGCCACCAAGAATGCTTGTAATAAATGTTACATTTTTATCTTCTACCAGTGATAAGTAATAGACATATTGGAAATTGCCTTATTATTTTTTAATGTTTTCAATTTTTCAGTATACTAAAGCTAAGGTCAGGCTCTTTTTACGTGATATGTTTAAAACTACTTTAAAAATATATATCGTTAGTTTTAGGTTGCAAACTTAACTTTTCCTATCTTGAGAATTTGAAGAACAGAATCCAGATAAATGAACTGACGAAACGCAATCACTAAACTGGCATACCATCATCTTGTAATAGCAAATAAAATAAGTTGAATAAAACATAAAATACAAAAAACGAGAAAGTGACTTAAAGTTTCTTTTAAGATTTTCTTTTCGTCAAATGCCAACATTTGAATTTGAAAATCAAACGAAAGTATAATTCTTCTCAAGCCTTTCAAGAAGGAAAGTAAACTCAACGTTAATTTCTCATTCATTTCATGCAATTTACGAGTTGTAATAGTCAGAAAACAATTTCAATTTATTCCGAAAACTGTTCTCATGAAATTTATTCAAATTATCTTCGCTTTTATTACATTCCCACTAATGCTATCGAAGCCTTTCCCTTTTTTAAATAATACAGGTCGCATTAACACATTGACGCATTGTGTCAATATTTTCAAAAGATATTAAAGAATTTTTAAGTTGCTTTCTTTAATATTTCTTCGAATTATAAAACCTGGTTTGAACTCTGCAAAACATTCCTCTATCTCTGCCTTTTTCTCTCTTACATATGATATTTTATATTGTTTTGCATGTTAAAACATTTTATGTGACACTTAATCGATTTTAATGAAATCTGAAAATAAGACAATGCTTGAGGAATCTCATCAGTGAAACAAAGCGCATAAAATATTTCTCTTATATAAAACTTAACTCAGGATTTGTTAAGAAGCATACGTGGTTGCTACCATACCGCCTAAAAAGAATGAATATTATATATCGCAATTTTTGAAATATTTTTGTCACATTTCGCGCGCTCACGTGTTTTCGCCCAAGAACGAATGCTATTGAAATGGAAATTTTTAAAATTTCGTGACGAAAATCGTTGGGTGCTAGTATTTCCGCATATGAAGGAGTTGTACGATATTTTAATAATATGTACATGACCCGCTCTTTTAAGTCTCCTTTCATATAAGGGTTTCCTTTATGGAAAAAGCTCCTATTTTTAATATTTTATGACCAAAATGGGTGAAGAATAATGAAATCTTTGATAAAAGAATTAAATTTGCTACGTTTAAATCTCGTTAATTTAAATTTTAAGCCCGCTCATATAACAGAGTTTCAGCACAAAGCATGGTTTCACGTAGGAACAAAGTACAGTTTTTGATATTTTGTCACGAAAACAAATGAAGAATTGTATTAAGCGAACTGATGTATAGTACTTAATGGTCGACCTTGGCCGACTATAACGTTTTTATTTCTTTTAAAAAGTATACGTTGTGTGGTTGTATACGTAATAAACAACTTAAATAAAAGTTAACCTTTTATCAGGAAGCAAACAAGAAAATATTACCATTGTTGGAGTATTGGTAAAAATCAATCAATTTGCAGAGAAACTTTGCACCAAAATAAATTTTTTCAATATTATCTAGCTGTTATTAGACACATTTGGTCATTTAGAAAATCCAAAATATTCATGAGTTGAATGCAGGGCGATTGGTAATCGTTACAGCTTTTGTCAGCGGCTTAAACAAGTAGAAGATTAAGTCGTTATAATAGAGCTTCTATAAGCTGACACAAGTTCAAATTCTAATTTGAACTGCATAACTATCAAGCTACTCTCTTACGCCACATATAAGTTGCGCGTTAAATTAACATCTTCCTGATTTATAGGGAAGTATTATTTATTTATATTATTTGTTTATAAGCAATAAGCGATAGATTAAATTGTAAGTTAGTTATAGGGAAGCTGATAATCAAACCTTTAAACATATGAAAATATCAAGTTATAGTATTATAGTAGCACACAAAATAATTCCGATATATTTCACGTAAAATAAAACTCTTCTCTTATGCAATGCACCGACATCAATCGACTACCAATCTTTTTTGAAATTATTTCAATTAGTAATTGAAGTTTCAACCATTTGAGTAGTTGTACAAATTTCAGAAGCTGGTAATTGTATGATTTTTCTTACCTAGAGGATTCCTGATATTACGCTATTTTGTCCTCTTGAGCTTTCCTTATTTCCGATTTCTTAAGTACTCTGTAATTTCAACTTAGATGATAAACTGTTAGAGACTCAACCACTGACGGCCTCAATACGGTTTTTACAAATTAAATTGAAAAAAAAATTGTGAAGAATCACTTGAACCGGGACATCAGCACTTTTGGAATTCGCCTTAATGTAGAACGCTCCTAAAAACGATTTCTTAAAGACATTGATTGTTTCGTATCTGATGGAAGATTTCATTAGTGCCGCAAACCCTACTTGAGCTCTTTCATCGGGATCGTTCGTTGTTTTCAAGTGATGTCCTTTGATAATAAAAAATATTTTGATGAAATTTTGATTTCAATAAAATTTGAATGGAGAAAAATTTCGTGGTTTTGACTGGAAAATTCGTTTGCATTCGATATAGCGGTTCGTAGACCTATTCGCATAATTTAGAGACTCATCATATTATTATAAAAAGTGTTCGTTATCTCAATCTGTTTTTAATTAACTCATTAACTTCTTGAAAAACAATTTGAGAAATCTGAAGTTTCGTTTTTGAAGTTGCTGTTATGCGACGTACCTAGTGTAATGCGTCGAATGGTTTTCCAAACGATTAACTCATTTCTGCGGGGTAACTGCAGGGTTTTATTAAATGGCTTAAACTTCTTTTAACGCATTTGAATTGTTTCGTAATATTATTCCACCTTTCTTCAATAGCTGCATTTAGGTATTACTCTCATTTTATTTATAAATTCATTTTAACAATACTTGTGTAAGCATTTCTTATTGACCTAATTTAAATTACACTAACCTAAGCATTATTGCCATTTCCTTTAATTTAATTGTAATATTACTATCACGTAAATATTTATAAACATTATTGTTCACATTATTTTTACTGTATATAAGAGACACGAAAATATTAATAAGCACAAACAAACAAAACAAGACTTTTAGAGACAAAGTCATAAATTGAAGAACTTCTTTGTTTAAAAGATTAACTGTTACTTTCAACGCGCGTATGTTATTTTTGAAAATCTAAAATTGTCCTTTTTCTCTCTACAGCTCTGTCTTATAAACTTTTTGTGTCTAAAGTCTTAACACTAACTTTTTATCATCAACCGTTTTGCACTTGCTTTCTTTACTTATTAGTTTGCGCGAAATTGTGTACATTTTATTAATTTTCTGCAGAATTCGAACGTTTCTCGCTAATATTTTTCCTTCGCAGCCTTACATTGCTTCAAATTGAAGTCATTAGTAACTATGCCCGCGTTATAATACGTCTTGTATCACGAAGAGAGGAATTGCGATTTATGGGTGTTTAGGGATAATTTCTATTTTATTGATTCAGAATTTTCAAGACAATAGCAATTTGTAACACTGGTACTAATAGTTTTTGAAAGAATAGAAGGCCTATAGCAGGACTATCATTAATTTTTCGCGTAGGAAAGGCTTTCATTGCCATTGTTGAAAGTTTACTATTATTATAGAATTTAGTTGAACTTTATTCCTTTCTTTTCTGTTCTGACGAGGTACAGATGAGGATTGTTAATTTAGGGCATTACTGGTTTCATCGGATTCATCCATAGAAGGGTCGCACAGTTCAGGGGATTTATTTGTTCATTCACTATTAACTTTTAGCTCGTTTATCTATTGACCCTCAAACGAATGTCTCTCAACTGTTTGCTCAATACTAAAAGACCCGATATTAGAACAATCATTGGGCACCTCTGCTAAGAAAAATGTGTTTGAATATATTGGAATAAAAGTTTTTAATTTAGTATTTTATTTAGAGTTTTCAACTACTCGATCTCACAAGCAAATTGCTTTTGACTGAATTAGCCTAAATTTATTAGTTTTTTTCTCAATTATCAATAAATATCAAAATATCAGTAAATGATTGTTGGCTTTCACTAAAGATTTAAACGCTTAAAGCAAGATTTAAAGTGGACGCCCTTCTATTTTCCTATACAGAAAAGATATAACTTTCGCAGGGAGCCCCTATAAAAAGTATTAGTATTTCTTGTGCATTTATCATTGCACAATTCAATAGGAATGCTTTGCATTTATTTGCTTGTGCAAGCCAGGTTAATAGATTACAAACTGAAAACTACGGCAGAAGTATGGCATGTTAGTATTGATAAAGCTAATCAACTGTAAAGAATCTATTGAGCGAAAACGCATCAAAATTAGTTTTTTGTCTATTATATACACTGAGAATACTTCACAAAATGGTTTGAAAGCAGTCCTGTACTGCAACATATTATCTACTTCACCTTCTTGTCGATATTAAATATCAAAGGAAAAATATTGCAACACTTTCCAACTGTACTATTTTGTCTGCTAATAGGAATCTAATGAATATTTTTATTTGAAGTATAGAAAAAAAAACAGCTCTTTGAGCAGACTTGGGCTCGTCCGGGATTTGAACCCGGGACCTCCCGCACCCTAAGCGGAAATCATACCCCTAGACCAACGAGCCATATGTATTTCTTGGTTCTAGCATCGTAGTAAACTTTAAACAATTCCAAAACCAGACAAATTCATACATAGTCGAAGCAACTCAATTCATACGTCATCTTGCAAATATATTTTTATATATATTAAACTAAGTCTTTCCTACTACGGAAATTTATTAAACGATAAATTACAAAAACATAAAAATACCTGTTTAATTATATATGTTTTACCATTTACCTAATACAGTAAGCATAGGACTCCAAAGCGTCTGATGTGGTCTGAAAACAATGACTGTCAATCAAAGGCATACATAGCCACGGAGACAAGAAGCATCATACTGTGCGATTTACCACATCATAACAACACGTTCATTTCATCATACATACACTATTTTACAAACTCTAAAATAAGGAAAAATAAACGTGTTCTAATTCTAACCGCAGTCTATTTTAAAATAGCGTCTTTCAGAATTACTGTAATGTTTTCAACATTTCTTAGATCTTCTTTTAAAGTATGAAAAAAACTTTTCCAAACTTTACTACGCTCTAAGCGAAGCAATCGATTTCGCCAAAATCACTTGAATGTTTCACCTTCACTCAGAACTCTAGTGCATTTTTATAGTAACGCCTTATTTTTAGCGATGTATATAAAGGTATAATATATATATACGTTCCTTAGAATGAAACACAAAAGATCAATGCGGTGCAAATTAGTTTATACAGTTATACATATCCAAAAGGACTTAGAATAGACTCACCTTTTAATATATCGATTGATTCACAATAATTTTCTGAATTGATTTAAATTTATCTCTAAGTCGGTCCAATTATTTCCATGTTTACCTATGCATTGTTTTGGGCTCATGGATGAACCCAATTGAAACAGATCAATTTAATGACCACTCTTTATTTCATTCAATCATCGTAGGACGAAGGTAACTAACAATTAATATAATTGAAGCAAAAAATTGTGATCGGAGGTGCCAATCTTTTCAATACCATCGCGTATAACTCTGCCTATGAAAAACAACGCTCTATATTCCAAAAAAGGTATAATTTTTAATATTTTGATATAAATTTGATATAAAAATTAAATGAACCAAATTTAGATCACATAGATATAGTTTTATATCCTAGAATCTTTGGAAATCATATAAAAAAGGTATATATTCTTGATGATTTTCGAATTTCACATTTAAAATTAAAGTTTAGGGTTTCATTTCGCATACTTTCGTAGCGACAACATTCAAAAACTTTACATTAATCGAATGAATTTAAACAATAATTATTTTTATAGTCCAAACCACTAGTGGAAAGACGATAGCTTACGTTTGATTTATGCTGGCGCGCCCCGAAAAACTTGAGATAAATTCAAATATTTTTTTTTTCCCCAACCTTCTCAAAATCGTTGCTTGAATTGATTTAAGCACGTTTGTCCTTGTACTTTTTTGTTCAATCAATACGTATCAGTTTCCGGAATAATTTAATGATAATTGATATACTGACGCTATTAAAAATAGACTGGATCGGACCATTTTTACGACCACTTCTTTACCTATTTCAACAAAATTGTTACATAGATAATATATGCGATTTTTAGTATTTGATGGCAAAAATCAGTGACAAATATTTATTGAGAATTGGAATGGGATATGACGATTTTTTGAATGATTTCCCTTGTAAACATTCTTACAAAATAAATCCTTTGCATGGTAGAAACGTCTTCACTTTCAGTATCTTATGAGGAAAATCTGTCTGCGTTTTCACTGAAGGGTTTTTATGAGAAATAAGGCATTGTATGGGGCAATAAAGTGTAATGTTGAGTATTTTGTGAGATGAAAATAAATAAGGAATAGTAAGGTCATAGGCAAGAAAATTAATTTGTTGAAGTTGGATCACATTCACGCTCAGTTCACGTTTTTGGCCCCATCCCATATGAGTTCTGCCCTGAAAAGTACGCCTTCACATGGAAGCAAAGTACAATTTTTTTTATTACTCACGAAAACGAAGGGAGAATTTTGTTAAATGAGATCCTATAGGATATTTGATAGTCGGGCTTGATCAAATGTAATGGTTTCACTTTTTTTTATTTTACAGCCGTTGTTGCTGGTGGGACAATTTTTCTTTGAAGCGATAACATGTTACGACCTGTTATACTTGGCAGACGTTACGTTTGCATCCATAACAAGTTATTTGTGCGTATCTAAACAGTGTTTACCATTGCTTTCAATGCTGAACTATGATATTCACATACATCGACAACGTCATCATAATTATTTCTACGGCCATTATTAAAGTCTCTTTCTAAACATTGTATTCTTAAGTAAAGAGCTTAGATTTTTTTGCAATCTTAACATGAGGAGATTTTTCTGTACCATAAAGACATGCCGTGTATGCGAAAATGCACGCCCAAGTATCCCTTCATTAATTAAATTCAATAATACACTGCAGTCACGCAAGTTTAGTATTCGGAAAACGCACTAAGATTTGTAACAATTATGGCAACAGATCTATAATATGTTTAAGAAGCTTCAAGTTATTTCATTAAAGGCTACAAAGTGTACAAACAGTTGAAGAAGCCTAAAAATGATTTTTATTGTGTTTTGCCGATATTGCTTTTTCAGAACACACAGCATAATAATACTTTAAACTTTTATACAGCGTTAAATCCGGAGCTAATAAATAGCAAATTATTATATGTGTTAAGGCTAAATAGACAACGTAACCAGTATGCCAAAAAAAGTTTTGAGAAAAAATACTGAGACATAGAATATCACGCATTTTTTACTGTTTAGTTACTAGCAAGAATAACAATTTCAGTTAATACAAACAATTGAGGAAATGTGAAGAATATTAAAAAATCTCATAATGGAAATCAAACTAAGAACTATAATTAGATTGAAAAGTTAATATATTTACTGGGATGCCACTATATATTTTGCAGAATTTTCACTGACGGAGCTAATAAACACTTGAATCTTTCAGAATTTTTTTCTTAAAATTTCAAAGCTTACTCCATGTCCTCAGAAAAGATTACCTATGTTAAACAAGTCCCTTTTGAGACTTCCTATTGATTTCTAACTACCCTGATACCTTAACGGATGTTTTTAGAGAGACATTTTAAATATGTGGTTAGAGCTTAATCTGGAAGATCGTTGAATGTATTTAAGGCCGAAAGCGATTCGAGAAATATCAGTTCCTTTGCCAGGGAATGAAAAAGTTTGCTAATTTCGATGTTAATTGTGCATTAAACTATACAATCATATATTTTTTGTCATTTTGCAACACGTATAATGTCCGATATTATTTTTGGCAGATGTGGCAAAAGCGGGGCTTTGTAGATATTAGGATTGCAACAACTTTAATTTTTTTATTCGTTCCGAATCTTTTACAATATCTTTCAAATAATATTGTTTACTTAGCTTTGAACACGTTTTCCAAAACATTCTTTAAATGTAAGTTTACCTTCAAGAAATATCTGAAAAAAGGCGTTCGTGAATTTTGCAATAGTAGCTAGTTGGAGAAATTTTTTAAGAGAGTTACTGAAGGGTAATAATACACAGGTTGCCTAAGTCTTTTGGTAATTGAGTTTGTTGGTATACAGAAAAGAGGACTCCGGTCGAATGTCTGTTGTAGTTATTATTTTGATTTGACGACAATGTCTTGATATAAAACTATACTGAAATATATGAATTAAGTTATTATTATTAACAAAGTATTGCTGTCAATTGCGCGTCGTAATTTAAATTATTATCTTAGAAGACAAACTAGTATTTTGCTTTATTTTGTTTAGAATTGGGAACTTTTAAAAATATTTCAAAAATAGGAACCGTATATACAGAAATTAAAAATATTTCTACATAATAAGCAAGTTTGGTAACAATCCAATGAATCCAATATGTGACGCATCTCATTTAAAACATGTTAATGATTGGAAAGAAAATTTGACGAGATCCCTGTTCTAGAAAATTTTTGCGCCGAAACTGCTAGAGTTATCTGAAAAGTTTGGCGCTACGCTTTCAAAAACATCAGCGTAACAATTCTAATAGCGTCTTTTGATATATGCGAAGGTTTTAAGACCTGCATAGACACGGCGAGCTTAATTCTGCGATTAATGCTAATCAATTTTTATACTCCGATATATATTTTTGTTGATTACGAAAATTTCCACCATCGAAAGGGTCACCACAACGAAGTACAATTTTTTTACTTGTAACCGTATATCGTAACAAAGGAAAGGAAAACTTAAGATTGGTCAATTCAATTACTTTGAGAGTAAATAAATTCAGAAGGAACTTTAGAAATAAATGAAACCTATTTTTATTGCGATGACTTGATTATCGAATTATACAGCCGCATCTACTTTAGGGTAAATCGAAGGCTCTACCTTCAGTCGCCTTTTTTGAAATACTATTGCGTCTCTTGGCTGCTATACTTGCTATGCAGATAAACGAATATACCAAAATTCAGATCGACATCTTTCGCGCTCCTTTATTCACCGATTATATACTGAACTTTTTATTTCTTTTTCGGCTTAATATAGTTTAGTTATTATGCACGGACCATGCTCGTCTTGACATTAGGTTTGACAGAAATAGACAACAAACTGAAGAGAATTAAGATGTTTGACGATTTCACTGTAATTAAATGCGAATGCAATTTATATGAGTTCCGATTCTTACATCTATCCACACATTGCAAATAAAACGATTGAGTTCATAAATTCTTAAACTCTTAATGGGGGCGATCCAAAGTCTTGACAAAGTATTATTTCAAAATGTTTGCGTAATTTCTCTTATTTACAAATTTCAGTTTAAAATTCCATATTTTGTATTAAATTCTATACATTCTAAATTCTATATTTTGTAATAGATGTCAATATTTACCTTGTTTAGTTCAAGAAAAAAGGAAACACTTTCGAAGAAGATTTAACAATAAATGAGTTCTTTTGTTTTATTTATTTAACTTGAATTTTATTAAAAGCACATTAATAATTAATACAATGAAAAAAATGTAAGTTATTCTTCTTTTTCCAACATTTAAATTTATACTTAGCATTTCAATGATTAACAAAACAAATTCAATATATTTAATGGGAAAGGAAAACGAGAGAAACATTGTGTGTAGAGATAACCTGCATGATCAATTGAATAATAATAATTAATGATATAACGTTGGATAAGAAAAAAAGAAACAAAAGAAAGAGAATCAACTCACATTCTACACTGAGAAAAATAATTCATAAAACAGCAAAACATTCTTTTATAAAGTGTTCTCTTGCATTAGTAAAGGACGTTAAACAGATATTAATTTAAGAAAAAAATTTTTTATTTTTTTTTATTTTTTTTTTTTTTTGGTATATTTTTCTTATCATATTAAAATTAACTATCAAATACTTCTCTATTTTAATAAAGAGCAAGCATAACAATGACAAACGAAAAAGCAGAGCTAACAAGATGACTAAATGAGCAAATATAGCAAACTTGATATCACCTGTTATGTTATACATACGAAGATCACAATTTTTTTTATCGCGTAGATGTGTTTGGGTTTCGGTTTAGTGATTTCTCGTTAATGAAATTTCAATAAAATCTTTTTTAAACACAAAGCTTACTCTAAAACAAAATATTCTAATAATTGTTACAAAGAATCTAAGAAGAGAACTAATTTCTCTCTAAAGGCTTTGTGTGCGTGAGTTTATTTCATTTCAATTAGCTCTTTGCTGTTTAAAATTTAATTTTACAAAAAGTTCTGCTTACGCGAGCGAGAGATATGATGAGAAACTAATTTATTTTAATGATTTTTAGTTGAAAATAAGTTTATGTTTTGGTTTCATGTCTTCTTTTGATTTTTGAAATTTCTTGAAATTGACTTTTCGATAGCTCTGCTTACGGAAGACAGAAAGACATGAACACGGATAAGAGAGGTGAAAGGGGCATGATGTTTATAAAAAAAAATAAAAAAAAAAATTTACTACATTTGTATGTTTAATTTTTTAATTATAGCTGTAATTCAAAACGCTTCGTATGTGGATTTAATGATTTTGAATAATACAGGGTGGTCGTGGTAGTGGTGATGATGGTGCTTGTGCTACTAATGCTGCTTGTAAAACTTGGATTGATAGTGTTGATGCTCAGCTCTACATCCCTTCCATCTAAGGGAGGGGGAGAGCTGGTGCGGGATGCTTTCGTCTTAGTGCTTACATTGGCAAATACTTTGCAGTTGTTGTTATTGTTGTTGTGCAAATGTGCTGATAAATTAGATTGAATGTTACTACCGTCTTCGCTGCTTATGGAAACTTCTGATTCCTTTAACAATTGCCTGTCATTGCTGTTGTTATTGCTCTTCTCTGAAATGTTATTGTTATGATGATATTGTTGTTTTTGCTGTTGTTGTTGTTGTTGTTGGATCTGTTGCTCGTTGTCAAAGCCACTATTGTCATCATAATCATCGTGGACTTTTTTATTATGACCTCTGATTGGGGCATTTACAGCTGTTTTTCGTATAATTTCTGTAAAACTGTTTAAATTAATGGCCGAGCGTTCAGCAATTTTTAAATTTCTGGTTGTTGTCATTATTGTTGGGTTTTTATTATTTAATAATGGGTTAATTGGCAAATCTGTGTTGTTCGCTTTTATAACTGGCAGTTTGGCCATGAAATCTCCCGATAATTGTTCTTGTTGTTGCTGTGTATAATTAATGACTGTGTTGTTGTTTTTCACCTTATTTTTCTCTGTGTTGTTGTGATTATTGTTGTTGTTGTTGTTACTCTTATAATTATTAACATAAAATAAATTATCATTATTATTACGATTATTGTTAAAATTAATTAAATTAGTATTCTTTGGTAAATCCACTGGTTTTGTTGTTGTTATTAAAGAAGTTACGTTTGTTGTATGGGAGCTTAGGGTAATTGCTGACGATGATGGGATAAATGTTGTGATTTCCGTTGTTCGTCGTGGTATTTCTATTTCATTTAAATTTTTTTGTTCCATTATTTCATTCATTTTCGTAAAAGAGCTTCTCTCAAAAGCAAGTGTTTTATCTCTATTCTCTTCGTTATCTATCTTTATTATTGTTGATTTTGATGCTGCTTCCAATCTTCTTTTATTATGTTTGTTATTGTTATTACATGTGTTTTTTATTGTGATATTGTTTACAATTTTCTCTTTACTAAAATTTTTAACAGGTATTTTTAAATTTCTACTAAAAGTTACAAATCGTTTTTCTGTTGCTGTTCCTGTTGCGATTGTATCTGGTCTTAAACCTACAAATTATTGAAGATGAGCAAAACAAAAAAACAGACAAATAAACTCCGATTTATTAGTGAAAAGTTAAAACAAAGTCAATACCTATATATTTATGTTTAGTGTTTACAAGAGAAGCTGTGCTTAGGGGTATGAGTACTTGATGGATGGTATTTTCAAATGCAGTTTAAGTGCTTTAAGTTGGCAGTGCGATAGACAATGAATAATGAAAACACAAAATGCAATTTCTTAATAAGATATTTTGACAATGTTTAAATAATTTTAAAGTTTTTACATTCTTTTTATAGTTCGACACATGCGAAAATTCTTTGTTAGTTCATAATTGCTAAAACGTTATAGCGACTACTTGTATTCCGTCGAAAATTTCTAAATAATAAAATTTGCATTATTGCAATTTCAGTAGCAGTTCGTAAAATATTATTGTTTGTCGTGAAGAAGCAGAATGCCTCAGTGAAATTGAATAAAACTCATGTTTTCGAAGCTATTTCATCTTTCTTCTTCGGTTCATCATATCCCAATGATATTGAAGTAAGAAAATCACATCAACGTCTATGAGTGACAAAAGACCATAGGTTGAGCGTTTACCGTTATATAGCTCAAAGATTGATTAGATATTGGACGTGATTTTCGCTATTAATCGAATATTCTTCTTTTCTTTCATATTTTTTGCTTCCGTTGCAACATGACACAACAGTTGGCGACATTTTAATAACAAGAATTTTTAACACTTCGAAGGCAAGCGTAGTTGAAGGAACATGATCGGAAAAACTAATGAAAAAGACGGACTAACACGAAGTATAATTTAGATCGTACTTTTTGAAGACTCGTTGTTTACATCACTTCCTTATATTTAATTACTTATGCTCTTCCCTCGAGCTGTGGGTTCACAATATATTAAAGATTTAGTAATTTTTATATGCTTGAAATTATTACAGTCTCATTTTCTCTTCTTTTTTTTCTTCGAATTAGTCCTTTTCCGCAGTAACTATTTTAAATTGAAAAAAAAAAATTTACTTTTCTGTTGTCGTTAAATTGTTAGTAACATTTTTACTTTAATTCCAACTTTTGTAAGGTTTAATAGAGGACGAAACAAATAAACAAATTACATCAGGAACAAGTTCAAAGATCGACTACGGGCACAACATATACTTGACATATACGCTCTTAAAAGAAATAAGCAAAAAGGGGCTAAAACAAAAAAATTTTTTCAGTTAAGGCAAAATATTTTAATGCCCACTACCAGCCGAATGCAAAATAGAACGAACATAATAAATTCAGTCAAAATATTGTATTTAGTTTTCTTATATATACTGAACTATTTCGAGCTAGCCCTATACAGGTTTTCGGTAATTGCATAAAAATTCGCATCAAACTTGACACGGAGATCTTACGAAGTAAAAATTTGAAATCGGTGTATGGGAGGACAACATTTTAAATTTTAGAGAAAATCAATCTTTTTGATTGGCTTGATAGATGGTTTGAACACCCCTTCGAAGAAAAGTCCATTAACTGACCGAAGTTTTTCTTTGAAATTTCGAGCTCTTACCCAGGCGTTCCGCAAAGACTATCCGTTTCAGGTGAATTCCTATTAAGAAGTAGCAACTTATTGTCTCGTCTGTTGATTTCTAACTCCACTGATCTAATAACAAGTGCCTAAGAGAGTGTATACATTTGCTTAAAAGTATTTCTGATATAAAATTCAGATTGATCAGAAAAGAGTCTAACTGCTTACAAATTGAAAGGAAACTTTGCATAGCAATTAAAAGTTAGGGAGTATTTTGATGTTCATTAATTCGTTTATAAAATTTTACATATTCTTGCCGTTTTCTCTGTCCTTTCGCAATATGTGAAGCGTAAAACGTATTATTCTAAATGCAGTAAAAGTGGCACATTCTAGTAAAAAAGTTCGAGAAAAGAGAACGAAAAATAATATTAGAAAACCTTCATTACTCGTTACAATGGGAAGACATGTTTATAACATATTTCAGAACTTTAACGTGTTTTTTCTCGAAATTTCATTTTTTTAAATAGTCCATAAAGTAACTCTTACAATTTTCATTCTTTCCATTCGAATAATAAATAATATCCAAAAGTGCAGTACCCGGAAGGTTTTCGACACATTAACTTGAACATCATTATTATTTATTAAGAAAAGATTCCCGAGTTATGAAACTTGAACTTTTTCAACCAAATACTCGTGAATCACACAAAAGTCAATATTTTTAAGATTCCCCCGTATTTTCATAGGTGCAGATGTTTATATTTTTTTTTTCAAATATCCATCATCCTCCTATAAATTTTTCGCCAGAATGGTTCCGGTGTCTTCATTTTTTAATATAACTTTTCTAATATGTATGCTCTTTCTTGAATATTATTATTTTATAATTTTTTTTATCGTAAATAAATTGCCAACAAAAATGGTTTTTTCAAGATGATTTTTATCTTGTTTTGCCAATTTTTGGACGTGTTTGTATGCCCATAAGATTGGGCAATATTTGAAATAAAATTTGTTTTACGAGACAAGATGATGGTGAACATAACAGATTGACAGATAGACGGATATTTGTAAATCCGTTTCGTTATTCACTCGCATCTCTCTAGTATTACATATATTTGAAAAAATCTATAATAAGATACGAAGAGAAAACTTCCATTGACTTAAGCTTGTGCGATTGAATACATAGTTAAAATTGCAGCCAATATAAAATGGATATGTTCGTAAAGAAAAGGTTTTAAAAATTAATTAGAAATAAATTTGGTTTCAGCATTAAAGCGCTATTCTTGATCTCAGATAACCTTAGATAAAGAAGTTTGGAGTATAGAATACTTTCGAGAAAATAATAGCGAAAAATCATATGGAGTACAGTACAGTGAAGTAAGCAGTAGAGACGGCACAATAAAGCGACAGATAAAGGCGCAAGGAGTGAACAGGAAGCATATGAGTAAAACCATACGACACACATGCATATTTGCACAAACAAACAAAATTCAGTTGTTTATGATGATCTTTTGTTTCTTGTTGCTTGTTTTAGTTAATAGTAGCAGTTGATGTTGTTCTTGTTGTTGTTGTTGTTGTAATTATGAAATAGTATTCACTTTTATTTTAATCTTGTCGTGTTGCTGTTTTTTTATGTTACCTTCGGTGTTTAACATGCAATTCTGATAGTTAAACAAATTGGTTTGTTTGTAACAGGGCTCGTACGTATACTGGCAATTGTCCAAATTATCATCAATAGCACAACTACTTAGAGATGTAACATCATTGACGGCGTCGTCATGATCAGTTTTACTATTATGTTCAGCGCGTTCATGACGACAGTGATCATCATCATCATTGCGATCATTAACAGCATCATTATTTTTATTAAAAATATCGTTGTCTGGCATGCTATTCCTGGCCTCGTTATATATGCTGATACCAAAGTTGTTACGGTTAATGCTGGTGGTGGTAGTAATGGTGTTGCTACTGCTGCTGCTACTTGTAAATGTGTTCATGCAGCACAAACTACCTGTTGTAGCCAGTGTTGCTGTTGTGTGACTTGATGATGGCTTTTGTACAGCTGATTTAGCTGCAATACCCAGGGGACCGTTTATAGCTGTACACGTAGTAATTGGTGTTTTTTTCATTGTAGTAAGAGTTGTATTTAGCTTTGTAGGAATTTGAACATCATTTCGATCATTTGCGCTACAAGTTCTATTGAGAGGATATGAAGGAGCAACACCGCTACTCAAAGATGATGACTTCTGATGGTATTGAGATTGATGTTGCTGTTGTTGTTTTTGTTGTTGTTGCGGTGATTCCAGGTATTCATGTTTTATTTCTTGTTCACATCGTTGCTGAAGTTTCTCAAGGCCATCATTATCATCATCATGATCATCATCACGAGCACAATTGCCGTCTTGGCTATTATCATCAGCATCATTGTTAAGAGCAACTCCTGCAATCCTACTTTGTTGTAATTTTACTGCACAATTTTCAAATTGTTTGGTTCCTGTTGTTATCGTAGTTGTTATTGTTGTCTTAATGGGATTATTAGGAGGGCCTTTTAAAATGTCCGTGTAGTTTAAAGCATGCACATGCTTGCTTAGCTACAGTTTTAGATATATGTATTTTTTGTTTCATATAAGTTACATGAAATATTAATAATTTAAAATTAGTAAAATATATATTTTATATACACATATATAAATATATATGTATATATAAATATATATATATGCATATATATATCTTTATACATGCACATGTATGTGTATATATATATATATACAGCCTTGAAAAGACCATAAAATAATCTGTTGGATTTTAAGAGTCTTACACACAATAATAAACAATTTTTATGAAAACTTAATCGGTTTTGTCAAAAGTAAATTTTTACGCTAAGTAGTCTATTTTGAAAGGCCCAAAGGGCGAACAAACAGTGCCAAACTTTCCTTGCCCTTAGTAGCGTAACGCATGTGATATTTTGAGCGAGAATTTCGAAATTATGAATGACCCTGCATGAGGTCACTGCAGTTGTAGCGAAGTAGGTACAATGGCCTCGAGTGACAAAAGAAAAATTGACTTAGAAGCATGTGGAGCCAAAGAAGGCTTTTAAACGATAAAGGGAGGGTCGTTTGAAGTTAGAAGAGGATTGGTCATTGCTCTATATTTCGATGAATTTAACTTTGAGCTTTTTTGCTAAGGTTTATAATGGTATCATTGGAATCATAGCCGACTTTCGTAAAAACTTTCTTCTTTTTATATTTTATAAGGCCGTATGTCGGTAAGGAACAAGATGCAGAGTATGTGCTGCCTGCTACTGTGCATAGTATTTTGGTATGGGACTGCATCGGTACTGACAGCATCGTCGGTATGTTTATTCCTAAAAATCGCTAAAAGGCGCTAAAAGTACACAAATGTCCCGAAAACTATACTGGTGGCGTAGTTAACGCGTATTTTTAATTATACTAAACAGTGCCAAATTCCAAAAGGGAAAGTGCTCGTGAGACATCCTGATAATTCCTTATTGGTCTTCGTATCTGCAACTTTCTAAGATTGGATTCACAAAAATGTTTTTTAATTTTACATAAATATGATGACTTAGAAAGCAACAGGATGTTCATTTTTTGTTTTAAAAACCAATTAAAAATGAAAATCTCTAATTCTTTCACTCAAGGCTGCGTATATATACATATGTATGAGAATGAAAGATTTTTGCTTCAAAATGACAAACTTAAGGTTTAACTCAGAAAATAAAAGATGCTAGCTCGGATAGATGCGGAGTTAGTTAGTTAATTGTTTGTGCAAATATTAGGGTGTTGACCTAGAGCATAAAATTTAATCTCAAAGAGAAAAATAATACAAACCTCACTGTCTTGAGCAGAAGCTTCGTCACCATCCGCTTTGGAAGAACTAAGACCTTGAACAAATCGCACATCATTGGAGGGATTTTCGCTGGCCAAATGAGCCCGAAATTGCTTATTTCTTCAAATAGACACAATAGAGAAAAAATCAAATCAAATAAAAAAATAGTCGGATCATCAAACATCGTGTTATTGTAATTTTTATCAGATAAATATGGATTGTTTATACATATGGCTTTATATTCAGCTTGGAGGGCCATTTGCTGAACGTATTCTTATAGAATTTTCTCGGTAGCATAATTCGAGAAAGAAAATTTATATTTCACGTCAGTGTCCAAAAATGCATTCCTTGAAATACGTCGAAGAACTTCGACAAAATATACAAAATTACAATCCCTTAAAAAAATAGAATTATGGTCTAAAATTCTTTAATTAAATTCCTTTTAATTACAAAATCTTTCTAAAATTAGCTAAATCAGGTTTGAAGAAGAAATTATTTAAGGTCCATTCAGAGGAATAAAACTTTCTCATATTTTCACAAACATCACACAAATATTATGGCTTAATTAAGTATAGCATGAAAAGTTGAACCGATGTGCCTCCATTCCTAGAATATTGAATTTGTTATTAAAGATTCTTTTCTGATTGTACCACAAAACAGAGATCTGGCAATAGGCGATAAGATACATGATTTTTCTTCCGATATTTAGATACTACCTCGAATATAATAACTAAAACAACAAGTAAAATCATTATAGTCGGGCAAGACCGACAATTGAATACCCTACACCACTTCACTGAATGCAATTATTCGATTCAAGCCACGTTCAATAGGCTTAAGCCAAAACATGTCTATATACCGACTACGGTCAAAATATCACAAAAATTCCGACCCTTATTATGTCGATTGAATGGACTTAGACAGATTAGATGGAGAGACATCAGATATGCTGGCGGACAGACAATCAATCAGAAAATGAAAATGATTTTGAATCGATCTGTATATTAAACGGTGACTCTGTGCTAAGTCCTTTTGGGTGCTTCATGTATACGTATAAGCTTAATATATCCTGTTTCATAAGTGACGTAGAGTTGAAGTATAAAAAACAATATTTGCTCTTTATAGGGAAAAAGCATATATGCTTCTTTGCAAGGAAATCTTTAGGCCCTTTCGCTTGGTTTCGGAATTAAGTCCGATCTCAACAAAGGAGAAACTATTGCTTCTTTTCTAATTATTGACGAGTCTATAAACCGATCCATGGCTAAACTTGTCTTGCTAAATAAACTTTAGTGATCGTAGTCGAGATTTAAATTGACACACATACACACATATATGGCAGCATTAGGTAAATGATACATATCGCCATTTACGACATCAGATATCTCTTATCATTTACGGCGTATATTAATTGGTTTAATATATATTTTATTTGTTGATTTTTCGTGTTTTGAAAACACGAGATCATGTAAATCCACATACTGCACAGCAGTAATTATCGAGATTTAACCCTACGTAGCATGTGTGAGTACCTTTATTATGCTCATATCTACATTTATGTGCAACTTTTGCGCCTAAATGTAAACAGTAAACCTGTAATTACCTTAATTCCAATTGCTGCATTTGCTGAAAATGTTTCAGTTTTTGATTGGCAACCCGTAATTTCTCTTCCAGAGCAGCATTTTCAACACACTTGATAGAATACTTTTCAGAGAATGATAGAATTTCTTGACGCAATTCTTCAAGTTCTTCTCTGTAATTATAGTGGTGTAAGGTTAAGAAGTGTACACATGTAAAAGATAACATAAAACATAAACAAGAACAAGAAATAGTATGTTTACATGTTTATGTGTATATATGAAACAGAGGTAAGAGGCAAGAAATATGTATATAAAGTATATGAGACTCAGCTCAATGTTGTAAACACCGAGGAGTCATATAAACATGTATTGAATAACGTGCGTATGTTTGTTTATATTATACATACTCCTTCACTTTGGCCGTGTCTGGCGTACGTTCGCCTTTCGATTGGAATTGCTTCAGGAATTCCTGTTTGAAGCGCGCAACTTCACGTTGCACCTCACTTTGGTGTGCTTTACGCATGGCATCCAGAGCAGCTAACGTTGCCTAGTAGTGATGAGAGAAGACGACACAACAGAAAATGAAGGTGGCACAAAAACATAAAACAAAAACATTGTTTGCGTTTCCCTCTTGAAAGCTGCTCGTCGGCTTACCTGTGTTTCTTCGGCTAAAGCTTGTTCTTTTTCGGTTAGTAAACGTTCAATCTCTTGTTTATGTTTCCCTTCTAAGTCACTAATTGTGCGCCTATGTGATGATTCCATAGCTGAAAGTCCCTTTTCACATAGCGTCTATAAGGAATAACGACAATTTGAAGATTTCTTTATCTTATGAATATCAAAGCACTTACTCTAAGCTGATCAATTTCCGTTTGGTAACGTTGATGAAAGCTGTCTTCGTCAATGGCATTCGAAAAATCTGAGCAATGTGCCAACATCTGATCGCGATATGCTTGTTGCAAACATTCCATTTCTTTGCTGTGTTCCCTTTCCAATAATTCTAAACGTTTTTCAAAACGTCTGCTGCGCTCCTGCTCCTTAGCCAATTCATTTTGCAAGTAGTCGCGCTCTTGCAGTAACATAACATATTCATCATCTTGGCGCGCGCATTTCAGGTTAAGTGCATCATTTTCTTCCCGAGATATACGCACTTTTTCTGTTTCCTCTCGCAGACATTGTAATAGACAGTTGTGTTCACTTTGGTGTGTGTGCAGTTGTTGCTCGGTGTCATGCAAGTTTTGCTTTATAAGGGTCATTTCACGTTCACGCTTTTCTATCAGTTCTTCGCTTTTATGCAAATCACCATTGATAGCATTCTTTTCCGTCTCCAAACACCTTAGTGATGTTCGTTGATGTTCGACTTGCTGCTTCAGAGAACTTATGTCTTTGGCATGTGATTGTTGTAAACGCAAAACTTCACTCTCATGTTGTTCTTGCAAGCTGTGTAATTTTTCGCGTATCTGCAAACAGTGTTGACATGTGCCATTCAGCTTGCGATGAACTTCTTGCAATAGTTGATCAGCACGTTTGCGTAGTTCACAGCATTTATGGCAGACATCCTGCAAGCTTTCTATGGAGATTTCGGTACGTGGTATTTGTTCATCATTGCTAGAGGTAGCTTCGCACTGTAAAGCGATAAGCGAGTCTTCCAATTGGCTTAAAAAAGTCGAAATATCACATAAGACCTGGCGGTCATTGAAAAAATCGACTGTTCTTTGTTTATATGTAAACTCGAAGTCGGCCTCCATTAGGATATCATCGGGATTGTCGATCTGCAAATCAGCGGACAATTCTTCAAATAGATTTTCATATTTCTGCAGGGCTGTTATACCAAGCTTGTGACTCTGCTTCTCATTGTCTTCTATTTTACTAGCGTTTTGGTTGGCATAGTCTCCTTTTAGTACATCAACTCTGGCATCCACTAATGCCTTGTGGGCTACTACATCGGCAAATTCCGATAATAACTGCCGACCTTCAGATGTTTTACGCTCCTGTTGTAAATGTAAACGCCACTGACCTCGTTTCATTTGTTGCATAGCCTCTTCGTAACACTGGCTTAGTTGCGTTACTGCCAATTCCATTTCTCTACGCAAAACATCATGCACTGCGTCTGCAAACTTTTCAAAGGATAGACGCTCCTCTGATGTTAAGGCATAACCGAAGGAAGGTATTAGAGAACTTTCTAGACGTTCGGCATTTCTCATCATTATATGAGCAATTTCAGATTGTACCAGTTCAGCGTTTACAGTTTCTTGAGCTTGACGCCAGGCTTCTTGCACAGTTCCCTGCACCAAGTCATTGGTCGAAATGTAGCTAAGCGTCTCTGCTGCTAGATTTGTGGCTAGATTTTCCATAGTATTATTTCTGTAACGTTTAGCTATAACATTAATTTCATTTTGCTGACGTAACAAGTCATCTAAGATATTTTGGTCTACTGGTTCCATGCTCAATTTTACATCCTGTGCGCTTTGTCCGTTTTGAGTTTTATGGAAGGTTGATAACATAAGTCTTCTGGCTAATACGCCCGCCAAAATATCTAAGCTGCCACTGGTTTTAATGGTGCATTTACCCTGTAGTTTTGCCTTAAGCATAGACATTAGATGAGATGTTTCAGCTACTTCAGCTCTGGTTTGTCGCTCAGTGAAGAGTTCGGGATTTTCAGCCCTTTGCATTGAGTCTCTTAATTTACCGAAGCAGACACTCTCAAAGGCTATCCGTTCAGCTAGAAGTTCTAAATCTTTCCGTTTAGTTAATTCATTGCGTTCTCGTAAAATACGTCTCTGTTTCAATAGATCGGCTAATTTAGAACGTAGCTGTGTTTCTAATTGAGTCAAAGCTAGTTTAACGGGACTAGAATCAGGTAACATGAAGGCATTTGGCAACATTTCATATTTATCACCACTAACAACACAAGTTTCAGTAGTGTCCCGTATTAGCTTAACTACTTCATGCAGACAACGCTCTACAAAACGGTATGAATCTTTTCTTTCGGTAATAGGAGAAACTGACCGTCGAGTACGAGCGCAACGTAAATTTTGCAGTTGAACTAAACTTTGTTCCAAACTATCTTTACTGGCAACCAGGACAGATTCCAAGCATTTGAGCCGATCCATTAAATGCTCGGAGAGGCGAATGTGGCCGGAAACTCCGGAACTGCGACTAGTCATATCTGATGTAGGCGTGCAGGAAATAGGTGTTGTAGTGGTTGAAGAGCTGCGTGAGCTACTTATGCCGTCGCAACGTTTCTCCAAATCATTTACTCTAACTAGAATCTGCATGGATTCAGTTGAAGCTGATGTCGTATTATTCATATTCGATTCTAAAGAGCGCCTACGAGAAGTTTTTTTACTTGGGTGACGATTGTTTGAGCTTTTATCAAAGCTCATTTGTTTGTTGTCCGCCGAGTGATTTTTTTCTAATTCATCGATTTTATTTTCCAATTCTCCAAGTTTTACTTCCAACTCCTTGCCTACTGTCAATTGCTCTTTGCCCTTAAGGGAAAGAGAACGTCGACGTTCAGACTTAGAAAGCTTTTGTTTTAGACTTCTTACTTGGCGTTCAGATGAACTATATTTTAAGGTGAGATCTTGTATACGTGCAGCCATCATGTGCAATTGAGCTTGATCTTCCAGACCTTTCCTGTCCAAATCTTGCTTGAGTGAAGTGTAAGAAATTTCCAAGGAATCATATTGATTTTGCGATTCTTTCAGCTCTTTTTTCATGGCACGTATTTCATTCACAGCTTTTTCAAACCTTCCTTTTAATTCGTTGTACTCCTCAGCTAGACTATCTCTTTGAAGGCCGTAAGGATCGATGTCATTAATTTGTGTCAGATCACTAAGTGAATCCATGCGTTTCATTTTAGTTCTCTGCAGATTAATAAAACTGGCGGGACTGCAGGTTTCCATTTCTCTTAAACGTTTGTAGAGGTTTTCGTTTTCCTCTATTCCTCGAGCCAAACGGTCGTCCAGATCTTTGATTTTCTTTTGACTCTCTTCTAATTCTTCAGTTAAACGTTCTACAATTTCGCGAGCACTTCTTTTGGCTTCTTCTAGCTGATTATTCAAATTTTCACGGACCTCTTCCATTTCGTGTATTCTATTATTGAGTTCCTGTTCGGTTCGTTCCAGAGTGTTCAGTAATTCAGACATACGATTTTCACGTTCTTTTGCTTCGTTTCTTAACATATCACGTTCTTTTTCCACAACATTCAAGCGGAATTGCAATTCCTTGTCGAGATTAAGATGAATTTCTTCTTTAACCGTTGATATTAGAGGTAATTCATCCGAACCTACACTGTCCATGGTACTATGACGCGAGGTTGGAGGTGATGAACGGCTACGTTTATGCATACGGGGACAAGGAGTTGTGGAACGTGTCCGCATTCGTTCCTTCGTTCTTTGTACCAAGGAAGCCGGTAATGGTGGTGAAGGTGATTGTGGTGAGCCCCAATCGCCTATGCTATCACGTCGTCCTCCCTCCGAAGCCGTTCGGTACTCTTCATCTGATGAGAAATGCACGTTACTCCTTGAATTCATTGGAGTGTTCGGACTTGTTAGAGAACACTTTGTTGGATTATTCCCAATCATATTTGTAATAATTAATTGCGGGCTGACGTCAGTTGTTATTTTTTTCGTATTGTTAGTGGTAGTAAGAGGAGATTCTGTATAATTCTGCATAATGCATTGAGCCTTCATAAAATCCTTTTCAATTTCACTTTTTATATCGTTGTTACTATTATCTTTGATAATGAGCTTTGTAATAGGCAATGCTTTGTTCGCGTTATTGTTATCCAGTGCTGTAGTAGAATGATGCATTGCGAGGCTATTACTATTGGTGTTGCTTTTAATGTTATTGTTGCCGATATTATTGCCAGTGTTGCTTATAGTGTTTTGCAACCCTGCAGCGTTTGCAAGTATTGCTATCCAGCTATTACGTGAGTTGGGTGAAAGACTGGCTAATGTTAGGCGCCGTTTATCCCATGAGGTAAGCTGAAAAGCATAACTACGGTTTGCATTAACTTCAGCCACATTAGTGAGACTATTCACATCGAGCACACCATCCAGTACGCCACGTTCTTCGGAAACTGGATCACGATAATAGAATAAAGCAGCACCACTTAATGTGAACCAGTGCTTGGTCCAATCGCCAGTGCGATTATCTTGCTTCATTAGCCAACCTTTTTTGGCATTGAGAGACTCATCAATCGGCAATGATTTTGCTGCGGTATTTGGTGGCGGCGGATTCACACGCAATTCCACTGTTTTAGCCAGGTAGTTAGAAGAGAGATCATCTAAATTGCAGCCACCATCTGGATCGCCGCGTTCTAAAGCTTGTTTCTGCTGTCGACTAAGTTGATTTTGCTGCTGTTGACTGCTTTGGCGTTGTTGATGTTGAAAATGTTTCAATTGTTGTAAACGAGGACTAGATTTGCTTCTGTTGTTATTGTTGGTGTTATTATTAGTACTATTGTTAGTGTTGGTGTTGGCAATACTATTGGATGCTGTTACTAGAACGGGTGGTATTTTCTTGACTATTGCCGAGACTATAGCGGGTGTCGAATTGGCTGCCAATGGCAATGACTTTGGTCTTAAGGCTGTTGTTGTAGCATTTTTATTTGTCGGTCTACAATAATAATCCGTTTCATCCCGTGATTTGTTTTCTTCATGTTGTGGTTGCTGTTGATGCTGTTGCTGTTGTTGCGTTGCATTTGTCGATTTTGTGTGATGATGTAAATGACTATTGAGAACATTATTTACTGCCGTGGTAGTCCAACGTGTCTTCTGCTGTTGACTTAGATTCGTTATTGTATTGGCGAGATCTTTAATCGTTTTCTCATCTCGTCGAATATCCTCAATAAGAAGGCAAGGTGGTGAAACTGAAAAGAGGAACATAATTGCAATTATTGTAAACTCTAATTTCCTCATGAACCAAAGGAGTGTAAAAAATCTAAAAATTTATGTGAAAAATTAAAACACTAAACAAAAATGTCGAATTACGCGAAACTTAAGAAAATATAGCAAGGACGATACGAGACGTACATTTGTCAGCCTCTTTACTGAGTTATCTATTCAGTTCTCGAATTGTAAACAGCATAACTTAATCACAGTCTGGTCTTTTCCCTACATTTTTGAATACTTATTGAGATACGGCTTAAAGTAGTTGGTAGCGATTGAATTCTAAAAATTGCAGAGACTAATTAACTGAGCATCTGAGCATAAGTATCGAACAAACAAAAACGCTTAAATTCACATCACATTTTCAAGCAGACTGGTTGTTAAGTTTTCATCAAAATCGAAATTCTTCCGCATTATGGAAACAAGCAGGTTGCAGCAAAGTTTTTTAAATATTTAACCTTGAATTTTGTTAAGTTCAACACTACATGGATGTTTACGTAATTAGTTGCCTAAGTGTGGCTAAGATTTCGTACCTTAACATTAAGGGCAGCCTCAATAATAAAAAAAGAGAACAACAAAGAAATTATGAAAAACATAAACCTTGGTGTGCTCTAAGCAGAAACAACGGAATACTCCACATGTCTTCAACTTGTCTGTTTGTAAGCGAAACAGAAGAGAAACAAAAACAGAAGGAAAAAAGCGCAAAGAAGCTCGATCAAGATAAAGATAATGTTCGCGCTCCTGCTATGAAAGACTCATACTTTTGCTAAGACGACTGAGTGAAAAATAGTATCAAAGACTGGTCAACCTGCATATGCCCTTTATTAGACATACTTTCAGTGCGTTGATCGTTATTTTATTTTATATAAATAACATACATTGAGCGTAGAAAGATTATTTTAAGCTTTTTTTCCACAATCTTAGCCAAGTTCATGTTTTACGAGAGTTTTTGTTTTTTAGTTGTTTTAGTTGCCTTTGTGTTGTTTGGTTTAATTCACGCAAAGGGCTTATTTAGTTGAACTTTATTTATTGTTATGATACATTCGCAAGCGACCCATATAAAAAAAAACATGAATTTGTAGATTTTTCATACCTTAGAACATTGAGCGACCAAATAAGAGGCTGTCGTTCAGTTTTATTTGCTTCTTTTCATTTAAAAAAAAATCGATATTGTAGAGTAGAAGTGGAAGAATGACCTTAAGTTGAATGAGATTCATTCTATATTATTAATAATAATAAACTTGATTATAACTAAGAACACTTCACACAGACAGCGTTATTTTTATAAAGGTACGCATTTCCAGTTTTGCTATAATTTTAAATTTAATAAAGAGCCATGTTTGCTGATATTTGACGAAAATTATCACCATTGTAATCGTAATGTTTGCGTAGAAACATTTCTATGAACTGTTCGAACACCAAGAGAAAACCGAAAGGAAAAAGAAACGTTTTTATTATGATGATATAATTTAATTATATTATGTCTCGTGCTTTGCTAGTGTTTTAAGCATTAAATTTAAGTGCGTTTTGGTTGTAACAATAGGCAAACTTAGCAGTTGTTGTAGTTTGCTTAGAGAAAATTTATACGTTTCATTAGTGAAATATGTATACATATGTAAATATGTTTATATGTTGAATATTTTATTAATAATTACTCACTACAGAATCTTGTTTGGAATTGCATGAATTATTGAATGTGGCAACGGTACGCTAACTACGAAACACGTAGTTTCGAGAAAAACGAATTTATATTTTTAAGCGGCACATTTTTTTGCGTGATACGGCAATTTAAAGAGGTCGGGAGATAGAGAGAAGCAGAACGACGATAAGGAACCTTCGGACTCTAAAAACTATCTTGCTGAAAATACTGTTACATTAGTTATAGCACTTTCTCATAGCATCAAATTGCGTAAATTCAAATGAGTTCTAAATTTTTCGAAAAGTGGTTCCTGCGCAACGCCCTTAGTAGTGAACTTGATTTGGTGAAATAAGTTGTCATAATCTGAGACGGAGTAGAGTGAAATGTAAAAAATTTTTATATTTTAAACAAAATTTTATAAGATGGAAGTGTATAAAAGGAAAATGCAAATTCCGATGTAATCTAAAAATAAAAACCTTTCATTGGCTAATTGGTCTGGAATCATAGCTTAATCTAGGAACTATATGCCTTCCCTAAGAGCATTCTTCAATTTGCTTTAATTTATAGTATATAATTATGAGGAGTAGTCTTTAATTCAAACCGAGAAATTTTGCAACTACGTTGGGCGAAGACAGAGCGTTCAACTGTTACTGCTACGTCGTTGTTCTGTAGTAAAGTTATTCGTTGGAATGTACATGATCTCTTTGTCGAAAATGAAGTTCAACACTTTTCCATTAAACATGGACTTGGCAACTTCTGCTTTTTTTACTTTACTCAAATGTATAATAAGATTCAACTTTCATTCTGCTTTTCACTTTTTTTCTAATATTAATAATTAATTAGGATTTATTAAAAACTTCATTGAACATTAATGTTCACGTTGCGGAACAATACATGATTTTTTTTTCTCATTACGCTTAATAGATGGACTGTATAAGTGAAAGTTATTTTTAAAAATTAAGTTTAATTGAATTTTAAGATTTATATTTCTTTCAGTTATTTCATGTTTGGTTGCTATTTACTAAATTTTTTATTTTTAAAGTATTTAGAAAGTGCATTTTTAGGAGACTGGTGAATAGAACTCACATTTTTATATGTGACATGACGTCTACTCTTCAAGTTGTAGTCATTCCTCTACGCACTAAATTTACTACAATATTTATATTGCAATTTATGTAGGTTATAATAGCACATAACTTTTCCAGTTTTGTAATACCGTTCTGCGGTAGGCAAGGATGGATAGCACATCTACATTTAAATTAAGTCATGGTCGTTTGTTTGATATAATTAATAATAATATGATATATATGTATTTCACCTATTTAGTTTTTACCATCTGATAAGATATATATATTTCTCCTTTGCGTTCAAAAATTTTTAGAATTCGGTACACTTATTTATGAATATCAACTTTAATAGCAGAAAAAAGAAATCAGCAAACAAGTCAAGTTTTGTGGTCAAAATGCACGGAAGGAGCCTTGACAAATATTCCAACATTGCAAGTAATTCTGAAATGATTGTCGGATTGCAGATGAATTATGAAAAATAACAAAACATTTATTGTTCCTACTAGAAACACAATTCTCCGAAACCACTCATAAATCAGTGTATAAAATTTTCATTCGAATTTTGTACAATATTTATAAAATTACAACTTTTGATATAAATCATTTTGATCATAATTTATTAATAGAAAATTGCCTGTTTTCGTTCAAACTTGGATGCTTTCATTCAAATACTGACCAATAACATAAAAACCAATATTTTGAAAATCGTTTATGTTTAGCGATTGCCGCAGACATTGTAGTCTAAGGGATTTTATGTCGTTTAGTTCAAATCTGTACCAATTAAATTGCGAAAATCGTTTATGTTTAGCGATTGGCGCAGACATTGTAGTCTAAGTGATTTTATGTCGTTTAGTTCAAATCTGCACCAATTAAAGTATGGGCCATTCCGCAACGACTGAAATGTGAAATGCAACAAAATAAGGATTTGCGAGCAAGAAATCTTGGAAGAAAGGCCGTGAGATTAAATATTTACAGAGATTAAATGATTTTTATGTCTTTTTTCAATTCAAATGTGGCTGCATGCTACACATTCCCTTCAATTAAAGATGCGTTACGAGAATGTCTGGAGTGTTGCCAGTTTTCATTATTTCGCAAACATTTTTTTTATTTAGTACCTAAATATATGATTAACAACTTTTACTAATATTAGTATTCTGTTATCTTTCCTCCATTCAAACAAAATTAGCAAGAGGACGCTTTCTTTAGGCTATTGCAATGACTTTTCTCTTTAAGGCATTTCACGCTATCGTCATATACAGTAAAGAGCTACTTAGACGGGCAATAGGATGTATATTGAAATAAACGGTAATTAACAGACCAGATGTATCATGTAACTTGAGCATCTACCAGGGACTCAGTGAAAGGAGATGAGTGATAGTAAATTTAATTGCGATAAGGTAACAAAGTCTCTAAGTTTCCAAAAGAGTAGGGGAAAGTTTCCAATATATTGAGAGAGAGTCGTAAAAATTGAGAGATAAATTGACGCAAAATGAAATGAGAAAAAAATTTTACAAATTTTAATTTTAATTTGCAAATTTCTACTTTCTTAAATGAATTTCTTCATTTTTATACATAAATATATTTTATTTCTTATATATAAATATACGTAAACATATTATGCATAACAATGTGCACTAATTTTAATTGCAAAGGTTGAACATTATATTTAGGTTATGTTTCCTTTCACAGCTGTTTTTTTCTTTCAAATGCAACTTTGAAAGAGGTTGTGGTAATAATTTTTATTGGTTTACACTCAATACTAATGGAAATTTGCTCCAGAAGGCACCTACTTAGCAGTCTCTGGATTTAACGTAACAGGAGAGCGCAAATGAAGACTGTCTCCAGCAAAAATTGTTTACATGGTGCCACTGTATATCTCATTACTGAAAAAGTTAGATGATAACCCCTAGATTTTTCAGTGTGAGGTCGAGTATCATCATGCTGGAAATTCTTTCTGTTTCGTGGGACTTTCTCTTTGGATTAAAGTTGTTGATAGTGAAGTACAACCAGTCGATTCTCCCAAATAGAAGGATAACGTACGTAGGTTAAATCGCTCGCACCTTCCATGAATCGTCAGTAGCACCTCTCAGAAGAGAATTAAAGTGAGTTAAAAGGTTCCATCTAAGTTAATATCAAATCAACAAAATCATGAGCATAATTATACCAAAACTTTATATTTAACAAATATTTTCCCATAATGTTTTTCTTAAAAGACTAAGTTCAGATTAAAATTTTTAAAATTCTTAGGTAATATTATAATTATAGTTATACAATATTTTATTTTATGTTCAAGTTTCGTCACCATTGACGCCAAAAAATTGCCAAAACCAAAAATGAAAAATTTTGTAGTTAATAGCAAAGTCTTAACCTTTTGACAATATTAATAACCAATTATAACAAATCATTTACTAAAGTCTTTAAATGAACATAACACATAAAAAATAAAAAAAATAATTCTCTACACACAAAGTCTGCTTTGATAAAGAGTTCCGCAAACTAGAAAAAAACGTGACAATGAAACCTCAGCTAAAAAAAAAAATGAAAATGAAAATAATAACAAATACATGTTCTTAAATAATCGTTTACAAAGTATCGAGCGAACCGTGAGCTGGCTGATCTAACGACAGCCGTGTCAATGCAAGCAGCCAATGGCTATGAAGAAATAACAACAAACACAACGTATATGCTGGACTCTGACGCTGACTAATTGCATTTCATCAATAAGCAAAATGCCTTTTTAAAATAAATCTCAAGTAGGGTGAAACCTTTTGAATGCTTCGCCACAAACACAATCAAGGAAAAGAATGAAAAGACAACTAAAGCGATGACATCGACGACAAACACGCACGACGAACGGTGGGGGGGAGATAACAGAGGTGTGTATGAAAGTGTATGAAGTAGGTTTTAAAAAGTATTTTCCGACTAATAGCCGTAAGGAGAAAAAATACGAAAATGAAAAGTGTGTTGAAAGAGGTATACTGAGCTTCGTTTGCTGCTTCTCTTCCAACTGACACACAGTCAAGCGGGCTGTCTGCTGCTAAGAGTGGGCAATAACGTATTTCAAATTCAAAAACTCCTTTAAATCGGAGATGGGTTGGTTGGCATGACTTGCATGGCAAAAACTTACAACGAAGTGTCTCCCGTATCGTAACTGAACCTGGCAAATATCTTAGCTGCTGCTGTAATGTAGAATAATATCCAGTAAAGCAACAATAACGACAAAGGCAACTTGAGATAGTTAACGACGTGTGGTGCTAGGGAAGGTGGGTAAAGATATTCATACACACATGAATACGCTCTAAATGAAAAAACGTAACGACAATAAAAAAAAACTGCCCACTCCAACTATGTTGATAGCACTCTAAGAATAATTGCGCACAATATAAATCTGTTTTCGTATCGCATAGAAACACACGCTCGCTGTTAGATATCGTTTTTACCTTAACCGCTATGTCTATGATATCATAAGTTTATCGTACCTTTTGTAACGAACGCAAATAAATCGTAATCTCTCTTTTACGATAAGTAGAGGAAAAGTTAAGTTGGCATCGTTTCCGAATTTATCACTAAAGTTTAGAAATAAGATAAAGAATCTTCTTCTTAAATCGGTTAGCACTCGTTTGTGACGTAAAATTTTATGGCCGATAATTCAAAATATTTATACGACATTTGAATAAGGTCGTGAATTAATTACACTGTAAGCTTGTGTTTAATCAACAAACCGACAATATCAACAGCTACAAAAGCGTATATACAGACGTACAAATATGTACATCCGTACTTCAATGATTGCGATGATGATGTTATATGGAGCTCTTTACTAATAACTTTTTTTTTTCAATGAAATTTATATTGTTTAGGCGACTCATCTTATTCATTTTCTCTCTATATTCTTTTCAATTTTATTAGCTTGAACAAGCATCCCAAGACCACCAAAAGCTCCATAGTGTGACGATCAATGTATGAAGCGTAAAAGGGAATTGTGCGTCTATGTATGTATTTGTTTGCCTGACGAGCTCGATTGAGCCAAATCATATTTCATGGAATTACCCGGCAAAATAAAAAAATTCTGCAATTGCGAATTTGCGGGCTATTTATTGTAAGAAAAAAAAATACAACAAAAGTTACAACAATGGAATAAACTATTCAATATGTTTTATTTTATTCACATACCTGCTCGCATTTACTCCCATACATATTTACATGTCTAAATAGATACTCGACCCTGAGTATTGACTTTAACCGCTAAAGTATGCGTTCGTACACATTCGTTTATACCCAGCTAAGAGTATCTATGTTCCCTTATTCATCTAGTGTGTAAATAAAAGGAGTTTACTGCACAGGCAAATGCCTATCCGTCTGTCTATTATGTCCGTCCGTCATTATGGTGCATATATGTCTGCATGCGTATAGCATTATTGTTGATGATGCGGCATCGTTTACACTTTTGATTTCTATGATTGCCAAGACCAGGTAAAGTGAACTTTGAATAATTTGAAAATAATTTATCACTTGAATGCATTATTATGCACATGCATGCAAACTTTTATATGTAGATAAAGAGATGCGTCGTTATGAGAAGAATATTGGACCAGACAGGGCTGTGACGCGAAAAAAACCTTGGAAATAAAAAAAATTAAGTTAAGAAATAAAGCAAAGGAGAAAACTAGATATATGGCAATGAATATATTCAAAACCACTCCGAATAAATTTCGAAAAAATTACAGCAAATTAAAAAAAAAAGGAAATATGTAGTGATGATATTCGACTTGTTTTTCGTGTCAGCTTGTGAGTTCCTTCATTGTAGCATCTACTTTTTAGCTTTAAACATCACGCGGTTGAATTGAAAGAATTACATAATTTTTTATTGTTATTAAAAGCCTGTAATCAGGTAAATGTTCGTAGCTTTTAATAGCTACACAACACCACTAAAAGATTCCATCTATTCACTTTGTCATAAAGTTTGCAGCACTCAAAAGGAAACTTCAGAAAATTTGAAGAGTTTATATGTTCTTGATTAGGATAGATTCTGAATCGATTTAACTTTGTCCGTTTATCCACCTGTATAATATTCAATATTCTCTTGGCCTTATAAAAATGAAAATATTAGTTTAAAGTATGGTAAAAATATTGGAAGTTAACGCATTTAGATACTAAAAATGGATCAAATCGGTCAAAGGACAACATAAAATGACAGCACCTCTGCCTTCAGGGTTTCTTTACTCATTATTTACAAGATGGCGACTAGAAAGGATTCGATCACAGCCGAATATAATTTTCTTTCGTGTTTTCTTTTATCAATTCATCTTCGGATCATCATCATCATCAAATATTAAAAAAGATCTGACGAACATATATACATAAATAAAGATAATAAGTAAATAGTATGGCCAGGTGTTGTGAATAACAGAGGTTATTGTCCCCCAATGGTACCAATGTAATAATCCAAATATAATGTTTATATAAACAAATATGTGTTATACAAACTGAGAAGATTTACTAAATTAACAAAAAAAAAATTAACTTTTAAGTGATAGGTCTAGCGGATGAAGCATTTTCCATCTCTTTATTTCGTTAGAAATAGGTCCCTAAGTGTTGGGCCCATGATAAGTAAGTAGGTCATATGAAATTATTTGTTGTTTAGACTAAATCGCTATTCTATATGAATTAGCCAATACAGCCTCCTTGAGTTGCTGCCATTTAGTATTTATACGATCTTTCTATGCCAGTTTTTTTTATATTATAAATATTTCGAGATATTTTACCTCATTGTTATTAGGGATGTTATCATTATTCAAAATAACTGAAGGACAATAAATTTTATTCAAATGTACACCTAGATTTTGCAGCATTTATTTTGACGTTCTATATATCCAGCCAAAGTGAAATTTTCTTGAGAATATTGAGTTGCATAGAATGTCGCTTCTAACTTTGAAGTAATTTTCATAAATATATTGGAGTTTGATTACGAAATTGTTTATTAGAATTAAAATTAGACTCTACGAAGAGTTTTGCCTTTTTTATTTTCCGCTATTTCTGACGACTAATAAGATTATGTAATATATTAGACGAATATTGTGAAAGATTACGTTGAAGAGTTGATAATTAACGGCAAATGATCAAAACTAATGTTGTCGTTATTTCGAATAAATAAATTTAGTGTGCAATAGGATTTAGGTGATATAGTATAGAAAAGAACTGTTTTTGGTTTAATAGTTTATCGTCACATTTTTATGATATTCTTGCACACTGCTTCCATTTTGCCTACTTTAAACTCTCAGACTACGAACCAAATTGCCAAAGAATGGGAATTTACAAGATGTGTACACTCTGTACACTTTGTACACTGTGGAAGTGTCAGATCCCGCGTTTAGTCATGTCCATTGGGTCTTCCGTCCTTCTGTTCGTTGTTAGTCGCAAAAATTAGGGAAGCCCTGTACAGTCTCTGTTGATGTCCGCAAATAAATTCATAGCAGATTTTACATCGAAACTCGGTACAATACATTTACGAAGCTTCATCTAAAAGAACGCTCTTACAATTCGCAAGGGATATTAATCCAGGTTCCGGTATGAATACTTTTTAGGGTTTTAAAAATCAGTACAAAAATATGTCAATCGATCAAGTTATTAAATTATTTTGTATTTATAATGTATTATAGTTGTTTCAAGTCATGAGCATCAAATTCATTCTTAGGCAAACTAATTCTCTAATAAGACGTTTAAAGATAAAATACAGAAACTTTAAAATTGAGCTGAACAATTTCATTGACTTAACAATATTGCTGCTTAAGCAGCTTTTACAGTGCAATATAATTAACAATTGTTTTAAGGCATCGAATACAAATTACAGTTACTTAACCACTGGTGCTGCAGCTTAAGTGTCATTTAAAGTTTAATTTATTTCAAAGGTACATAACAATTAGCTTGATAGATTTTCGCAACAAACAAAAAAAAAATTCTTCATAAACATTTAATTGGTCACACCCCTGTAGCAGAACGAAAAAAGCATATTTTTGTCAATTTTTTTTCTTTTTGGATAGAAGGAATCGTAATAAAATAATAATATTTTAAGAAGTTATTAACAGTATATTTTTGGTCCAAATAAGAATTTAAAAAGAAAAAAATAGGTTTTGATCCATGTTCTAGAGAAAAGTGTACTATTTTTTTAGATATATTAATTTTTGTGTGTTTGGCGAATAATTGATTGCAAAAGTTAAATTTTAGATTAAGAAAGTATATACTACACGTTCCTCTATATGGCCCTCTTTAATGAGGTATAATAATTTGCATCGAAAAACAATGAGAAGTTTTTGAGTCAGGCTGCGTGCATTGTGTTTTAATTAAAATAGGTTGATATGTATTATAGGCATGTTCTTCTGATATTATGAATTTTTTTCTTTTTTTTTTTCTATTAGTCTGCAATCTCAGGATTATAAAAAAGCCTTTCTGTGGTCAAATACTGCTCTTCATTGTCTTTCCCTCGAAGCCTTTTCGCTACAAAGCACTTATCAAACAAAATACCGTTTTTTATGATCGAAAAAAACCGAGAAATGTAAATTTTTCGCAGTCGAATTCATAATTATTTCGAAAAACTTCACTCGAAACTTCTAATTTCTTGGTAGAAAGATTTGCTTCCGATCGAATAGCTCAGCGCTCGTTTGAGTGAAGCCACACAGGCTTAATTTTTTTTGGCAACGATTAGAAATGTTCATAAACACTTTCTAAAAACATCGGTTAATGTGTTGAAGATGTTAGAAATTAATAGGCACGAGATTAGGCTTTAACTTCTCGGCATGAGTTCATTTAGCATTTAGCAATCTTCTTGAAACGCTTACGGAAAAGCATTAAATTTCATGGAAAAAACTTACTAGAGCATTATGTAATAATTTTTTTACCACATATTTTGGAAGGTTAAAAGCATCCATTAAACTATAAAAAAATATCTACCTAAGTCTCACCTTTCCCCAAGCAAAACAAAAAAGTCCGAGTGAATATCTCGTCTTATATATATATATATGTATATATATATATTGACTTTTAATTTAGAAGAATTCCGAAATAAAAATATGTTAGTGCAGCTTCGTCATTGTGAAAGATATAAGACTGAGAGTGATTTGAAACTTTCCAGAGTTTCTCCCAAGTATTTAAAAGTGTGAAGTGAATATTTTGATGTTGATTATTAATTCGTCTATTGAATTGTATATTTTCTTGTCGTTTTGTCTCTCATTTCGTATCACATAAGGTGTGAAGCGTGTAATTCTGTCTTCGGCAGATTCCACACAGAAGGCTTTTGGGAACATAAAATTTTAGAGAAAAGAGAAGAGGAGACGATAATCCGAATTGCGATGGCAACCTCAGGGTCCTGGAATTTCAGATTAATGCTTAAAAGCTTCCTCTAATGTTATTTTATTACGTTTCCTTCTATTCTAAAAAAATTGTAAAAATCACGCTTTTCTTTTAGTCTGCTACAGCGGTGCTAATTAATTATTATTTTTATTTATTAATTGATATTTTTGACTTCCTTTAAGTGATTGAAAAATATATTCATTAATTACATTCATACAGTTTCGCTACTGGATACATTTTTTGGTCAATTTTGTATTGATTAAATCATTTATGCAAGATTTCTACATGGGGAGTTTATTAAATGTTTATGATCTGTCACCTTGTGAGCTGTGTAGATACTCTCAAGCGGAATGAACACAAAAATCAATTTACGTTACGCACGTTCCATTCTCTATCTGCTTATTAAAGTCTACGTTGTGGTGAGAATATAACAAGCTTGCATTTAAGCCGAATATAATTTCTTTCTTGAGACGTTAAAGCAAATTTATTAAAGCCACAGTTCAATGTACAGAGACTTTTTCCACAGTTTAATGACTAATGATATTTTAATAGTCCTAGCAGTTCCATAAATTTAATGAACATTTTACAATTTTAATTTTCTAAAAGAAGAAATTTAAATTTGGTCAAGGAGCGCAAAGACAAAGATTATAGAATCTTAATATATTAGTGTCACAATTAAATAGTTTTCATGTGTCTGCAGATAATGAGTAATTGGATAATAAACTCGTTCAAGGCAGAAGTGTTCACAAACACCTTTGAAAAAGAAAATTCTTTATGTATTAAAAAAGGACGTATTGAGATTTTATAAGTCTTAAAGAATGGAAATACGCTGTGTTTGTCGTTCAACTTAACCTTCCGGGCATTGAAGCTTCTTGAGTATTACGTCTCTTATGTGAGGAAATTCTTAAAGAAATAAAAGCTAAAATTTGTCACTTATGTTAACAGTTAGCTTAGATCAAGATGTCAAATGAATGCGATATTCCATCGGCAGCTATGATGATTTATAAATTTTGATATCGATTGTAAATTTAGTGTAAATAAATTCATTCCAGAATAGGTTCGAATCGGCCAATCTTTTAATCTCTATATCTTCCTCCCTTTTTTTTCTTTTGATTGTTTAAAAGAGAACAAACTAATCGCGTGCGAAAGTGACAGATTAATAGTGTCTATCTTTCAATCTATTTCTAGACAAAGATGATCACAAAAGAATATGCCACAATGCACTCCATCTTCAGACCAGGCAGCTGACTAAGTAATCATCCGTAGTATAATGAATTTTTAACATGGAATTTGAACTTTACATTTTGATTTGTTTTCTTTTTAATATTTTAGCATAATAATGCTTGTCTTTCGTGTTTTTATATGCTTATATAAAAGGCATATAAAAAAAAGACTTATGCAGTTTTCGCTTTCGCTGTGGTTAGCACGATACAACAAACTATCCCGAGGATATGTACAATATGTGAAAAATTTGAATTTTTTTTCATGAGTTTTTAATGAACATTTTTTATAGGCGTTTTTCAGAATGTTTTATATCCTCAAAGATTAAAGTTGATCATATAAACAATATGTTAATAGTCATAAATCGTGGACTTAAATAGCTTTAGCTTGTTTTGATAACACTGTCGTCTTCCATAAGGTTAATAATGATTTGATTGTGTCCATGAGAAAAGTTATGTTAATTGAAAATATTCATTAAAAGTTAATGTCAACCCGTGTATAAACATAGCCTTTTGTAATTTGTATATAAAATGGAGAAACCAGTAGTAAGCAAAAATTATCGGACTTACGGATATTGCGCAGGAAGGGCTATATGTTGTTATTTTCAAAATATAATGCAAACTCACGCTTATATGCGATTGCTGCTTTCATGTCAGTCAGATAAACAATTTGCAACATTGTTGTAAAATCTTCGTCCATTAAATGAAGTAAAAGAAGAAAAAAAAAAGAAATGTTAACAACATTCATGTACTTTGAATCGAATTGCACCTAAACTGAGAATTGTACGCCTTGCAATGAAAGAAGAAAATCTCTGATTTTATGGCAGAATTTATGTAGAGCAAACACATCACGGCATCATATCAGTCTTCTTCTTCATCATTATGGCAAAGTGATGTGCTCATCGTTATAATCATCAACATTGTGCATGTACGTCTTCAATATGTCTAAAAGCCTTTTTAAAAAAACTTAAAAATATATACACTTTTTTTAAACTCTACTTCTCTTTTTTATATTGAGGACGTTAACATTGAAAATTATCTGTAGCATAAGAAATGGGATGACAGAGAAGGATCGTCATCAAAGATCTTTTTCATTTTGTTCTTCTTATTGTTGTCGGAGTAGTAAGTAACTAAAATGTTAATTTATTACATGAATGTCAGGGCCAGACATGGCGTTCGAAAGGTGTGATCTTTGGCATAATAACCGAACAACTTACAAGTAAAACTACTCTGCGTCATGGCTGCTGTAACTCTTTCTGTTTTTTTCTTCTCGTGTTTACTGATTTCCATGCTATACTGCTAGAGAGGGACGTATCAAACTCCATCACATAGGTCATTAATTTCCGGGACTGACACATGCGTTTTGTGTCTAACAAAAAACACATATTCAATGCTTTCAGTATATTTTTAAAACTCAAACAATGATTGTTCAAATTTAATGTCATTTCGATCATCGGTTTTCGAATCAGAATAAGACTCATTTCTTATTTTGGTAATAATGATAATATTCGAAATTCATGGGTTAATAAATTGATGGACAAAAATTCAATTCAAACTCAACCTTGAAACAACAATTTGTCGGCAATTTGCTGATTTTAAACGAGTTCAAACATACACTGATGATATCGATAGTAGTGGATGCCCAAAAGTGGCGGTTACATTAGAAAATTGTAAAAAAATTCTGAAAATAATACTCGATAATTAGAAAGTGTACTTGAAAGCGAAAGTTGGCTTCCTAAATATATCAAAAGAGAGCGTATTCGTTATTTCGCATGAAACTTTGCTTATGAGAAAACCGTTTTCCGTTTAATGCAGCAAATGCATCGTTTCACAGGTTAATAGCGAGAATAGGAGTATTGCTTCGCTTTCTTATAAACATAGTTTTCAAGATCTGGTCCCAGCAAACATTATCTATTTGCAAATCTCAAGAGCAATCTCAACTGCA
This sequence comes from Glossina brevipalpis, assembly GCA_000671755.1. Classification (NCBI taxonomy): domain Eukaryota; kingdom Metazoa; phylum Arthropoda; class Insecta; order Diptera; family Glossinidae; genus Glossina; species Glossina brevipalpis. The sequence continues at coordinate 5,259,656 of KK351011.1, read as the reverse complement.
AGAAAAAGGGTTGCCACGAATAATGAGGAGAGTAAAATGTATTTTGAGGACATTGGCGAATCGTCTTATAAAGAAGACAAAGAAATGCTAGGAAAGCGCTACTCTTAAAGGAGACTGTGTTGGCGGATGAAATCGTATTTTCAAAAACAAAACAAAAAAGAACAGCAAAAAATTATTCTCTCGTAGTCCCGAAAATTATTGATCGATGTACTAAGTAATAAAAATCCTTTACTTATCATTCACAAACAAACGTAGCTTGTGTATGTTGATTTTTAAGACTCCGCCAACAACACCAACAATAATAGCAACAACATAAAAATTATATGTTTTGACTTTTTATGGTCAAGCAGAACTAAATATGCTTAATTGAAGTTTTTATGGTTATAACTACCGATATTGAAAGGAGACATTCATTTAGGATTTTATGAGAGCAATAACAACTGAATAAAATAGAATTTAGGTGTTTTTCATTTTCATATGTTTTGTAATTTTCAAAAAATTTATTTGCATTGAATTTAATTTTTCTCCACAAATTCTTTTCAAATTCATGTTTGCTGTCTTTTTTCAACTTTTTTTGTTGTTGTTAATAAATATTAAATCAATTGATGTGTGTACTATTGGTTACTAAAAATTAAACAAACACACAAGTAAGCAAATGATAATGTAATGACATGTTACCTTTCAATTTTTAGTAATTGTTACAAAATTTATACTTGTAGTCAGTCAGACGTATACTTAATGAGTGGCTTCGAGGGTTTTTTCCTTCATATGTTCATTCGTCATAAGCATGGATGCAGGTGCATAAGAATTTATCAAAGTAAGAATTTATAAAAAGTAAACGCTTGAATAATATGAAAAGCGGGACAAATAAGATTAAGTTTTACATTTCTGCATTAATTATATTGTAAAACTACGTAATAAAACAACTAATAATTATAAATTGTATTATATTATTCCATTTAATGTTGCATAAGCTGTGTCTTTCACTCAGTGCAATATTCCATAAGAGAACATGCCACCAGTTAGGTTTTTGAACCTACTATAAAAATGATTTAACATCGATAGCCGTTTTTTGAGAAATGTTGAATGTACACTCTGTTAAGAGCTTTTATTTCTTATATATCTATTTAAGAGATATATAAGGTCGAGTAGGTTCGTACTTTAATAGGGTTTGACGAGTAATTCAACTGCGGCTGAAAAATTATCGCCGATCATTACGAAGACATTTGATTTAAATTTTAAGTTTGCTTAGTTTGATTGAATTCATTAAACATGCTTCCAACGAATTCTTCTCAAAGCATATTCAATGTTCTTCAGTTAAAAAAGCTTGTAATTTTTATAACCTAGCATCACTTGTGGTCAAAGTTCACTAAATTCGTGCGTATGTATCCAATTTGCAAAAGGACTTGAAACGGATTCTCCATTTATTTATATCAATTTATTATCAATCATTTTTTCCTTCGATTTAAACATGTCTCCCCGCATCTCCGTTTGATACTCTGATATTTGTTCATTTATCTTTGTGTCCACATTATAGGTCCTATTTCTTAGAGGTATTTTGACAAATACTCAGACATGCTACGATCTAAGGACGTATGCTATTGGAAACGCATTAGATCGCACCATTGCTACAACTATTATCCGTAAAATGTTGTGCTCCTAGGAGGTCATGACAGGAGAAAAATTTTCTGTTTTTAAAATTTCACGACAAAAAACGTTTCATTCAACACTAAGTGAACGACTTCCTCTACAGGGGTTCTAATGGGAAGTAAATCTTTATATGGGTATAAAACATAAGTTCTGATATGTTATGACGAAAATACGCTAAGGATTGTTTTATGCAATCTTGTAAAGTCTATTTATAATCGTTATTAAATTTCCGATTACGGGCATCGCGTAAAATTCGCAATAGTAGGACTATACTGGGCCTATACCGAATATTTCGATGTCTATCGATTGTTTGCCCAGTTCGGAAATAAAAAATAATATTCACTTCGGTGGAAAGTCCAGTACACTTTAAAGGTATATAAATCAATAATTTCCTAAGTACTGCCCACTAGTTGGTTATGACCATTTTTGCACCAAAATTTTTGCTGGTAAACATTTATTTCGGATATGAAATTTATAACTTAATCTAGGGGTATAAAGAGTAATAATACTTTTACCAGTTTTTTTAAGTAGGAGAACGTCAACAAGAGACGACGGATGGTCGGATTTGTACGTATTTATGGGCTTTATAAATATATTTAGCTCATGGTATATATACTTATCTTCTAGTTGTTTCAGTGCATAACACAATAGGCCATGTGGTTGACGGCATTATTGCCTATAACTTAAATAAAACATGCATAGTTCACGCATAAATATCATAAATAAGACATCAGGGGCAAACGTAAAATTAGCATGACACCGAAAAGTTATGTAGTGAGAATATGGAAAAACTCCGCTAAGGCGTAGAAATTGAAGTTTCAGATGTGTTGCTAATTGTAGCGGAATTGTAGAATTTTTAGGTCGATAAACATAAAGATGATTTTTATTTATAGTCTGGCTAGATTAAAATGGACACCGCAGAGAGAGCGTCGAAAAACGTAGAAAGAAATTGTCAACAACGCATACACACAGGTTCATGAGTTTTGTAATATTTTAATTATATAAAGATAGATACCGGTTCGTAGGTCTTGACAGGATAGCAATTAATTCAACGTACTAATGTATCAAAAGAAAGTAAAGAGAAAGAGAGATGAATTATGATGTACTTGTGTTTATAAGCGGGCTTTGGTTGATGATGTGAATTTAAAAGTGTTTTTGTTGATTTGCCGCAAATGTATTTTGCATATCTAAGAAGTAAGAAACTACATATTCGCAAATCTACTTAACTGCTAAGCTTTGATGAATGAAAATGTCATTAGATCGATTAAGTATGCGTCCAAATACATACATATCATGAAAACACGATATTCTGCAAACATAGAACGAATACTGCATAAGGTCACTGTTACGTCTGCTTGAATAAGTCCACCAAAAACTTAATTACATTAATTGGCGTTGATTAAGAATGACATGCAAGGCTGATGGTATTTTATTAAAGAACGTATATTAAGCATAATTACGTAAAGATAGAGATCATATGCCGTTCTAAACGTATCAAAACGACATCTTTTGGAGATTGAAGCAACAAAGAAAAAAAAACAAGAATTTAAGATGTAAAGGTTAAATTGATAGTGTGTACGAAAAAGTTTATTTATTAAAAATATTAAAATTTTTTTGCAGTTCTTTTGCTCTCATGCAATATGTCTTTACTCAATGGGATCAATATACAATAAATGTATACCACGTTTTAGCGATTTTTTGATTTATATGGTGATTATAGAATTAATTGTATATCATATTTTAGTACACCCATTGACAGTAATAAATCTTTTGAAGGGCGCTTTATTGTAAGCTATAATTTACAGGAGAAAATAGCACCAACGATGCAGAAGAGACAGCAGCGGTGGCAACAGCAGCCAGGTCTATATATCCTTTTTTCGATGTTTTCATACAAAACTTAACTACCTTGGAGAAACACTTATATGCACATACACACTCTTTTGCAGCCCTTTTCATAATTTCGCCTTCTTGTTTAAAAATTGTAGCTCTTCAAGGAAATTTATGAACATCTAGACTTATTATATATCCATATGTATGGCATCAACTCGAGTTACTGTCTTTGCTCCTTTTTTTTTTTGCTTTTTTGCTTTTGCCTTTTTATTCTATGTAAAAACAAGAAAATATTCGATTTTCAAGGTTAGATTTAAGCATCAAGCACATCAGGCTACATATATAATGAAACTTAAATTTCTTGATACTCTTTTTAAACAACGGCACGCATTACTGGTTGTTGATAATTTTTTTTTGTTTCTCAATTTTGCCCGAGGGAAATTATTAGTTTGATATCCGAGGGAAAATACAAGATGAGCAGAATGCATGGAGGAGTCAAAAAAAAAAAACAGAAAAACCAAAAAAAGAAAGAAAAAATTACAGTTTGTGGACATTCGATATGTGGAACAATTTTGTGATCAGCCATAATTGTTTCACATAAATCAAGAAGATTATTCGTCTGCTGTGTAATGTAGTGTAACGTTAAATTACACGTCTTTCGTATTTTTGAGTAAATTATATGAATGCTCTGATGTAGAAAGCCGAGTAAAATAAGTAAAAGATTTGTTAAGAAAATTTGAAAATTTTCAAAGTTTCGCCTTCTCAAAGTAACCACAGAACATATAAATGCAGGAGCGCCTTAAATCGTAGGAATATTTGGATTTGTCTACGTTCCATAGATAGTAATATTATAGGCCACAATTTGTACATTAAATGTAAATAATAATAGAAAGATTTCTATGTTCCATTATTTCTAATGTGTTCTATATTTAATGATCAGGAAGACGAGTTATATTTTATAAAAGAAAATGGGAAAAAGGATTAACTGTAAGGTTACTTCAAGTTTTTAATCAATTAGGGAATGTACGGGTCCAATTTGAACGTCGCATTTTAGTATTTGCGATTATCGTAATTCGATAAAAAAGAAGAGTAAGTCAAATAAGTTCAGTTTAGTAGGAATAGGTGCATTATGCAACAGTTGGGCAGTTGTAATGTGGAAAAAAAAAATTTTATTTTAGTTCATTTTTAGTTTCAACGCAATTATAGCAAAAATTCTCTCTCTCTCTCTCTCTCTCTCTAGCTCCTTTCTCTTATATAGGACATCTTTATCTTCTTTATACAAGAAACTTACCTCTATTTTTAATTTCATTCACAACATTGCGATTGTTTTCATCACAAACACTTGTAACTGCTGTAGTCAGTGAATCCTTAGTATGGCATTCCTCACCGGTCGAATTAGCATCTTCATCATCCTCATCCTCATCAACTTCCTCATCCTCCTCCTCGTCATCATCATCTTCACCGGTTTCAACACCATCATCCTCATCATCGTCATCAATAACAGTTGTATTAGTAGTTGTAGTTAAACTACGTTTACTTTTTGAAACGGTTGCTGAAGTTTTGGTGGTAGTTGCCTGTTTTGTAGTTATTGCTGTTGTTGCTGCTGTGGTTGTTGTTACGAGATCGCTATGTGACCATAATTTCGAATTACCGTTATTGCTACTGTTGTGTGGAATCGTTGTTGCTGCCGTTGTTGTGTTTGTTGCTGGTGTCGTAATCGATGTTGACGTGGAAATAGAGTTTTTCTCCGTTACATTAATACTTGACGCTTTATTGGCATTTAAGAGGCCTGTTGATTGAGTGGACGTTAATGTGTCCTTGTGATATGAATTGTGACGATTGCGGGATATATTTGAAGTGGAACATGCATCTGAATTTGTAGATTGCAGTATAGTGGTGGCTTGCGTGCCCGGAAATGTCGCATTTCGTTTATGACGCCCTTTAGATTTCGGAAACGCAGCCAATATATTCAACCACCATTTAGATTCTTCGGAACAAGTACCCTTTACGAATGTTACATGATCCGGTCCGGTAATGGCAATCGAATTAATATGACCTGTCACATCTTCGGCTGTAGTGACCTCCAAAACTTTGGTCATATCAATACAAGCTTGTGGTACTGTTTCTGGCTGTAATTAAATAATAAATTTATAGAGTTTTCATTTTATTAAAATTTTACCATAACAGATAAAAACTGAAGCTAAACAAATTTTATTGGTCTGTTGTAAATAAGTAAAATATGTTGTTTTAAATTTTTTCTACAACACGCAGTCAGAGATTGCAAAAGATCTACATACTCACATAATAAACCGAACTACTACTACTACTACCATATCGCCTTAAAAAACAAGTTCCGATGGTGGCAGTAGGGTGCCAATTAGTATTCAATTTCTTACCATTTGTAAACCCTGTGTTTGCGTCTAAAAAAATGAACCATAAAACTGTCTAAGAAAGTGTTACTTTCTCAGAAGGGAGCTTTTTCTTCTTTATCTTCGTTTTTGTATATAAACATCGGTGGCAGATATTTTCAAATGTTTAAATCAATGTTGTAAATGTTAATTCAAGTTGTTATCGGACATATCTAACATTTATGTATAACTGACTAGAGACCAGAATTGTGACTGTTGTTTAGCTGTAGGTATAATTTATGCCTAAAATATCCTTGTTACACTTGGCTATAAACGCTGCACAGTTCTATGCAATTGCGTTGCCATCGACTCTGGGTTTAATGTTAAATACGTGTCTACGTGCAGTTTTAATAAAAACCTGTTCTGGGTTAATATGTGCCTGTTCGTTTGAACGTGCGTGTGTGTTCGTGTTTGTTATTGCAACTAATCTTAACAGTCAACCCATTTGCCAGACCACTTTCGATTACTTGTTTTGTCGTTGTTGCCGGTTCTTTTTAGTCTTTTTTTCTTAGTAGTTTTGCTGTAGTGGCCTTTAAATACGTCTGACAGCATCATTGATCGGTCGGTCCATTTGTCATATTGACCAAATTGTTAAATATTTTTTCGAGATATTTTTTATTTCATTTCTCAATAAAATCTTGTCGGTGCATAAATATAGATGAGGGGATGTTGTTAATGCTGTTGTTATTGCTTTTGTTCATTTTAGCTTTTAATAAATATTGACATGATTATATATATATATATTTATATATATAAATGTGTTCATTTAAAATATTTTCTTGTTTTATGACATATTTGGTGTTTAAAGCCATGTTTTATTGCTTTTTTTCTTTTTAAATTTTCCTTTATTGTTGTTTTATGTATTATTTGTATGAAATTTAATTTGATCTTTAAAACATGAATTGTAAGGGAATGTTCGAAGTTTTTTGACACTTTTTTTTGGAGCAGGCAACTAATATCTTATGTAAGTTAATTTCGTTGCGAATTAAAACTTTTAAAAAAACTATTCGTTTTTAACTATTTAACCTGTTATAACTACGGAGAAACTAGCCAAAAAATGCATCGATCCATAGAAATTTTGATTCAATTGAAAGGTTATAGAATTCAGATAGTGACTAAAGCTGCTGTTTTCACGCTGCAATGTTGAAATTTTGAGAAGAAAATCTTAGATTTCTAAATCAATTTTTTCGTATATATTATTATTCCATATCTTAAAAGATACGGCGATAGCACTTGGTGATGCTTAAATTATTCCAATTAGAAGTGGTATTTTTCAGTTCAATGAGAATATATGAACTGGGAATGCTTAGGAAAGCATGTATACTCATTCATTCTCATCAGCAAATAGCGAGTATTGGAAAACTGACAAGAGAAATAGAACAAAATTGTAATCGTGTGTTGCTTGTTCTCATACTACTCATAAACATCCATGTGGAGATACCAGAAATTCTGCTTATATACAATATGTATTATGCCGAAATAACATTAATATGGTTTTCTTCGTTTTAACTGGCAGCACCATGCTGACTAACCGTTGGAATTTTGAGCGCACCTCTTCCCATACTTTTTACAATCCTTGGTCTTGCTAATCACGCCGTTGAGTGTTCCACCATTTTAACGATAGAAATGTTACTTGAACAAAGACCCCACTTGAAAGTTTTGCATCCATATAAAATTTCGAGTGCATTATGACTGAAAAGATTGTATAAGATTTACAACGAATCTCAAGGACATTAATAAAATTCATAATATAACTTGCACGTTACGATTCACTACAATAAAAAATTAATAAGTTAACTCTGAGGTATAGTAGGTTATCGGGCATAAGCTTACAACATAACAGTCATTGTCATTCGGATTCAAAGAAGAAATATTACATAACAAAAAATTATACAAAAAGAAAAACTAAAACTGGCTAAAAGAATGATATGCAAACTAGGATTAAAAGAAATAAAAATTAAAAGTTTCTATACAGAATTTTAAATGTTCTGAGGCAAAAAACATTTTTTTTAATGTTTGATAACAATAATGAAAAAAAAACTGCTAATTTCATCACTGCAAAGAAGAACTACGGGGAACCACGGCAGACTTTGGAAAAACATTCAGTATTTAAACTTGAAGTCGGTAACAAAAAGTAGATGATTGTGGAATCGAATAAGATAATTGAATCTATAAAGACTTCGAAACTGATGATTTGTTGTTGCTCTTTACATATCAATCTTGAGCGTTAATATTAATGCAGAAGCAAAGAAGCAATTATGGTTTACCAGCTGCAAATAAACTTTTAAATTTCAATATCGAGTGCATTTAGATCATCAATTTTACTAATATTTTGAAATTATTGGTTATTAATTAATTTATTATTGAATTGAAGGATGAAATTCTTTCTTCTTAATCGTTAATTTCATTACATTTATCTGACAAAGCGTTCGTATCGAAAAATTCCAAAATATTTTATCAAATGTCCGCTCCTAAGTGGTTCGTTCGGTATGCGTTTTAATTCAATCTTTTTTGAATGCTGAAAGTTGAAATGTTTAGCCTATTCCGGCATATTTGTGTTCACTCTCCATTTGGGGTTGCATCGTTTTTGAATCTTAAATACGAACATTAATTAGGATCTACTTATCTGAATGTCTGCGTTCTGCCTTGTTCTGCCAAAACGATAAAACTATCTATTACAGCAAAAATGTATACTGTATTGAAATGATGTAAAATTTTATTTTCTACTTGTCACCAAAGGATGTATGCAAGTATACAGACTATTTCTTTGTCGCGCCGAGAAATAGCTCTCGGGGACGGGATGAAAGCTAGAAATTCTTACCCTATATGAGAATCTTAAATGAATTCTTGTCTGCTTCCCGACAGACCTTTTGCAAAATTAATAAAAAGTGATGTACATAAATGTAAGAATTGAGAACTTACGGATCTGTTCTAAGATTGTTACCTGCCGTTTGCCATAAGATCATGCAAATACTTGTTATTGGCTATGTATCATCACGAGGCCTGTTCAAGATCTCTCAATTCGCCTATTTGCCTAAATCTATTGAAGTCGATGGATTTTTGCTTGAAAAACCACGTTCATACAAAGCGAATATAGTTAGTATTAAAGCTATTATTGACGATCACAGTTCTACAATTCTTTTTCTACATAAATTTCTTTATCAACAGACACGTTATGTATATGTTGACGCGTAATGAAATATTTCCAATAATCTGGCGTCGAGAATTGTTTAAACAACTTTGCATTTTTTATAGCTCATTCTTGTGAAATTGAAACAATTCTGACATATTTGTGCCAATGTCAATATACGAATAGCGGACAAAAAAAAACGTAAGCCGCACAAGTTACACGATAAAATATTAAGTTTTTGTGTTCAATTATTTGTTTGTTGTTTAACGATTTTCTGCTTAATAATGTGAAATATTTTTTTTTAAAATTAGATTAGAAAAACATAATTTGAATTTTTGACTTTTACACAACACTAAGTGTTGCTACAACGACTGAACATAGATTTTCACGCCAATCCATTCAATAATTGACTAACGTAAAACCATTCTGCTCATTGATTTTGCTGATCTCACATGATCGACTCTCTTTTCTTTACATTCTTTTGCTTTTTCTCTTTTTCGTTTGCAAAATAATGCAAGGAACGCTGCGCATAACGGCTGTCCACGATGCGAAGCACATATCAAGGTCACTTGTTTGTATACCTGCCCTATCGGTCGTTGCACTTTTAATGTTGTGCAATCAAAAAAGAAAGCAAACAAAAACTCTGGCATACCTCTAACTACGTGCGCGCTACAATGTATAAGTAATTACATAAAAAAATCCATATTTAAAATAACGTATGATATAATCCGTGAGTGCGAAAAAGTACATTAGTGAAAGTTATATTCAAATTCAAATATATATATATTTCCTTAAAAGAATATACACTTAACAAAGAGCAAAGATACTTTTTAATTTTGCAAATCATATATAAATTTTGGGAACCTTACGCATCTCATGTTTTTCCCGAGAGTCAAAAATTGTCGAAAATTTTGTATATTTTATTACTAAACAGTTAATTTTCGATAAAAGTCTTTCGTAAAATAAAAGTAATAGAAACATTTTAATTTTCCGATCACCATTTAGTGATCCCTCGGAGTGGTTGGCCTGTAGCCCCTCTCTTATTTTCTTGTTTCTTTGCCCCGGCTATTTTGTCTTTTGATATTTTATTTGGGTGATTACATCTTATATTTGCTACCCGCTTAATTGTGTTGAGGGATAAATTGTGGATAAAATATCATATAATTTTGATAATTGCTTTATTATGCCCACCACCGAAGGTCAGAGGTATATTCATTTTGTCATTTTGTTTGTAATGCTCAGAAGGAAGTTCCAGAGACCCCACAAAGTATATATATATACACAATCAGCAATAAACTTAGAATCGATTTAAGCATATCCGTCTCTCAGTCTTTGTAATGGCTATGGTGAGCATTCTCCTGGCTGAAGATATCGTCTTGAAATTTGGCAGAAGCATTGCAAGTTCTTTCATATACATTGCTATTGAAAATGGAGCAATGGACTAATGTCACCAACAGCGCTGCAAATGCAATTTTGGACTCTTCGAAAGGTTACTCTAGTCTGAATTCAACTGTAGAAAGCGGGACATATACTTTTATCGTCTTTTTATCTAGACAAAAATGTGTTCGCCTAAGATAGATAGATAGTAGCTCAAGGCCTTGTCTTGTAAATTTCAGTGTTCTGATCTACATTATTCTAGTCGAGCTCAAAATTAGAAAGGGATCAACATGTAGTGTAGCTTATGTTTCGTTTCCTACGACTTCACGGAAAGCTCTTACCATTCATTGCGAGGAAAGAAATTCGATTGAAGACGAGTCCTATATGTATCATATGCTAAGTTTATAAATATTTTCCGATATACAATGAAATTGTTTAAAGAGACTCCATAATAAGTAAATCCTGAATAATTTGTAAAATTTTTAACTTTTTTTATGGGTAAATTTGGCTTCTATTTCTAATAAAAGAAATTTGATAATTTAATATTGTTGAACTATGCATAACGTGATTAATTTATGCTGTCATGTTGATTAAGAATTTTATGGATATAATTTCTAAAAGCTGCAATACCCATTAAAATACAATCAGCGTCAGCTTGAACGTTGCATATTTTCGTTCCTGACCTATATTGAATTTTAATGTTGATTGCTTGAAGGAAACGCTGTTAAATCAAATTGTCGTAATAAATTCATTTATGAAAGATCTTTGAGCCTTTTGTGCATTCAAGCAATTAAAGAATTGGCTTTAAACGAAATAAGAATTTTAAAATTTGCATTTTTATTAATTTTCAAGTAAATGTCCCACTTTTTCACTAAAACCGAAATACACTGTCTAGACGTTTAAATTATAATTTATTTCATATCTTAGTATTAACAAATGTCTTAAACAATTTGATTTCATATAAATGATACTAACATGCTCATCCACAGAATATGTAAGTTCACCGTCATCATACAAAACGAACCATCTTCGCTGCCATCTCTGCAAATAAAACAGAAAAAAAAAAGAAACAGAAGAGAATACATAAAAATTAATATTAATCTTCTCGTGAAATGTGAAAATGTATTTAAACTAATAAAAGAATATATATACATTTTTTAAGGCATTTCATAAAGGAAAAAAGACTTCAGATAAAATATTACCATCAGAGCGAGTAACTTGATACAATGCGGTTGTTTTGTTTATGCAATTTCCGCGTGTAACATTCATCGCCACAAATATCCTAAATAAACATTTGTACGATTGACACTTTATTGTGGTAACAAATATAGGTCATATATAATGGCTTTTTTTTCAACATTTTTCTTGTTCTCTCTAAGCGAAGAGCTTATTAAGATTTGTTAATAATAAAATTTCTTTTCGCCGCGCGCGATCAAATGATTACATTATGATTATTATGTAACAGTAGCATTGCGACTAATAACACTTTTTTCTTAAAGCAGTAATGCTTTCTATTTGGTCTTCAGAAAAAAAGTAAAAATTTTCAATTAATCCATAGAGAAAAATAAATGCATGAAGATTTGCGTAAAGATTTGCAATTAGGAGCCTTCCTTGCCTGCTGTTGCTGTTCAAATAATTATTTACAAGCAAAATTTTCTTTTTATTTTTATATTTATAAATTTATACTTATTTATTATAAGAGAAAAATTCTATACATCTTGAAGCAAGTTTTTATTTGGCCAAGTAAAGCGGAGCACATCAGAGTAATTCAAAAGTTTGCTGGTGATAAACTGAGCGCTGAGAGCTCGCTAAAGGTTGCTCTACCCGATCGCAAGGGAGAATACCAAGAAAATCGAGGCCAAAATGCAAAAAGTTATGATATTATGATACTCAAGGATAATAATGTTTAGACTAACATAGGGAAACTCGTCAGCAGTACTGAAATGAATCATGCTACCTACCTACCTATATTGGAATTGTTACGTTTGTCGAGGCATTATGGCTTAATATTTTTTCTTAACATGTTTGCGGATGAAAGTTTCTATAGAATATACTATTTATTTCTTTCGAGGTACTTTTTCTCAATGTACAGAGAATAACAAATGCGACTTTTACCGACAGATACTATTCACCTAAGTGAACTTTTGTTCTTTCTATATCGGTTTTGTTTTACAAAAAATGTAACTCCTCTTCAGCTAACCACATAAGCAATAACTTTGGCTACAAGTAATGTATTTCTGAATGGTTTTTTTTTTATTTCGTATCGTTATTAAAGTTTAGCTCAGCTGCCTTTACAAAATGAAACGGAAAAACCCTAGTAAGATATCTAAATTCGGCTACCTCGAATCTTTTATACAAATCATCTTTACCTTAGAAAAAGGTGAAAAGAAACTACATTTTGATAGTCGAGTGTGACGAATTTTCTTTATATTTGTTGAGCACCGTAGAATTGTTTATTGTGTAAATGCAGTTTTTATTATTCGCGCCCAACAGGCGAATCGATTTGCACCGACCATATGTAACGAACGACAGAAATGTAACTCAATACGTTAATAATTTACAATTGACTAATTACAGTCGTCGATCTTTTGCGATCGACTTATTAGTTTTTCTTTATATTTTTTTGCTTTTTCTCTTCTTCTTTTGCAAAAGAATGTGTATAGCGGCTGCCCGTTTTCCAAAGCAAATATTACGGCCACATTTTTTCGCCTTCTCGGTCATTTCGCTTGTGATATCGAGCAAAAAACAAATCAGAAAAAAAAAACACGGGCGGCCTCTCACTACGTGCACCTCATAGACTTTTCAAAAAAGAGAAATTATTAAGCGTATAGTAAAGAATAAAAAAAAATTATCTTTGAAAAATATTATAAAATGGCAACACTGCAGCCATTCTTTGGACTTGCCTGTACCTTAAGGCGCTCTGCGGGCAAGTAGCGTAACTAGTCTACAATAAAGTTCTCAAAAAATAATGCTTTTTAATCTGCAGTCCCGTATCTAGTGAAACACGTAGATTTTTTTCGATATATTGATTTTTGTGCGATTGAATGGGTATTTGAATGAATAAGTAGAATTTTTAACCACAAAGTACTCTTTCCTTTTATTAATAAAATGAAATGGTTTGATGAACTTATCGAAAAGGTTCTACTTGTTTCATTAGATATAGCAAAACAAAATAAAAGTATTTTTTTTTTAAATTCAAATTTGGATCACTAGAGCATGCCAGGTGTAAAAAATTTAAATAAAAACATGAAAATGATTGAATTTATGTTGCTTGCCATTTTAAGAAATTGTGTTCCGAGAAAAGCTTTTGAAGTTTTTATATATGTTATGAACATTTCTTTATGGTAATAAATTTTTTATTATTGTTCTCCAACATCACGCATGTGCTGAAATATTTTCCCCCATTCTCATCCCTCAAAGATTATATGATCGACAGTGCATTGAAATTTTGTAAACACATTGATTCTTATATTTTATTTCTTATTCGACTTTAGAAGTTAAGAAATAACAGATCCACAACTAGTTTTTACATCCTTGAGACACCACATATGTTATCAACGGATAAGCGCATTGACTTATTTGTATACTCTTCACTAGAAAAAGAAGAAAAGATTCATACCTGCATGTTTTTTATAGAGACAGTTTTAAATTACTTCGTAGGGTAATAATGGTAAGTGCTTGTGTACTTGCGTACACGTTTCGTTTCTGCATGAACTTTTTATAGGCAGTTCCTGAAGATATCAAATTTATATATAATTTAGACTCTTTTTGTAACAACCAGAAATATCAGAGATTTCATAAAAAACATATCTTAAGATTAGGGATCAATTTCAAAAACCTTCTTTACCTGTCACTCTTCAAATAGTAGAACTTAACGCATTGCAACTGATTTGACACAGTTCAAGTTTGAAAAGAAAATCGACTCACAAGAGTGACAATAAACGCTATCTGCAATAACAATTTTTTTTTATCAATGATATAAAAATAATGCAGAAGATATTGGTTTTATAATTAACGTCAATGTTTGCAATTTACAATTAAAGAAAGAAGAAAGAAAATTATGTGATTCTCATACAATTTCGTAGAAAAATTTGCTCGCGTTTTCATCCAGAACAATTTTGAAGTGTGAAATCGTTGTGTAGCTGTTTCAAGAGAATGGGTATTTAAAAGTCGTCTTAATATGTATCTGGCTTCTCATTATAGTATGTATGGGCTTTTTTTATTATTATTTTTTATAGTTTTCTTATGAAACCACAAAATGCATTTCATAATGCATTTGATGGATGTGTGTACGTACATGAAGACATGTTGTTTTTGTTGTTGATTTATGTATTTATAGAAAGTTAAATAGAGAGTAATAGACAAATAGATATACATGAGTGCAGAAAGAAACTCAAATTGCATTTCCTTATAACTTACATATGCATATCTGGTGTACGTTTTATGCACACCTTCATGTGTGTTTTATGACTTTAGCAAAATAAAGTCAAAAACAAAATTATAACAAAATAGAAATAAAGCCTTAAACAACTGGTAAAAAATTAACTGACATACACAAAGCTGACACAATCATAATAAATGAAATTGAACACAACTGACATAATCATAATAAAGCAGAAATTGAACAGAAATAGAATAAAACAAAATTCTATTAAACAAATAATATTTAAAAGAAAAAAATGCATATATTTGTAGGTAAGTGATTTTTGACACATACAAAGCAACATGCCATCAGGTATTAAGTCATTTAAAAAGTTCTCTTATTAACGATCAAATCATAAGAATTAAAAAGTCAAAATATATTCATTCAATGACCCCATTACTTTAAGCTCATCGTAATATTCCTTTAGAACAGTTACAATTGCTTGTCGGAATGGAAAATGATTGCTTCTCAGTATCAGAGGAGGCCAGATGTGGTGAGTGAGGTGTACGGACTTAACTATATCACTTCTCCTAATTTTAGAAAACAATTCGTTGCCGAATATTTACATTTAATTAATTCATACGGCTTTTGTTTTTATTGTTCTGAAGGTAATTTGAGCATTAGCACTACGAATTGCATAACATTTTAATATTTTACCATTTTTACGGTTAGCTACTGCAACTTCTGATTAGCTTAACAGCACAATTAAATAACCAAAAAATGTTGTATTTTCTTACATAACGTAAATGAAAATTTTATTAAATGCAAAGCGCATATTAAGAGATTACTTTGTGCCATAAATCAATTCATTTTGTAGTTTACTCTTGGAAAGTCATAGCAAAATTTTTCAGAAGTTTTTCTTTATTATTGGTACTTGCATATATTTTGGCCATTTTACCACTTGAAAAAGACATTTATTAAGAAAAATTTGTAAAATATCTATTAACCCAAGTAATTTCCATTATTTTCTCTGCAGCTTTTTTTCATCTTTCCGGCAACATAGCGATACCGCGTCGAAAGCACGATTTTGGTTTGCAAGCGGTTCAATTATCGACCCATTTTCGCACTTCATTAGTATTTCGTAACCGCGTATTATTCAAGTCATGCTGCATCGATTTGAAGAGAGAACTTTCTATTCGAGCTGCAACAATGTTTACTTGATAGCTCTTGCAACGTGTGACCGAGCGTTGTCATGCAAAATGTTAAGTTTGGAAATGGAAAACTGTTATTTTATTGTAGAGAAAGATTAAGCTCATTCAGACCATAATATTTCGTATTATTGTATCATTTTCACTAATAGATGTTGCTGGATGCAAGCACCTGTTAGCTTAACAGATGTTTTGAACCTTGCAGAATATGACAAAAAAATTCATGAAATTAACTCAGTTTTTTTTTTTTTTTGCAATTTCCAGCTTTTCAACAAACTTTTCGAAAATGCTATTATCAAACTTCGTCCCAATCGCTTAGTTTCTTGGTAAAAACATAGTTTGCATTCTTATCAAATTTCGTAGAAACATTCGTTTTCGATTCAGCCCATTTGTCGATTTCGTCTCAGCCCATTTACTTAGCGATCGTCTCGCTAAAGCTATGTTAGCATATTTTTGTTTGGAAATGCTTTAAAATGATCATGAATCATCTCTAACGATATCTGGTAAGTGTACTAGAGAAATCAATAGAGAAAAGATTAGGCTGCAAGTTCCCAAAAGGGGTTCATTTGATGCACACTCTCTTTTTGGGAGTGCTTATGGAAAAGTCCGAAATTTTCTGGCAAAGATTTGTTTCAGGTAATGAATTT
Source organism: Glossina brevipalpis (assembly GCA_000671755.1). Taxonomy (NCBI): domain Eukaryota; kingdom Metazoa; phylum Arthropoda; class Insecta; order Diptera; family Glossinidae; genus Glossina; species Glossina brevipalpis. The sequence continues at coordinate 5,243,043 of KK351011.1, read as the reverse complement.
TTTCCCACGTATGCTAGATTGTCCAAAGTGTTTATTTAATCAATAACAAGAAATTGGTCATACCTCTTGAGCTACGACTATGGTCTTTCGGTGCCAGACATAATCAGGTCATACATTTTAAGGAGTTACATATTAGTTGTAGTAATACAAATAGTTTAGATTTTCGTTCGGGCCACTAACCTGCTATGATGAAAACAGGATGATAATTATTTTATGAAAATCAACAAAGTTTTACAAAATTTAATTTATATTATTTGATTTTACAGCTGCTACAGAATATTGCACTGATCCGATGTGATCTCACGTCAAAGAGAACGAAAATTAATATCATTCTTGCTCCTTTTTTGGTTTTTCTTCTTGTTTTGCCATTTAATCTTGATTTTTCTGCAGAAATTTCAGCACCTCATTTATATTATGATAAAAAGAAACGAAATCAAAGTGGCTTTCTGGCTTTTAGTTGTGGTAAGTTGTTGTTTTAGTTATTTTGCTGTTTTGCTTCTATAAAGAGGCTACAAAATTGAAATTTTTTGTGCGTCATACCATGAAAGCCTTTTATGAGGTAATGCAGACACGATTAGAAAGAGAGAGCGGTTAGGTGTGTGGTATGTGTATGTGGAAGTGGATAAATTAAAAAGGGGGCACCCTGTCAAGTTACAAAACGCTTTATGTTGCACGCAATATAGTACAAAGACCATGGAACCATACCATGGCTGACATGTCCGCCAAATATGGTGTTGGCCGATACAGCATACAACTGCCTAGCAGTAAAATATGCCTTCCTGGACATCTAAGTGCATACAAACGCACATAGAGCACAACTCTTGTGGAAAATCTGTCTGATGAATTGGTCGCTTACATGGAACGTTGAGCATTCTTTCATAAATCTCGCTGCGAAGTACGAGAAAAGCAAAGCAAAACAACAACAACAAAAATTACTAACAAACTCTCTCGTAAAAACTGCCATTTGCCCATTTTTATTATTACAATACACATTTACAACCACACACACATACACACACACACACATTATATATATATATATTTATGTATATATATAGTTATGTAGTGTATGTGAACAATATATAAAATGACTTAAATATGTTAAAAGTTCAATAAACTTTGCTACGAATTACTGAAGCTGATGCTGAAATTGTTGCTGATGCGGCCGCTGTTGTACGATATATATTGTATTTTCACATTTTTCGCCAGATGAAATTCTTGCTTTCTTTCCTTTGTTGGTTGAATGCAAAACTATTTTTAAACAATCTTTGTAGATGAACGTACACACATGTAGATACTCACACACGTGTATATCCAAGCAAAGAAAACTGGCAGTCAGCCCAGGCCTCGACAAGCATTGTAATGGAATTCCCTTACAAATACTTGAACGATATAAAAGACAAACAGACGGACAGACCATTTTTTGGCATGGTTTCAATTTTTTTTCTCTTTTCGTGGACATTTTTATTTACATTTGTATATCCACATGCATTCTCGTAAGCTCATATGTATGCCTTACATCTTCTAACACACAAATTAGAAAATCCAATTAAGCAAAAGCGACAACAAAAACAACATAATGTCATCAGCTAAAATCACATTTTACAATTTTTACGAAATTCTTTATAAAATATGCCGTTCATAGAAGTTTATAAGGCGTTCACGCGGCTTCTTGTACCCCTTTGCCACTCAGGCGGCAAACATATATGAGAAGTTCAAAAATCGATTAGTCACTGTTACCGAACCATGCAATTGTCAAAGATTATTTTTCATTTAATATAGCCAGCGTTCATTTCATACATACAGCTGTACAATATATATATATTTTTTCAGCTTCCCGCTCTTTTTCATTTTTGTTTTGCTTTGCTAACGCTAAAAAAACATACATAGCGGTTCATATATGCTTCGCATCTTCTGTACGAGAGCGAACAAAAATCGAGGCAATTTACTCTTACCTGAACTTTTGATTAATTAACTGTTTAATAGTTTGTCGGTTTGAACATATCTGTGTAGGGGTTTGTGCACATTAAGCGAGCACTGCGACTGTGTGTGTGTGTGTTTTGCAGTTTTCGAATTATGCAATTTTTTTTAATAAAAATTTAAGATTGATGAGCACTGCGTGAGGAAAAATAGAAAATTGTGCTCACTAACGTAGATAACAGCAAACGCTCTAAAGTAAAAAAAGGTGTACCCACCTCATGAAGAATTTTGAAAAATCCTCTATCCTACTTTTTTTAACTCCTATACAGCAGTATATTTAAAGAAATAAAAATAATATTTAATGCCAATCCCCCCAAGAGGAGTCAAATGAGACTCCTCTTTACACTTTAATACAACATTCGCTACCAACACGATAGAACATCGCCATCTTGATTCTATAGCTTTTATTATAATACGAATTACCGATCAATTTTTCAATACTTACCTTTAACCCCTATTTACTTTTTTTCCATCGATAATTTCGAGCAAATCAGGATTAAGTACAATATCTCCCAACCGGTTGATTACACAGAGAATTTTTATGCAAAATATCTTTTCTAAGTTGGTTTTTATTACTTGCTTGTGAAATTTATCCGCAATAGCATAGAACTGTATTTTTAAAGACATTTCCGAAATTAGAAAAAGCTTACAGGAATTATTTACGTTTGGTCGACTTTTTTCTTGATGTCACGATTCAGGTGCCACACAAGAACCTTCATCTCAAGTTGATTATTTGTGTATTAGTGGCGAACAATAACGAATACTGCTTTTCAAGAGAGCAGAATATCTATTAGTCTCATCTTCATAATAGATAGAGATGGCAACAAAATAAAATACATGGAATGAAGAACTCAATTGACCGCAACAACTCAACGAGTAAAGATGTAGCTTAACGTCATTATTATTACATTACATTATTATCATAAAAAGGATTTTAAAATTACATTAGACAGAAAATGGAAAGCTGCCGCAGAATTCAAATACCAAATAGTCATGAAAAGCTTTTACGGCAAACACAGCAAGAGAGGAAAACTTATAGCGATATCTGGTTTGGAGCGAAACTTTTGATACCATTACTAATTCTTATGTAAAAACCGAATCAATGTTTCTTTTGATTACGTAATTTCTTAACATACGTTAGGTAAATGGACCTTTTTCTAGAAAAAATAAAAGAGTCAAATGAAAAGCGGCGTCTCCGAAATTGCTATAATAACTATACGAACAAATGATGGAGATAATAGATTTCATAGGTTTGGTTTGAGGGTCACCGCTTTCTAAAGCTAATATGGAGTTTTTAATGGGAAGAAACATCATTTGAACTCAAAGCGCCTCTGCTCCGTCGAAAACAAAAAGTTACCTGTTTTAAAATGAATTCGTAAGCACACTGATGCGACTGAACGCGGTGATACAAAAAAGGAGTGATTACATTAAAAGCCTCCAAAATTTCTAAAAATTATAGTCGGTAATCGAAAAATCAAATCGTAAAATGTAGTTGATATCGTAAATGTATCAAAATGTACCCACTGTATTCTCACGCTTTTTTTTACTCACTTTGGAACAAAAACATCGAGTTACTGATTCGGAACGCATGAATGAAAGTTCAAATTGCTATCTCGCCCACTACCGTATTTTTTAGACTTGGCCCCTAGCAACTATTAACTAATCGAAAATCTCAAGAAGGCTTCTACAGGTAAAAACATTTCAATGGTGTTATTGCGAGAGTTTTAGTAATAAATTCCATAGAAAATACATTAAAATGTATAGAAGCAACTGTTTCTATGACTCTCGAATTCTGCAAATAAAAAATACTTTTTTTTTTTACTTAGTTCCGAGAATTACAACCGATATATTATTAACAAATTCAGGTATGTTATATTCATAGATATATATATATATATATACACACACATATATATATATATACATGTCCATATATATCCATTCGCATGCGTCTACGGCATATATGTTGCGCGTGATATAACAAAGCAAGTACGTTTTCTAATGGTAAGCATAATAATACCATATCAATCTTGCTGCAGACACAAAAAGAAAATTTTACCAAATCACCAAACCAAGCAACTGCCAAGTCATTCATTCGTAACTATATTAAAAAATAATGGAAAAAAAAGTATACAAAGCAACAAAAAGAGAGATATTCAGCTACCACTATTACCTGCCAGTCAGTTTGGAACAGGAACAAATGTAAGATTCCAACTCCTCTGCATTTACTCACTCATACATTCTATTTTACTCTAATTTCTGACAGCCGACATTATGTAGACACTGGACTGGCGGACATACCAGCACAAACATACAAATCCAATGAAAATCAGGAAGTAATTTTTGATAGTTATTCTCCACGTACAACATGTGTTAGTACATAATTCATAAGCTAACACGTACCATGCACATGAGGAAAAACCCACATACTCACTGTGTACAACATCAGTTTTTTTCTGCCATTGTCCCGTATAAAGTCGTTGCAATTGTTGGTTTTATTGTTCAATGTAGTGTTGAAAATAGTTGCGCATACACAATAGATGATGGGATGATGTACGGGCTGGGGCTCTGTGAAATCGACTAAAAGGTTCACTTCGATATCTGAACATTACTATGTACGCGATGTGTGTCAGCATGTTTGTTTTTCTTTAAAAAGGTATTGATATTGTTAGATATTTATCATATGCACACATAAATGCGCGCATATATACGCCATGTATTTAGCTTAATACATTACCATCAAAGTCGGTTGATGGACGTAGGCCTTTGTATATGATCAACTTTTAACTGCAAATTTCTTTCTTCTTTCCTTCACATTGTCAGCCAGCCATCCACTCAGTCCTATTGTATCCTTTTTTTTTGTCTTTGAAACATCTCCAACAATATTACATTATGATCGTACACCGGCCGACCACAGAAGCAACAAAAAGCCCTCATTACAGTTAATGATGAAAATTCTAAACAAAGCCAAATCATTTTCCATTCCTTTCATCACAGAAATCACCAGATATAAGATATGATATAATGGTATTTATCTTTCATGTATGTAGATTAGGAATTGTAATGATGTTATTTTAATGGGAATACCATACGTACGTGTATGGGAACTTAATGGAAATCAAAAATTAGTAAATATTCGAAAAATGTGTTATTTCCAGAAAATCAGTGAAGCATTGTAGTATTCGCAATTAGTAGGAAATTTGTATAAATCCAACTTCGAATTGTATTCCTTGAAACACATGTACCCCAATATGTCAACAAAAAAATTTGGCAATGGCCAGTTTAAGCAAAGATGCAAATATATTATAAAGAAAAAGTTGGCGCTAAAACAAAATATCAATTTTTGTAAGCATTGAACTTTAATTTCTTCTGAATGTATTTAATACTAGAAAGGACAAAAAAGGTATAGCTTAGATAACTTAAAATGGAGCGGAAAACTCGAAATGTGGGACTAATAATATCAACGAATGATTTGACTCACCTTGAAGAATTCATGCAAGGAGCATTTTCAAGCTCATTCACTGCGACTGAATTAGGGGAAATTAAGGTAAGAGTTTTTTGATGCATACATTCTCATATCTGCGAATGCTTTCCTCGCCATAAGCTACATAATTTCCTATCTTTGTCACTAGTAGAAGATAACATTATTTTTTTGGCTTGACCAAACGGAATTTTTCAGAAAGCCAATCATTTTTTATTGGATTAACAAGCTGATCAAATTTCATTCTGAGTCCTTACTTTCTATCAAAAAACATGAACCTAAGAAGAAAACAGTTTTTTTAGACTGTTGCAGTGGCATTACCCTTTAAAATGTAAGAAGGTTGATAAGTCAAAATTTGAATAAAAGCAATCGCCTGAGTATCCATGCTTACAAGATACTTACACCAAAAAAACATTAGATATAACAATAAAACTGACGAAATTAGCAAAACTTATTGACGAAAGTGTCCGCCTTATGCTTTTAAAAGTTTGAGACAAATATGCCTTTTCTAGGTCTTTGATACGATAAATTCTCCTAAGCCTGCTTGAAAGGAAGAATTACATTTGACCATTTATCAAAATCTTTCTGGGAAACAGTTATGTTTCAATCATTCATTCATTCAAACTTGTTATTTATTGAGATTCATTATATTATTGAGATTCTATCTCTTAGTAAGAAGTCATGGTTAAACTTTTTAAAGATTTTCCCCGGCGGCTATTTATATGGTTTTGAATAACGATTGACTACAACTACCATTTCTTATCGAAAATAATATAATAATGTGATATAAGATGTAAGATTTAAGTGATAAGATAAAACGTATGAGACAAAAGGACCGGCTGCTGGCTTTGAATTTGCTCTAAAAATTTACTATATACATTTTTGTAAAGAGTCAACTAAAGAATTATTAAATTAATATCGAAAATAATCGCCGAATCGTCTTGTTTCAATACGGACAAAGGAATCATACGGATTAGGAGTAGAAATCATTTTAAAATTGTATTTTATAACACATGTTTATACATTAATTTGTGTGTGTGTGTGAAATGAATATATTTGTGAGTATACGTTCTCATTTATTAACATAATTAAGTGGCGATAAAAAACAATGCCTTTTTCGTAGTGCTTGCGCTTATATTCGTAATACCTACGTTTTTTTTTGTTGTTGTTCTTTTTCTTTATCTATTAACAGAAATTTAGAAATTTTTTTGTTTTTATACTTCAGGCGCTTAATAACAATAAACGTGGTGGGTACAACATTCATACCTTTGGGTGAGGTTTTAAATGCACTACAATTTTTTGTTGTTATTGTTGGCAAACTTGGATTTCAGTGTTATGCGCTGCTGTAATGAACGATGTAGTTAGAGTTACGTTTATTATGCAATATCGTTGAAATATTCCTCAGTGGGGTACATACTTACTAAGATACAAAGAGATAAATGAAACCGAAATAACTAACTGGATAAACATGCATTGATATCAAACGACCTTAAAAAGTTCTAGAGAATAACAACAACGTGGAGAGTAAATGGAAATAAAATTAAAAACATTCGAGCACGGAGCCAAAGTGAGATTGAGTGTGATTGATTGAGTGAGAGAATATTATATTTGAAGAGAGCAAAATTTTAAGTAACAATTTCAGCTACTTCCAGTCACCAGCAACAACTATAACAACAACAACAGCAAAAAGAGAAATATTATAACATATCTAGATTCTTAAAAATGTTAATGTAACATTTCTATACTGCTTGTTATTGCTATTATTGCTACCCATTAGTTAGTCAATGCTGCTGTTGTTTTGCTGTTGTTTGTCGATAGTGCTGTTTTAATTTTTCACAATTCTTATTTTTTATTTTTTAATTTTACTTTGTTCTTGTTTTTATGAGTGTTGGATTTGTGGACTTGTGTATGCGTGTGTTATGTTTTTTACGGAATTGGGTCTTTCTATAAAATAGTGTTGGCGGTCGCTGTCTGTTCTCCCTCTCTATCCAGTTCATTCATTCTTCTTATCTCCTCTAACCGTTAGTCTATTACTTGGTGTGTCTGCGTTGTTTGTTGTTTCTTTTTCTATTTTAATATATTTATATGTTTTGTTTTTGTTGTGTAATAAAGAGATAACGGCATTTAATGGCTGAATGAGTGCTGTAACGTTTAAAAAACTAGTAAAAAAGAAAAAGATATTGAGAAAATTGAATTCATTTTGAAACGACTCTTGGATACGCTTTATCTCAAGAAAAATAGGGATAAAGATTGTGATTGACAAACGAACCTTAAAACGCATTCAACTTAAATTTAAAAACAAGTTTTTTTTTTAAAAATATTTTTCTATTTTGGAGCTTTTTAAAGCTGTTTTGAATGTTATAATAAAATGTTAGACTAGCTATTCTCATCTTTATAAAAATCTCAAGTTGCGCATATGTAACTGCTAGTAGTTTCTGCAGAAAATGTGCGCATACCATAAGACCGGGTGCGCACCTAGCCAAGCAAGAATCTCTTTTCTCAGATAGACACCGCCGTTCCTTTAAAGCAAAAATTTCTAAAGTTTAAAGAAAAACAAAAAAAAGGAACGGTCATCAATTCAAGTTTTCCAGTTTTTCCTCATATATCTAACTATTATAGTTAATTCGAACATGCGATATGCGTTACAATCGAATGATGTGGAAATTGCAAAGCTAGAATGAAAAAAAAACTAGTAAAATTGCAAAAACCAAGTAATCATTAACAAAAATATTTAACCGAAACTTGTCGATAAAGATCCAAAGTTGTTATTGCTTAGAAACACAAAATTTATTATGTTTTTGTTTATAAACAACATTTCCATAATTGAGTTATATCTGTGTATCTTAATATGTATGGAGCATATAATGGCATTGCTTTGCCATAAATTACACAAAATGTCGTCATATTCAGTCAAACCTTCACATAAAAGTATTCAGGCTTTTTTTTTAGTTCAGTATCTTTACAAACATTTATTTATTTACGCAAGTTTCCGCTGGCTGGCAGATTGAGTTTCACGGGAAACTAATTATTATTGTTTCGGTTCTTAAATCACAACAAATACATCTATAATAATAGTAATAATAAAAAAATATAGTTTTTTCCTTCTAATGAATTACTTTATAACAATTTGATCGACATATATTTCAAGCAATTTACATTTTAAGGCAAGTAGTTTTTTTTAACATTTGATTGAAAACTTAATAATTAAGTTTTGAAAATGGAAATAAAATTTTTTTTCATGTAAAAACAAGAAAAAAGCATACGTCGATTTTGAAATAATCTACTACTTTCAACGCTTACGTCTAGGTTTGAATTTTTTCATTTATTTTAGGTTAGTTAGAAAGTATTTCCGATGCTTGCAAATAAACAATAAGGGAAAGTTCTCTATCCGCATTTATATGACTTCATTTTGAAATATAAAGTACCTATAGAAAATTCAAATTCTAAATCTCCAGCAAATTGTAGCAAATTTTGGTCAGGATTTGGGATTTTAGAACGAAGCATTCTGGTTGTCTTGATTATTAATCTTAGTCCTGAATATTATGACTATTTTTCCTAATTTACATCTCTCCGTTGCGGCAACTAGGCCAGTTTATCGGCTACGACGTTAACAATCATAGGTCCATGTACTGGCATATTTTCGTCACTCTGGGATCTAAGCTAAGACGGTCGATTTCCAACTCGTATAAGCTAATAATCCTCAACTTAAGCTGAAGCCTTCAGCCTTAGTTTTATAGCATACAAGAATGGTTGCTTCCTGCGTCCCGTTTTTATAGTTGCGTAAGCGTGCCGTGTATGTGAGCGTTTACAATAATTTCTTTATTCCTTTGTTTTTTATTTTTATTATTTACAATCTATACAATAAAGATATTAAGTAAACGTTATGGCATGAGGTCCTTGTTCTCCAAAGAGAACAATTTAACAACATATACATAAATAAATAGTTACTATGCAAAATGAGACGATTCATTGAATTAATTCTAAGAAAGGAAGTTATTTAATATTTAATCCAGTATATGACGCCTTTTTAATCTGCTTACTTCATTGGAATTATCTACAAAAGATATTGCCAAAGCATTTGAGTGATTAATCCGCCTGTCTAGATGCCTTGACAGGAAGCGTTCATTTTGACTTTTAACATGTCTTGAATTGAAATTTTCGTAATGTAGTGGGATACTTTTTAAATTTTTTTTAATTTATAATTTTTGCAAGCAGACATGAGTTTCTTTTTGTGTATTTTTGCTCAGCTAAGTTAAAGAAAGCAAGGTAAGGAAAGAAACATTGTCGTCGCTTAATGCTGCCGTTACTGCGAAAAAGCACTAAAAACCCTAAAAATCGGTACACGGGAAGCCTATTTTCTTTTTTTCAGTTTCTGAAATCACTTTGGTTTGTATATAGATATTACACGACAAAGTCAACCAAAAATTGATCAGCATTCAACTACTTTTCGTAGCATCTATTATGACCCCGTATTTTTATATATACATAACAATCAAACACTCGGGATTGGACAATTTATAAGCTTGTATGGTTTTTTATGTATTAGTTTCTCTTCCAAATTTATCCTTTTACTTATCTACCGCTAAAAATTAAAAATGCTCTCCTGCCTTACTGTCTACAATTTTGTAAATAGAAGTACCAAACTGTTCTGCAGTTGTAGGCTGACCAAGAATATATAATGATCCGCCTTTCTAGGTATTACAAATACAAAGTTAATGAAAAATCTAGCACACTTTCATGTTTCAATAATGATCGTAACGACAAACAAAAGCAATCCACTTTATCGATGATCTAAACAAGCTCTACCACTTGCTTTCCTTTTTAGAAAATAAGATAAGCTTACTTATGACATCTCTAATAAATAACTTGACATTTTATGGTCTTCTAATATTCCTTGAAGGTAAATGCAAATGTTAACAAGAATATATCAACTGCTTAGGTTACTTCTTATAGCAATTAATCCTTGCAATTTCAGTAAATATCAATGTTGTCATCGTTTTTTTTTTTTTTTTTTTTGAAGAATTTCTAAGAGTACTACTAATTGGAAAAAGCTGTTAGTATTTTTACTTTTTTTTTTTGATCCACTTTCATTATTTGGTAGCAATCCCAAACCTGATCTAAAGCAACAATCCTTTCAAGGCAAGTTTCTCTGAATCGCTTAGTATACTTGTTCACACTATAATTGTTATACATAAAAATTCTTTATTTACGGGTTCAAGTTGTTATCGTAAAAAAATTTGTTTAATATAAAATTTTATGAACTAGAATTATAATCGATCGCCGTTATAATAAATTATAAAGTTTAACAAGTTAGTAGTTGGTTATCGTTGTCTATGAAAATTGCTTTGACATTTATTTAGAAAGAATCGTTCTGCCAATTTAATCAACCATTGCGAAGAAATTATATGCATGCGTATGCAAAGAAGTTTAATTATACCAACAGTAAAAACAACTTTACTGCTTGCGAGAAGTTTTCACAATTCACAATTTCTTAACAGAAAGTTGTTAATAAAAATATGTAAATACTATCATGGGGCGAACGCAAACAAGATTTGTTGTGAATGCTAAACGGTGAGATGGCATCCGCAGCTGTTTCTTGGCGAGTCTCTTGCAAACTTCATGCAAACCATGCCTTGCCTTGTCAATCAACACTTCTTATTATGATTTGATTATTATCAAAGTAACTATCGCTGTTAGCCGATCAATGGTGATTCGAACAAACCTAATAATTACCAAATGCCAACGAGACAAAAATCCAATTCAGAATAAAAATAAGTCTATTAGAAAAAAAAACATTACAAATAAAACGTATCTTAAGTTTACCGGAATTTATCAATTATTTTAGTATATTTATTATTAAACCGATTCCGATAGTTAAGATCTTTTATTTTCTTTTCCTCAAAATTTCTAAAAATTTCTCTATGGATTTGTAAAAAAATTAGCAAAAAGAACACGCATTACTAGATAAAGCATTTCCTAAATACATTATTATTTAAAATCATCAAAAAGATTTTTTTCTATTCGTAAGGTGACAACATCTTATCTTAGACACAACCATCGATACCAACTATCATCATGACTACTAGCAGTCTTCCAGTCAGCTTGTTTTACTTATAATACAACCCATGCAGACTAATTCAATTTTTACCTAGCGAGGGATAAACTGCGTAAGCAACACTCACGTACGTAGATACATATATATTTTATCCGCATATTTTTGTGGTTTCTATGTTAGATGATGAACGACATCATTTGTTTGTATGCCAAACCAAGTCAAGTCATCATTAAAAAAGTAAACACGGTGTTCAATGCTTAGCTAACAGTTTTTGTCGCGATGCTTAGAGTAGCATCAAGTATTGTCAATTATCTTAGCGTATGTATATGAATGTATATGAATAAGCTGGATAGGAGCGTTTGAAAGCCAAACAAAAATCAAGAGATACAGAAAGAAAACCTATCTTATCGTTTGAAAACGAAAGAAAAACCAAGTCAAGCAAATCATGACAAACACCAACGATTGCAACGGACTACGAAGACAATAAAGACGATATTTAAGTGATAGAGAATAATGAAGTTTTTAGATAATATAATGACAATGATGATGAAGTGGCGATGGTGTTGTTGACGCGCATACCAGCACTTTCAATACACTTAACACTAACATCTCGTCACTACTTTTCTATAGGTTTGTTTCAAGTTTTGCACCAAACATTAAAATGTGAAACGCATGCTTTTCGAAATCAATACTCCTGCCAGTTTTTTGTTTTACTTTTTTTTCCTTTTTTTTTTTTAGTTGAAAAAGAAACATTTCTTTTGTTGTTTTTGGATGAGATAAAAATCTGCATAATTTTACTTCCAACTTTATTGTTGGCACTAAAGCTTTTTTTCTAGTTGTTGGTGTACTTTTTCATCTCACAAAAAAAAAAAAAGAAAAAAAAGAGAAAAGAAAAAGCACATGCGCATATACGTGCCCATAGCTGGATATCTACACATATCAAAACACCAGTATATCGGGTGTTTCTTTTTTTTCGTTTTTGTTGACAAGCAAGGCATGCCACTGCAAAATCTGGCGAAAACACACAAGACTGCCTGCCAGTGCTTTAGTTTTACCTTGCGACTGAATGTAAATTATTTAAAAGCAAAAAAAAAAAAAAAAACGAAAATGTTTACATTACATTTTATATAAATTCGCTGGTCCTAAACGAATTATGATGAATTTTTAATGCAAATTACCGCAATTAACTTGTCAAAGAAAATTAACAGAAATTATGCTAACGACCTTTTGTCTCACTTCGTTTTTTGAAATTTTCATTAAAAACACTTTTAATAATTTGTGACCGTATTTGAGTTACTTTTAGCAGCAAAAAAAAAAAAAAAAAAAAATATTTTAAACGCTTTGTGTAATAATACCTATAAGGGATATTGGCTTGATTTACACGTATCTGTCTACGTATCCCGTGTTTGAGGAAAAAAGTGAAAGCCATAATCGAACATAACTGGCAATAATTTAAACATTAGAAAATCATTTCTATTATTTGCTTCACCTGCGCACAGTCGGGCTTGACGCGTCTAGGATTAAATTGCAACAAAAATAGTTTATTAAGGCACATGTTTAAGATAACAAAGTAAAGCATAACTTTTATGGTCCAGTATAGCTTTCGTTCACTTTTCATTTTCAAGGTTGTGTTCAAATAGTGCTTTTTTTTTTAAATCAAACTAACTTTTTCCTGCTTTTTTTTCTCTGTTTTTTTTAAGTTAATCCTGTCACACCAGGTTTATTTCAATCTTCTTAAAAGAAATTAAATCTATTCACGATTTCACAGCTGAAGCATAAAGACATTTCTTCAGTAAACCATGATTATGAATGAATAATTTGAAAGACTGAACTATTAAATAGCTTTAGTGTATATATTGCCGTAGATAATATCATTAAATCAGTTGATTTACGTGCTGCCAACCAAAATAACAACCAAAATAAGAACACACCCTTTAAACGGTCTCTAAAACCTAAAGACTTTTTGCCTGAAAACTGAAATTCAATTAAAATATTTAATACTACACCCAAATATGTAAATTGACAACTTTTAACATTGTTATAGTCAGTATTGTATTGTACTAGTTGTAGGTGTTGATTAAATGATTTACATTAGCAGAAATATATGCGATAGTAATGAATGACAGGCATGAACTAAAGCAGTTGTGTTGTGTTGATAATTCGATTAAACAATTCGGAATATAAAAAAAATAAAAGGGAAATTATGTTTGACCTGAGCACAATTTCTATTTCGACCAAGTTTTGAGGGGGGGCATAACGTAAAAAATATAAATATCAGTTTTTCTTTTTCCATTTTAGCGTACTCGCCGGAAGGAAGTATTTGTGACTTATAAAATTATGCATTGAATATCTCAAGGTAAATAGTAACTCCTAAGTAAATTAGCCTTATCTTCTTTTAATAATTTTTGTCAGGTTAAGTTAAGCCCTAAAATTTCCTTGTAAAACTTTAAAATCGAAAAGCCAGAATTTGCCTATAAATGTAAAAAGAAATTGAAGAGTTTGCCTATAAATACAAAAAATAATACTATATTATTAAGGACTATTTAAACAAGATTTTTAACTTATACAGATAAATTGTTACAAAATTCACAAAGAAATATTCCAAATATGTATGATATGTTCGGTGTAATTAATATGCGGCCAATATACCAAGTACTACAAGAATTACTGCTTGGTCAAATTAATGCTTCTCAATGTTCGAACTTCACAAAAATCGTTGTAATACATATAAAGTTACAAAATTTTTTGGTGTCTTTTATTTATAGGAAGAGACCTTAATTATAATCATTTTTTTTTCAACTTGATTTCTACCAAAGAGAGCCAAATTGGCCTATATTTTTGTGGAGGCATCATAGACACCAAAATGATATTTACAGAGCATCAAGTAGAAAATAGAGTAACAAGTAGATAATAGAATTAATTAAATGAAAATGTTATGTTTTATGATATAGCACGATTATACTAAGACAGCAAATATTCCCGGATTTTACAATCTAGAATTTGAAATTTAGGTTTAGACAATTAAGGTGTTAGCTCCGCACACAGCTAGATGGGTCAAAGTAAGGGAACAAACAGAAGTTTGAGAGGATATCCCAAAGAAGTAGCTCACACAACAGTATTACCTAAATTCAGTAAGAAAGCCGATAGAATATTCTGGTCAGTCAATGGCTACAGGCTAAGTGTGAATATCCTACTCATTGGTAGAAATATAGCAAGAGTGTTAGACGAAATGCATTATTAGATTGAGAGAATACACGTAGATTCAGTGTTCAATAATTCTAACAATGAGCAAATCGAATAATAAAAGAATGCTCATAACACTGCTACACCTCATTATAGAAACATTAGTTTGCGAATTCCTGGTAAAATTAGTAAACGAGCACACAGAACACGGTTAAAATGACAGACCATATTCAATTATCTTAAAGATGCTTAAATGCTAGAAATGCTTAAAGTTGCATCCAAGGAAACGTTCAAGATGTGCAGGCAAATGCAGCCGTCTGCGAACATGTAGACATTGGTGTTAGTAATACGATCTAATCTGGAAGAAAAGTGAGCCGAACTGCCAGACATCACTTCGAAGCCATATAAAATATACGGCATTAAAAAGCACAGACCGATTTGTACCTTATCCGTTGAGGTGAACAAATGGTATTAGAATAAATTCTGCTCAAAATATCCAGGACTTTACCATGTTCGTAGCCTATCAAATGTAGAGCGATGATCAATCTGAGCACTTGAATTGGTCAACAATGGCGATTTTATCCTCACCAATAAGAATATTCACTTCAGGAAGGTATGATATTCCGTATCATTTTGATCGATTAAGAGTCCAAGTTTAAAAAATATTTGTGATCTACCCACATGTATGCGAAACTGAAATGAACTCCAAAAAAAAACCGACAATTTATTCTTTTTTTCTCGTAAAAATATTTCCGAAAAATTATAATCTTGATATACGCAGAATCAATTGCATGTTCGGTCCAAAGGTAGTCCCGTTCAGTTTACTAACATATCCACGGTTAAAGGGCGAACAGTTGACTTTGTATTCGTTTGGTTTTTTTTTTTTTATTATTTAATTAATGGTTTTTGTTACTATCACGTTTTATACTTTCTAATGTCATTTGTGTAAATGAAATAAAACAATTTAGCAAAAATGATGTTTATTTGTGTTTATATCTCGTTATAACTATTATAATTAGTACGCAATTTGTTAAAAAGCATTTGGGTAACAAGATCAGCGTTTTTAAATCAATACGACAAAATAAAATAAAACAATTGATAACGGCTGAAGTCAAAACAGATAATATGACTTAATTTCGCATCATTCTTACAGTTTTAAAACAAAAGCAAGCGACGAAAATGTCTCATAAAAATATAAGTAGAAAACAATTTTCATTCCAATTTGTAGAAAAACCTGCTACTGAATACAGAGTAGCAGTAGAAAGAAAACAGCTTCCTAAGAACAAAAATGCAAAACGGCAGACTGCTCCCTTGAAAAGGGACACAAACATTTTCAAGTTTTACTATGGAAAGGAAACGAAACGTCTTTTATACTTGAAATAAGACAAGTAAATATGTTTGCGGCACAAGTTTATCTAGTATAACTAGTATTTGTAAAACATGTGCGTCATAATTATAGTTACACACAAGAAAACACAAATAAGCATCATTTCTACTAAATTGTATTATTTCATTCATACAAATGACATTAGAAAGTATAAAAAGTGATAGTATGAAAAAGTATGAAAAAGTATTAAATGAACATAAAACGAAGTATATGATAGATGGAAAGCCAAACTGCTTGTCCGTTAGTTATTGATTAATTATTATTAGCAGACCGATTCGTATTATTTCTGGACAAGATCAGACCAGATGGTTCTGACGAATATGTACGTAGTAGTTTTTTCTCTCGAAATATTGCTACAAGAGTGAAAGTTGTATACGAAAATAAGAGAAAATTGTCGATTTTCTTGTCTTGAATTCTTAATTGATCAAGAGATATTTATGCCGAATTTCAGCTTCCTATTACCATCTAACATATTTCACAAAAAATAAGACTTAAATTAAACCTTTTTCTGTAGAAATACGGATATGCACTTCGGTACTTCTAGTATTAAATGTCGCCCTCTATAATTGATTTTCGACCTAATGCCGGTTACA
Source organism: Glossina brevipalpis (assembly GCA_000671755.1). NCBI lineage: Eukaryota > Metazoa > Arthropoda > Insecta > Diptera > Glossinidae > Glossina > Glossina brevipalpis. The sequence goes on along the minus strand of KK351011.1, from coordinate 5,226,364 downwards.
TTAAAAAGATAGGATTTGCGAGTATTTATTCATAGAATCTACATAGTTTAATAAATCATTTCAGTCTTTTTGTTAGCCTTGTACTCTTGATTCTCTGCATCAATCTAAATAATTCACTTTATAATTTTTATAATTTACCAAATACATCTGTTAAATCTCACAGCGTGTTTCTTGAGGTCATTAAATTTTACAGTTTTTATTACTTTTCTGGATTTCATTACTGACCACTTAAAAAAAAAAAAGAAAATTTGATCACAAACATATTATCTTTGAAGATGTCCAAGCTCTATAAACTGAATGACAATATAATAATAATTATCTCTCATTGTTGTAATGTTCGAAGCAAACATTGTTTAGTACTTGCCAGTACATAGTGAGTAGCTGGTACGAAGCTTCTGCAAATTGGTCTAATTAAATAAAAACTTCTCCACATTTGTATGACAAACACGCGCGTTTAGTTCTGTATCGAACCAAGTCACATGTAACGTTTCCTTTTTTTTATTGCTTACAAAAATTGTTGGTGTTTACAAATTTTTTAATTTTTATTTATTTTTTTTAATTTTGTAATTATGTACGAAAACAGCACAGCAACAACAATAGATATTATTATTTTAATATTGCATTTGAAATCGCAAACGTGTTTCCACGTGTTTCGTTCGCTTACTAGAAAGAGAGACTATAATGTATTATTGTATATTTCCTCGAAAAACCCACACTCTTTCATTTATTAAAACCTACACCGGAAAAAATCTCCAAGCAATTAGTTTCAATTTAATTCTTTTTAATTTTATGTCAAATTTCATGGAATGAAGCAAAAGCTTTTCTAAACAGTTATTGAGAAATAAGCGCATTTGAATAGATTAATTGTCTATTAACAATCGACGTATTTGATTGTAATACCAGATTTAATGTTTGATATTTTAGTTAGAAATCTATTAAGTAAGGAGGCCAGTAATGAAAAACAAAGCAGCCAGGTATCCATTGCTTTGGTTAAACAGGTATTTGGTTAAATAGGTTTCTAAGCTTCTTCAGTCTCAAACCTTTCAAATCGAAGGCTTATTTGCAATGTCTTCGTATGTACGATTACTTCATCTATAACATCCCTTCTGCCCTCCTGTATGGTACTCGTAAATATGTTTTGTTTTTTTGTTTCAAACAATGCAATTTCCCGCTAGCTAAGAAATATCTGTGGGTTTGAGAATGTATGCATATAATTGAGTTTTGTTTACTATAATTAAGTTTCTTTTTTTCATACAATTCAAACATATATTTCTATTACCTTAAATCAACTGTATTAAATCAAATATGAAAACCGTATGCTACCACTACAAACCTTCGGTGAGTTCTAAGTGAAAAACCGAACAAAGTAATTTTTAGACCTGATGAATATACCAAAACTTTCCATTCAAGCTTTGTTCCTTTTACGGTGTCATTCAAGACGTGTGGAGTCTGATGTTATTTTGAAGATCTTGAATTGTGAACGCTTGGTGGGGAATAAATCTTTTCAGCCGGTTGGAAGGGCTCACGATGCGCGACTTCCTTTCGATCTTATTAAACATTATTTTACGTTGCTCTAGGCTTTGCTTGTTGGGCTTCGCTCGCGACCGCTATCTTTATCGTATGTTATTGCCGTATGTGACCTACTTGTAATCCGCCCGTATCAAACTCTTTTTTTATTTCACCGACAATTCGCAGATGATACTCTAAATTGGATGGAAATTTGATCCAATACATTTTGTATTCTTAATTCATTGTGGTATGTAAATATGGCTCCTGTCTTGTATGCAATCTTAAACAAATGGATGAAAACTAATTTTTGGTCAATGGTTAGTTCCGTAATCAAGCCATAAGGTGCAAGGTGCCGATCTTTTCCTATTTTCTGACAAATTTTATCGACTTTATTAACGAGAACGCGGCGCGTCCTTAACATCGAAAGTTTTATAATGGATTTTGAAAGCGCCTTTCCTATATATAGCGGGGTCCATTTACAAACTTGCATAGTGTTATGACCTTGTTTGAAATAAACTTTTTTTAGATTTTTGGCTTATTTTTAAAACATAATTACTTTCGATTGAATTAAGAAATATTTTTTTAAATTATCACTTTCCATTTTTTAAGTACAAAGCAACAGTTACAAGATGGAAGATTCTAAAAGTCCAAGAATTAAGCAAGTAAATTACCTGTTTTTCGGAGATAGACTTCTTCTTTATAAGAATCTAGCGATCTGTGTAATAATAACTTTTCAAATGAACGATAAGTTATTTCTCCAAGTGCTTTTTAGTCGATTTATTTATACTTGAATAAAAAGTATCTATCGGTTATATGATATTTTTTGCGGTCATTTCTTATGACGAAGACGACGAAGGAAGGAAAACATCTTAGTCTGGTATTATTAACTTTTACCGTTAATGTTTTTCAGATGCTTGGATTTCATGCTAATAGCGAGCAATGCTGCGATGTGATAATAACATAAAAAGGAAATCTATATAAGTCTATATAAATATATATATATAAGTCTATACAAGTCTATATAAATATATAGTAAATCATCATGAGCTTGAAAAGTCGATAGTTCAATTATTTGATAGGTTTAATGTCTTCAAAGCTCTGACATGTTTGCGTGTTTTAAATATTTTTTTAGAAACTATTGACAAGGAGAGAACAGTGTGAAATAGAGGAAATTAACTATTAGTGTTCGTTAGTTTCATTGATATATAGACGCAAAAAAATTATGGTTTAGTCAAAAGAAAATGACGCCCGGCAAACAAAAGAGAAAAAGAAGCAGTTTTAACTGATGTATACTGCATGCACGTATATAAATAAAAACTTAATAACGGATAAGAAATTAAGAAGAAATTATTTATTTAGTTTGTCGAACTTCAAGATACCACAGAAGAAAGAGCGATGCAAAATATAGAAATCACTGGTGCAGAGGGAATATTTTCCTCTATTCATTTCTGGCTGCGACCAGCTTTACAAATAAATAAGTGAATTAATGAACCACAACACTGAAGAAACGAAGTCAAGACATCTATCATTTTAGAGGGATTTAGGCGATTCTACTAAATACGTGAACAAAATTTCAGTTGATATGAATGAATTAATATTTAAAATTTCCGTTCCTTTGCTTCAAGGTTGCTTTAGAATTTTTTTTCCGTAAGCGTGCTTTGTAAGCGATTTAGTTCCCTTTTCCAACGTATAATTTAATTAAGAATATATACGATAAAGTTCGCTTTGACATTTTTCCAGTGTTCTAATAGGTGTAAGGTGTTAATAGGTATACTTAGTTTGGATACCGAAGTTTATATGGATTAATCTTCAGTTCTTTTCGAACTGTCGTTCAGTATCTTTCAATGTGTAAAAAAATGCATGCCAATAAATAGCATTTACGTCATAACATCTTATTCAAGTTGAAAGAAAAGGAAGCTGAAACAACTGAAATAATTAAATCGGCTCGGATTGAAAGTGCAGTAAATTATAAAAAAGTTAGGCAGTGCTCTATCAGATTAAAAGAAAAATAACTCTTCACGCTTAAATCGTGTTGAACGAAAAAATTCAAGGTTTGCTAGACAAAAATCCAACATAGATTCGAAAAGAGCTTGCTATAAAATTAAGATTAATTCAACAAGAAATTTGAGTTTGGTTGCGTACCAAAGGAAAGATACAGAAGAAAGAAAAATGGTCTTTCATGAGCAAACCGAAGAGAAGAGAAGAGAATAAGAATCGAAAAGTTGACATCGCTTGATGCCGGCGACGAAAAATCCATCCCGTACGACAATCCTAAACGAAGAAGACCCTGGGCTCTATCTCTTCCAAAGCCGAATATTCAAGCTAAGAAAGGTAGGAAAATGCTATTCTGTTTTCCGTGGGACTGGAAAAGAATTGTCTACCATAAACTTCTAAAGCCTGATGGAACTGTTAACGATGAACGATTTCAAATCCAACCGGTCAAACTATGTGACTCGCTTAAGGAAAAAAGACCATTTGAATGCAAAGGAACTCGAAAAGTGATTTTATTTTATGATACGCAACAAAACAATCAACGAAGTCATCTTCAACTTGGGCAGGAAACTTCTACCGCTTAAACATTATTCGCTCGATCTGTTCCCTTCTAAATAAGGCTTGTTGAAATCGGGGCGATCCTAGTTGTAAGAGCAGCGGGGCCCACAAAAGTTGAAGAAGTGCCAAAATGGCTCGAAGACTCGACTCTACCAGGAGAGCATCCATAAGTTGCCCGATAAGAGGCAAGAGACCATAAATAAAGATGGTGGCTATTTTTATTATTAAACATTGTAACAATTACTTTTTAGTTAAATTTGAATTTCATTAAAAAATAGAGGGAATTTATTGATACACCTAATATAAATCCAAGCACCACAGTTGAAAATACTGAAAGGCCTACAGCAAAGAATTTAAACTTCATTCCAATACAAATATGAAACCATAGCATACGTAAATGCCCTTCGACTGAAGTTTTTCCGCGATCATTTTAAAGATCACGACTCGTAAGTTTCAATCAAACATAATGCCGCGAAAGCACAGAAAAGAAGTAAACAATCCCTAGCAAGCGTCCCGCTTATAACATTGATGCATCAATTGGCTCATGCAAAGCAATGTTTCGAATGTTGAAGACAACGCTTGCTTAGTTCGAATGTATCAGCAATCTCATCACTGATCTGACCTTTTCATCCGTAACTTTTTACTCTTCACCTAATTTAAATAACAAATACAACAAATTTCTACGTCACATCAAAAGGGGTCGATTCGAAGCTACGAGTTAAAAAAAAAACTTATACTGCCCTGAAAATTGAAGATGATCGTAAGATGAAAGCTGGCTGTTAGTAATTAAGCAGTAAATAAAAGCGTGCAAAACCATATACCAAAACTAGCCGCCGAAGACTGATCATATATATTTTTAATATTTTTATAAAATTAATTTTATTTTATGCAAATAATTTTTTGCCAGAAAAATTTAAAAAGAAAGTTACATATGCGACGAAAGATATTTTGCGGCTGCATAGAAAATTTAAACCATAAATAAACCACATTATGAGACAATTATCATAAATAAACAACAAGGTTTTTTATCGAAAGCCAATAGGCATTATAAGCAATATAAATAAACAAATACAGATAGCTACGAACGCATGTTCGACAACCATTCGTATCTAATGGGTAAAGCACTTCCTTGTTAACACAAGTTTTCCTTTTCTTACATTTTTATTATTATTATTTTTTTTTTCTTTCCATCACAAACCAATTTATTGGCTTTTTCTTTAATTAACCAGCGATTAGCATACGAAGAAAAATGTTATTTAGAAAAAGAAAAACAACTGTGAATGCTACCATCAGTTAGGTTTGGCAGTCAAATTCCCTACATTCTTCTTTAGCAAGCAAAGCAGATCTCTGAAAAGGATAATTTAACATTTAAAATATTGAATACCATCTGCTAAATATGTATGGGTCATATATTGTTTAGAGCAATAAACGGTCAAAGGAAGAATTACGTTAATAGGCGAAAACATTGAAAAGTTTTCTTAGAGGGAGTTTTACTGAAAATCTTATTCTTATTTTGAATTTTGTAGAAAACTATATTCAGAATTTCCAATAAAAAGTCACATTGCCCATGAGAAAGATTCTAAAGCCGATAAAAAAGGACTTTATTCTAGGCGTCTTTAACTTGCAACTAATTGTTGTAGATAGCTGCGTTTAAGATACTTTATGTCACCTGTACTATAGTAGTGTACAAAAAATAAATTGTAAAGGAAAGAAAATATGGGGAAAATTGCAAAAAGAAATGTATAAGCACTTTGGCCAAAAGATATATGAAAATTACTAAAGAATAAATAAGTTTTTTCGTTCTCCGCTTTTTTTCTAGGCTTTCGAAGCTACCGTTTAAAAAGATGGTATTTCTTTGTAATAGACGATAGTAGACGCTGATTGTTGTTGGTGGGTATGGCTTTATGGCCTCACGAAAAGAAAATATGAATATAAAACAGGTTTGATACACTTGAACACATGCTGCTTGCCTGCCAGCCTAACTGGCTGATTGGTTCAGCTACCTTGCCTAATCATCTAAGAGAATAGGAAATTTTTTTTTCTTTAAATTTCTTTGTTGATCAGAAACGTAGTCATCAGATAAATAGCTCATGATCTTTTTAAATACATTGTGCACACACATACACCGTCGCGTTATAAGAAACATGGACATATTTTTATGAACATTATGACAACTAAAAATTTTTCAACACAAATTTATAACTAGCTGCCCGTTTATTGAGTTTTTTACGTTTTCTTTTGCTATTTGAAGCATTAAAGATTACAAAAACACTTGTTGGAAATCACACATAAACACACCACAATAGTTAGTCACTCTGAACCAAAAACATAATAAACAGGCTTTGCTTGTAGAACCGCAAATAAACCGTAACAATAGCAATTGTCAGCATCATAATAATAAAGATTTGATGCTTATCACACGTTCGTTCTGGCACTGCTCCTCACATCCAAAACTAAGTTCAAAACGATGCTCCAAAAAATAAGAAGAATACAGTCAATGCGGATTTGTTATGTTAAAACTTTAAAATTTACGAAGAGCGACAGAGAACAAATAAATTAAATTGAGAATGCGGACATAAACAACAACATTTAAATAATATCAAAGCGTTAAGCGTTTCGTGTATAATCGTAAAAGTATACGCTACGAAGTATCAGTGCTTGGTCTTAAAAAGATTAAGGAGAGCTAGTACGACCACAGACTTTCGTGTTTGAATGAATTTGCCACCATATGATTGGAATGTAAAACGCTAACACTAAGAGTATAAAGTGGTTAAAAGGCGGAATAAGAAAATATTATCCCGCTTCTAAAACATAAAATATTCATATATTTTCTTGCCTTTTTTGTTTGCAGAATTTGCTCTATGTACCAGAATCTTTAGACTATGAAGGAAACCTCGTATCGAATATCGTTTTCATACCTTTTTGGCAAATTATTTATAAAACTTATTTTCACGGGCCTCTTGTAAGATTTTGTTTAAACCATTGATAAAACTTTGGAGAGATAGAAATAAATCGTAGTTAAGTGGATTAAGACTCCATTTCATTGGGTTATACGGTGAATGCCAAGTCATCAAATATGGGTCTGGTGTGGCATGGTCGTGCTTAAAAACGACGAACGGCTATTGATCCATTCTGGATGCTTTATCTCAAATTTCGCGATCTAACCGTGTTATTTGTTGATAGCATAGAATAGAATCGATCATCTAATCAGACTGAATTAGCTGTTAACACCCGATTGCTTCCGAATTCGAACTTCTTCACCGTGTGTGTAATTTTATCTTCTTCACTTTTGATCACAATTTATTTCCCGCATGACTGTTCTATGTGAACCATTTTCATCGCCCATGAATAGCCCCTTGAAAAATGATCTCAGCTCCGTTTCATTTCGTAGTCGAAATATCGCTTCATTAAATTTTTTACTTTTAATTCCAAATTACCAGTTCCTTTTGAATTTTTCTTATGCAAAAGCTGTAAAATGTTTCCTAATTAATGTGTAGTTCCGCAACGTTATATCATACGAAAAAAAAATGCTCTTACAAAACTTTTAATGAATTTTATCAACGATTAGTTACCCTGTCATTAAAATCAAAATTTTTCTGCTATTGATTTTGACAAACTGCTTTCATCATAAAAATGTATTTCCTAAAGTTTTTAATTATGACCTCATTTTTCGCGCACACTACAGTACGGCTCGATGGAGCCATGTTATCCATTTTAAGCGAATTTAAAGACAACTTTTGAAAAGAATCCCACGATGTTTTTCTTTCACCAAATGCCTAAAATGTACGCTCCAAAGTAAACGGAAGAATGAATAAACATAATCGCAAGCTTAATTACGAGAAATTTTTAATGCGTTGCAAATTCCTCCATTTGCCTGGCAATGTGTAAATGCCTTCATAGAACTGAGAGGACTATTTCCTATTTTTCATATTTTCCGAATCTTTAATGAAGGATTTTTTTTATTCCACAATAAATTTAATATATATATATATTATTATACATATTATATTATTATATATATATTATATTATTATATATATTACTAACAATATAACAATATAAAAATATAAGTTCTTATCTCTTACCTTGGTGCGGTAAAGAGGATTGCTGAAATCCCAATCAGGTGCCACAAATAAATAACCACACTTGGAGACCTTGCGAGAAGCCTGAAATAAATAAAAATTAATCATCAAAGATATAATTAAACGTTAAGTTTTAATTAACTACAGTTTTAATTAACAAAAAGAAACATTTTTAAAAACGAAATAGAGTTTAAGCGCGACTTGAGGCAAATATTTTGAAAGAGAGGAGATAATAGTTTTGTTTTTTTTATTATTTAAAAGTTCATTTTCACTTTCTTGCTTACTTTCTTGCAATTTCTCATGAAATGCATTTTTGGCGTTAAATTTTTGGCTGATCTTAATTATAGATTGAATAGAAAGACAAGTTACGTGCGCAATTCTAAACATTTTAAATATTAAAAGTATAAGACGTTAAATTGAATATTCCCACACACGCTATTGATTTAAAACGACATTCTTTGTATTTCATGTATTCATTATGGTTCCAACAATAATTTCAAAACTGAAAATATAACTAAATAAATAAAATAAATTTAATTATTGGTCGAAATCATCTGCCATATTTTTTTATTTCACATCATATCTACGACTGCATTTACTAATCATAATGAGAGATTAGACTTTGTTTTTCATTAAAAAGTTTTTCAAAATTGTAGGACGGAGTCTCATATTGAAGTTTTGATTAATACCTCGTAATGATAAAGCATATATACCCTCTAATCAACCAAATAATAAAAAAAAATCCCAGTAGCACAAAGTAGCTATAATTTTTACTGACTGTTTGAATGACTACTGTTTAAATGTATTTTGTTATTCTGCAAAAAAAAAGTCAAACTAAATGCCAAATAGCAGCTCTTTTCCACAATTTAAAAATTACTTTAGTTAAAGATGTTTTTTCTTCTCTTTGCTCCTAATGTTTTTCACATCACATGATTTCATGCATGCATGTCATGGAAAAAAAATGCCATCTGTGAACTCACTCCATCATTACTGCAAAGCATTTGAACTTTTTGCAATAAAATTACTTTAGCGCACCGTAATAACGAAAGTCTTTTAAATGAATTTTTCTTTCATTTCACAAAAGATTAATTTAATGAAAGTGATCATTATTGGACCACAGTTTTAATATTACGGTTGGTAGCTTCAATTTATCTTAACTTTAATTCCTTTAATAGCGTGAGAAAATACCAACATTTTGTCCGGAATAATACAATATAAAACGACGTCGTTTTTATATTCCACCAACACTGACACATTTCATTAATTATACCAATTAACCATTCTCTTGAAAGTATTCCAGAAATCAAAACATAAATACCCGATCAACAAAAGATTCTAAATCATCTTGACTATGTTCGCTATCTATCTATATATATAATTTTCGTTCGTTCTAAGTAAGATAGAAAAGCGACCCCCGATTTCCAAGAACCGGAAATTAAATATCAAAGAATGAAATTTAAAGTATACACTTGGAGTAATGAATCAATTAAAAATTTGCTTTTTCTGATTTTATCAATTATTAACTATTATTGTTTTGCGTAAAACCATTGTAGTTAAGATCACTTTGGAGTGAATCGCGTAAATCGTTAGTTGGAAGTCAAAAGGTCCTTTTAGTTCTGAAAATCAATTCTTGAAACATAAAATAATTATATTTTCTGTTAAGTATATCTTCAATTTATTATGACAGATTTTTGATACTCAAGTGAACTCAACCGGGCGCTAAGTTATTGTAGGCGTATCAGTGAAACTTCGCCTCGAATTTTTATATGCGTTTAGTAAATACTTCTTCCAAATTTTTGATCAATAAGGTCATAAATTCAATGGCAAGAGTATTGTGAAGAAAAAGAAAAATGTTTTTTCATCTCTTATAAATATTTTGCAAGAATGAATTTCTAAACAGACGAAGTTTTGCGTATTTCAAGATGTTGCAGCAACCAAAACGAAAAAAGCAGTACATTTAAATTCACACATAAACGCGAAAGTCTCTGACTCACGCAGAACAAATTGGAAAAGTTTCTTACGCCTACTGCAGCTATCACCGAATTCTGTAAACAAAGCGTGCATTTGAACATCATGGTTTTTAAAGTAGGTTAAATAAATTTCAATGCGGGGCATTTTGGAACAAAGAGAAAACCATGTAATTTTAATGAAGTGATTAAATCTTAAGAAATTTACGAAAAGGAGAATAAATAAAAAATAAACAATCTATGAGCTCAAGAAGGGACGAAGCTATTTTAAAGAAACGCGCAGCAATAATAGTGTCAAAAATTTCATTTATCTTCTTATTTTAATTGAACATTTAATATAAAATAAAATTAATTGCGCTAATTTATCAGTTAATTAAAAATATACTTCAAAGTCAATCAAAACGTTTTTACGAGGGTTGTCTGAAAAGCATTTTTTCCTTTACTTTTATTTTTCCCGATAATCTCCTTATAAGTAAATACACTACCCCCAGCGATGTAATCTCATCCCTTTAATCCGTCTGGATAATACTTAAGGTATTTTTCCGTAAAATAATTATCAACGAAGGCGATAAGCCTCGTACTACTTGTCCTTCAAAAGTAACTTTTATGTAAGCACTTGGAGCCAGACCCATTTACCGAACTCGAGCAGTGTTTTTATCGGTGGTTACAATCATCTCCACACAGACTGTTATGGACATGTCTCAGTTCAATTACCCGAAATGTCACTTGTCTTTAATACAGGTAGGTGGACGTCTTGCCTTTCGAAAACAAATATTTGACAACAGCATTTACACCGACCCACTCAAGCGATTGTCAAACCACTACTATGCTTTCAAAATGAATGAAATTTTGACGAAAACTTATCAACGCATGCACAAATCCCCCGACCTTGTGTGTGTATGGCAAATTATCCAGAAAAAAATAATGAACATAAAAATTATACGATTTCATCAACGGTAACTTATTATTTTACTTTATTTCCATTTTTTTAATTCAAGTTAAAGTAGCATTTAATTTTGGAGTATTTTTTTATAACGACATAAAAGACAAATACTTACAGTTTTAATTACGACCGGCTTTTGCATATGTTAGTTAGTAAGCATGCGAGATTAATAAAAAGAATTAAAATAAAAATATTAATAAATTATTTTAAGATTTATAAGTTCGCTCTTGAAAAGGCATTAAACAATTACAATTTAAACTAATTGAAGGCAGAACAATTCTGTGTACATAACACGTTTTTAGCAAAACCTGATGGGGGAATATACATACACTTAATGTGTTAATAACCTGGTCTTTTTTATTTATTTATTTTTCTTTTTTTGCAAAACGCAACGACATGCAAATGTTACAATTAAATTAACATTGGAAGATTCATAAAAGTTAATTTGATTTAAAGATGACATTTAACTGACATTAATAGCATTATTTTTCGAAATGAACCAGCAAACCTTTAAAATTCAAATTCTTACAATTTTGCGAGAGAGAGAGACAGAGAGAGAGAGAAAACATCGATTTGAATTATAAGACTAAAATAAATTGTTAAAATTAAACGAAGAAGTTGTTGCATAGCAAGGCTAGTAGTAGTAGTAGCAGTCACTGAGATATGTGTTGTTGTTGAAAAACTGAACTCCCCCTCTGGTTAAAAAACTAAAATTGAATTTAAAAAAACATAAAAACGAAAATTGAAAATGTCATAACAGTCACGTTTTTATAGTGGTTGTGAGAAAACATAAACGTAACATAACAAACCATAATAACACAAAAAACCTAACAACGCAGACAAGATGAGCTAGCCAAGCATTACTAAAAGCTATAAACAAGTTTTAACCGTTGTTGCTGATATTATAAAATAAGACAAGAGGTGATTTTTACATAAGAATGATTATATGAGATTCAATCAGCGAAAAGTAGAGAAATTTTTATTCAGCTAAAACAGTTTCGTTAAAAAAAAACTTGAAAATTATTAACAAACGCGTGAGAATGTAAGAGTTATAAACGTTTTAGCCAAAGTTTGCCTTCCAACGTATATAGTTAATGGATCGCTGATTCAGGGCAAGAGTCAGTAGATGAAGTTGTAATTGTCTACAAGAAAGCGTACTTTTTCGTTTTCTGTGTGCTTCCCTTTCGCATCCACATTTTAAGCCCACAAATTATTAAAGCGTATTATTGGTATTTTTAATATATCATCTTTATAGTTGAACCATCGTAATAAAGAAATTTTTATTTAAACACTGTCTAGTATTTGTGTTCACACACATATATATATATAAATATATATATATATGCATATGGGAACAGGTCTTTTAAAAATTCACTTTTTATTTAGCCAGCAGTACAAAAACTTTTTCTTTTTATTTTTTACGTTACCACATCATATATATGAATATATGTTTATATATAATTTTTGGTAAAACGCTTCTTTTAATACTTAAATTAACATATAAATTACGTTGAAAAGTGACTGTCACTCTTTGTTGCATTGCTGTGCATATATTATTAAATATGGTGACATATTAAAATAGGACGTTAAGATGATTACAAATATTGAACCTGCTCTTTTGTTAATGAGTTTATGGAACACTATTCAAAAGAGTAAATCAAATTAAGCAATCGCAAAACCTTATGATTTATATAAAAAAATTTAAATCAGTCTATTGTTTAAAATATTAATTTTAAAACTTGGAAAATATTTTTATAGCGTTAGAGGAGGAGAGCATTGGCATTGCAATCGTTTTCAAATTGGAGTTATGGGTTCACACGTACAGCAGTATCAAATAATAAATATAGGAAGTTATAAGCGTTATTATAAAAATATTCTTTGTAATAATTCGGAAATATTTTCTTTTCTTATTGTCCTTATTTAAAAGTTGGGTAAGAGAAACTACGTCTCGAGGAGTGTGAACATAAATGTGCCGACCGTTCTATCTTTATGTGGTCCCAGCCAGCTATAAACATCATGTTTAGACGGCTAAAAGAAGATTAAAGTTTATCCATTGATGCTCGCCGACGGGTGTTTTTCGGATTGTATGAGAAAAGCTCCCGATAGGTATCTGCTATTTAGGTTATAATAACTCTAGTAGTTATCTGTGACTGCTTAAGATAGTATTTATTCTGGATGCACTCTATAACGCAGTCAAAGTAGTGTCGATGTCTTTCTAAGTGCATAATAATTCTTACAATTAGGTAGCGGCATATTTACTTCCGAGAATTACAGAAATTATAAAGTGAAAAATTAAAAACCGCTGGGATCAGGCGGCCAATGAGGAAGCTGTTTGTTCCACGTTGACTGCGGCAACAAACTTAGAGAACTTAGAGAATGTTGCCTGGCCTTTGGTGCGGCTCTTCGAGGAGTACCGCGTGAGAGCTGGATTAAATAACCTTCTGAACAGAGGGAAACTATAGACTGTTGTCAGCGAGTGTTTGTTTTGGTATCTTGGGAATTGAGGAAACCCATTACTCTACACACACACACGTATCTTTCGCTAAAAATAGTCCTTTGTTCGAGAGATTAACCTTTACAGCTAATGCTCACGTAAAACAAGCAATAGTTATCTGTTCTTATTTAAAAGCAGATTCCCTTCGATAAATCGGTATATAAATTTAATAAAATATGACTTTTAGGGAAAATATTTCTCCTAAAACGCAGAATAATAGATGTTTGGACTTGATAATAATCAGTTCGAGTAATGGGACTAAAAAATCAGATCAGTTTCATCCACCCAAGCTCTCAAGACAAAGTGTCTTGGCGGTCGCAAACAAATTACCTCGAAGTAAGACATATCGTCAAGGAACGTAAGGATTAAGCACAAGCAGACAACAAACCATCTTTAATAAATAGTTAAAAATGTTTTTGCAAATACCTATACCAGACCAGAAATGTAGGGAATAATATCCACGATTATAACGCCTGTTATTATATAAAGAATATCGAACGACTTTCTCCTCTTAAATGCGGCAGAGAGAAATTTATCTATAATTTGAAAATAAATGCAAACAAAGCATCGCAGGTAATAGTAATCATTTTCAACATCATTATTAAGAGTTAAGTGTCACAAAATGTAACAAAATTCTATTTATCGGAAACATTTTTAAAGATTCTCGCAGTACAAGATATTTATACTACTGCAACTGGAATAAATAATAATAATAAAACGAATAACACTGAAGCGATGTATGATAATAAAGATAATACTTAAAAATAAATTAACAAATAAAAGCATAAAACCGTGAAAATCATGACCCATTTTTTATTTGAGCAAAAACAGTGGTTACGATTTTTTGAGTTAACATTTGTGCCAAGAAAAATAAAGAAAATCAACAATAACACTAATTTCCCTACATTTAAGTCAGTTTCGCAACAGAAGGAAAACCAAACACAGTCTTAGGCTGAAGGTAATAAAATTATTCATCTGATTGAAATTTCTGAAGTGGAAACTCTACTGCCTCGGAAAAAAGATGAGCTCATATAATTTGAATATCACTGACATTTCGTTTGCACGTAATAATTCATTATAGGCTATGCTTAAGATTAAGTCTGGTTAAAAATTGTTTCATTCATTCTATTGTGTTTTGCATTAGCGTGCGCATGTGGACATCATGCAATAACGGACAATATAATGAAAGTCAAAAGGAAAAACTACAATTAATCACATTTATAGGGTATGGCACGACAAATAAGTGCCGAAACTAAAACAATAACAACAAGATCAGCAAAACAAGACATGGAAAAACGAAAGACGATTTACTTGGGAGTTTTAAAGCGGACATGAACTTTGTGTACAAAAGAAATTGAAAACAAAAATCAAGTGCACAGAAATAAAAACAGACAACCTGTTTCAAGATGCGATTTCAAGCAAGTGCAATAACAATCCAAGCAGGTATTACATATATCGTAACACATAAGTGAGAAAGGTACAATAGTTTGATGTTTGTATGAGTAGACTACAAGACAGTCGAGAGAGCAACCAAATTTGCAACTCTAAACAGCATAAACTGACACTCATGACTCACGCTGGGCCAGAAGTGGCGACCGTTCCACAAACGAAAGCGAACGCTTTGTGGTAATATTGTTTTATTGTTGCGCTGGTCGTGGTCGTATAAGTTCTGTTTCCATTGATCAGTGATACTGGTTTTTTCCCAAACAATAACCTGTAACCGTACTAACAACCGGTGCAATTGAACTGAATCATATTTAAAACATAATGTTGAACGTACCATTTTTTAGCGACATCACTCCTCTTCTTCTATACCGCTTTCTTTTTCGCTTATGGTTTAAGTGCAAATACATCACTACCGAGCACTATCAGTATTTTTTCTTGAACGGCTTCACCTCCGAGCTATTGATGATCGCATCCACATGTTTAATCACAACATACTACAAGTTGGTGTTGGATTCAATCAGTTTCTTCGCTTGCATTTTAATGATTAAATACAGCACCACCAACACAACCCTCGGCAGTAGTAAGACCAATAGTAAGCAACGCGAATGTATGTGAATGGAAACACATGAACGCATGCATGAATGAACTAATGCTCAACATTTGAACTAGTACACAGTCAGACAGTGTGCCAAACAATCAGAGCAAGCCTGTACTATGTTGTGATGAAAATTCCCTTTACAAAAAAACGTTGCTCTCCTTCTCTTGCTATTTGTTCATTGCGAGCGGGCTTATTGTCTCCTTGAAATGAAATGGAAAGTTGTTTAGTTTTTATTATTGTTCCTTTTTGCATGCACACCAAAAACTCGAACAAAAAAAGTCATTGTGCACGAATTTTAATTGCGGCAATACCACTTTAAAGCGGACTAAAATATCAAAACGGGTATTTTAAGAGCAATAGCATTATAAAGTTTCAGACAGCATGGGTCGTTATTATCTTTTATACAGTACTGACAGAATTTTTGTGCATATTATGAATAACATTTTCTTTTATTAGGGCCTGATTATCTTTAGATCAAAAAATTCGACTTTTCGAGTTTTAATCGTTTATCATTAATTAGTCATCATAAAGTCGATAGATTAATAATTTTTCATACAGAAAAAAAAATATAAGAAAAGAAAAATTTTTGAAAAGAGAAAACTAGATAGCTTTTGCACTTTAATCTCTTCCAAAGAAATTCTGTTGATTTTGCCCATGATGACCTCCTTCAATTAACTATTACCAACTTTATTTGGTTCACCAATACATGGTCCACGCAGAAAAAAAAATTCAAAAGCGATTTGGTTTAATGCTCTTGTATGTACTCAAAACTATAAATTGTAGATATATTTAGGCAATTCTGAATAGAGTTTCTGCATTTAATGGAATATTGAAAGTATTTCAACTTCAAATTGAACTTTTGGACGCACTTACAATCGAAGTATATAGTACGTACTTCTGATTAAATGTCGAGAAGACGAAATAAAACATTTAAAGTCAAGCGTTATCTATGTAAGATTACTGCAGACAACTTCTAGCTTGAAATTCAGAAAAGCCAGATTTCTATTTATTCGCATAAATATAATTTAAAGAATCCTTACGAAACTATTGAAAACTCATAGGAACATCTATCGATTATCTCTTAGTAGTAAACCAATTTATAGAACTTATAGAATATAAGCAAGTTATTCACATTATAAATCGAAAAGAAAAGATAAGTAGAAAAAACCAATTTGAAATGACGAAGTCAAACAGAATATGAAATGTTGACAAGAGTGTCATGTGTTTGTGAACAGTTACAACAAATGAAATATCCGAAAATCAGCTTTAGAAACAGCGAAGCTCTTGAGATCATCCAACGTAGGTAAGTCATAGATTTTGGCAGTCGTTGCTTATTACACACACACAATTTTTACCTACTTTCTTAAATGTAAATTCTAAGTTTATTAAAAGTTCGAAGAATTTCAAGCGTTTACAATCAGAGGGTAACAGGGTAGAAACGGGAAATCTTCTTAGCTTCTTGGACACCGTAACAGATCGAGCAACATATAGACCAGAGAAGCTATGAATTGACAAACCAAGTTCGACCAAGGTTAATGAAACCGATTACAATAAAACATATCGTCGAGTTAACCATGGGTTATCGAAAATAAAGACAAACCAGATGACTTTTAAAAGATATCAAGTTCGATTAGGTGTAAAGGATTTTACAAAGAAAGAGGATATAGATTACGAAGAGATATGTAAGGCCTTTATTCTTGTCATTTGAGCATAACAGAGCTGCCTGAAAAGGGTTACAAAGCATAGAGAAAACGAAATGTTAGTCGGTATGGTTCGTTTTTGAAGTTCTTTCTATTTATCCACAGAAGTGGTGATATATCTTTAAATTAAGAAAACTTAATTTATTTAAAGAAAATAAATAAAAACTCGTCTTCAGTTCATTATTAAAAGAGTTGAAAAACAAAGTTAAGTTTTTAATAGTAAAGAAATTTCACAAGAAATATGAATTAGAGGAAAGCTCACATCATTGCTCTAAGAGCGAACAGAGGATACCACTTAATGACATATATGAGGAGCAAAGTCAATTACCTGTAAAATCAATTAAATTCTGCGATAAAGAATGAAAAGCACAACACTTTTGAAAAGTATTAACAAAAATAAAAAGGAAAGAGAACTATTAGAACTACATCCAGATAACAGAGACATTTAGCAGGACATTTACATTCTTATTTTGAGCACTATCACTGAGATTTCATAAACGATATGAGGCTCATAACTAAACGTCAAACCCATATTATGAGGTTTTCGTTAGTTTTTGCCATTCACGACATTTTATCATAAATTTTGAAGACGTTAAAAAATTGACAAACTTGTATCAACCACATGAACATATTACAGAGAGTATGGGTAGAGTCTATAGCAAATTAAATTAATTGAAAATTAAAATTAAATTAATTGAATAGGGTTAAGCGTACATAAAAACTATACTAATCAACTTAATTAAATTTGTATTGTAGAAGATTTTAAAACATTTGAGAAACAAGAACAATACGTTCCAATTCGAATATTAACCCTTCAAGGAATTTTTTGGACTTTTGCAATATTATAAAGGATTAGAAAGGAAATTAAAAAAGTTTTCTCCCTTTTTAATATGGTTGAAAACTTTACACTTTTTTTAAAGTTATTTTTAATTTTTTCCTGTATTATACCTTTTGACTCACCGATCCTACCAGAAGTATATAGATAATAATTATTTGATTTCATTGGGTCATTATCATCAATTTCAAAAACTGTAAAATACGTCTGCATGTTAATGGCATTTGTGAAATCTGATTATGTCTGGCTTTTTTGGATTAGTCACTTTCATAAACCGACAACTCTTAGCATAAAAATCATTTTAGATTTTGCATCTACATCACACCAATAAAATTTATTAAAGTCTAGTAAACATACTCATACAATTAAAATGCCATTACTGCATGTCACTATCAAATATGTACATATGTACACACACATTTACACTTGACTCTTATCATTTAAGATTTAAGTAGCTACTCTTACATTTATCGTAATGACCTTGTAAAGAAATATCGAACAGAAAACAAAATTAAGCACTTAACGAAAAAAATGAATATAAGCAGATTAAACAGTCTAAAAAGATAACATGATTACAAATGAAATTAAACTAGAAAATAGAAAGAATAACGAATTGGAAATTATAAGGAAATTATAATGAATATGAGATTTAACAATAAAGAGGGCAACGACCGCAAAGAATACAAATGCATACTGAGAAAACAAAGGGAAGCAAAAGCAGTAGGGAAAAAAAGAAGAACAACGAAACAACAAATATAAAAAAAAAAATAAAAACAAAGACATACAAATTATTTAACAATTTTTAAATTGTGACATAATTGCGTGCTTAAAAAGAGTTTCCATGAATCTTTACATTTGAATATTTTAAGACGTTTTTGAAAAAGTTCCCTTCCTTTTTGTTTTATTGTTTCACATAAATATGGACAACAAAGAAACACCAATGGCAGCTACTACTTTTGATTCTAAACTCGAAAAGCATTCTGAATACGTCCGTGCAGTATGATAACGACTTGGTGGCGCTCGTTATTATGTCTGCTGTGGACAAAAAGTAACAAGACTATATTTTTTAAATACCCGTTCTATGATATCGATTTTCATATTCTTTTGGCAGATTGGTATGAGTTGGTAATAGGAATGTTTTTTCTTTTTTGTTTTTTGTTTTGCTTGTTTAAGCAATCTTGTTATCAAAATTTTGGTGATATCAACAATCCAGCTATGAAGCCCACCCGTGGAAAATTATAATCCACATAATGAACGTAGTTATAGCGTATTTTAACGGTAATCTGCATACAAATGTTTACGCGAATATATCTAATCATTTTTTAGGGGTGTGGAGTTAAATTTAATTGGCACAATCACAAAACTACAAGTTTTAGTAGAGGCCTGTCAAGCAGTGTTCTTGAATTTCTGGAAGGACTTATATCAAAATATAGTTAAAATAAAACTATTTCAGAATTTCTTTGCACGAATATAATGAACAAAACGTAACTCATGATTAATTAGCTAAAATTTGATATGAAAATTTTCCTTCTACGAGATCGAAAAAGCCGATTTTCGCTTGGTAAGTGCGGGCAAATCAAGGCCACCAAAATAAGCCGAATAAATATGAACAAATATTTCCAAAAGCAGCATAATGCAGACTATGCCGCTAGAAAGACTATTCATCAAGGATTTACGCAATATTAGTTCAATTTTATTTGCAGTACTTGGTTTGGCCACAGTGGCCTCTAAAATATTGTGTTTATTTTGATCTATATAGTACAATTTTCAAAGCCGGATGAAAAATTTTTCCGAAAACAAGTTAATACAAACTGTCCATCATTAAAGAGGATATTCATCAAGAACTAACACAATAATAGGATTCACTGTACTGAGTTTAGCCACCGTAGATAATTGAAATTTTATTTTTTAAATGGCATATTCGACATAGCGGAACCACTTTTCCATATCAAATTTTGCCTTGTTAACGAAAAATTACGTTTTGTTTATAATATTTGTTCAAGAAATTTCCGAAGTAGTTTTATTTTAACTATATTATGATAAAAGGACTTCCCAGCACTTCGGTTACCAGAACTCTGTCAATCGGTTTACAGACCTCTGCTGAAATATTGGTTTGTGACTTTGCTAACTACATTTAAAGTTAACTTCACACCTTTAGGGTTTTTGGAGGAACTACTCCCTGTATGCGAACTGAGTTCTTGAAAACGAAAAAAACAAAAAGAGAAATGAAATAAGAATTGATCCCCATTTGTTTTCCAAGCGAGCACCATTACAACATTAATCTGTGGTACGAGATTTAAAACAAATTAACGCTAATCATATAAAATCAAAGAACCTGAAAATCAGTTAAAGTTAAACTTGATCATTTTCACTTGGTTTGCTTTTTAAACTTCTACAGGCTTAAGTTCATTCATGGACATCTCGTCGCGAACAAAATATCTACTACTTTTGCAATAATTTATGTAAACAGCAATTTGCGAAACAAATTGTTAAATAAAATTAATGTTTAATCACAAATGATTAAATTATTAATGCTTTAAGTAAAAGACTTGTGAAAACGCTTTCGTAAAGGCTGCTTATAAGTTAAACACTGACAATGACGACTGGATTAAAAAAAAAAATATGAGTTTATAATAATGTTTAGATTACGATGAGAAAACAACTAAATAAAAAACAAGCGGTAAAATAAGATTTTTGGGATTCCGGCTGGTACTGTAAAAACAAGAAAATATAAAAATTGTTATTATCATTATAACAAGATGCTGTCAATTTCATTGCATCGGTTTGTCATGATGCCCTTGTGTGTCAAATCAATCATTAAATGTCAACGCTTTAGGACATGTTTTCTGTTGCTTTTATTGTTTTATTGCTGTTGTTATTTTTCTTGTTAAACAGTAATTTATCATAAAGCGAAAAATATGGAGAAAAAAACAATAGCTTAAGAGAGAAAAGCAAAAACATTTATTTAACAAACTACCATCGCTGTTAGCAATGTAATGGGGCAGAAAATTTCCGATTATATAAAACATCAGCCGAACAAAAAAATCAAAAACAAAAAAAAAAGAGAAAAAACAGCTGAAAAGTGTTTGTGTATAAATTTCAGTGGAAAAAGCAACTGCACGACTGCAGAAAATTTACACAGAAAGGAAAAAAGTACACACTTTCGTTTTCAATATAAATGAATGTATGTCCGCTTGTTCGTTCGTCCGTCCATCCTTATATATAAACAACCGAAAAAGCTGTACAATAACAGAAGACTTCAATCATTGACAACAATCAATGAAGTAGGCTTGTACTTCAAATAAAACGCTGCGATGATGATGACGATAATAATAGTGTCGCTAAAAGCCAACGAACTTTGAATGCCACAGAAAACGGTTTGCGTTTTGTTCGTTGCTTTTTTTTCTTACCTTTTAACATACGACACAAAAAAAGCAACCATCAAAATTGTTGTGAGTGTTACAAACTATTGAAGAAAGATATTTACTACAACTTTTATATCCAGCAGCAAAAGATAGTGCTTTAGTGTATTTATACAGTATAGTGTTGTTCTATATCCATCCTTAAGAGATCCAAAAAACTTAGTAAATGCCCGATTAGCGTTAGATTTTAAGCAGTAATTTTATCGACCCAATTGTTCATTTAGATTTCATGATCTGTTGTTGCAACTAACTTAGTAATAAAACTTAAAACAGAAAATTATAAAAATTTTCTAAAGTCTATTGTTTTTCTTTATTAGCTTAACAGAGGATGATCAAATTACGACTTTTTTTACGTCAAATTGTCAATATTGTTTTCCAGATTCTCGCCAAAATTAGCGCTTTTGTTCAATACTGTCTATCAAATCACCTTGAGAAGGAACGCAGTTATGCAACATATTAAAAGTTTTTAAAATTTGTTACAAACAAAAATAATGAATGTATTGGCGCTACGTTTTGCGCCTTATCTGAAATTAATTAATCGATCTACAAAGCTTGCTATTTGTAACGTAATTGAAAATTTGTCACAAATGTAAGCTTGCAGCGTAAAGTAGCGCTACTACGAACTAAAGCGTGCCCGAAAAAAGCATTATAGTTACCCTCAATGAAGAATGCGGCAGAAACGTGTTTATTAATTTTTTTTAATTAGATGATTTCGACTTGAACGATATGCGGTTTTGACAAGATAAGGCAGCATGCCACACATTTACTGAGAGAAAAATTCAATGACCGTATAATCTTCATAAATACCGAAATACATGAAATGTTCCACCAAGATGATGCGATATAATTCCGTTGGAGTTTTTCCTTAAGTCAGCGGCTTAATCCAATAAACCACAAACATTCAAAGGATCTTAAAACTATCATTATTTTTGTTATTTGTGAAATAAATGCGTATGTATATGGAGAAATAATTAAAAAGCGAAAAAGAGGCGGTCACTTACATGAAATCGATTGTAAATAAATGCATCATGAACCAATACCAAATACTAAAATAAAGTTTCGATAAATTTTAGCGCTTTGTTTTTATTTCAAATAAAAGATCTTTTGAACATTTTAGAATATATGGTAAAAAGTTTACTACCAAAGAGAAAAGAAAAGAAATTTTTGCTTTGAATTTTCCCTTAAAGACGACGAAAACAATGGCTTTGTCAAACGAATCCCTGTTAGGAAGTTATAGCCTAATGTTGTTGCATTGTAAGTTCTCTAATACAAGAAAATATTTATTCTTATTTAGAGTCATTTGTAAACAAATATCCGTTTGTCTCGTCTCGTTTAGCTTAGCGTCGATTAAATATGAGGATAAAAGTGATTCGAAAGTTTTTAAAACTTCTGTCAAGAAATTACAATTTTGCATTTACAATTTGAAATTAGTTCTACTTCAAAGGGTTTTTCCCGAAACATTATTTTTCAAGAAGGCATACAGCGTAGCTCAACAATTTTAATTTTTTCTTTTAATTTTTTTTTTTACGTTATTTTTAAAATATCCTTTTCTTTAATTTAGGACAACTTTTAATAATAAAAGAGCAACTTTGCTTTCATCGAACATTGAATTCTCTCTCATTCAAATATTCAAATCGTACAAAAGTCAATATCTATAAAAAATTCTAACTACAGATATGCGGATTAAATGATTTTTTTAAATTCAATTTGTACGATGCGTACGGTAGAGATCCTTTGGCTAAAGATATCCCAAGAGAATAACTACGGCGTTGCATTTTTTAATATTTTTCAAAAATAAGTTCTTTTTCAATTCTTAAATGTGTGCTTTAAGACTCTCCTCCACTCCTTTTACTCCAAAAACATATTTAAATAGGGTTCACTCAAGGGATTATTATTTTAGATCTGAAAATAATTTCAAATTAGTTTCGATTTGGAAATAATTTCGATTTGAAAATAGTTTCGATTTGGAAATAGTTTCGATTGCTGACAAGAAAAAAATTTTGAAACTAATGTTTTCTGGAAAGAAATATTATCTAATCTGCAGAACAAACACCCCGACAAAAGGAAATTTAATTTTACATAAAATCTTTAAGTTTGGATGAATAAGTCTAAATGTTCGTTTTTTTGTCGGGGTTATTAAATGAAAAGAAAAAACTTTTCAAAGGAAAAAGAAAAGAGAATAATTAAATATGGATAATCTTCAGAAGGACCAATATATAAACTCAATATTTTATTAATATAAAAAAGCCTTCAAAAATATGTTTCCTCTCCTTTTTTTCACTATGAAGTGCCTACTAAAGTACGATAAACATCCATAATCATGCTTTTGTATCGTTCTTGACTGTTTAGGCGTCATTCAAGTTTAAAAAAAAGAATTAATTTTTTGAAAAATCCACTGTGCTGTTTCCTTAAAAGTCTTAAAAGGGTTATACCGATTTTCATAGCCACATAGGTGCGAGTACGTGCTGTTCGTCATTTTAGGCATTTTACACAATTACAGAAAAATCGTAAAAAATCTACTTTTTAAACTACTACTGTTTATATGAAACTTCATTGTTCATAGTCCGTATCCGTAGCTTTGTTTAATAAGTTTTAAAAGCTTCTGCACTTTATGGACAAATTGCACTGTGTGGCTTTTCATTTTTGTTTGCACGGTATGTTAACATCAACTAAATAAATTTGCTTTACATACAAGAAGACTCTATAGATATGTGGAGTAAAATAAATGAGTAAAAGTGTCATTCACTTTATATAATAAAATATCACTGATCCATTGCTTATCGACAAAGACTTTCTTTCACATATAATCTGTAAATATACAAATATCTTTATAACATCAAATGTACCAATTTAAGCATACTGTACAGATTTAGAGAAAAAAAAACGCTGATCACAAAACAAACGCAGAAATAAATAGAAATGTCAACACTGACAACAATCCAAAAGCGATTTGAGATGACGATCGATGTTTGTCATAATACGAACAGCTAATGAAAAACAAAGTAAACAACAAAAACTACCGCATGCATTATTAGCTACACTATGTACAAAAAAAAAAAAAAAACCAAAAAAGTAAAAATACTTTAAGCTGTCAATGTGACATTTAGTGAAAGTTTAAACTTGATGCAGATTTATGCGACTGAACAGAAAAATTAAAAATAAAAAAATAAAACCAAAAATATATACATTTGTATAGTATATAAGTACATCTCTTTCTTATAGCCTGATCTGTCACGAAGTTGGTGATTATGCATAATGATGATGACTTATTTAATGCTTTCGTCTCCTTTTTCTCTTTGTTCGTCTGTTGGGGTCGTTTGTTTTTTAAGAAAGTTAAGATATTTATTAAACTACAAAAAGTGTGTTAAAAAATATATTAATCGTTCCATAATTTACAATTGATGAACGGGTTTTATGGCTTACCAAAACAAGCTTAAATCGATTTGTTGATTATGTGGTTTATGTGAATTTGCTTACCTGCAATGAGAAAAAAATTATGCAAAAAAAAAAATACATTAATCACCGCTCAATTCATTCATCAACAGACTATGATTCAAAATTTAAACGTAACCCTAAATGAAGCTGTACGATACTTTAAAAGCTAAACTCAAGCGCTATCCTTATCTAATATAATTTTCTATATATAATTTTATTTCTGTTTTTGTAAAAAAACGGAAATTCAGGCTGATTACTTTTTTTATTTTAAAACCTTACACGTTGTATTGCAAGAAAAAAAAAGAGACGAGAAGCAAATTCGGTATGTATCCAGCATTTGATTGCAATATAGAGCGAAAAGCTGTATCCGTACAATGTCTTACATCTTATCGTATACATTATAAATTATATTTTAAAGAGGTAAAGTTTAGTTATTTGCGTGCACTAAAATTTCGATTTGCATGCGATCTTTTTATTCGTCATTAGTTAAAGTTCGATCTTCAACTCGATTTTTCGATTTTTTGCTAAGACTCCGCCTACAACTTTAAAACAGAAAAAAGCTTAATATCTTAAGCCAAGAATTGAGGAAGAGTGACATTTATTAGTTTTTTATTATTATTATTAGTAGTAGTAGTGGTAGAATTATTATATACGTTCGCTTGCGTAGCACGTTACGATTTTAATACATAAGAATATTTTTGATAGAGCTTTTTTTCCCCCATCAAAGTTAGTGCGTTAGGTTGCTGCATCAGTTTAGCTAATTTTAAAAGCCGATATTTGTGGTACATTTACCGATTTCTTGATTTTTCTAAAAAAAAGTCAATATCCGAAAAAGGAACAATATCCGAAAAACATAAAATTCTTTTTATCGTTGTAAAAAATTTTTTTAAATTTTGTAAATAGTGACAATCAGTAAAATTGAATGTTCAAGATTGACGAAAGCACTCTTTTTTTTCTTTTCACTATTTTTTAATCTAGAAGTAGAACAAAAATCCATAAACGTCTTGAAATACTTATATACAATAAAAGCTCTAACACTAAGTAAATGATAGAGAAAACGAAAAAGAAAAACTTCTGATTCCTTTTAAGGTCTGCTTAACAGTAGTAGTGGAAACAGTGGTATGTTTCATTCGTAGCTTCTTCTAAAAAAGGGGATTAAAAAACTTACAAAATTCAATATTAAATGACTCGATGAATGAAAATAATATATGAATGGCATCATTTTATGAATGAATCAGACAAGTTTTTTTTTTTATATTTACTTGTTTATTTACGTTGTCCGGTTTACTTAGATATTCTAGACTGTCTCCACTATTTGTGGATGTGGAAAATTAGTTGGAAACTATAGACACTTATGGTTTTTCTAATTAGAAAAGTGTGGCTTAATATGAGAATGGCTGTATGTAAAAAAATCAAATAGATATAAATAAAATGTAATGCGGATTCATTGATTGAATAACAAATCGTCATAGAAATGGATAATAAGTGAAATAGCAATAGGCGAACGCATATCTTTTAATAGTTTGCTAATATAATGCGTAACTATTACTGTATTGTGTTAGACAATACGATGATAATGGGTTGACGAAAAAATCTACGAAACATCCAGGACGGGAAATTCACGTAATTAGAGGATTAACAAAAATATCCGAATGAAATGCGGAAGTATGTTATATTTCGAAGATATTGTAAAAAATTCGAACGGCAAGAATAAAGTTTACAAAAGTCTTTTCGTTGGCCCTTTTCAACAATCGTGACTTTATATAAACATGTTTAGAGCTTTAAAATGCATTATAAACGTCCTTTTTTGTTACAGTAAACTTTTTATTATTTTCCCTCCAATACCAGAATCATAAAATAAAACTAGCCTTCCGTGTTCATATATTCAAATATTCTCTTTTCTCGAATCGTTTTTGCTTTCGCAGCATCTCTCAAGGATGAAATCCTTGCAACACAACGATATCAGTAGATATTACAATAATAGTTCACAGATCTGTATTTAGTACCAAAAGGTCAAGTTGAAATTCCATATAATCTAATTTCAGCCCCCACCAGAACAACTACACAATTATTTTACTTAATCACTATAACATGGCAGCCTGTTACACTTTCGTCCACACTACGTATCGCCGACAGGATCATAAATATGCATTGAAGAAAAAAAGTTATAGTATTCCTATACTCATTTAAGTTTTTTTTTTTTTGTGGTAAATTACTTGAGACCGAAATAACCTTAGATAAAGCTCACATTGGTAGTCAGTGATAAAAAGAATAAGAAACCGTTAGATATATGAAAATGAATCAGACTGAGTACATTTCTGTCGCCCAAATTGACGACCTCTAGAAGTAAATTTTTGCAGGACCAATAACAAAAAATCACGCTACAAATCGATCTTAATGTAGTCTTGTAATAAGGACTATATTCTAAAAAACCTTTAAACTGGATGACCAATCTGACCCATCGTCGATAAACAAATACACGTGAACATGGTACAGTATTATTGGTATGGATGTGTGCTCTAAGTATTAGATGATTTACGCTACAATATCGTGTTGTGATCTGTCAGCAATCTTGAGAGAAAAAAATTAGTTTTCGTCTCAGTTTTTGTGACTTTTTATGAAACTTATTATTCCGGAGGAATAGTCATAATACAACCGCCGAATATCAATTTTATTGCAAAAGAAAGACGTTAAACCAGGAATAGTAAAAAAAATTAATGATTGTGACTGCCTTCTGGCTTGTGACGATTCGTTCGTTTTTTTTTTTTTTAATTTTTGATGTGTATAATTTCTTTCGTTAAGTTAAAAAGGTGTAAAAACGCCTTTGTTAGAATTAAGGGTGTTAAGTCTAAAAACAATCCGATTTATAAAGATACTTATATATAGCAAAAGAAAACGCAGAGCGAAAATTTTCCAATAAATCTTGAGACGACCTCAGGCATCAGACAATCACAATGATTTTTTTACGATAAAAAAAAATAAAAAAAAGCAGCAAAAACAGAAAACTAAACAACAGCTAAACCAATTTTCATTGATTTTCAAAGACGATGCCACAACAATACCAGATTGAGAAGATGCCGTCACACTACAATACAAGCGAACGCATGTCTTTATTATATATAGGCCTATATACATTCAAGTAGAACTGAACCTTTTTTTTTTGTTTTGTTTTTGGATCTTTTCCTCTCGAACAGCAACCAAACGACATTGACGATAAATTAAAACAAAGTGCCCACAAAATGTTCTATTTAAACGAAAGAAATGAACAGGAAAGAATGAACGAAGCGGGTCTTGACTTAAACAAAAGTTTAATAATAACAGAAAACAGAAAAAGACAACTTCAACTACAACTCCAACGACTAAAACAAGTTGCGTTAAATTAAAGTTCAAATTCTTTTTTGTTATTATTAAACCACATACATACATAAAATTTCCTATATGTATGTGTGTTCAACTTAACGTAGTATCATAAAATTTTCATCAAACGATCATCAAAATAAAAATAAATTTCAATATTGTACCATTTAACGGTGTAGATGTTGTTTTTCTTTACTATCTTGTACTCGCAACTTTTGTTGCCGTTATAAAAAGTTTTCACTGACAGTAAATAAAAAACAAAAAAACAAGCAGTCATTGCACGCGGGCAGAAAGCAAACGCAACCAAACATCGAGTCAGCCATTCAGATAGCCAGTCAGTCAGTCATTCAGTCAATCGAGAATACCGTAATAACAAAAAAAATAAGAACAAAAGAATATAGCGAAGCTTTCGTTTCTATTGCCAGACCTATTGTGCCGTGGTTCGCTTGGCTGCCTCTTATTATTCGGTTACACATCAACGAAAATGCTGCCACAACAGTTGTCACAATACACTGCTAAAATGTTTACAATGCTAAAATCCATATGCCCAAATACATATACAACACGTTCGTTATATGTGTGCGTGATGAGTGTATGTCGTTTTAAAATGAATTTTGAGTCTGTTGCAGGCTTGGTTTTCATCGGTAAATTTATTGTATAATTTCTTTTAGTTCTTTCTCGTAACTTTCCTTAATTTGCTAACGGTTGCCGCTATTCCCCACCACAGCATACAATTCAGCGAATAGCATAAAACATACATGGCCTGAAATACTGATAACGGCAACGATAGCAGTGACTCCTGTGCACGTCTTTGAAACACAATGCAGTCCTTATCATTACTAGCTGTAGATTCAAAAGTGTGAATGTGATTTTTTATTAAAGGATTTATTCCTTTGCAAATATTCACGCATGCATGCTTATATGCCCAAATAAAAAAGCCCAACCCATTTCACGAAATGGGCTCGGAATTTGTGGCATTTTTACGTGACAAACATTTTCATACGTGATATGCAGTAAATTTCGGCGCACAAGAAAAATTTAAATAAAGTGTCATCATGTATATCATTAATGGCGGAAGCATGCATTTTTGGTTAATTTGTATATGTAACGTGTTCGTTTTTGAGAGAAAAAAAAATAAAAAAAGCTTAACTTTCTTCATGAAAACTCCATACATCGATTCATTGATGCGTACCATACGGTATTGCACGTTACCAAAGGTTTAATCCTATAGTTTATTTCAAAAGCGTTATCAATTTAAACTTTTTATCTCCTTTTCCTAAATTACAAAAATTATCTTAAACAGCTCCAAATTCTAATACAGTCATGTAAGTTAAAATTACAACAGTGGTAGTAAAAGTCGTCCAAATCTTTTGAGGAGAGAATGAAACAAATTCTATTGAGAGTTTGAAGCTGTTCACAAGCTCAGAAGATATGGATAGAAGCATGATCTAAGACACTTTTGCGCTAACCCCAAATTAATGTCTGCTGTAGAATCTAACCTATCAATAAATTGTCTTTGGAGATTTGTTTAACGTACAGAACAGTACGTATTTATCTGTTAGTATCTGCGCAGTTGAAAATTCGCTAATAAATACGAAAATCTTTTCTGCAGAATAGATTGAGGTTGAAAAGATTGGGGTTGTAGAAAGAAAATGGAAAATGGATTTCACATCGTGATTATTATATCAGGCACGTGTTTTTACTGAAAGAGCCAAATGAGCGCGTAAGCAAACTATTGTCTCTTGTTTTGCGATGTGCTAAAATTAGCATTAGTGACATTTCGAGATATTTCATCACAACTGTGATTGTACCCAAATTCATAGGAACGGCGCAGAACATAATATTGTGAAGTAACAGAACAACTAGGTTTGTAACTGAAAAAATTACAGATAAGTTATGCCTTGGGGTGAGAGTATGATTGTTGTAATCATCTGCGCAAACGCAGGCTCTGACACATGCCTTCTGATCCAGGGGATTTATGCACTGTGGCGTTAAGCTTCACCTAGATAGGTATCTAGTTGAACTCTAAAGACATTTGTACGCATCGATCAATAATTTTTCTTTTCAGGTGTTCTTTTGCATTTCTTTTCTTTTTCACTTAACGAAAAAAAATACAACAATTTTTAAGAAAATTTTTTGAAGTTTCTTAAAATTTGTATAAACATTTTTTTTAAAGTTGTTTATTTAAAGAAATATTGCTTTGCGATGATTGCGTACTGCTGCTACCGTTGCTGACGATATGTTTACTTTTTTTTTCCTCTTCGAGAAAAACGGAATTCCCATTTTTACCAAATTAGGAAATAAAACTGTACACTTAAAGACATATGTGTACGTAAGCCTTTTCAACATATCTACAAATATGTTACAAACTAACACATGGCACAAAGTAAAAAAAAAAGCACACCGTACTCATGTTCACAGAAAATAATAGTTAATAATAATGTTTAAAACACACAAGAGAAGAGCTACTGCACTAAAGATGCGACTAAAGATGGTAAGGATCGTTAAACATGGTCTGGCAGAGTTTCTGAACCCGTTCCCCCGCCCATAGATAGAATTCGTTTATATTCCTTCGGCATTACAAACAACTTTTCCTTACGCGGTTCTCTACCCTGCAATAATTTAAAAACTTGAAGATTAATTCGATTTTTAATGACTATTTCTGGGCAAACGTAAGAACGGATATTGAAGTTTTTTAAAATCATTAAATATTAAATAAAGACTATGCAGCTGTGCATAACAGTTGAATGATTACATAATTAGAATAAATTAGGAAAAGCATTAACTAACTTTAGACAACCGCAACGGAATGGATTTTGAATTTTTTTTTTTTTTTTTTTTTTAGTAATTAAACGTTAAAAAAAATCTCTGCAGTTGAGTAAAAGTTGAGTGATTACATAATTCGAATAAATTACGAGAAAAGAATTAACTTTTAAAGGCTTCAATGTCTTATCGAAATGGAGATTAAGAACCTCTGTAACGTGAAGTTCTAATATTACCACTTATTATTATGGGATGAGTGTGTATAGAATTTGGATTCTAGACAACAAGATTTTCCTTAATTTAAGAAGGTTGGCAGGCTTGTTGGATAATGGACAAGCCGCAGTCAGGTCAGGCGAACTGCTGGTTAGTCGTTAACATGTTTTAATATTTCTGTCCAGGAATGAAGAAACTCTAGTAAGCTGAGGACGGACGTAGCGGGAGCCCAGGAGTTTTAACTGACTTTTTAAGCAGCAGCAACTAATACACGTATGTATCTCTCTTGGTATGTACATGTGTGCAATGCATTAATGTATATATAAAGAATTTGTCTTGTCCCACTGTCTACGCTGTATGTATTCGTTTGTTTGTTCATTATTGCCGTGCTTATTGATGGCCGCGGGAAAATCTCTATATCAGATTTTGCATTTGGTTCGCATTTTATTTGATTGACAAGTCGCTATTTGGTATGGATCAACATGCTTGTGAGCTGGCTGTATCAACTAAAACTGGTAACTCGAGTTTCTAACGACGTTTATACCGTCCGCACATTCAATTGCACGTACCTTGGTATCTCGACGGATTGTTGTTGTTTTTATTTTTGTTATTGTTGTTTGATTTGGCTGCAGTAACATAAAAAGACGACAATAACGCAGCAAGCAAGCTTACTGATTGAGTGGAAGTATATATTGTTATTATTGAAGATTTGGTAGTTGTGTTGCTTTTGTTGGTTTGGCTTAAACAAGTCACAAACATTGTTTCGGAGGGATTTTTTTCTGAAAATGTTCATTCAATACTTTCTTGTTGTTGTTTTTTTTTTTATTTTATTTTATAGAGAAATTCATAAATCCGTTTTCGGTTTCCTTTCTCTCTTATTCTGATTCCTTACCATGTGTGGCAAAGATGAAGCTGCCATGCAACTACAATAGGAGCGATACCCTTATGACCTGAGTTTTGGGTGAAAAAGTTAAACCATAACTTAAGTAGCTAGAAACACTATCAACCAAAACATATGAAAACGAATCCATGTGGCAACCACCACCACCGTACCCATGACTCTGCCTGCCGTATGTAACACAACCATCACGGTCATCATCTAAGCTATAAATTTGATTGTTGTTATTGTTACATGTTATAGTATACGTGAGTATATAAACGATCATGATTTTAACCCACTCGAGTCTACCATTGCCGTTATTTTTCTTTCTTTCCAATCGCATTGTTTGTGGCTTCTTTAAAAAAAAATTTATATAATATTTTTGACCCTTTATGCTTCAGCTTTATTTGTAATCATAAACATTACTTACACCTCTTAAAGCATGTACGTTCGAGTATTTATTTTATGTCTCACTGCGCAGATCGTTTCTCTGTGCGTTCCATCTCTTTTGCTTCTTTTGCTTGTTTTCGCCCTATCCTTATTTTTTATGCAGCGTCAAATTATTATGCAGCGCTTACAATGTTGTCGCAGTTCAAAAGTTCAAATGGACTTTAATTTATTCCTTAATCTTAATCAATAATTGTTGTGGTCAGTTGTAACCTTGCATTAACGTACGTTTACACATACTTGTAGATAGCTGCTTGGATATCTGCAGATAGGTTTTAGTTTATGACAAAAGACTACCGACTTTTACTTTTTCTTTACCGATTGAATAATCATCTTTTATTATGTGCCGTAAAATATAATTCATTCCGCCTGCTTTTTTTTTCTTAAACAAATTATTTAATACAAATAAATAAATAACTAAAATAAATTTTTTAACGAAATTTTTTTTTATTTTTCGGCAGGAATCATTACTTACGAGATCATCTATGTCCACTCTTCCTTTGATGGGCGATATAAAACGAATGGTATGCGTGTTTCCGACTTCACCATGTCTTTATTTTTCTAATGAAATTAAAAAATTCTTTCGAAAAATTTTTGTGTTTTCAAGTGGGATTTAAAATTCGATCTGCGCTACCGGGGAATGGGGATAATTTTATTATTGCCAGCAGTTTGAACACTTTTGGTTTGGTTTTGAAAAGGACCCGATCCGTCATCGTGGCTAAATTATTGTCAACGGATCAAGAAGAATTAAAAACCTCTACACAATTTCGTCAAGAGACTGGCAATACATAGTAAAAGTAGTATAGTAAACATATCGTTTAAAAAGTTGTCTTAAATATTTATAAGGCCATTGATTACATATAATATATATCAAATTATACGAGTCGTTCATCGAAATTCGTCATGTTTTCGAATTCGAACATAATTGCTCTCGGGCCTAGAGATTGCTCCGTCTTAATATTTATAATTTTCTTCAATTTTCTGCGTTCATTTTTAAGCTACCAATGCGACTTGATTGGAAAAGATTTTTAACTCCACTAAGCCAGGAACATTAGAATCGCCAAATATTTGCAACGCTTAGATATAATCTCATGTATGATTAACATGTATAGCGTGTCCCGTCCGCAGCTTGTCCGTCTGTTGAAATTATCTCTTCTTAAACTGCGGCAATGCTGTTCGGACTTTATGACAAGTGCAATGCATAATGCATGTGATAATCATTGCACGAAAATATTGAAATACATATTTTTACTATATACCATGCAATTTTTCAATTGAGCAAGAAACACATATTATTGCATTATAAAAGGTGCCTTTCAATTAAAGAAGAATTACGTACGAACACCACCAAAACATAATCTGGCTTAGCTTTGATAGTAACTGGACTAAAATCTAATGATAACTTCGAGCATAGCATTGCTTTTTGAATCTATCTGCATGCCAGGACGAACACTTCTGAAATTACTCTGGTGGAAGAGGTTTCTATAGTTGGAAAAGTACTAATTTATTGCAGCATATGGAACACGAAATATTGTGCACGAATTGACGAACGAACTGCAGACTTCTATTGACGCCAATTGAATACATTGAACGAAAACAGTTAAGAATTAACAAACGCAGAGTCATCCTTTTGCATGCCAACGCTCGGTGACATGTTGGAAGAGATGTCAAGGATACACTGTTGCAGTGCTCATCAGACATAGCGCAGCAGGATTTAATTTCCCACACCAAGTGTGCTGAAGAAGTGCTAAAGTGGGTCGATCGCTGCCAAAACAAAATTGGTGCTTACCAAATCTCATCACGTACAGACTTTGCTATTTATCATACAACTAAACAAAGTGACTTTCAGTAAGTATAAGAAGATCATCATGATTTTACAGAACGATGTTTGTTTTCTTGTAGCGCATCTGCCTCACATTTTCTCAAGTTTTGGTTAACCATAAAATAATTATTTTCCTTATAATTGAAATTTCACAGCGAAATAACATTTAACATTTCAACAGTTTCTATTTAAACGTATATTGTAATGCAAATTGTTGAAGTTTATAATATAAAAATTAATTAATAATTGCGTGTTTACAATATGTAGCGAATTTAAGTTACGAAAAATAGCCGAATGATAGAATAATTACTATTATTTGTTAAAATTTGATGGACATAATGAAAACTATTCTCATTATTTTTGTTTGCTAAACTTTATATTTCTATCTGTTAAGAACAGATTTTAGTAAAATCTTAAGATATCGTAAAAAAAACTGTTTTTTGCGAAAGTTTTGAAAGTTTTTGTTTAAGCACTAAAAATACATTTGGTTTAAAGGGTAGTAGAGAAAAAAAACAACAATAAAAAATTAATTATAAACATTTGCTCATCTAAAACATAAAAGAAATTATCGTTTATAAGTGCGGATAACTTGACACACGAACATCTTTTGCCTTTTATTTAGTTCTCATAAAAGAGTGAAAACGTGTAGTTGATCTTTGGATATAACATAAATAATAAAGTCAAACAAATTTGTTAATACTTAAATATAATAAAGAGTTTAATATATAAAAAAGGTAAATATAAAAAAAAATCACTTAAAGAATTCTTTTTATTGGCGGCTTTATATTTGAGATTGAAGAAAAATATTTTCATGTTCATAAAATCACTAAAAACCTTTTTCAAATTTTGTCACATATCAAATGTAAGTATTTCGAAAGTTTTATGAAGCAACTCCCAACGCAACAAACGAAAACCAAGTTAAATTTATGTCATACTTCAGTTTTCTTATGTGACCAACTTTCTTTATAAAAGCGTAACCTTTCGCGTATTTTTTTATTTAATTTTGTTTATATAACATGTGAATACGTAAACTATTGCTACAAAAAGTGTAGTAAGAAAAAGTTTATTAAATTTTTTCACAGAAATCATTATCTCTCAAAATCTTTTCACTTATCATTATTGGAACACTTCGTTTGTAAAACTCAACGTCCCATAGTCCATGTCTATACTTTTGTTCAAGATAGGATTTTGCATCGATTTAATTTTTCAATTCATTTATTTCTGATCTGCTTACTTTCAATGTATATATATGTATATACGTATAAAATAGAAAGTGTACGTATTTTTCCTCGGCTAGCTTTTGGATTGATTTGCTAATGTACCTTCATTTGTCTAACTCGTAAAGATTGACATAGGTGTAATCTTGACATGCTAGGAAAATATATTCATTTTCATTAAAAACTTATATATAATAATAAAAAAAAACAATTAAACGACTTTTAACTGCTTATTGTTTTGAAATTGAAAAATATTTTGGAAAGTATTTAAAGTTACACAAATTGATTTTCATTAGATTTGTATTAAAAGCACAACAACTTCTGTGGCGCTAAAATCGATCGTGTCGAGAAGAAAAGCACACAAAATACTTTCAAATAAAACAAAAATGATAATAAAAGGAGGAAAAAACTCCAGGGCACTGACTGTCTCTCACTCTACATCAGTTATAAACCCAACAAATAAAAGAAAAAGAGTCAGCCAATTGCACAAACCACGTCCTATAATCGATTAATAGCGTT
Organism: Glossina brevipalpis; assembly: GCA_000671755.1. Classification (NCBI taxonomy): domain Eukaryota; kingdom Metazoa; phylum Arthropoda; class Insecta; order Diptera; family Glossinidae; genus Glossina; species Glossina brevipalpis. The sequence continues at coordinate 5,190,165 of KK351011.1, read as the reverse complement.
TGAAAATATTCAAATTAATACGAATTAATTAATTTTGTGTGCACAACATAACACCAACATTCACATTTACCTGGCTCAGAAAACACGCAAACCTTTTAGCCAATCGAAAAAATAAAACAGTGCGGCTTCGAGAGAGAGAGAGAGAAGGAGAAATTTCTAAAATGCTCTTATAAAGCATATCCATGAATGCTTCTATAATCTACAAATTTGGGAAACTTAGACAGGTAATCGTGCACGCGTATGTTTCTATTTATTTTATTATACTTTTTATTCGACCTTTTGATTTAGTATTCAGATTTACATAATTCATAGAATCAGTTTTGGGTGTAAAATCACAAGAAAAAAAAAAGAAAAACAGGATTTTTTAGTAATAGACTATTAAAACAAAAAAAGCTATTACAAGCTGTGCAGGTGTATAGTTTTTTGGTGTGCATACATAAATAAATTAAAAAATACTTTGAATTGAATTGATCTAATTTTATATTTCGTACTTTGTTTTAAGTTTACATGTTGTTACTCTACCTTGTCATTTAATATAAACTCACTATGAATCGAAACCGAAGTTAAATTCTCTAAGAAAATGAATATAAATTCATTTTGATTAGTGAAGAAAGAATAACGGTAAAAATCCGTAACAATAGCCAATAAACGACTGAAACTAGAACTGGAATTGAAAGATGATTATTTGTTATAACATATTGTTCAATAAGTTCCAGGTCCGAAACATAGAACGAACGATCCACATCAGTTTTAGAAAATACAGACTTCCAAAGGGTTCACCTTCAAAATTTCATGCCGTTTCGATCATTTGTTAACAAAAGTTGCAAAACCATTGTTATTTCGAAAACAATGAAAAAATTCGAAATTTGTATTTTAATTAAATATTTAATTTGTATGAGAAAAAAAATTTAGTTCAAACTAGATATTGGCTGAAACAATTGTACAGCAATTCTTTCCCGTTGAAAACAGCAATTCTTTGGTATTTCCAAACAAGAGCTAATTTTGCGAACGTAGTCGTCGAGACGTATTACATATTTAAAGATATTTTGAGTGCACGGGTCAATTTAGCAAATATAATAAGAAATTTGTGAACAGAAAATTTTAGGCACATTCTTCTTACGCCGGTAGAAACTTTAAAAGCCATTGAAACCAATTGTATGGCTTCATAATTTAGGAAAATTAACTACAGCTTCAATATAAGAATTTCTATTGAGTATCATAGGATTACTTCGATACACTTAAATATGTCCTTCAAGGGGAAAAAAACGATTAAAATTCACGCAATTTTGTAAAGACTAATTTTTCGTAAGAATCCTTACAAATTTTCATTCGCAAGAAGTGCAATACTAATAACAATTTCATTCATAAAAAGTTATGAGTTTTGATAATTTGCTTTGAATGGAAGAAAAGTTAATAGAATAATAATACTCGAGAATGTCATTAAGCATACATTTAAGTATTAAAAGATATGTATACTGTCTTCATTTGACAAAGACTAAAGAAGTCTCAACCCCGTCCACAGGAGCAAAAATTTTTTTTATAAAATTACAAATTTCATGTTAACATACTTTTGAGTTTCCTTTCATTACAAACCCGACTTTTCTCGATGGCTGCTTTTTTCATGACATCTTCAATTCAGAGATCTAGACAGATATTAAGCGGAGGTATCAAAGATCTGGATTAAACAGAGAATATAATGGAAGTCCAAGTTTTCTCAATTTTTACTGCGCATGCGCGCAGCTCTTAACCTTGTTGTGATAGGATACGATGCTTATCCTATTTATCTAAATTATGTGTTTTAATCATATTGGTTGCTAACAGTAGACAGGGATTGGAGCAGTTTATGATGAACCATTCTTTTTCAATCCCACCAAAATCGAGATATTACATTGCGTTGCATTAATAATGTTTTTCATTGAAAATTTAATTTAATTCACGTGGTCCTAATTCATGTCGTGCTTAAAAACTAAACTTCCCTCTCTATCCAAACCTATGTAAATGGTATGAAATTATTTTCGGGTCAATGTGTGTAGTTTCGCAGCGAAATAATAAGTTGGAATGTGCTGATCTTCCTCAAATTTTGAAAATTTTCGATGATCGGTCAGCGTGCATTGCGTTCCTACCTTGAAAATTTCAGAACCAACCATTTGTGTATTTCCAATTTGCATAGAGTATTTTCATTATAAACATCCTGAATTTTTTTCATAAACCTACGAAATGTTATGGCCGTAATCTTAAACTAAACCAATTTTTTCAGAATTTTGCCTTCTTTTCAAGAAGCAATTACTTCCGAGTGAAGTTCGAGAAACTTTGCATTATTCTTTTTTATTTACTTTTTTTTAAACTAATAAACTGCTATCGCCTACCTCACGCCAACTATAACTTCGCGAGGTTATGGTTACCAAAATATCTAAAATCATCTATTGTTTCTCATCCATCTAAGGTGAGCGTAAGAATTTATTTCGCTAAGTTAATATATTTTCTGTGTTTCAATTGCACTAAGACTTCAAATTATTATTACACACAAATCCATACTTTGGAACCAGTTTCCAATCTTTTCAATTTTATATCAAGCTTCTGTAAAAGATTGTCAAAAACTTTGAAAAACTTTTTAGGATTTTTTTTTTTTTTTATAATTCGCCTGCTTTCCACACTTGACATATCTTTGGGTTAATCAAATGCTTATTATAGAGCTCGGAAAATCGAATAGGGTCATTAATGTATTACTTGAATTTACAGATTACTTAATCTATGGATAACTTAATTAACTTAACCTACATTCAATGGTAGATAAATTATAAAAATCAGACTGCTGGTTGAGATTTATTGATTTTGAGTATAGATAAACATGTGATGTTTTTCCCATACCACTTATTGAACTCTATATAATTTTGTTTATCTTGTAAAGTTGTTTGGCTGTGTGTTGTTAAAGAAAAACAGAAAAAAAAACAAAACCTCGTCTATATAGCGAGTTTCACTTCATTTAAAACGTAGTTGCTTTTGTTGTTTTTTGCTCCTATGCAATTGAAACAAGTTGGAGGATATTATGCAATATCCACTTTTTACTACTCTCCAGCCTTAGTATAAAGTGTATATATATATATATATATATATACATTTATATGTACCTTTAAAACAATATTTGTATAAGCACCCCTTAAAGCCATAGTATGATAAATATGTAGCAAAGTATTTTAAGTCGAGTTTCACTACGATATTTTTTGTACGATTTTTGTTATTATACAGCTATCGTTCTTTTTTCTTCTACCCTAGTATAGTAAGTCGTTTAGTAGGTAAATGTTATTAAAGAAAACCTGCATATTTTTCACATTCCTCACCGGAGAGTGTATTCATTTTGTCATCTCATCTGTAACAATAAGAAAATATGCCTCGGCAATCTCGTACTGTATACTTATCTCGTACGTATATATATATTTTTGATGAATTAGGAGACTCTGATGTAATTATAGTTTCCTTCTTATCGAATTATACACTTCTGCGATAAAAGTGGGAAATATTTTGATACCAATAATAATAATACACAAAAATAATAATTGAAATCGATCTACCTCTTGCTAATCCTTTGATTTTCTCTTTTAGTTTCTCCGATAATATGAAATTTAAGTCTTCATTTACCATATGAATTTTTCCAATTGCAGTCATAGCATAAACGATAAATATCAAAAAATTCGTATCCAGCCCAATATGATTCGCTTCGTGGTTTTTTATTGTAAGTCTCTTACACTTCAGAGTCTGTTGCTAGTGTAGAGAAACGAACTGGTATCTGTACCTAATGGCTTATGTATTGTTATTGGTATGCTGTTGTTGTTGTCTATTTTTTGTTTTTTTTTTTTATGTTTTTTTTTCTTCTCCACTGTTTGAGCTTATTATGAAAAGGTTTTTGCTTAATTTGTCCCTTTTTTTATATACTTAGGCTAATCAACAGTGGTGATACGGGTATTGAGTTCAAACTATTAACCTATTGATCTGTTGGGTTCGTTTTTTTTGTATTTCTCCCTGTTTCCTTTTGCGTTCCAATACCATGAGAGTTATCAATTGTTGAGAGTGTCGTACTTACATAATAACATTATGAACTATAGATTGACCTCATGTATAGAAAAAAAAAAAAAAAGAAAGAAGATTGAGGAAGATTTTTATAACTCGATTTAATTGCATTTATGTGCTTTTTTGTCCACACAGCTAACGATTTTTGCACAAAGATTATTACCCCTACCTTGCCCAACAACTCATTTCGGAAAATGTTATAGTAAAGATAATAATTATTGCATAAGCTCATGCCACGCAGTTGAAATATGCGCGTGAGAGAAATTTTGTTGATTTAATTATAAGTCATAACAAAATTAAGAAGGATAACATTATTACTACTTCTCGCACCCAATTCGTTGCACAATATAATCGTTATTATTATAAAATACTTGCGCCGAGAAATTTATGACCTAAGAGGAAAAGCCACTGTATATTTATTGGAAAAAAAATAATTTTTTTTTGTTAGCTGAATAGATGTTTTAAACTTTGTAGAATAGATGAAAAAAAGTTAAAAGAATTTTTTTTTCTTTTTTGGAAATTACGTGCATTTTCTCCAAGCGCTTCGAAAAGGCTGCCTAATTAAGTTTTGCTACGAATTTTCCGCCTAATGTCTTGTGTCTTGGTTTCCATTTTCTCTAACGCGCTAATAGATAACTTTAAAGAGAGTTAATTAATCTATTTTGAAGCATTTAAAAGCCAAAATATGCCGTTAAAGCTTCATCGAGACAATTGCTGAGTACGTATGAGAATCAGAACGATCCGAATGAGCACGAGTGTGAGTGCTTCTATCAAGAAATTTAAAGTTTTGGGATGAAGTTCTTGGTACTGATTATAAATTCGGTTAAACGTCTATTTTCTCTTTTATGTAAAAGTATACTCTCGTCTTTTGCCAGGACCTGCAAAAGAGACATTTTCAAACAAAAATTTTTGGAGGAAAAAGAATGAGAAGAAAGTGCAACTTTATGGTGCTGGTCTTGCTGACTAATAGAAAAAATTAATAGAAAATTTATTCCAATAAAAAAACGTGATAATAATACATTTTAACCCTTTAAATGCGTTTTTCTCAAAGCACGGTTTTTTAAAAGAATAATTAAAACCATTTCCATTCTTTTCATTCGAATTATTTCAAAAATATCTTTAACATAAAATTCTAAAGAGAAGCATGTGGGATATTTTTGATAAATTAATTTAAATATCAATTATTAACAAAAAGCTTGGATTTTTTGGTCGAACTTTTGATTGAATATTTCTAAAAAAAAATTCTACGAACGTACGTCGTAGGAGAGATCAAAAAAAACAAAAATTCTTGATTACAAAATTACACTAATTTCCACACTTTTTAAATGACTGAAGGGAAGGCAAAAAAATTAATAAAAAAATTGAGTTACTTTTTGTCTTGAAATGAAATCAACGTTAACGAAATTAGTGAAATGTAAAGTGAAGGTAAAATAACAATTTATACAACAACAAGAACAATAACAGCAACAGCAATAGCATAAATTGAAATCATAATCAATATGTGCTCAGAAATGCTTTCGCTTGTAAATTCAATATTAAATTACGCGATTGTTGTTATAAAAGTTGTTATCACTACAGCAATAACAGCAACAAATAGCAAAAAAACAAAAAGATATTCACATGTGTACATACCGTGTCTGTCTGTCTGTCTGTCTGTGATCATACATAAAATATATGAGCCATTATGTGTACATTTGATATCGATATGTGAGATCTCGAACATGCAGCCGATGAGTTCAAGCGGAGTAACAACCATTCAATTGAAACATGTAGACAATCACTCGTTTATAATTGTTACAAATACATATATATGTATACATATATAGATATACATATATACATACATACATACATACATACCAGTATATATATAAATTTATTTATATTTAATTTATATACATATATATATATTTAATTTATATACATATATATGTATACTTACATACACTATAAAAGCTTTATGTATTACGTTTATTATGCCATCACGCTTCAATATAAGATAAATTTAAAATTTTTATGGACTGACCATTATATACCCTGCACCAATGTGCACCACTAATATAATTATTCATTTATTTCAAAAATAAAATGTGCATTATTATACCCTGTTTCCATGGAGAAGCATATGTTTCATGCGAGTCCTTTTCCAGAGTCGCGTTCGAAAAGAAACTTACGCGAACCAAATTTGCTACGATTCATTTCTATATCAAATTGCTATTGTACATCAGATTCCACCCCATGAACTGTTAAAAATCATTTTTTACATATAGAAGTGTGCTTAGCCACGGATATATGGGAGGAATTGAAGTTTTTGACATCACTTTAAAATGGCGATATACGGCACTATTCATTGGCGATTCTATTAAAAAATTTGGACAATTACAGTTTTGATCATATAATGGCTTTTTGAAAATACGGAGGAATGGTCGCCAAAGTGTTCGAACTTCAACCATTTTCAAAACGGTTCTTTGGCCCAAGCCATGTCAGTAAATCAGGAAGAAATATGGGCAGACATGATTAAATCGATTCAGAAAGTTATTTTGTATCAATTGGAGTAATAATGTTGGTGTTACCTGCATCCCAATAAACTTAATATACCCTGTATCCCAAGCGGTGTAAGGTATAATTAATATAATAATAACGAATATAATAAATAATAAATAATATACGACCTAAAATAAAAAATAAATAAATCGTTTAGATTAACAATAAAACACCTGCGACTGAAATGGTTGTGATGTCTCTGTTTTTAATAGATTTATAATTTTTAGTTATTGATTTCGACGCATTATGTACTCGGAAAACTAATATTTGTTTATAGTTATAGGCGACTAGTTAAAGAAAATAAATGCCAATCAACTGCGAATTGGTTTAAAAAGAAACAGATAAGGAGCTTAAACATAACACAAGGAAAATAAGAAAAGAGTCGAAGAATTGGATTTAAAAAACTTTGAAGAGTTTTTATTGAAAATAATCAATCAAAAATTTATTTTTCGATAGATAGCAAGAAAATATTGAAAAATTAAAGTCGATTCCTATCTCCCATCTTCGCTTGTTTCTTTTCCATTGAAACTAGGTTCACGAAGCCAAAGCTCAATAGAAAAAAGGGAACTAGCCGTCTTATTTTTTTCTTATTGCTTTTCTCAGCTTAATTTGGAAATGCTTAGGTTTTTTCATTATCACCAAGAGCCTCACAATTATAGATTGTATATTTGTCGTTGTTGTTGTTTTGTGTTCTATATTAATATTACGATAACTTTGTATAGAATAAAAAATATGATTTCATATTACACGCTGAAGGAGGAGCAGATCATAGTGGTTTTCATTTCATCATCATGCTGCTAGAATGGTTAGTCGGTCTACATAAATTGCTGTCCGAAAGAAAATTTCTAAAGAATATTCTCAATATGTACAAAAATCTGTATTACGGTGAAGAATTACACGTTTTTCTTATTTTTCTCGTATTATATTACACATGTGGAAAATAAATGATAAAATGCTGTTGTTCAAAAGAATCTGTACACAAACCTGGACGTAAGACAGATGCGCAGTTTTCACACGGCAAAAAAACAACGTCGTGAGAATATCTTAATCGTATATTCGATGATATTAAGAGAGATTCATAACATTTGGTGAAACAGAAGTTAATTATTTCACCCTTCAGATAAAGGAACGGTCAAAACAATGAATGAAAGGAATGAAGAGAAATGAAAGCAGAACCAATGCCTCACATTTCGCTTTTTGACTTTACGTGGTGAAATCAAGATCAAGAAAAAATTTTGCACATTTGGCGAAAGAAAAGCAGCAACTTCTATATCAGTGATCACTTTAACACGATGGTCACCAGAAGATGAATTTCGAACTAGTATTCTTTGTTAGGTCGAATACTTTTAAAGCTATTCTGGGGTATTCTGCTCACAAAATTTTTTGATATAAATTCTCCTTAAAAACCAGAACGCGATTTGACAAGAATTGTTTCTGATTGTTTGAAACGCTCATATGTATGAAAGAAAACAAATAGTGAACCGATATGATCAAACTGCGAACAGTGCAGAGATAGATCGTTTATTAAACACACACACATATATATACAAAATGGGGTTAGCAGCAGATCAGAAGATTATCAATAATTGCTCTAAGCTGTAGTCTAAAAGATTCAAATATTAAACTGTCAAAAGAAAGAATAATTCATGCAATTCTTAATATCAAATGCCAATTATTAGACTTTGATTTTCAAAAGATTGCTTTAAGTTTGTTTTTTCATAATAACTAAAATACACACATTTTATAATTTTAATACTATGAAAACCATAAGTATGACCGCACATACCATGTGTCTATTTACATTAATTTGTTCTATATTTAGACTTTAAACACAACTGTCACAGCTTGACAGTTTTATAACACAAAGAGGAAATGAATTTCATTTTGTATAAGCATTGAATATAAAAAAGTAAGTAAGATGTGTGTATGTACGTACGTACGTACTCATTGGTGCCTAACAGCAAACGTATGAGGGCATGTGTATGTATGTGTACTTATGCAGTAAAGTAAACAATATTGAATTATAATTTACTATGAGCTATTGAGAACGTTCTGGCATGAATACTAAAAACTCAACAATAACATACAAATTAAAATCACAATGGCCGGTTGATGGCCGTCGTACTGCACATCAGTTCGTGTAAGCAGGCATTGTCTGAAATAGAGATTTTAGAGTTTTCTAAGTTTGCTTTAGCACTCTCAAATGCTTTCAAATACTTAAACATAAAATAAGTTAAGAAAATTACAAAATAAAGACAAAAATATCTCTTAAAAATTTCACCAAGAATGATTCTACCCAAAAAATGTGACCCCATCTCCTAAACTTAAAAAACGTTTGCATTAAAAAAAAGGTGTAATATTCATTAAGATATATATATATATATATATATATATATATGGAGGTTATGAAGGCTTTAAGTTTTTTAGATTACCATTTCACTTGCGTGTAAGCGTTTATGTGTTTCACTGCAGCACATCTCAAATCGCTTTTACTAATTTTATAAGAAATATGTAATTTCTTTATATTCACTACGAAATTGAAAGAGTTTACTGATTTTATCGTATTGCCAAAACTGGCAACAAAGGCCACGTAAAGTATAAATATGAACTACGTTTGCTACATGAGTTTCCAATAACTTAAAACAATTGAAAAACTGAACTGACATCGGAGTTTTGAACATCGATGTACAGACACATTTCTTAAATTCACCGAGTACTGCCTCGATACACGGATATTTGCGTACAGCTTTACATCGGATTTTTGTGAACCTGTTTCAGAAAAAATTTAATGACAATGACAAAAAATGAAGACAATGAAGAAAATTTTTCTAAGTTCAGTACAATGAAGGCAAATTTTTATAAGTTTTTAGAAAAAATGTTCTTCATAGTCTTCGTTGTACTCATTGTACTGAACTTATAAAAATTGGTAAAGACGTAAGTTAAATATATTTTATCGCTCTCAAAAATAAATGTTTTCCCACCTTAGATATGCATCTAGGAATCGCAGAAATAAGAGTAAAGGCAATGTAAAGTTAATGTTAATACAAGTTGTTAAACACCTGGTGGTAGAAGTTACACAAAATCTATTTATGCAGTGATACTTTGAGGCATAAGTACGACGTAGTTTCTTTTTTTAGACGTTCATTATTTTTTACGACAACCTTCAAGCCACATAAACTATGCATAGTGAAATGAGTGAAATTCTTACAGCAAATTTTTAACGAATTCCAATCATATTTTAACATTCGAACGTCAACAATAAATGTCAATTACTTCCTTCTATGGGTAATAAGGACAGAGCAAACCATGAGAACAAACTAAACCATGAGTTATTTAAAGTCACAGTTAATTATTTATCTCGCATGACTTAAATCAATAGATTTATATTTTAGTAGATTTAAAAATTGTTTTTATTAAAAGATGACGTTTTAAGTCAATTAATCAAATTTAGGAAATTGATTGAAATGCTTTTTAGATGAAAAGTTCAAAAATAAAAAATTTTGTTAACATTTCACATGCGTATATAATTTTAATAACTAGATAATTGGCCATAAATTGGACGCAAGAGGGTTTAAAAGGCAATACTTTGTATTCAGAAAAAAACAAGGTTTAATTAGTAGCCGATATCTTGCTTCAAACTTCTGGATAGAAACGCATACAAACTAAGTATACGAGGAAGCTTAGACAAGATATAAATGAAAAGATAACAAAGAATCGCTGGCATCCTCCTATTATCACGTGCGAGTACAACCATTATCATAATAGAACTCTTCTTTAAATCTATCATAATTCAACGAAATACGAAACTATCTTCCCTCTATTTGCTTATATGTCTGACAGTATGAAAAGTCTGGTTCGTCAAAATAATTGTTGGCGATATGGTTTTTTTCATCGTATTTTTATTGAAAAGTTATTTAAAAATTTCCTTTGGATTTGTAAAAATATTTTATTTCTGAAACACCAGTTTTTGGCCATTTTCCTAATTAAGCCAGCACTTCAGCACATCAATAACAAAGTTTATGTTGGTTTTTTAGTAAACCAATGATTTTATATGGTCCCAGAGGAAAAAGTCTAATGTGGCAAGGCATGATCTTTAACTTTTCTCTATAGGCTGATGATTTAACAAGATATATGGCTTGTTGCGTCATCTTGTTGCAACCAAAGTTGTCTTGTAGGTATGCATGTATTTTGGCCACTAATATCTATTGATGAAAATGATAAATAAAAACGAAGTATCAGTATACGCAACGGTTAAAGTCAATGATTTTGAACTTTCTCCACATAAAATAACAGTTTTCCATTTAGTATTATTCAGACGCTAATCAAGAAATGCTGAAAATTGCATTTTCCACATTCATTACTTTTTTTTTTTTTTTTTTTGAATTGAAGAAATCTTTGAACGTACTTAATGAGTTTTCTCTGTCAAGCGGCTACATAAACAATTAACTGCAGCGCGCATTCCAAATTCGAATCCTACGAAGTATTTTCTTTTTTTACCCGTTACAGGTAATATTTATCTATTCGAACCGATATTATAATGCCGCCTCTGTTCTAAAACCAAGGCTGAACAATTCATAAGTGTGTCATTTTAAATTATCAATTATTGCTTGTATTGTTTTTCTATCACATTTGTGTACACATAAAATTTAATGAAATTGTCAATGGAAACAAAACAAAAAAACATCTGACATAAATATTGTAAGAAATAACAAGATAAATAACGTAAACAGAAAAAATTAGTATCTTTTTTAAAGCTAACGCTTTACTCAACAATAACTGCCTTATAATCAGACGAAATTTTAAAGTACACCTGGAAACTTTGATTAATAAATATTGTGATTAACACAGAATTACTTACTATATATTATATACAAAATAAAAGAAGGAAAATGTATATTATTATTTTTAGTTTAATTCAAATTCAAAACAAAATAAATAAAATTTCATGTCCTTGTAGTTTTAGAAAACTATGCTTAAATGACATTCACTAACGCTTAATTCTAAGAACTAAGAAAATTCTTATGCTAGATATTTTACCAGTGTAACTTGAGCTGGTCTTGCTCAGCTTTCTAAGATCCTTCTCAGCGTCTAGACTGAACTTTTTCATCTTTTCTTATTTTGAAGTTGTTGATTATCTTTTGCTATTCCAACAGTATTTCGAAGGAAACTCTTTTCATTTTGATTGATTGATTTTTTAAAAATCTATTTGATCTTCGGAAACTTTTTTCTAAATGAACTTAAAATCCAAACCGAGCTTCTCTAATTTATATGTTAATAAAAATATTTTTTGTTTCTATTTAATAATTACTTTATAAAAAATTAATGTCTTTTCTTTTATTTTAATTTCCAACGCAAATAGGTTAACAGCTTTGAAGAAAAGGAGGAAGAAACTTAGAAAAAGTTTGCAAATGTTTAACAGAAAAGAGTGTACAATAAAACGTAATAATAATGAATAATAACCGAAAAAAGAAGAAGGTAAGACCTCGTTAACAGCATTAACCTAAAAGCAGCTATCAAAAAAAAAAAAAAAAAAAACAATGAGAATGCAGCAAATTAAGCTTTAAACCAAAGATTGCTCATATAGCGCTGCAGCGAATAGCGTTTGTTAAGCGTAACTGTTGTTTAACAAAAACAAAAACCGCTATTTCTGTTTTCCTTTTTGTGTATTTCACAAAAGAAAAAAAAAATAAAACTATCTACGTACGTACTACTAGCGAGACTAAAATGTAAACAATTTTGACATAGTTTGCCTAAAAAGATTTGAAGAAAAAGAATTGAAAAATCTAATTATGTCTGAAATGGTCACTTGATACTTCTTGGCTAAAAGTTTATTACACGTTTGATAAGGAATTAAAAATAAGGTTAGTTGGCAAAGAAATTGTTTTAACGAATAAAAAATATATTTGCGCGTGTAGAACAATTACATTTAAAATTTTCTTAATTTAAGCGAACAAGATAACTACATTGCTCTCTTCAAATCTTGGGTAATCATTACGTAGTCTACAAGTACATCGTGTTGCTACATAATTATCTTTTGGATTTTTCACTTGGACCTTAATTTGATTTACTTGAAATTGTATCGCGTCTTTGCGACTACGACTAAAGTTCTAATATACAAAAGCTTTTTTTATTAATTAAAGCCCCCATATAAAATTTATAATTAACAATTCTCTAAGCAAAGTTTAAGTGCACTATGCAGAGACTCTTGCTGCAATCTTATGTATACATTATGCATACGTTAGATAGAAGAAAAACTTCGTACCGTTCTTTCTAACAAATGGCCTTGGAGTAACGCATAACTTTGATACATTAACACTACACTATCAAGACGTGCTGCTATAATACCTGTGCAAGGTACCATTTCGTAGATAAAAGCATTATCAGGTTCTAACATCTGTGTAAGGTACCGTCTCATAGATAATGAAAAAACCTATTGTGGTATTTACTAATTCAATCGAAAGTGATTGCATTTTGCAAGTGAACATCAAAATTCTGAAAAAATTCACTCCATTTTACAAAATGATTTAAATCAAGACGCTAGCGCTTCGTAGACTTGTAAAAAAATTCATGGTGCTTTTATTGCAGATGCTTTATCAAAATCAGGAGTCTTTGCTATGGAAATTTAGTCGCACTCTAGTCGACCATTGTCAAATTGAGAGAGAATCATGCATCGCAAATATATTCAAACCGGCCAGACGATTGGTTCCACTCGCTGCAAGCAATACGTTTAAAAAGCACGGCAATAAGAAAAAGTTTCATGTATCAGGATCAACAGGGAGAAGAAATCGCTTTTATGCGTCTTTAGTGAGTCGGTAAAAATTCATGAAGCTATTTTGCACCCACAGTATAGAACCTGCCTTGTCTGACTGTCATTTGTCTCGTTCTCTTTAAAACTCTACTTAATGGTTTAAAGCGGACTTACAAAAAGAGACCTGTAAAAATCTCTTTCTTTAGTGTTTTTTTATATTGAGAACGCGCAAGGATTCTCTAACGATGAGAAAGAAAAAGAGAATAATTTTTTTGATCAAAATGTTTATGGAGCCTCACTAAAGCAGAAAAAAGGCTACGAACTTTTTCTTTTACTTAGTGTAATATATAACCTCAAGTCTAAGTGATTCATAGCTTTCCATTATCATTATCATACTTACTGTGCTTAACATATAAAATATTACACTTAAGCACGCTTTAGGGTCAATTGAATATTCTAGACAGCTTGACAACATGAGTGCAATTGCTGACACCCTTATGACACTCCCATATAGTATGTATTTCTAAGAAGATTTGCTTATATGTGTGCAATGCTTAAGTTTACAGCAGAAAATGGAAGACTTCGGTCTTATAAAAATGTTTTGTGTAAATAGCGAATAACAATTCACGATTTTGTTTTGTTTAAGCGTACATTTTTATAAAATTATATAAACAATATATAATTACTTTGACGTATTTTAAACACTTACATACCATTTACGCCAACATCACAAATGTTTGAAAACAATACTTTTTTTTATATTCTACACAGAGAAAAAAATATTAAATCACATTTTTTATTCATGATGCAGATACTAATATACGCTATGATATAATTCGCATATAATTCCAGTAATATTATTCGAGTATAGCTAATAATTAAATCGATATCGTAAATTCATAACATAATCTTTAAGTATTGGTAACTCTGTATCAGCATCTGGTTTTATTTTTGCTTTTTATAAGCTTCTATTGAATTTACAACATAGCAGCACTTTTTTTGAGATTGAAATTTCGGGCACTGAAATTTGCACACACTTTTAGATAGGAAAAAAAGTTTAGAAATATTCAAAATGGCGCTAGCTACAATCAACATTTTCCATACGACAGCTTTTTAAATTAAGGCGATATATGGAGAGTGGTCGTAAACTATTTCGACAGTGTTCGTCCGTGAGTCAAAACACGTCAGTGTACTAAATTTCCTCGAGACATCTCAAAAATTTCGATCAATTGACTGGACAAAGTAGTACATGAGCAAGCATTAGGCAGCCAGACAGGCTTAAATTGATTAAGAACTATTTCCTGAATCGATCGATTGAGAACAGTTTCTAAAAAGGTGATAGGGTACAGAAAAGTTAACAGAACTTAAAAAATTAAAAAAATTTTGTTTTAAAATAAACTTTTGTTTGGGTGAACTAATTGGCGGAAAACCCTTATTGTCCAGGTCGCTTCTATTTGACTATGTATAAAAATACAAGAAATAAAATCTAAAAACTCAAGGCAATCTTAGATGCAGACTACTACCAATTCGTATATGTAGGACACTAACTAACGCGGAACGTGCTGCAGTGTATTTGGATGCTGGACCCCAAATTTTTATATGTATTCACATAAAAGCTATTGAAGCAAAATTTATTTTCTACTTTTTAGTTCACTAAATTAGATAAAAGCTTATTTAAAAAAAATAAATTTTAATATAATTTATTCTCCTTAATTTTGAATATAGTGTCGCTAGATCCTTACTAGCGATAAACAATGCTTGGGGAAATAATTATGATGGAAACTAAGTGTACCATCATTATAGACGATAAAGCTGAACATTCATGGCGATCGTTTTTCGGAACGGATTTAAGTTGCTGCGGCGTATTATGGCGAGTTTTCAGCATAACGAGCTGGAATGTGCTATCCTCCATGTTGTTATCACTCGACATTACTATTTCTGATTAATCCTGGTAAAAATTGATTACTTATTGCATGGCCAAGCGGGACATATATAAACACATTTTGATTTTGAATGTTATCGTAAAAATTGTTCACAGTCGATCAGAAAAGAACAGAAAGTTGCGACTAGGATATCAATACGAAATTCATTACTATGTGTAGCGTTATTATGCTTCAAGTAATTCAAGTCGTCACTTCCCCCGCAATATTGCCCCGAATTGTGTTTTTAATGCAGGGATCAATTGTTTGGATTTTGGTCTGTTAGGTTCCAAAATAACAGGCTCATTCCGTAATATAATATACTAAGCAATTTTAGTCCAATCAATTGCGAAGTAGAGTCTTAGAGTCCCAGATAACAATTAATTGTAAATTAATTATGAATCAATAAAAAAATATGCTTTGAAATATATACATATCGGCCTTCTTTCTATCTTGCAATTAACCCTTGTAAATACATATATGCGTTCATATATCAAAAAAATATGCAGTATAGAATTTCGTGTTTTATTTTGTGGGAATTTTTTTTTTGTTTAACGAAGAAATATTCTACAATTGCAATATATTTTGTGTTGTTCTATTTTGTATTTTAAAAGTTTTCGTATAAACATTTGCGACACTTAGTGACACATACGATAATTTTCTTTATTATAAAATTACATTTGTTGCTTTTTAATTAACTTATAATAAATTTGTATTTAATTATAAGCAGACTACATTCCATCAGACATTATTTATTGTGTCTCGTTCATATATGTAGTCGTACACAAGTCGTAAGTCATATAAGTCTCACACGCTTGTTTTGCTTGTAAGAGAAATTCGCTATGAACTAGATATTTGTATAAATTAATACCAATAAAATTAAATATAATTAAATGAATTAATTGCTTAGAAGATTAATCAGTGACATGAAATGAAATTGAGTTTGTCAGAGAACCTTTATCGGCCTTTAAAACGAATCATGGATACGCCGCATCTTAAGCCAAAATAATAAAATTCCGTAATGTTTTGTTGGTTATGGCCATATATTATATATGATAAGTAGGACAATGAAGAGAGCGGTTCGCGTTCTTTAACATTTTAATGTAATTTAGTATTGTCTTACGAAAGTTTTTCGAATATAAATAACGTACAAATACCCCTTGGAATCGACCAAAAAAGGTGAACGCTACAAGTTTCAAATCAGATTCAATTTCAATTTTAATAAAAGCGAATAAGAAATATCAAACGAGTCAAGAACACATTCTAATAAAGAGTGTGACTAGCATCTCTTTACAGATTCTCGTATTTGCGATTGTTGCAAGCAGGGTAACAACAAAATCAATAAATAAATAATACTTTTATACTGCCAGCGAAATCGTTTCTTAAAGACATCTACAGTTTTTTTTTTATTTTATTTGATTTTTTTTCTAATTTATTCAAAATGTAATTGATTCCTGTTATTTTGTGTTTAGACTTTTTACCTTATATTAACCATAAATAACTTTGTTCAAGTGTGTATTAAAACTCAAAAAAAACCGAAAAATTAATAAATTATTGAGAAAACGTGCCTAAATTGTCAGCTTAAATCCATAAAAATATTTCCACCACAATTAGCCTTGATTTATATTTAACACATATATTTATGCATATTCATTCGCACAAACGTACATAAATTTGCTAATTCCACGATCGACAACCACTATTAAGCAAAGACATATTAAAATAATTTGCAATAACAAACCAGCCAATCACCCACACGATTATTGTTTATGGTTGCGGTGACCACGTATAGGAATTTTAAAAGGCACCCACCAACCGATAGTTTTTTCTTTAACGTTTTTTTTTTAATAATTTTTTCTTTTTCATAAAAATCTGTTCTTTTTTTGTTTTTTTTTTTCATATACAATACATGGCTACAGGTATAGACACCGTAATTGCAATTTAATTAAATTGCATTTACCACACAAATGATTTATTTTAGTGTGGTAGGTGGTAGGTGGTAGGTAGAGAGGTAGGTAGAGGGTGTCAAGGATAGGAAAAAAGGGGGTGTGTCTAATGTAACAGCACAATATACATATTTCATATTGGAAAAAACAATTTTGTTTTTTTGAATTTCATGAAAAGAGTTGTAGCGCAAATGTCAAATCATTCTGTTACAAAAAAAAAAGAAAAAAAAAGCAACTTTAGGGTAAGAGAAAAAAGCAATTTTAAGGTAAAAAAAATTAAAATTACAAGATATGGTATAAAAAAAAATTGTTTAATAACTAAATTCCTGACAGCATTGATCTAGATTGTTTTTTCCTCCATATGCTAAAGGTTCCTTAATGAACTAATATTTTTAAATGTAAATAAACTCTGAACTCAATGAAACTTACAACGCCAATGAATGCTTGAATGACATCAAGGCAAATTAATTCGTTATGATTGCCCCTTCCTTTTTTTTGCTGTTATCAGATATTAATAATAATTTTTATTACGATATTATGATATGATTGGCGAAACTAGATATCTTTCCTCTGGATAAAAATGAATTCTTTAACAATTATTTTCTATTATGCCTACGTCGGATCACATTCGTACTTTTTATTATTGCAAGAAAGCTAAATATTATTATCTTTGCTTAAATAAAGTCTTCACAACAATAAACAGATTCCAACACAGAAGCGACCAATTTTACAATTGTAAGATTTCCAAGTGTGGACAAATGAATATCGAAGTAATAAACTGACGCTCCATTTAAAGGAACAAATGTTTTCAGACATAAATTTCCCGTTCAAACGACTGAACGTTTAGCATTATTCCATTGTACTACCCAAGGAACTAACTATCTAGTTTTGTCAACCGTACGATTCATTCTTGTAACTTATGAAAAGTAAAAATTTTTCAATCTTCTTATCCATCCAGGAACAGTCAATGAACTGGATGAATGGCACAACTCAAAAAATAAATTTGCTTTAAAGCAAGCCCAGCCGCAACTGTGGCTGAATTGTTAAAAAGCGCCATTAGCAATTCAATACACGTGGTTTCAAATCTCATTGTGGTAGAATTTTTTCATAGCCAATAAATTAAAAAGCACCGATAGCCTATGGTGCTAGTGCGCTCATCCCTCTAGTCTACGAATTAGTTTCATTAGTCTAGAGTATAATAAAAACAATAATACATCGACCCAGCCTATTCTAAATTATTCCCAAGGACTTTTAACAGCACTACCATGTTTGTTCGATCTGTTGACCGATTAGACGAGAATTTAATGTAAGTTTAATTATGTACATATATATATTACGTTACTTATCGTAACTTTCGATTGATTGTAATCATACAATTCTTTTTGTTCAAATACTTTGTTATGGAAGTTCACATAAGCGACAGAAGAACCTACCACAACATGTGTTTTCATTGGAACTTTCTTGTAACCGCAAAAAATCTTTTTCTATAAATTTTTTTGAACTAATGTCTATAAAATGCAAATTATTCAATTGTCAATAATAATACCTAAATACGTATGTGTTTGTCTTATTAATACAAAATACTCATAACAACCTAACACTTACACATAAACACACAACTTAACCAGCAAATGCACGGTACAGTACGTTTTCTTTTACAAATATTTATAAATTGAATTTTTGCCAACAAAAAATTATTAACGTCACTGAATGCTAACTGTTGGTGTTGTTGGTTGCTGTAACTGCCATTGCTGAATACAGCTGAAGTCGTTGTCGGCCGTACTGCAATATAATTCATGCATGTATGTCAATTTAACTATGATGTTGTTTGTTGTAGACAACACAACAGCAATAACTACAGTCAGCCCAGAGTTAAATGCTCTTAAGCAACAGGCATGAAAACATATATTTACGAAACTACATAAGCTTTGCAAGTATTTAAAAAAAAAAACAAAAAAAAAACAGAAGAAAAAAAAACGAATTGAAAACGAAAACTTTTTTGTTATTCCAAGGTGTGCACACATAAGAAACTTTAATGAACATACCAAAAAATTGCAGCACAGTAACAAAAAAATGTATAAAAACTAACGTAAGCTAAACAACAATGAAAAAAAAAGAAAAAAAATTTTCATTCATATCCACCCACACATGAAATTAAATTTGTAGTCCGTAAAATCCACTCCATATATACATATGCATGGAATTACACAAATAACAATTTGCATAAAGAGGAGCAACGTATAGCGAATAAAAAATACATGCACATGCGCTCATACTTAAGATTTTATTTTGTTTTATACTTAAAATTGTCGTTCGTTTTTGCTGTTGTCGTTACACTCTCAACTCTAATAGAGTTATTGTTCAATCAAATATTTCAGTATTTATCAAGAGCAAAAATAACTGATTTTATTTATATTTTATGGACCTTGCCTTCATTTTGTCGGTCCCATGATTTTTCTCCGTTAACTTAATATCAATTAAAGGTTGACATTATGCTTTTTATGGGGAATTTATTTATGTATACGTTTGAAGAAGAATAACTTCACTCGCGATCACAAAAGCAAGTAAACGAATCTTGGATATCCAGCACCTCAATAATCGCACAGTTAATTGTTAATCTTATTGTAAACATCGCTAGAGCATTTAGGGAATGAGATGTAGACAATTACGTAAAGTAGATATTTATGTAAAGTAGATATTCATGTAAAGCAAATATTTATGTAAAGTAGATATTTATGTAAAGTAGATATTTATGTAACGAAAAATTTTCGATCGAGGCGAACATAAATTGAAATTTAACTAGCAAGAACCTTTATCAACTATCTCAAGAAAGCTCTGTAAAGATCCTAAGTTAACATGCTCTATTTATATAATAAAAGTCTCGATCTATAATCTGTCCAAGTAAGGAAACTAAAAATATTCTTCTACACACCAAGCAAATATATAGGAAAATACCTTTAAAACATGTTTCCTTTGGGAAATTCTCTCCAAAAAAGTTTGAAAATCAGTACATTGACGGCAAAAACAAATTCAAATATTTCTTTTTAACAAATTTTCCAAACCTGATATGTCAACATGAATGGAAAAATTGTCAAATTTAACGCTCTGGCGCAGCCAAATTAGAAATTGTCCCTTATTTTTACTTATACCAGTCGTAACTATATGAAAATGACTTTCAAATCACTATTCGTATTGTAGGTGGCATAAAGTCACAGCGAATTTTTCTACATAATGAACATAATGATGTTCAAGGGTTTATTAACACGAATTCAAATATATGCTTAGATTTTTAATGAAAATTAACACGCATGCCGAAAACCTGCTATGAAGATGTTGACAATAGGTGGACTTTACGTTGAAGCCAAAACACCTATCGGTTCCTCATTTCGACTTTCCCTTCTTCCCAGACATGAAGTCTTGCACTCATGTCTCTTTCACGACTTCATAGTTCCGAAACGTCGCCAGATGTCCAATTGTTCTGTTCCATTAAGAAAAAGAACACAGACAGCTTTTTTGCACAGAAGAATGGATGGCTACAGAACTGCTTGCATATTAATATGCCTTAGCGCTCTATTGGAAGATGAAGTGATATTTCATTTCTTCATTTTTTTGGTAGTAATGAAAAACTCAACGCATTTCGGAGATTTAATAATACATATAATATAATTCGATAACTATATCTCTCTTTCCTTCCCCAAGGTGAAAGCAACTTTTCAATTCGTATATTTTTCAAACCCTTCTTCCTTTCGGTTTGAATTTAGAAAAATCGGAATCCAATTATTGAAAGTTCCGTATCAATATATATGTCAAAATTGGAAGGCCTTTCATAATTTGTACCTCAGTTCACAACTTTTCTGAACAAATATTTCAGCGAACGTCAACTTTCTAATAAACATTTTATTGTCCTAAGTCTGTGCATTTGTTCACATATTCAGAGAATTTTAAAATTTTCAAAATGTAAAGTCAAAATTGATGACAAAAACAGCAACAACTGCAACAATTAATATCAAGAAACGACAATTACCCGCATAGTGTATGAAAAATAATTCATATTTAAATGCAAATACGAACCATACGTTTTTTCTCAAAAAAAAAAAAGAAAAAAAAACACAAAAAAACTAAAAACAAAAATAGAAGAAAAATGTTTAACGAATAAAAAAAAATGCATTCTCAATAGCAAGCTCGGTAATTTATACCAAAACAATTTACTAACGTGAGCACACATACCTGTAAATTAATGTGTACAGATATTTTCATTTAGAATAAACACAAAAGATTGCTTACGTTTAATAAAACACTACTACTATATATATATATATATATATATATATATATATTTATCGAGGTGTATTTGAACGTGAAAGCGCTTAGATAAGCGTTTACGTCTAAACCTATTTACATCTCCCTACATGCTTACTCTACTTTACGACTATTGTTGTCTTCAATAATATAAACATATATACCGTATAAGAACATGTATATGTGTATGTTAGCAGCGTGTATGACGATTATGTAGGCATTTATATTCTTTTCATTTTTTTTTTTTTTGCACAATTATTCTTCATTTTAATTGTTTATAAACCGAGCGTATGATGACGATGATGTTGTCGACTATAATGACAGTATATGTGTCGGTCTGTCTGTCTGTTTGCCAGTGTGATGGCGTTTTTGTCTCTACATAGTCCATATACATACATTTCCACTATACAGCAGCAGCAGTGACAGCACAACAGTGTAACAGCAACAAAAACAATACTTTGCTTGTAAAATAAGTATAGAATAGCAAGATTTTAAATCATTTTTAATTGCTTCTCATATATTCCGTAACTCTCTGTACGTACATTATTATATTTAAATGAATGTATATACGTACGCGTGTCGTAGAATTTCATTCGGATCTGCTTTAATTTTTTTTTTCTCTGCGACTCTTTCATTTCATTACTATTTAGTGCAATATCACTTTGCATCTTTGTGGATAATCATCTAACTTCATTAGAGTAATTATCAGCACGTCCGGAGGCTATAACTTTGCTTGCTTGCTTGCTTGTTTGCTTTACAAATGTGCGTTCATATGTGTGCCTGCACATATGTTATTTGGATTTTGTAATTGCAATGTTTTTATGTGTGCGTGCATGCGTACATGTGTGGATGCATTTTATTTAAATTGGCCTTGTATAGCTGTTTTTGTTGTTATTTTTGTACCGCATTTTAAACGTCTGATAATTTCTTGTCATATGTAGGTTGACAGTTTATTATGCATTTAAATTAAAAGCAAAAAAAAAAAACAAAAACAAATAAAAAAGAACAAAGAAAACAACCACACTCACACCACTACAAATTTATTTATATATTTGTCATTATATATGCAAGTACGTATCTGTTTGTTTATTTGCAGTCATTAGAGTACAGCAGTTGTTGTAATATAAAATAAAATAAACATCTAAAGATATTTAAGTTCTAAATCGAGTAAGTCTTTCACGGACAGAGCGTTGTAAAGTGAAATGTTTACTTATACCACACTGTTTATGTAAATGTGTTTATGTGCTTTGTTACCATTTAATGATGCGACAAATTTCTCGCAATTAATAAATTCTTCTATGATGCTTTTAAGATAGTAATGTAAACATTAACATTTACATTCCCATTCACATTTAAATATACATGTACATATACACACACACATTTTATTTATTTTCTATCTTCTTCATCTAATGAAGACGTACATGTTGTCACATTGTTGCATTGATAACATAAAAAATAAATGTAGAGAAAAGGAATTTTTTCAAAGTTCTCAAAATCTCAATAAACTGTCCACCTTGTACTATGGACAAGCTCTCCTAAGCGATAAATAAGCCCGAGTAGCTTTTATTATTGTAAAGCAAAGATAACTAAAAAAGCTTTTCTTCACTTGCAACATACAGAAAACATTGAAATATTACAATAACAAAAGATTTACATACGGCGAAGTGAGTATGATTACCTTACAACACCCAACAGACTAAAAACTAGCAAAACATATTATCAACTATCACACCTCCGCGAACTTTCGCACTTAACGACTTTAATTGACGATAAGGGTAACTCTGGCTGGTCTTGTGCTGAAATCTTGAATAATCACCCAGCCTCATGCAAATATATAAAAACAACAAGAGCCTTCATTACGAACGAAAACGACAAGGTGGTCCTAAAACAGGTTTGTAAGAAATTTTGAATCTATTGCTACCACAGTAGTAGTAGTATTTTATTTTTTCTTTTTCTTTTCCACTAATGTTAGTTCCCTTCAAATTCGACTTGTGACGAAAAATCAAGGATTTTCCAAAAAAAAGTTTCGTGTTGATAGAGAAGATGTTCACTTTATGAAGATCCTAATTCGGATGTATCCTGGATGTTACCCATGAAATGGAGGAATTAATATAGTTTCGTCTTTCGGTTTTCCCAAACTTGCCCCAGTAGGTTAGGCACATTGATTAAATTTGAGTTAGAATTATTTGGCAGAAGAATATTCTCTTCGCTTTTGTTTTTTGGAGTTTAAAAGCTATATAGAAATTATTATGTAAACTGAGCGCTGTTTATTCATTGAAAGGTATAGATTGGACGTGATAGATCTTTCCTACCTATTATTTTAAATGGAGATATATATATATATAGAGAGATATATATATATATATATATATATATATACTGGGACTACTAATAAAATGTGTCAATCAGCTTATCAAAGTTACTTGTCTATCTGACACCACTTTATTTTCTAGACGGGAGATTGATTAAGTCTGTTATCAACGTCTGCACTGACTTTTTAGCAAAAAAATTCATCTTTTCTTACACATTAAATCATACATTATATATATAATCATATAGTATTTACGAATGTTAGTGTAGAGAATTAATTAGTAATCGTTTAGAGGAAATCCCTAGAAATCAAAAAGAAAACGAAGAAGAAGCATCAGTAGCAACAAGAGCCGCATAAAGATCAGTTTCTATATTTAGCTGATTACAAACAGAAAATCGATTAAGAAATTGAAATAACAACAGAATCGATTGAAACGTTTAAACAATAAAGAGTTTAATAATAAGCAAACACGAGAGAGTCTGAAATGTCTGAGAAAGAGCGGGTGATTTAACTGGTACAACAAGATTTAAAAATATATTGTATTTATTTATAAAATTTTTAAATATTTATTTAAGATTATTAAACCAAAAAAAAGTAAATAATACTTGTGTGTGACACCATAAGAATAAGAAAACAAATGTCGCAACAATCGTTTGCTGCTGCCTTTTGGTAGTAGTAGAGGTAGTGAAGTAATAAATACAACACTTTTTTTGTTGTTTAAGATTTTTGGTATTTAAAGAAGATTTTTGTTTCCTTTCAACAATAAAGCTATAGAAGAATTAATAATTTATTTATTCTCTTAGCATGTTGTACAATGTATTCTTTATGTAACCATTTGGCAACACATACGTTATTGGTTTTTGTTTTATAACCTGTTTCGCATACACTCAGCACCATTCGAATTCATAGTATATAACAACAATACAACAAGAGTGCAATGTTCAGGTTGATATTGGTGTAAAAAATTCATAAAACACTTGGTGTTTGTTTTGATCAGCAGCAATAGAGAAAAAATTTGATTTAAACTTCTTGATAACCTTTATAGATCAAAGTTTGAAAACGAGTAATAAAAAGAATAACAAGAAAATTAAAAAGAAAAAATGTTAAAACACATAACACATAACAAGAGGAAAACAAAACAAATCCCAATGAATTAAAAAAACAAAAACTTAACCACCCAGATTAACTGATATTTGTACGGTCCAATTCTGCAAGTGTCAGTCAACATGACGGTTAAGACGATTTACTGTTTTCGTTTTTCTTTTCGAATGCTTTTGAACTTCCACGTTTCCTAAGGCTCTTGGCTAACAACGAGTAGCAATCGTAGTAAATAACAAGAAATCATCGACGAAAAAAAAAGGCAAACAGACGTTTAAATTGTCAGTCGTTTTTCTGCCTCTTTCTTACTTGCTCAACATAATAGTAGTTGTTTTGGTAACGTTTTGATTGTTTTCACAATATTTTGGTTTCCGAAATTCGGCTGCTTCTAGCGCAGGTTTGTTTTTTGTTTTGTTTTTCGTCACTTTTGGAAGTTCATGACTTGTGTTTAGTTTTTAATCAGACACTGTTCAGTGATTCTCTTAGCTTCTAGGTACTTAAGATATTTGTTGATTTTTTTTATCACGTCAATTATGATATTGTTAAAAGTTCAATCATTTCAAATAAGCAAAAAAGAAATGTTAAAAAAAATCATTTGAAATTGTTATTAAGCAACTTAACAAAGTTTAATTGCAAACTGATATTTTATGCGTCGATCAATACAATCAATCCGTGGTTTCTCTAAGAATTCTGTGCCCTTTTAATAGAATAATTTGAATCGATCCTATTTCCCTGAAAGATTCGTAAATATATATCAGTCGCTGAGGACAAGATCTGGACAATTTAGCATCATTCTTGCAACTGACAAATCTAGACACATCCACCACAACTAATTGAATCTTCAAAACGAACATAGGCACCTTCCTCCCCCAAAACGACATCCCAATGATTAACACACGAACACACACACAACTATGATTACGGCTTTACATAAATATTTCGTAAAACCGTTGGAAAAGGTATAACAAAAAGTAAAGGATGATGCGAATTGACAAGTTAAGTCAACCAAATATAGCACATCACTCAATAAGTTCGTAGAATGACATATAGATTCGCCTATTGACGAATCCATACGATTTGTATATAGTGCCAGGTTTTAAAAGTGATGCCTCAAATTGTAATTTAATGTAGTTTACAATTCACAAATGTTTTGATCGCTCTACTTTTGTAAACAATAGAAAAATCTGAATTTCGTGTGTCGATAAAGTATTGCTTTTTAATAGGAAAAATACTATTCAAATCAAGAATTGACTTGAAATGCTTTGTGCCAGCTCCTCTCCGTTGAAAGCAATAATTTGTCGGTGGTTTCGCGACTTTAAACAAGATGCTATGAACACGAATGATGCTGACCGCTCTAATTGCCAGAATTTGGTAGTTATTCCAAAAAACATGGAAAAAAATACACAAAGTAGTTTTGAAAGTTCGAAAAGTAAAATCGCTGATCAAAAGGCAGTGTATTCACTATTTTACTTGAACATTCATCCATGATCCGCGTTCAATCACTTTTAACTAAAAACAGTAACCTGTTTATAATTCAGAATTATAATTGGAGCTGTTTAGACAAAATAAATACGATTTTTTCATGCGATATGTGACAATAGATGAACCATGGATTCGTCACTACACTCTACACTCAATTCGGCAGTTAACCGAGCAACCGGCGAAAACCGCCCAAAGCGACCAAAAACACAAAAGTCAGCTTGGCGATAATGGCAACCGTATTATAGAATGCGCATAGTATAATATTCATCAACTATGTTCAAAAGAGATAAAAGATCAATAGTGAATATTACATCGTATTATTGGTTTATTCGAGTGACAAAATTGCAAAAGTATAAAAACGGCCCCTAATGAAGAAGAAGCAAAAATGCTGTTTTCCTAAGATATTGCATCGTGTCACAAGTCAACCACAATAATGTCAAATTGACAAAAAAAAAATTAGTGATCCTATAAACTTATTGAGTGAACATGTTCACTATCAAACTAATCACAACAATTCGGGGTATCAAATATATATAAAGCATTGGATCATGAAGATTGGCGGCAATTTCTTTACGATTTGACAATTCTAACCCTTTTTCCTTCTTTTTGTCTTTGGCTTTTTGTACCTTGAAGATACTTCAAATGTTATGAAACTTTTACAAAATTTACTAAATTAACAGAATAATAACCATTTTACTAAATTGATTTTGATTGTTTTGTTTTGAATATCTTCCTCCTATTTTACTATCTACCTACTTTTCGCTATACTCTTCATTCACCACCGCAATTTTTTCCTTATCAACTTGCCTTGGTTATTAATATTTAGATAAACTACTACACTATTGCAGCTGCTTCTGTAAAATTGATTTATCAAACAAAATGAAATATTGCGAATTTCAAGTTTTAACACTATTTCGATTCGCCTTAATTATCTAGATCCGTCTCATTCATGACAAGAAGTCCTTGTAATTCCAAGTAAAATAAACAAAATAATTAATTTTTTCATATGCACAATTGTTTGATGATCGTTCATAATTCTTCAAATTAACACATGCAAGTAATAATAATATAATAATAACTACAATAATAACAATATATATAATATATACATACACTAGTAGCGAATATTGAATACCCACTACTTTAGGTAAACACATAAAAAACAAACACTTTTTCTTTGTCAAAGGTGAGCACTTCGATCGCACAGTGTCTTTCTTTTATCGTATTTTTAAACGAGGTCTAGTGAAAATATTGTTAGTAAAACCAGTGTTGATAAATGTTCTGTAAGTCATAAAGAATTGCTGATGAGAATAAACTTCGGTAAGTTGTGCTTTAACTTATCGTCTAGTGTAGTATTATTTATTAGAGAATGATGGTCATTTTCCAATTCGAATTCTCTTATTTCAGTATGCAGTAAGCTGTACGCTTTTTTTTTTTTTTTTTTTTTTGATTGTAGTGGTGTGTAGTGCATTATGATTTCCTCCCGAAGTGCTAAACTGTGAGAAAAAAATATTATTTAAACATCATGCGGCGTTTGCATGAGACGAATCTCATTAACCCTGTAAAGATATTGGCATAAAATTAGACGCAGATATAACTAAATCACAGATAATGCCAATCTAACGGAGAAAAAACTACTTATTTTTATTACACCGTGCGATTTAAATGTAAAAGTCTTTTTACCTTTTCATTGTAATTTATAAAAAAAAATATGATTTTTTATCGTATTTGAAAATCCAATCGATAGATGTATGGACGGATCGATGTCCCAAATCAGAATCCCGCGAATGTTCGCAACACATGTTATATCAATCAGATCTACAGCACAAACCGAACGCTAAAATTAATACTACTTCGTCCTCCGAAGCTGCGTCAGAAAAAAACAACTATTCATGTTTAATAAATCGTGAGTTTCGATTTTTTATACGCTTATCGTAAATAACGTTAGCAAACATTAGCTCGGAATTTTTATATATTTTTTTCTATATAATGATTTATGTTCCGTTATTTATCGTTTTTAATATTAAATAGAAATCTTTTTATGTAAATTTATGTTTATATAAATGGTGGCAGAAAAAATTCTCTATAGTACACGTATATCCATAAGCCAAATTTAAGTTGAAGTAGTAAAGATACGTCAGTAAAACTGGTTTTTTAACAGCAGCTTAAGAATAAATAAAAAGCAAAATATTGTTAATAACAAACAAAGATCAAATAAATCAATTAAGCTAAAATGTTAAAATCACGAATCAAATAATGATTGTATTTTCTACATTTCTCTTTTCTAGAGAATTTTAGGACTTTTCGGGATGTACGATTCATCAGAGAAATGAAAGATATGCGCCATCAATTAAAATCATTTCGAATTATTAGATATTATCTCTTTATTTTTTTTTTTTTTTTTTTTTTTTTTTTTTTTTTTTTTTTTTTTTTTTTTTTTTGTAACGAACAGCTTAGCGCTCTTCTTTCAGACACTCTAAAAAGATATTTAATTATCCAGTGTAACTAAGAGAGGACATAGTTATTCTTGTCTGTTTCTTGTGCTCTGTACAACCGTATTCTAAGAGTTAGCAACCACAAGGTAATTACTTATAAACTAATTTCGTACCTTTAGATATGATCACAACAAAAATCTGTACTCAAACAAATCTTAAGCAAGAAAGTACACATGTTGCAGTCGTGGAAATTACTGCGCACAAGCACTCGCAAGCATTCATCAACACTTTACGAGCTCGCTAGGAAATGTGCTGCGCGCAAAGTGAGTGAACTGTTGTGTGGCAAATTTAGTAGAACAGACATAGTTTTGAAAAATGCTTTCAAAGCTGAAGTAGACCTTTGATTTTCTTTAAAAAAGAAAAAAACAATGAAAACAAAAAAGAAAAAGAAGAAAATTCTTTTCCGAGTCTTTAGTAATCACAGGAGAACATGAACGACTGAAAAACAAAATCTCATCAGTACTATGCTTATGGTATGTGCAGGTGCAAAAATGCCATAACTCTGTTAACCCTTTCAACATTTCTAACACTAACTATGTTATCCATCAAATAAGCCAAACATTTCTTGTGCGCGCCCCTAATCTCCACCTCTGCTTTTTTGTCCACCATAATTATGATGTGAATTTATTGTAAAGCAGCATAAGCAAGTTTTACCTTTCAGTTAAAAAGAATGTTTGCAACGGAATTTAGCTCTTTCATCTTAATCATTAAATCCTAAACTCCATTCATATATCTTAGAATATATTTATGCACTAAAGCTAGAAGGATCGGAAATGTTTCGAAATTTAATCTTCTACTTAATTAATGCTTTCATGGTATACAAAAAAAAATAAGTAAATAAATAAATAAATAAATAAAAAGCACGATTTCAGCAAATGATGTAATTTCAACAAGAGTGAAGGACCCAAAACACATAAAATGCAAATTTATCAACTCCCTGTTGAAAAGTATTTTTGTTTGTTTTTTTTTTTTGCAACTGAAATCGTATATAAAGTTCGAAATCTATGCACTCATCCTCTACTTAGATAAAATCTAAACAATTCTTTATTGAACTGTAGTAAAATTTAGACTTCCGTGCCGCGAATTAAGATAGACGATGTCTACAACTTCGTAGTTTGCTTTCTGGCCTTACAGACGTTATCGAACCAGAGAACTTAGCATTCGTTAAGTTGCTTTCACGCTTATCAATTCGCTAGAGAACATTAAAGTTCAATACGAGATTGAAAAAATTTAGGACAAAAATCGATACGATTTACCAAATTTAAAAGGAATGCGTTTTTTCTCACTTTTCTCTACTAAACACAATGTGCTATTACTAGTACTACTTTTATTTGTGCCATTTAACTTTGTTATTATACCTACCGCTCATATAATGTTCTGGGGGAAATGTTTAAATATCCCAGAAGCAAGATTGAAATATTTATAAATAAATCAAACCGAAAATAATCAGTTTTACGAAGTAATTCACATATAACTGGCATGCAGGGAAAAGTAACTGTTTTTTGTTAATTTAGGAGGGAATTCCTCTACATAGAATTTTAAGACAAATATCAATGAAAAGGAATTTAATAAGGAAATGATGTTTATAAATCAGCTTTTAATGAAATTTGAATATGAAACGAAATTCTCTTCAATTATATTTCTCCCTTTCGAAGCTTAAAACACAACAAAATAAATACACCGCGCATACTCTTTAACGAATCGAAATTTCTATATAGAAAAATCACACTTCGAAGGGAAAAATGCTTTAAAAGCATCATGTTCTCATCTAAAAAAATTCTAAAAGTCACTTATTTTCATTACAATCGAATTCTTACAAGTTTACTATTTTTAAAATCTATTCAGCAATGATTGCTGGTCAGATTAAGATTTATATGTTATGTTAGTAGACTAATGAAGTTCAAATTTCTTATCTTACAATGTTACTAATCCTTTATACTCTACACGGCAGTTCACGCTTCTTGTCCTACTATTAGGAAAGTAACGAGCACTGTAATCCGGGACATTCTCTGACCGTTTTTGTTACTATTTTTTATTTAGATTCCTGCAATCTAAAGAAGAAAAAACTTTGCTTCCAAGGTCTTTGTTGAAACGTTGTCCTTGGCATTGGTCGCATCTTTTCGCAGTGTGAATACAAACCATTAAAATTTATGTAAAAAAATTAAAAATTTTCAAATATTATTAACAACAGGAATTATAATTGTAACGGATATAAAATTGATAGCAGAGTTTAAACCCATGGTCTTAAGTTTGCGTTTGCAATTTTCTATTCAATCACAAGCAATCTATCGAATTTTTAAGGAAGCATTGGCCTAAAATTAGAAAAAAATTGGTTTTCGAAAAAGTGAGTTTTTATCACTAAAGATTACATTTCAAATTTGATTTGTCTTATGGGCAGGAAATATCAAGAATGTTTTCAGTGACGAAGCAAATAATTTTGACTTACCCTATTGCACTCTAAAGCGGCGGCGCTGTGCTCTTCGCGCTGACGGAAGCAGTGACTACATTTGCTTTTATTAAAAATATTCGGTGAAAATTTACGGCAGTCAGATGTTCGTGTTGTAGCTGTGGGAGATAATGACGACACTGACATGACCGTTGTTGTTGATGACGACATTCTGGTTAGAAGAGTTTTTGTGTTACTGTTGTTTTTTGAGATTTAAATTTTTTCTTTTGCTTTTACAATAGAAAAGATTTAGGTTTGACTTGGAATTTTTTTAAATTTTTATATTATTACAATTATTTCTTTTTATATTTTACGACAAGTTTATAATGAAAAGTCAAAACGAACTTTTAAATTGATTACTGTCGTTCTTTTCTCGTATATCATGTGTGCATGTTGTAGGTATGTGTATCTGTATGTATGCATATGTATTCGTGTACGTGTGCATATGTGTGTATACAAGTGATTTTTAACTAAATCAACATATGTGAGTGGACACCTCTGAAGCAGTCAGACTCTACTCGACTTCTGTGATGATATGCACAAACAACAGCAACAATAATAATAACAAATAAACAGAACAGCTAAGAAAGCATAAACGCACGACAACGCACTTTAATACCAACCGCGGTGCTGTTGACACGAACGTTTGATTTGGTTTTTAACGCATGGCGTGTATTATGAATATTATGTTTATGTTCACCGGTTTATGTGCTGCCTGTGGGAACGAGCAAGGAGAGTTTGCATAGATGAAACTAAATAACTTGAGCAAATACTTGAAACACAAAATTTTTATGATTCCATTGTATCTAAATCTAATAGAATGGTTTTTCAATTTCTTATTCGTTGTTTTCTTTCTCTACTTCTCCTTAATAAGTTGGAATTGTGTGTTGTGATTGTTGTGATTTAATTTTTAGCGTTTTTTTTCTTTTATTTTTTAGATATATTTTCGCATTCAGCAGATTTGCCTGATATTGTGTATATAACAGACAATTTGGTTTATTTATTTTTGTTTCTTTATTGTTTTCAGCAATTTTAACATAACAAAAAATCTTTGTGCACTCGGTAAAATTACGTTTAGAGTACATAAGCAATAACAACAAATCATGAAGTTCTCTTTGGTTGGCAAATAGCAATAACTCTTGCAACAACTCATAACAATTTTATTAGTTTTTCTCTATGCTTCCTACGAAACCCGAAAACAGGATTCATCTCTTTGCCTTACCTCTTCAGCAAAGCCAATTCTTAATTGATTTTTTTTCATACAGAAAACACTTATATACGAAATAAAGTCGATGAAGTTCGTAATTCTTTGAAATATGAGAAATATATATATCTACAAACTTTATACTTTTATAAATCTGGGACTAGTAATTGGTGTGGATCGTTATTTATTAAATAAATTTAAATTTTCCTATTTTCAATTTGCAATATTTTAATAATTTATTCAATTCTTTTCACACTTGATTTGTTTTATTCTCTGTTCACTATGTTTGTGTAGCACTTTCTCCCTCTTTTTTTCCTCCGTTTATTTACTTGAATGCAATCGTTTGGCACTCCACTCCACACTGATTAAAATGGTTTGAAGTAAAAACATATAAATAAATACGAAAAGAGAACAGATGAGAGGAAGTAAGTATACTCATTTACTCACGGCCTCATAACTACTCAATTTCTTTTCTCACAATCTATTTTTCAATGCGTTGGAGAGAGGCTGTATTTGTTTTCATTTTGATTTTGGAATGTACATAACATTAGATTTTAATAAGAGAAGCATTAAAGCTGACTAAGCGATTGGAAAGAGAATCAAATTTAAATATGATGAACTTGTTCGAAGACAATGATTTTTTTTTAGATCGAACTGCAACAATCCAACGCGTTAGGTTTAAGCATGATATGAAACTCGACATTTTCATTATAAATTATATATAAAATCTATGAAAATGAAATTTAGAATATTTAATTTGTTTATATCGATTATTTTTCACCAAAATTTTTTTTTCATATATGAAAATTGAAAAATTTAATTAAAGCTGACTTGTCTCAAGCAACGTATATATATAGTCGAGTAACTATGTTATACAATTACTAAACTGTTACTTAAGTCTCTACACGACAAGTCTATAACAAAAAAAAACAATTTTTAAAACGAAAACTACTGGCTTAGCGCTTTGGGGAAAATTAAAAAAATATCTAACAAGGAAAATTTATTAAATGTATAAACATTATATAATATATGACATACAACAACAACAATAAAATAAGCTAAATTTATTAATTTTTTTGAGTCGTTGCACATAACAAGCCGTGCGTTAATTCAGTTACATTCGCAGTTATCTTCCGCTTTATTGTAGCAATTCATCACACAGTTAATTTTTTAAATTAATTTTAATTTAATTTTATATTTTCTGGAGAGGATGCGCTTTTCTCGTACTGGCCATCACATTAATATCAATCGCGTTATAACGCGCTAACAAATAGTAATAAATATTGTCACAAATAATTACAGTCATTTTAATGTCTATTTAGGGGTTCCAACAAAATGGAACTAACATGAATCCGATAATTTCTGGTAATTTATTTAATGTTTAAATTAAAAAATATTAATAAATTATTGCTATTCAAACACATTTCTTATTTCCTCTTTTTTCAATTTATATTTGTCCTTGTAGTAGTTATCTTTAAAGCAAAAAAGTTCTCCTATATACTTCACTCGAAAAGCGACAGCTGATTAAAGAAAAAAAGACTTAAAAAGGTTGAAGTAAAAATTTGAAGTAATTGTAACTATTATATGTAATAGTGGTGTTCCACTACATCATTTTACTTTTGCTTAATTTGTTTCCAAAATCGTCTTCGTCTTGTGCAAGAAATACCTTTCCTAATCCATTAAAACTCAAAATGTTCACATTCATACTTCACTTGTCCATTGAAAAAGTTATCACTTAGCACTGAAAATCAAATTTCATATGTGTTAGTTGTTGACAATTAAAGAGACGAATCGGAAAATTAAAGAGCAGAGAGAGCAAAGTAAACAAAAAAGAATAAAACAATCAAAACAAAAATGACGAAATTAATGGTCTCAATTTTGCACGTGCTTAACAACTAAAATTTAAAGATAACGATCAAATAACACATATCGACGAAAATCCACCCCAAAATATTAGAGACAGCTAGAAAAGTCCTGAAAAATTTAGATTTATGCTGATAGTTGGAATAGCCGAGGGTTGTGGATTCGAATCGTCCAGACAAACAATATAAGTTAATAAGAATAAGCAGGTGGCGTGTGGTATATGCTACTATGATTTATAAAATAAATTTGTTTATAAAATGAAAAAAATTAATTGGGTTTGGCCTAAAGTTTTTGGCAAAGTTGTACGGGCAATAAAATTGTGGCATGCCAATCGTTGGGCCCTTTTGAGAAAGCACGCATATTGCTAGCATTGCACAGGAGCCCAGTTTTCAAACCATGACAATATTTGTTTCATCCTATTTTGTTATTCATGTGCTTATCATATACGAACGATCGAGAAAAATTTTAAATAAATTCAACGGTGCCCTTATCAATTTACAGCGGAATAATTAGCTTATAGAGAGAAATCTTAAAATATGAAATAATTTTGTCGTTGATTACTTACGGTATGGTCTAGTGCTTAGGAATTTCGGCACACAAGTGGAAAACTCGGGTTTGACCCATGGTACGGTAGGTCAAAACGCCTATCTAACTTCTAAATATAACCAAAGAAGATTGAAAGTACTGCTTTTTGTTTCAAACTCAAATTTGCACCAGTTACATATTGTTCCGCAAATCCCCCTGAGCTAAAGATGTTTAAAGACATTGGCTTCGCTAGTCTATTTTTTAATATTATATTTTAAATTTTTTTTAAAATGTTATTATTCCAACTCTCTTCTATTAACACACTATTATAGAACTTCTCTAAGGTAGCCAGAATCAAATGCTTCGCTGATGTCATGCGAGTAACCTTAAATCATTATTAGTCCTTTTCAAAGTTGTGATAAATCATCTTGGAAGCAATTAATAGAATTCAAGTAATACTCAAGCATCCGATGGAATTTGGATAACAATATTATTTAGGTAAATAGCAAAATGCCAACGGGACTATTCAAAGAAAAGCTTGATGTCACAGATGTGATTCGATTCATTTTAACAAAATAATGAGGAATTGAAATCTACTATAATAAAGGAGCAGTAAGAACAATAACTAGCTTTATCGAAAACTTTAATAAAATCGTTATAAATAATAGGAGTTTTTTTTTGCTTGCCATTCAGATATGTTTAAAAAATATGGTAAACTAGTTTCAGAGATGGACTGTTTTTTTTAGCAAACTCGTGTTAAAAAGAAGAATTTATAATGTTAACAGATATTTGCCTGTTCACGGCTAAATTTCTATAACCAATTCAGTACAATTGGCTATTTGTTCATTATATTGCTTGATCACGCAAATATATTTAACTTTTTTCGTTTCATACATTCAACAGGAATCAATTTCTTGCGGCCTTTACATAAAAAGTTGCGCTAACTTTTTCATTGTCATATGTATAGGTCAACAGTTGATAAATTTTCCTTTCATTAAAGATTGATGGCAATGTTTGTGAATCGTAGAATTATGTCTACATCGTATTTTTGTAAAGCGCTGTCATTTATCATGTCTCTGAAAAGTGAAATGTTAAAATACGCAAGAAAACATAATTAATCTTAAAAGATTTTGTTATAACAAAAACCCCACGATATTCAAGAAGAAATATTGCTAAATAGCTATTAATATGCTACTGGTCTACCAACTAGCGTTTCATAATAGTTTACTAAGAAAATAGTTTCCAAAATTATATCTTCAACTGATAAATAAATTTTAGTGACTATCAACTCTACTTTTGTCCAATTTGTATCTTGAAATAAAAACGGCTCATAAAGATTTATCCAAAGTGCAAACATCCAAAAGAATAGCTATGAAAGGATTTTGTCAATTTGCATCATAAGCCTGAACTTTTTCCCGTTCATTATGACCAAATTCGAGATAATTTTACTTACAATAGTGCTAATTGCCCGCAAATAAGGGAAAGTTATATTTTTAACTTCTTTTTTTTTTGATTTACCTTCATTCATATGTTTTGTATATAAACTTTACTCAGTTAACAGTAGTTTGTAACCGAGTTTTCTTAAACAAAACTGAATGAAAGAGCAAATAACATGCAAAACCCAATCCAGGATTTCAATCCCAGTACCACAAATATATTTGAAAAAGTTCATATATCTTATTACATGTTTGAAACAAATTTTGCACAAAATGGTCTCTTACTTCTTAAAAATATGTGAAATTAGTTCGCCTGTCAAGGTGAAAAGAATTCGTTGTGTTTCATCTTAAATCAAACGAATCTCGAAGGTCAACATAAATCAATAAATTAATTGTAAATTAGGTTTCCTCCGACACTACCGTCTGCTTGCCGGTTATTGTAAAATGTTAGCATTTGTCATAAATCCCCATTGCATTCGGTTAACATTTCACTTTGCTGTGCTTTGCACGACAAATCCTACAGCAATATTGTCTTGAGTGGGTGGATAAGAAAATTTGTTAAGTGAAGTCAAATATGTTAACGATTTTAAAAATGTAAAACATTTGCATAAAATAATTTAATAATTAAACCTAAGATATGAGTTTAATGCTATTTTTCTCTCAATTTTTTGTGTTTGTTTTAATAAAACAAAAAAAAAAAAACAAACACAAATTCCAGTTAACAATCTCTTTCTACGGCCCAAAACTTGTAATCGAAACCGGTGTAAGGTGCAAGCAGTAACAGTTTATCGTTGATTTTTTATTCCTGTTGTTTCGCATATTTATGATCCAAGCATTTATTTTCTTTAATAAATACCAAAAAAAGAAACAACAACAAAAAATCTGTATATAGGAAAAATGGTTATAAATGGTTATAAACAGCACCCAATAGACTTGACGCGCCATCTGTCTGTCTACACGGAACTATATATCATCTCAATGCCAGCACACTCTGTTTGCTCCGTTCATTTGGTTAACTACTTGAAGTTTGAACGCGAGTTTAACTTCCTAACGTTTCGTTTTTGTTATAATTTTTGTTATTGTTAATGTTGTTGTTGTTTTTGTTTATATTATTTAGTTTTCCCATATATATACCTGA
Organism: Glossina brevipalpis; assembly: GCA_000671755.1. Lineage (NCBI taxonomy): Eukaryota > Metazoa > Arthropoda > Insecta > Diptera > Glossinidae > Glossina > Glossina brevipalpis. The sequence goes on along the minus strand of KK351011.1, from coordinate 5,152,643 downwards.
CTATTTTAACGCTCTGCTTGCTATATATTGTATAAAAATTGACGGTGTGCTAGGTGCAGTGCGGATTAGTCAATTAACACAAAATCGTATAAACTTATTTGAGTGTATTTGAGTGTGTTGAGAGTTTTTGGGGAAATATAATATAAAATTTCACTTTCACGAAAGGTCTACGTACTGTAGGCAATCGGTATAGCTATATAGCTGATGCATAAACATAACACGCCAAGCATTGTTTTGTCTAATGCCAGCCAGTAAAGCATGCCGCAAATGCACGGCAGTTATTTAAGTACCAGTCTGTAAGCCGTTCAAAAATGTACGTTTGTAAGCTATATAAACCTAACAATAGCTGTGCAGGTGTCATTAACAGTTACCTACATAGTTTTATAGCTGCAGTAGCTAGCTGCAGTGACAGCGTCATGCAATTGATACAGTGTTGTTAACCGTATGCACCAACTAACCTAAAACAAGTTTGGTAAATGTACCGCAGAAAGTGATACAAACTTCTACTCTTCTACTCTTCAACTTTCCTTTTGCACCAATTTTAGCGATTAAGCTGTAAAATTCTAAAATTTGCAGGCGGAATTGAGACACTGTTGTCACAGGATCATTAATTATGAAAAAAACTAAAGTTGGTCCTTGTGTCAGAGTTTTTATCAAATTATTTCAATATCCCGGAGCAACAGAGTTCAAAAAGCTGAAGGTTTGGAGAGCCGATATATTATTCCTGAGATAAGATTATTCCCAAATAGCATTAACGGAATTGAAAATCTAGCCTTTGAACTACAACAACACATCACCACTCCCCTCGATACATATAGAAAATAGTCGAAATTTACATTTCTCTGTACGTCCACATCACAACCTTAGAATAATTGATAAAAATATTTTATTTTTCAGTTGTTCTTGATTTGTCAGATAAAAGTCTTCAGCTATTCATTAACTGAATTCTTTGGTCCAAAATTAGGAAAAACGAAATCAAAATTCTGTTCATCTTCTGTTCATGCATATGCAGCATCCAAATAGATAGTTCGTTGCTTTGAAATTAAAAAACGAAATGAAATTTAAAATACTTGAGATAACACTAAATTTACATTTAAAACTATTATCACTACAAACGTATCCGCAAAGAATTATTTGTATGTTGTACTAGTTTACAATGTGTGTTGTTTACAATGTGTGTTGATAGCTTTTTAACATTTTGCTAAACTTTGTCTTTTTTTTTTTCTTTCTATAAGTTATTATCTTATCTCAGGAATATAATAATAAAGATTTTTTAATTCATATTGGGTTGCATGGCAAGTGGATTAGATAAGTCCTGAGATTGTTAGCTTCGAGAAAGTGTAAGCACAATTGCGAGTATCTGAAAAGATGGTTCAGAGTAGAAAAACCAGAATCTTAAATATTTCTAAAGTTAAAGCTTACTAACGCTACTTCACTTGGAGATAATTACTTAAATGTTTTTTTTTTCTTTTTTTGATACATATCCAGTAAGACGTTTGGTTATGTATTTTCATAGATTGTGCATATTGCAGTAGAGAGCAGAGAAATGTTGTAAAAGATATAAAGTTTTTGTCCATGTTTTGTATCAATTGTAGTGGAACGTGGAAGAAGCTATAAGCCTTCACGGAAGATAGTAAACACATTATGACAAAAAAAAATTAAATAAATTTTTGCTTAAACATAACGAATCATTCGACGTAACTTCACCTTCTATTAATGTTTATTAATTAAAAGTCTAAGGCCTGGGCTATGTCTTCTCACGCTAAACAGGCTCTCCGAGTGTTGAGAATTTATGAGTTTTCGTAAATCAACGACTGAGATTATATATCGTTCGATATGATCCTCAAGTCAATTTCATCTTCAGTGAAAATATATTTTCTTAAAAGAAAACAAAATTCTTAAGTCATCCTGTTAGGGCGCGGGGGAGTTATCTTTACGATAACCGAGAATTCCTCTGCACATACGAGATATAATTTTTCCAAGTGTACAGTGGTTATTAAAACTTTCTTTTATATGTAATACATATGGTTGATAAGTTTTCTTTATTATAATTTTCTGATACATATGCAGAAATTGAATATTTTCGATGGCGGCGATCTCCATTTCGTTCATATTAAATTAAAATAATGGAAAATTAAAAATAAAAACAGAAAGAAAAAAACATGTAAAAATTGTCTGCTTTAAGCTGAGTTTTAAACACAATTAGTTGTTACGACTTCACATTTGGGTATCATATACCAATAACAATAACCAAAGCAGCAGTACATTAAAGCATTTTTCCTCCACCTAACCATGATGTTCATAAAATTACAATTTTTTTTCTCTTTTGTGTTATTTTACAGATCGTTTGTGTGGTAATATAATATCCAAAAAAAGCTCTGTACATGATGTGCACTCACAGTGGAACAGCAACAGCTACAGCTACATCAGCAACAGCAAACAACAACAACAATAATAATAATCAACAACATAAACAGCTCCTTTAAAAAAGTCTATAATCAATAAAACGAATATGTTGTTTGCTTTTTCACACACACAATTTCTCTTTACCCTGCTCCGCGCTTCGCTTAGCTCAGTTCAACTCATCATGAGACTGAGCTGACGGCTCGATGATGATGATGATTGTGTGGCCAGTCAGGTTGTGCATTTAAAAGCACTTGAACATACGAATTTGTTATTTAATTTTTTTTTTTGTTATTATTGTTGTTGTTGTTGTTATTGTTGTTTTAGTATATAGTTCGTTTGTTGTACATTAAACAACCTACACGCCGATGTTGTTACGTTTGATGTTAAAAAGAAAACAAAAAATCAAGAAAAGAAAATGGTTTATAATATATATTCAGTAGTATGTTAACGGCAGCGCGGAGTGGATTCCGTTTTTTTTCTTTTTTTTTTTTATTATTTTTGAAAACTATTACAACAACAAAAATATTGTTTTTAATTAAAATTTGTATCTTAAATGAATTTGATTTTTGTTTTTTGCGTTACGCTCCATTATGATGAGATGGTAAGACAACTAAACGCCGGTAACAAGCAACGGGCATCAGCAGCAGCAACAGCAGCGGCAACAGTAGCTGTAAATGTTCACGTTTGAGCAAATTTGATTTTATTTTTGTCGCCGTTGACTTAACATGGTTGGTTGATAGTTGTTTATTATGATTTTTGCTGTTGTTGTTGCGGTTATTGTTGCACATATGTTAGATTGTTTTGCTTAGTCGCACTTGCACTTTTTCATAGGTACAGTAAAACAATTTTTATTTACTTTTTTTTTTTGTTTTTCGTTTTTTTTTTTTAATCGCTTTGTTTTCTTAGATTCGCATCGACCGACAGTCTAAAATAAAAATTGTATATGAATGCAATCGCGTCAAAAGGTGCATGAGACTTTCACTTGATCGATTTAATAGGTTTCACCGCACACATGCAATACTTTTCATAGTCATCGAGCAATTAGCGTTAAGACTCAAATAAACCCATTTTTAGACTTTATTAAGCTTGCAGCTTGCAGATCTAATAATTAAATTGGACTATCGTTTGGAAGTAAATGCGAACGAAAATATGTTTATATCTGATCAGTTCGAATATCTAAATTGATTAAAATATATATGTCGGTCCGTTTGAAATAAGTAGAATAAGAAACGTAGTCTCAATTTTTTTACATAATTACTATGCTAAGATAAATTCTGTATTCGATTGAAAAGATCATTTGCGATTAGTGAATTAGCGATAGAACGATTTTAGACGGTTTAGAAAGTACAAAGCTAGAAAGAGATTTCAAAATTGATATCAGTTCAGTCAATTTAGACTCAGACGTTACGAAATTTGAGATTAACTAACTAACACTATCTCAGCTACCAGGCTATATATTAATTTATATACTCAATAAATTCATTAAAGATAGATTAGCACACAGAGTATTTTTCGCTGCTTATTAAAGTCATCAACTCTATCTGCTATTGTTGTTGTCTTTTCATGCGTCGTTTGTGTTTACATTCTTTCCATAACAAGTGTCTTTTTTATGGTAATTTGCTTTATATTTCATGTGCACGGGTGTTATTTTATCACCAATACATTAAAATGCAAAATATGACGATAAAGCCCATTGTCACGCTCAGCCACTAACCAATCTGGTCAGGCACCTTGTAAAAAAAGCTCTCATACTTGACCTTCTACACTTAATGATTTGTTTACTCTATTATCTTGTTTCGCGTATTGTGTGAACATACACAACACATACAAAAATATGTGCTAAGGTGTTAATTATTCTAAAATGCAACGTTAATGTGTTTACAAAAGTCATGACCTGAGAATTATGCTTAAGATCAATTAACACAAATAGCCTTTTGTTTACAACGCAAATACGTGTTGTTGTAGAATCTGCTTTTTTTTAAAACCTTTTAAGAGAGGTAGAGGTCAAACATATACAATGCGAAATTAGAAACTATTAATAGAATAGGAAATTTATTTTGTTATGAAGTAATTGGTTGACTTTAACGCTTAGACGAAGATATGGAAGACTACGTGGACACGGGGGCTGGCTTTGCTGAAGACGACACAGCAGTTATTTCGATTTAAACGAATATTTACAACCTTAATGTTGCAAAATACTCAAGTCAGTTACCGTACAATTATCTTGTTATTCGCTCTCCGCCTTCTAATTTCTTGTAGCTTCTTATTAATGCATTGTTTACTGATTTGTCTCGTATTGTCAGGCGAAAAAGAAAATTGAAACGCATTCGTATTTGATAATAGCCGAGAAGACGTGTTTCCCGGTCATAGCGGTCATCAGATAGGCGATCAACGCGCCGCATTGCCAACTTCGCCAAATCTCAACCGAAAAACGTCATAAAGTGAAAAGATAACTCGAATCTAGGAGGCCTAACTTAGCTTAACTTTCCTACCGAACAAAGAATATATTATGAGCCCAAAATGAGAAACAAATCTGAGTCTTCGCTTAATATTTACATTCTTCATAATACAATTTGACTTTGCTAATAGGTAGTTCACTACGTCGACATATCAACAACCGAACGGGATCTAAAGGATCGCTTAGTGAAGACTATATAGTCTGAGATATACTCCATGTAACTAGCAGAGGCTTATGTTACAGAAATTTTTCTTGGTATTTTTTTTATAAGAGCACTGCCAGCACAGACCTGGTAAATGATTTCAAATGTATGTGCTCGCCAGCTTTTCAATAGAGATGACATGACTCTTTGTTGATATTTTAAGTATTAAAATAGTTCTTTCTTCGTTACATGCGTTTATTCAATAAGGTTTGTAATTTTATCATGGAAAGATGTATGCATTAAAAACGTTTAGAAATTAATAAAATTTGTCATCGAAATAATCGCTGAGCTTTTGTAAAAACATCTTTTTCTCAGATAAGGTTGATTTTGATTTCAATGATTTAGTGAATAAGAAAAATTAGCACTTTTAGTGTCTGTCTGCAATTTATTCGCGATACACCTTTACATTCCGTAAAAGTAAGCACTTGGTGTGATTCTTGAACTGGTGATAATATTGATCCTTATCTCTTTTAAAGAACTCATTCAATTGATGGCCTCAAGAGCATATCTGGTTTCAACAATACAAGGCTATTTTATACACAGCGCAGCATAAAATTGGGTTTTTTAGTGATGCAATAATTTCAAGAAATTTCGATATCGAACGTACTCCAAGGATTTATAAGTTTTGTAGCACTTGAAGGCGTTATTGATAAATATTTCGTGAGCAAAGTGCTGGTAAATTGGCTTCGTCGAACTCGTTTCTGCAAGCGTAGTCGTGAACACTCTGTGAATGACATTGTATCTTAAACTTAATTGCATTGAATGTACTTGAAAAAGAAAATTTACTTTCCGTTAATTTTTGCAATACTTTCCTTTCTCAAAACGTATTGTACATAAATGTAAATGTGAAACGTATTGTACATGTGTAAATTTATAATTACCATAATTTAGAAAAAAGTGTCATTAATATGGGATATGACTTTAAAATCTTAAGTAATTATAATTGCATTTACATATTGTATCTTGTAAAATCAAACAAAAAAATAGACAATTACCCGGTTCTGGCACTTCAAGATCGAACGGTTAAGGAAACAATCTTTTAAGTTCGAAAACAATATTTCAGCACACTTACAGCTATAATAACAAGAGAGGGGAATAGTCATACGGATAGACAATCAATACCACCTATCTCGCTGAAAAACACTCGCTTTGATAGGTACATAAAGATGTCGTTAGTGTATTTGAAGAATTTAAATGCCCATTAAAAGATTTGAAGTGTGAAAACATTAATTTCAACATTAGATTTAGTTTAACAATGGCAGCGACTGTTGTAGTTTGCAAATATGAACACAAGGTCTGTATGCAACTTGGCCAACTATCTTTACTCCATTAACCGAATGACTCTTTGGATTTTGTGGTCTCTCCCTACACACCCATATATAGTTACTTCGATTTACCATCTAACGGCGAAACTAGTTGAAATCCTAATATCTGCAATATCATCGTCAATAAATTGAACTAAACTTTACAATTATATTTCACATAAAAACTTTTACTTATTTTTCACCTTCAAAAAAAAAAAAAAAAAAACAACGAACGAAATATGTTCGCAAAGTAACATTCAAATACGGATATAACACTTTTCATTTTAAGCCAACAGGAAAAAGTTTTAGCGTTTTTCTTATTATATGTTTTCTTTTTTACTAAAATATTAAATATAATTAAATTTGTTTTTCTTTTCTTATTTGTCTTTTTCTAGCACTTCATAAACAAAACACGCTTGTATGCTAACCAAAGGAAAGAGAGAGCCATCATCAAGCAAGTGTGGAAATGGAATACAACTCAGCAGGTATAACGAAAAAAAGGCACAAAAAAAAACTTTGCAAAAAAATACACAAGAAATTGGTCATCGAGTTAATGGCTTTAAAAGTGTCTAAGCTCGAATGCATCAATGACTGAGTAAAGAAATGTGAGCGTACGCACTCACACACATGTATTAAGTACGACACTGTGGAAAAACATTGAACAGAAAATGAGAGATAAGAAAATATAAAATAAAATTTTTATAGGCTGACCATAAAAACCAAACAGAACACGAAGCAACGACTGACAAACGGAAAGTTATTTTCACTTACCGCACACATACGAAAACTTACACTTTTTGCATTTCTACTTGTATAATACCTTCCACAGAATGTGTGAATGTCTAAATATGAATCGTGAAAAAAAAAAACATTTTAATGATATTTCGAAAAATAATTGAAGATTAAACGGAAATAAAAGTACGAGATATTGACACCAGAACCGATGTTTCATGCATCATCATCAAAAGCTCTCAAAAGTCAACCCTTTATGGTTAGAATCACAAAATTCGTATAAAACTAAGATAGAAATTTAGGAAATCATTTGTATACTTGTACTTGCAGGATTTTTGAACGGTACTTCTATACGGTCCTGATAAGTATCTGCTGTACATTGTATTGGGATTCAAGATATGCAAATGTGCTGATAATTTCGAATTTTTTAAGGATGCTTTAGATTTTTCTTTATCGTGAGGACGTTTGTGATCGAATAAAGGCCATCTTTATTGCTTGGTTTCCTAAACCAATGTCTCTACATAAACGTAATAAATTTCCCTTTGATTCCTTTTTTGATTTTGTATATTAAAAAGTCTAAAGATTTCATGATATAATTGAAAATCATGAAAAAATTTCAAAACATAATAAGTTTTGTAGAAACTTATTTCAAAAATTGAAAACCTACTTTTGGATGCTATTATTAATAGTTCTAATGTTAAAGGCAGCCTCTATTCGCATTTTTTCTTTTGTGTTTTGCGTGGGAACATGTTTGAAAAGTTTAACTTCGCCCTGCGTTAAAGTACAGGACTATTTTTCACCAAACAATAATTCGTGTCCCTAATCGAATTAATTGTATTGAAAATTTGGCATACAGTGCATTTACTTCGCATATATTCATTCATCTGTTCTCTGCAAATGTGATCACTTTTGTGAAATTTGTTCATTCATTTATTTATCCATTCAGTAGTGAACTATAAATTAAGTTTTTAAGAGTTAAATTGCAATTATCTCTTAATAACTAAAACAATTATTTACAATAGTAAGTGTGCTAGTGTAACAAATTGAGTGAGCAGTACTTTAATGTACTTAACGCAAAACAAAACCAAAAAAAAAAAAAAATTCGTAAATGTAAATTCATAAATTTCTAATAATATCTGCTTAACGTTGAGAGACCGCATAATAATTGTTGAAATTATTACAAACCGAGTGGATGAAGTTAAATAATTCAAAGTTCGCGTAGGACTTCATAATTTGATAAAGCATTATTTTATTTACTATTTATTTAAGCTTCCATAGCTACGGTCGATATCTTCATACATCAAAGAAAAGGATTATGGGAAATATTATCAGAACTAATTCAAATTTAAAGCGTCTATCTTGCGGGGTGTATTCAGCAGGGATGGTGACAATTAAAATCACATCACTGGCAAATTTCTGTTATTTTAACATATAAATGCATATATTCAACTACAAAATGTTAATATACATTAATTGTAGTTATGGGGAACCGAAATAAAATAAAATTGATGACATTTGATGCTTATCAAGAATACATATACTTTGTCGGATCTCTGAAGTTTACTTCTGAATGTCGTAAATAATTTGACAAAATTGATACACGTCTATCCTTCGCTGCTGGGTATTAAGAATTTGCTTTGTCTTACGACTAGTGACTGCTGCAATGCCAGAATACGTCTGTAAAAATAGCTTTACCTTATTGTAATATAATACTGTAGAGTACAGGCGCTCGGGTAGCACCTTCGAAACAATCGTAACGTGTTCTAGCGCAGTTATATAAGATTATTGTATAGGCAAAACAACATTTATATCTCGAAAACTTATACTTGACACATTTTTCATATTATGGCCTAGGGATCGATTCAACTGAGTTTTGATCTTTGGTAAAATAAAATTTAAGATAGATCTATTTATTGCAGCAGATAGATAGATAGAAAGGCAGTGAAATTAAGAGAGACAAAGAGAAAGAGAAAGAGAGAGAGGGAGGGGATGAAAAAGGATGAAAGAGAGGCATAGTAGTACATGCTTGAAATGATTTCGCTTTACGTGCTGATCAAGGCTGCTCGCAGTCTATTTTAAGCGAACCTGGTTCCACACGATGTACAAAAATAAATTCGAATTCACCTTTACATGATTTCAGTCAGATGTTTTAAATTTAATAATTGAGAATGACGCGCTAACTTAGCCTAGTTAAAGACAGGTTTTATCGCGCTAGTAAACTAAGAATTCTTTTTCTTACAAGCGACCTTCTTGCCCCAAGAACTGTACCATTTCAAATTATCCGGAATTGTTCTAAGATTTATTATGAAAAAAAAACATTTAACGAACTATTATCAACTGGATCATAAATGGCTAATAACTACAGCGCGCGTCATGTGCAGCAGTACTTGTAGCGTATTCTTAATCTTGTTAATGTTAATCTTACAAAAGTTAGAAAAAAGTTCAATGTTAATGAAATCTCAAGATGACATACAAAATATTCGGTCTTACGCTAAAATGTACGATATGGTGTATTGCAAATTATGTAGTCCTCATAAGTGTGATTGTATTAGTTTAAGTATTAGATTATTTTTGTTTTCAGAACAGTCAATCGTAATTTGAACTTTAAAATTCCTTAATGTCGTTACTTTTAAATAATCATTAGTTCTCCGAATATCATAAAAAATTTACTAAAAATATGTAAATAAATGAAAAACAGGTTACAAGTAATTAGAAATTTTAGAAATTATATATCTAACGAAACTTGAGGTCTAAAAAAGGCAAGCACCTAATGCTAAATGGTTTTCGAAGTGCAGGTAAGAAACCAAACGTGCTTTAAATCGTAATTGACTTTTTTTTTTTATATAAAAAAAAAAAAAATGCGCACCAGCTTGTATGTGCACTAGCGTTTGAAACGCATTAAATTCTTGTTACGGTAGCTTTTCTTGCATATGTATACATACATTTCCGATTAGGCCATCAGTCAATCGTATCTATAGAGCATACTCTTCGCGCAAAGACCTTAGTGTGCTGCAAATATTGTAATCAAAGAAAAAAAAACAAAATTTAAGCCTAGCACATGAAGCGATTTCACCTACTATATGTTGTATGCTTTGCTTTTTCAATTTTGACATTGTCGCGTCTCAAGTTTAGGAGAAGAATTAAAAAATAAATAAATAAACGCGCACCACAACTGAAAATGTTGCTAGAAACGCACCCAGTTTTGAGGTTTTGCGCTTTCAATTTCGTATATGTGTCTATTTCTTTTCGAACAATTTTCCATTTTTAACTAGGTGCGTAAAGCATTAACAGTTTCGTTCACTATATTGAATTACCATAAAGCAGAGTCAGCCAAACCGTAGTTATGTCTCAAAAGGAAAAGAGAGACATTGACGCTGATGATGATGACGATGATGTTGATGATGATGATGATGATGATGATGATGATGATAATGATGTTGATGATGATGATGATGATGATGATGATGTTGATGATCTATATGAATCTTATTAATTTTTGCTTTAAAGAAATCTATTGCAAGTGTATTTGTTAGCGTATCAAGCCAGCATATCGAAGAACTAATGCGGTGAGGATGAATAGGACTTTAATAGGTATAAGCCTCTATTCAAGGGTCAAGGTTCGTTTCTTGTGGTTTTCTTAAGCAGTCAATGCTACACATGTTCAGAGCCTTCATGCATACATTTGTTAATGTTTGATTTGCCGTCGTTTTCAGTTTTCAATCTATTAACCTGACTTGCATAACCATACAAATGCATTGATATGCGAGAAGAAAGAGGTGGTGCTTTTTAAAGAACTACTTGCGAACGTAATAACTTTCTTCGATAAGCCAATTGAAGGTCGTTCATTTAGATGCTTGTTTGAAGCTTATAACCATTAACATATTTCGCACTTAATCTGAAACTTTTAACTTTCTAGGATTTACAATTTAATGAAAATCATTAAGACTCACTTAGGGATACATTAATTACGGATAGTAAGTGAAGAACGATATAAAATAATTTTTTAAACAAAATTCGATGGATGGTTTAGGGAAATGCTTCCTTCAGTTTGTATAGAAGCTAATGTCAAGCTTTTGTCAAGTTTTCGTAAGCTGAACCAAAAAGTACTTGCCTTCTACCTTTCCATCTCCGTAAGCATCTTGTAAACAAGCTCGTATTGCTGTGGTTGTAGCCGTAACAGTTTATTTTCTAATAATTGAGAAACTTCTAAAACAGCAAATTTTCTATTTTAGGTGTTGTGACAATTAAATAAACTTTTTGAATTCTGTCATTTAGCCTTTTTGATAATCTATATACGATATAAACAAAACTTTTGTTACCTAATCAGAGATAATCATATCAACACACTGTTCAGCCATGTTCTAATCTTAACTTGGTGCGGCCAGTTGAGGTTAAAATGATGATTTTATAATAGATCGCACTGCCTTCGTTCGTTGTAATTATATGTATTTAGTCAAACTTTCTCCTTTTCTTCTCTACTTAATGGCATTTCGGAACGACTGGCATTTTATGCATTTTGCCAGGGTGACAACACATTTTTCTTTTAATGTAACTTGTTATAGCGGTATTTATGGTAAACGGGATATAGAAAACGTTTTTGGTGTAATGTCTTAAAAAACTCTTAAAAAGTTGAGTTAACGTTAGTTCAGCTGATATTAAAAACTTAATACTTTATAAACAAAAAACAAATATAACAACAAACAAATACATACAAAGTGCATATTTAACTATTACAAGACAACGTGAGCTTATTTATAGTTAATAAGAGATGGATTTTGAAGGCAAAGTGGTGGTTACGCATATCCGAGGACCAAGTTATATAGAAAGTGTGCATTTTATGCGTGCAGCTTATACGCAACGCAAGTTTTTGTACGAGAGCGAGAGTCACTTGTTGGCTAAGGTGCCAAATAAGCAGCGCAATTGCAGCAAATTTTTGTGTTTACACGAACTGTTGGCAACAAAATAAACAGTAGAAAAATTTGTTTAAAAGTTTATTTTTATTAGCACTATCGAAAAACGTGCCTATACTAGATTTGTCCTGACGTTTGTTATACAGATAAATTCTGATGTTTCTACTTCCCTGTGGTTATTTGTCTATATTGCGCCTGTAAATAAAACAAAAGCGATTCTAAAATTGAAAGAAATTCAAACAGCTATGGTCACGTAAATGGGACGCACTTCACTATGAGAATCAACAAAAGCATTTATTTGAATCAGATTTACAAACAAAAAAAAAATTTTTTTTAAATTTAAAATATAATTTATTCTATATACAAAAATATTTTAAAATATTTGAAAAATTAGAAAAACAACAAAAATAGCGAAAACGAAAAAAGCTTAACCTTTTCGTCGATGCGCAAGCGCTCTGCCGTTTATTCTAATTCTATTAGTTATTGTATCGTTTCGATCAAAATATCGTATTAATTGCAGACATAAAATGATTTAACCTAAGGAAAGAATTGTTGAGATCAAACTCAGAACAATACTTTGGAAAAATTACATAGAATTAAAAGTGATATCCTTTAGTTATGAACAATAAAAATATTGTGATCGTTCTTAGTGCAAATTTGTGTTATTTATTTGCCTGCAGCTGTATATTCTTCTTTAATGGGTTCATTCTTTGTTGAGGATTAAAGATGGGTGTGACGTGTTGACAAATGCGTCGACAAGAAGCGAAAAGTATGCCCTACAAAATACGGCATTGATTTCCATTGAGGGGGGTATCAAAGATTCGCCCCAAAACGAGTTTATCTCTTCTTGTCTTCATTTTTGTTTACAAAAGCTGCATTTTGTTTTTCCGAAGTATTATTAGAGGCGTTCTTTGCATATAAAATACATTTGTACTGTACACGTGTGGTTTAGCTACATTGATAGATATTTGTTTTGACATATGTACATAAATATGTATATAAATGCACACGTATATAAACATTGTTCTTTTGAGCCAACGTAGAGTTATGAATTATGTGATGTGCTGTGTATAGATGTGTGCAGTGAATTTTAAACAAATTTCAATTGAAGCCCTATGCGTGTAAGCATGTCGGCCAAGCCAACCAACCAAACAACCAGTCAGCCAGCTATTCAACAAATAACTGACAGCAGTATTAGTGTCGTTCACCTAATACGGCGACAGGTACATATAAACCAGGTTATTTACTTAAAAAGAGAAAAATCAAAAAAAAAAAAAAACAAAAAAAAAACACTTGAAAAATGTTAACAAACAATTGAAATTGATTTCACTAATAAACTTTGCATGGAGCATACATTCAACACACTGCAAACAATTATTAATCATATTTAATTTCATTGCATGCGTTCACATCACTTTTAGTCACACATGCAACACATCTTTCAAGATTACTTTATGTATCTATTAAAATTGACATTTTATGTTTCGTTAATGCAAAAATAACTTTTTTTTTTATTGCCATTATAACGCAACAATTAGCTAATGAGATATAAGAAGGTTGCTATAAGCCATACATTATTAAAAAAAGCTACTCATTGGTATACGCTTCACACAGTATCTTTTAAATAAATACTTACATATATTAGGAAATATGTCTCTGAAGGAGGAGGTGTGCCTTGCATATTACAGTCAAAGATGTACAACTATTGCTCATTTTTGAAGTAATCATTGTCTTTTTTTTTCTCTTTTATTTATTATTATAAGAACACACCTTAATTTTTCTGTAAAAAAATGGAAGGGCTTATATTGCTTCCCTCAAGGCAACCAATAAAGGCAAGTTTTCATAGATATGCAAAGATCGATTAAACATTTTTTTTTTGACTTACGGTATATACAATTAAAATAACTCAAGAGATCAGCAAGTAACAATAATTAAGTAAACGCTTCGGAGTGGTTATAATTTGTAATCAGCAAAATTCATATTTTTAAGCAATCATTTCATCATTTTTAAGACCTTTTGAACTTAGCTTCATGACTAGAATTTTAGAAAAGAACGCAATTTTTCTATAATTTCTTAAGCCCAGATCAAAAATCAGCTTTTAAAATTTCTATTTATATAATTTTTATATATTTTCTGCCTGACAAGCCCGTTGAGAAAAGTCACCACTTCATGATGGGAAAAATGTGGATAAATATTTAATATTTATTTACTTTTAAGTCCATTTTCCCTTAAGTAATTATTAAAATTAATTATTAAAATATATATATTTAAAATTTTTTTTTATTCTTCAGTCCATTTTCCCTTAATCTTCATCGTTTCCATCAAAACCTACTTCATTTCAAATTCCTGAAATGATTTCCTTTCACGGTAATGTTTGCCTTTTTTTAAGGTGAATCGTTTAACAACCTCTGAACCTGTTATAATAGTACTACAATTTATTATTACAATTCCGCAATAGGAAATATTGAAACACTATCAAAAAAGTCAAAACTAAAATTCTTCTTTCCCTGATCAGTGCTTCTGCAATGAAACTATCAGTGATCTATAAAAAGACTTGAGCAGCAATGAATTCAGAAGATTGAAAACGCATCACATACTAGATTCATTACTAGTAAAAAGTGAATCATTTTTGTCCCTTAAGACAATTCAAAGGAATTTTCTTATTTTGTATAGTTATATAGTAATATTATAGTATCTTCGCCTCCTAAACATTTAATATCCACTACTTGTATACGTTAGTTGTTTACTCTAGTTAAAGCGAAAATCCATGCTGTCGATCTACAACAAACCCACATTTCTTTAGTATCATATACCGTATATTACATACATATACATATTTTATATAATAAAACTTGTCAGGACTATGTGGGTGAATGTAATTTGACAAGAAAGGTAAGCGAAAATTTGAGGACAAAGTTTTGAAATCGTAATTGTTATTAAAACCATGGACAGCAGATAAAAAAAGCAAATATTTAAATATTTAAATTGATTTCGTTGTTCACACTAATTTAAAGAAAAAACAAAAACGCTTTATGCATATTTCAATATATATATATATATGTATAATACAAACATCTAACAAATATGTTTATTCCCTGCGATGATTTTAAAAAGCAGAGCTGTAAATATGTATGTAAATGAATAGTTACGGCGCCTGCGTGCTAACTCTAACTTTCACATTAATAGTGAACGAAACCTGCACGAGACAGATGCATAACATTATTCTCACACTTTGTTGTGCTTGATAATAAAACTTCAGTAGAGTTAAGAGATAAAAAGGGGAGAAAAAGCAAAAAAAAAAAAAAAAGAAAAAAAACATAAACATGCTACTGTTGGAAAAAATTCAATCAAAACAAAACAAAAACAAGTGAACAGACACACACATGCTAATATATAATAAATATAAAATGAATAAAATTGCAGAGTAAAATAATAAAATAGTACAACTAAACGCCTGAGTGCTTGACTATGTATTAAAATATACAAACTTATATAAATTTTTAATCTTTTGAATCGTTGTTGTGTTGAGTTGATTGCAAGTAATTACGAACAGAATTCAATACGATATTAAAAAAATTATATTTTACTACTATTCGTAATATATCATGTACACGGTTTTCTTTATGTTTAACATGCTTGTATACTGGTTGTTAATGTTGGACTAGATATTACAGTACCGCAAGAAAACTTACACAGATACGTGTATATATATATATATACATACAAGATCGCCAGCATACAATACAGAAACTTTATACATCACAGAATCAGAATCAATGGATTCGTTAGAGAGATTTATAATATTGAATAGAATACTATAGAGACTTCTTTTAAACGATGAAGAGAGCGAAAGACACTGAGAGGGAAAGCACACATTAGAAATAGCCTCAAAGCTTGGGCAATATATGTGTAAATATAAATGCAAAAAACTGTAACTAATGCAACAACACTTCATATATATATATATATATATATATATAAAACAATCGCATCGAATAAGTAAGTTATAGATAGCATGCAAAATAAAGGCGTTGTCCCGCTATACGGCCAATTAGAACTTGATGGTGAGAGGCAGGTAAGCTGTTAGGCAGAAACGTAGACAAAGCAGCAAGTGCAATGGCATAGTAATCTACTTGACCATTTGACCATAAAATCAGTTATAACGATCAATGTACTTGTATTTGATCTTCTTGCAACAACAACATATCCATACTATACTATACACACATACATATACGCATATATACAAACACACTGTACTGTAATGATGGTCGAACGTTTTTTCGTGTTTTATTTATTTATAGTTTTTTTGTTTTTGTTTTTTTTTTTGCTTTCTGCCAATGTGTGTGAAGAGAATTAAAGCTACAGCTTGGAAAGCTCATCACAAACAAGCACATACACGTAAGCATATGGGTATGTTATCATTTGTAAACACTAAGCCAATATATGTGTAGTAAAAGTTTTTTACTGCATTTTTTTTAATGCTCTCCACATACCTCTGTTTTTAAAATACAATCTCTCTACCACCACTGGCGGTGCCAAACCCAATCATAATTGCAGCGCCAAAGAAATTGTTAACGGCAACGACAAAACACTACATGGTAAGCAATTTGCTGCACCTGCTCTTTTAACAACTTAACCAAAAATGATACGGTAAACTACAGTCGAAATTGTTCTAAAATAAAAGCTTTTCATATCAAAACAACATATTCACTGATTATCGCTCTACTCTACTCTATTTCGTTGTTATGTTTATAGTTAATATCATTATGGCAGTAGCTGGACACTTGCACCCTAGTAAATTGACCGGTATTCACCGATCTTAGCCGACAATAACAAAACTTTTATTTCCATTAATTGAAATTACTTTGACATCAAATTTTCATAAGCAATTTCAAATCCAATTAATTTTCAAAACCATTTACTATAATTTGTATAGTATATTAAGATATTTTGAAGGTAAATTTTACATATACCCACCTCACAGAAATTGTATACTGTACTTAAATATCGAAATCAATTGTCCAGAAAATGTAGGTGATTTTTGAACATTTTTTTATAGAAATTTTATTACATATAAATTACATAAATAACCTGAAAGAATACTTTTGAGAATTTTGGAATTTTAATGCAATGTTTTTGAAACTCGGAACTAAGAAATTTGAATTTATTTAAGACATTTGAGCAAAGATTGCAAAAATGGGAGAGAAGACGAGAAGAAATTCAGAATACAAAGAAGAGGCGATCTGTGAATATATTCTTTCAAAATGCGAAAATTCAAAACCATCACTTGAGCCATTTTTTCTCAAGACTTCAACTAAGCATTATGCGATTTTAATAAAGTTCAATGAATTAATTATCGAACAAATAAAAATTAAGAGATGAAAAAAAGAACAAATCGCGCTTCAAAGATGTAAAGTAAACAAGAGAGACATCTATTCCCAGCAACAGTCCAAGTTGAAAAAACTAGACAACTGGATTTCAACTGTGCATACTTATGCGTATGTTGGGTCGAATTTTGTATGCTTGTGGTCTACTGTACGAAAGCAATTAAATTACTTATAAATCATTTTTGTTCAGAAAACTTATATGATCCTCTCGTCTCAACTATTGATGAATATATTGTCAACGTCTTCTGACAAATGTAGTCTTAATTATAGAGTTAGCGGCTTTTTACACTACACAACATTCATTAAGAGAAAGTGACGAGATCTCACAACATATTAGTTACATTATTGGTATTTACTTGTAACAATGTTTATGAATTTGTTAATGAAATATAACCTCTTGGCAGTGACAGCAGCGAACCATATCCGTACTTTATTATTTCTGTGTAAAAGCTTTAAACAAAAAGTAGGTACCGATCGACAGCTGACTGCCTGCTCAAAGTCAATTTTATATAATTATTGAAAACAAGACATCATTTACAATAGTATCACTACGAATTTGAGATATCTGAATTTTGAAAAACTGTTTGTCAAACAAGATCAAGTTCAAAATAAATCAAAATTTTAATATAAAAAAGTTAATAGATGAAATTTAGTTTTACTTCTATTCTCTTCTATTCTATTATCAGCTTAAGAAATTGCTTCAAGTAAAAAATTTATAAAAATTTAGAATTCAAAAATACGTTTCACATAAGTGAAATTATGAATAGCCTTCGTATTCGTCAATCAGAAGTAATACGAAAAACGTATTAATAGTTTTATCGCTTGATTTTTGAATACCGATGGTCTATGTAATATTTTTGTTAAGAAAGTGTTTCTTACCTCTTTTTCCCGACTTTAAGGCTTATTGCTTATCTTCGTCTATTCCATTAAAAAATCTTTATTCTATTATCACAATTACACTTTGTTAAGAACGAAGAAATTTTCAATAATCGTTCGTCAAATCTTATGGTTGAGAGAAAACTTAGACCTGATTCCTTTTGGTAACGATTATTGACAGCATTACATCAAAATCTGTCTATCGTTATTCGCTGAAAGGAAATTGCGAGATTTTCAAATTGCTGATTTAGAGTCTTTCCGAACTTGTACTGACTGATGGTGCTGACCGTTGTATTGAAACTTATATATTCGGAATACTTTAACTAATGTACTCGCCTATGTGTGTATTAGTTATTTGCAATGCTTTGTGGAAAAATTTGTCAACGGAATACATAAACGTAACCATTATGGCAAAGGGGTATAGAGTTTTTTTCCAAATGCCACTAATGTTTGCATCTAACTTATGACTTCAACTCTCGCTTTCATTTACCAAAAAGTAACGGTATAGAACAAATACAAATTTCCCATGAACAACAAATGCTATCGTATACTCATTACCCATATAGAAACCCAAACCATATTTATCGTTACTATAGTTGAAGTGATAAAATTTAACAAATCCTATGACTTTTACAAAATTATTCTATTTTAGCGTTTGGGTCTTGATCTCTCGTATCTGGAATTTTTCTAATTTTTAGAAAATGTGTTGTTCTCCTCTTTATAATTATGGCACGTTAGTAGCATATTTTGTAATAATCATAATTAAAACGTCTTTCAAAAGAGTTGAAATCTTTGTTCACATTTCATACAAACATAGAAACATACATTTATAAAATACATTTTGGCGCAGTTGTTGTTCTTCTTGTTTCCAGTGTGACCTTAATCGATATTTTCCATCATCCAGCAAACAGTATGTGACTATACATGCAAGTGTAAATTAAATTCTAACTACATGTCTAACAACTTACTGGACTGCTGCTGCACTACAGTAATGTGCTCGTAATTCAAGCGGTTAAATGAAATAAAAATGAATGAAAAAGTGAAAAATAGAAAAGAAAATTAGAAAATTGACAAAAATGAACATACAACGGCACTAACCAGAAAAAAACAAAAAATAAAAAAAAAACTAAAAGTTGTGATTAATCATTTTTAGTTTAGGCTGGAATTAGACGTAAAGATACTATAAGTTTTTGCTCTTCACTGGCATTCAAACACTTTATTTAGCAGTGATGTTGTGGCCGCAGTTGTTATTTTACTTGTTTCCATTGCTTCACCGTTGTTGTTTCTTACCAAAGTTGTAGTTTTATGGTACACCAAGGCGGCATTAAGCTTATGATTAATGATGAATTTCCCTGCACTTATATAGAAACACACACGCACACATATATCACTCACCAAAGGGCGAAAGCTTACTTTAAAGAGAAAAACAAAAATACTACGATGATGACTTTAAGTTCTGCTTTTTGCTCTAATGTCTCGTTTCAAAACATTACTAAAGAAGACATTAATTTCACAGTAAACTCTCGTAGATGGAAACAGTTAAGTCATTTAGTTAGCTAGCTAGTCAGAAGTGACCCATATGTGTATACTTAAAATGTACGTTTATTTAATGACCCTGTGACTTACTCTCATCTGAAATGCAATCAAGTACAAAATCTTTATTTTTCTTTTTGTTATTTCTGTTATTATTATTTAGTGAACATTTACCGAGACTTTATAATTACATAGAATCCAAATATTTATTCTGCTCTAATTTCACCTTAATGGTCTATATATGTACGGCTTCATAAAAATGTTTATTTGTTACACATATTTGCAGCAAATGAGCCCTAACAAGCACGTTTGTTCGACGTTAGTTGTTTACATAGAAAATGAAATTTTAAATTAACTAAATTTTCTTTTATCATTTCTTCTATCGAAGTCCGAAAAAACATTTCAGTCTCTACAATCTTTTTCAAATCTTATATGGCCACGGATTTAATTTAATACTTAAAAATTAAAAAGTAATTTGTTAAGGAAGCGTGTCATTTGTTCGGTCGTTATTAACATATACGCTTGGCTTTATTAGTTCAATACTTCTTAAGGATCTTAAAGGTTATTTGTAGTAGCTCCAGAGCCTTACCCCGATAAGAAATGTGTAAACGGTCTCTGAATCAGATATAATAGAAATGACTCATATAAAGTATGTTTCTAGTCTCCAGTCTAGTTTTAGGAAGATTTAGAGATTACTTAAGTCCAGAGATATTTCAAACTTTCTTTTTGCCACAATTAACTTTAGATCTACGTAACCTTTGACAATCATCCTTTAATTTTAGCATTTCATTTATTCTACATACAACTGTTGAAGTCGTACGTCAGACTGAGAGATCTACACCGGCAGTCTGATCGGTGTAACCTCTATTTTTTTTTTTTTTTTTGCTATAAAAAAATAGAAAAAGCTTACATTAAAGCATGTAATTCAGAGGAGAATAAACGGTGCCCAGGGCATCTTAGAGATTGAATTCTTCATATCCAGTGTATTTATTTATTGATTGAATATATATGTAAATGAATTTATAGCATATGATTGAAGGTACCGAGTAAGTTAGACCATATGTGCCTTTGTTGTGTCTTTTACCAACTCTACCGCAATAGGGTTTGAACTCCATGCTGCGCTGACTTGCTAGTAACACTTCTTAAGAACTTAGCCACTGTTGCGGACAATTCATATGCAATGTATTAAATGTAGCAACATTGGCCTTGATTAGTTACTAAATTAAAGATTAAACGTTTTCAAATTATAAGGACGAATGTCGGGCCCTCGTTTTGGTCCACACTGTCCTTCCCTAAGTTCATAAATTTATCTCATAGAATACTGTATGTGTTACTGCCATAAGCAATAAGCGATAGAGTAAGTTCTTCTTATAAAAGGAGGGTTACTCTGGTAAAGAGTGGCAGATGTTGGCAACGCCAACAGATGAGAAAACCAAAATGAGGAATAGTAAATATATGCTCTACCCTTTTAGTTACTGACAAGCGACGTGTACGGTCGCTTTAGAGGATTTTGCCCGATAAACATCCGCGAGTCCGAGGGCTATGAGCATCGACCACCGTTCATTTTGACTAAGATAATTTGACAATAACGGAAGGAATGATTATTTTAGAATTTTGGAATTGTACTATGAAATAGAGGTCAATAAAATTTGTTTGAATTCAGCCCAAATGAGAGAGCTTAAATAGGAAAAGAAAAGAAGGCACCAGATAAGAAGAATCAATATTTATTATCTCCGAAGAGGAAATACATAAAGTATTTTCTTCCTTACAAAGTTATGGTGTTAACGAATAATTATGTATTCATATCTTTACAGATTCAACTTTTTGGCAACATTTATAGCTTGGTAGACAAAATTAAATCTAGTCAGATTTCAATACAACGAAGGGTGTTGCAACTGTCGCATATTTAGCTTTAGCTTAAACAAATGTTATAAGATATTGTTACGAAAGTCACAAACTGGTAAAATACATGTGCAAAAAATTTGATAAAATCTATGAAAGAGGAAATTCCTTTTAATGTGTTACCTATCGCGTTCATAAAAAGGCACTATTGCAGCTGTTAATGAAAGGAAAGATTGACAAAGAATTCCCGCGAAGTCTGACAGGTAATGGAATTAATAAAATTAATTCAGCAAATCAAGGGAATACAGCAGCAAAGTATTGACAGGCATAGCTGAAAAAGACGCAGAGTTTGTGATATTCCTAAGCAGAGGATGTTGCTTAAAACATTTCAGTTGATTAAAAATATTCGAGAAGCAGCTAAGCGTTAAAGCAATAGTTACTTTTAAAAAATTGCAAATATCATTGAGATTGTAAATAAATATCTACGTTTTTCGAGAGATAGCGAGAGGGACTGTGCCTAAAGGAAAAATACAAAAAGGCAGTTTTGTAACAATATCATTATATCATATGCCTCAAATTCGTCAGAAAGAAATCTTATCTGTACTGGCAGCCTCAGTGTCTTCAAGAGAATACGATACAATCGCACGGTTTTTGTTTAGGTTTTTTCCCCAATAGACGACACAAAATTTCAAATGTTTTGGATCATCTCGATAGCGCGCTATTTACAATACAGTACTGGGTACATACTTGCATATTGTCAATATTGCACAATTTTTTCATGAATATGATTGAATTGAAAAATTTTATCAATTCTTATGGAATGAATCATTAACCTTATGTTAAATTTAATGAACCTGATTACTAATTTTATAACTCATTTCGCGGATTTTACTCATCAATCTTACTAATGCACTCGATCTGTTTTTAATGTCCAGTTGACTAAATAATACTAAAAACACTTGACTGTGTAATTTATAAACCAACTGCCGTGAATTGTTACGATGATTAACAAATATCTTTCCGACTGATTCTCATTTGCTTTAGAGATTTAATCGTATTCTGATATTTTCCCCTTTCTTAGTAATAAAAATTTCTCCTTAATATTTTCTTTTTTATTTTATTTTAAAAAAATATTTACGAAGAACGAAAGTATGCCAGATATGCTTTTCGTTTATTTTGTTCGTTTATTTTGTGAGTTAAATTGGGTAATTCGCTCTTTAGCAGTGTGAGATTTTTTTTATTATTAAAAAATTGTATACTAATTGCATTTTCGGAGATTCAATCATAATCCATGATTTAGCTCCTGCTCGGAAATAAAAAATAGTTTGAATAAACTGGAATTTAACGACCCAATCACCAATTTATTCTAAGCAAAACAGGTGTTATTATTGACTAAAAATTATTTATTATATATATAAAAACAATTTTTAAATGATTTTTTTATATATCTCGTTTGAAAAATTAAATATGGGTTCAGATTGCGAAAATAATATAGAAATGAATTGAATTCAAAAATGGAGTTCATAAGAGAATCACCAAAATATTTTTAATATTCCAACAGTAAAGAATTTCGGAGCGCATTACAGTCGCTATAAAAGTTTTCGTAAATAATGTCAACCACAATTAACCCCAATTTAATCCTAACAAAAATTATGCAGTAGATTTTGCATCATCAACACCAAAGCTAGAATTTTTATATAAACACCACACAATCCGAATGTACATATACGAAACAGAAATTACTTTAGTTTTCTCAACATATCCCTGTTCACATTTTCTTCTTTTTATTTCCGTTTTTTGCTGGGAGGACCGTTTCTCTCATTTCCGTAACATTTAACTTGTTTTCCATTCGCATAAATTGTACCTTTTTTCATCTGTTCCTCTGTCCACTTACCCCTTAATGCTACTAAATTTATCTACGAGTTTTGATTTGAGCTTTTGAGATAAGATCGGATTTACTCACAAGCCTCTACAAGATTTTTATATCCACTATGGAAGGATGCGGGTACATTAATTTTGTCATTTTATTCGCAATATCCAGAAGGAAACTATAGAAACTTCATAAAGTATATATATTCTGGAGCGGCCTAAAATTTAGAATCGATTTAAGCATTTCTCTCTGTCCATCTGCTTCATATCTGTGGTAAATATTTTCCTATTTAGTAAAATGTATTCATTAGTTTGTTGCTAATATGGATAGCGACTAGATTTAGTGCAGGGAAATAGTATTATTTGGAATTTAACTTTAATTATTTTCATTTTTCAATTAGAAAAATACTTAGAAGCTGAAGAAAAGCTCTTATTTTGTAAGTATTTTGACGACAGCCATTGATCATATGCCAGTAGAAATGAAAGCGCTGCAATCGGTGTAGAAAATCGTTTCCACATTTTTGAGAGCTTTAAACAACATATAGTAGAGTAACAGAGATAAAACAAAACCCTATAGAACATCTAAAGGTTTTTATAGATGAACTGCAATTATTAACTGCTACCACGAAGGTACCATATTTGAGAGAGTTTTTACCTCGTTTAATGTGATATTAAAGTAGATGAAGTTTCTACAAAAGACCGTCATGGCAGTTGGACCCAAGATTAGCAAAGATAACTTTTTTAGAATGATTGTTGTATTTTTTATTGTGCCTTTAATAGAATTGCACTGAAGGTGGACAATACTTCAGCATTCTCCTGTTTTTAATTTCATATTTTCTATTACTTTTTTAAATAAAGAAATAAAAATAAACAAAATAATTAAAAAATAAACATCGTATATAAGCATTAATTATTTTTACAACGCATAAAGCATAAAATATTAGATATCATGCTCAGATGAAATTTATCTTAAGCTAAATAAATATTTCTATGCGTGCTTAGGATAACATGCTTTTTTCATTTATAAATTACATTTGTGTTTAATTGCTCATTGGTTTCACCTATAGTTTGACTGAATTATTGCTCTTCAATATAAGAAATAAGTTTTCTTTTTAAATTGCTACATTAATAAATATATATACACATATATATATATGTATATATATATACGTAAAATTAGATTAGAAAAATACTCCAGTATTTAGTGATCTATTCTTGGAATCTTTAATAGCAAAAGGTCTTCGCATTGTATTTCATAAAAGCCTTCTATGTGTGCCACTCTAAAATTGCAATTATATTAATATTATTTTACTTTTTTTACTCTGTTCTTTGATACTACACTTTATAATACCCCCTAAAGTACTCAAAGAATTTAAGGTCTGTGAATAGCTCCAGCTATCTTTAACAAGAATAGTTGTCTTGTTAGAACTCGACACTTTTAAATCTAATTCGGTCAGTCTTCTTTCGGTCGTTCGAACATTGTAAGATTATCCAACACTGCAACTAACATTTTTAATCCTACGAACTCAGAAGAAGTTTCTTTAGTCTTTGTTTTTAGTCTTGTTTACCTAACAACCAGTTTTCGTACAACACCTGTTAGCATGTCATACTCCTTAAATATTAGATGCTTGCAAAAATTTTGATAGGCAACTCCTACAAGTAAAAGTGACAAAGTAATAGGAAATACCAGTGTACATAAGGGTTGAATTCGATAATTTTGCCTTTCCGCTACCTAAAACATTCTCATTTTGCACTTAGTACTATTGAGATATTCAGTTTATACAGACTCTAATCATGGAACTCTCCAAATTGTATTTTCGATATTCATTGCTTTTGTCGTTTCATTTGAAGAAATCTATTGCCAATGTCCATCGAATACCTTTAGAAACTTATGGTGAAGCTGCTCCACCTTATTGCTATTGTGGGTTTAAAAATGCCGAAAATTCCGGAAACAGTCGGAAAATCCAGCTCAAACTCTCGCAGAACTTTCAAACATCTTAGATACTGATGAATTAATTGTTTCTAGACGTTAGTCCTTTGAGGGACAACTATATTAAACATAGAGAGCAGTTGCGGAATTTTTGCTACAGAAGAAGAGGAGGTTCTCTTCCGTGAAGAAATGTGATCACAGAACACATTATGAAGCCCATTGCAAGGTAAAGTTATGGCTCTGAAAATCAAATTTTAGCATGTTGAAAGCAGGAGCGTCGATAGCAATAGCCCTCAAAAGTCCAAACGTTTTGTTTTTAATAACCGTCAAATCACCTCTTAGAATTTGCACCGTACATAACCTGAATAATCTCATCTAAAGAAATATGGGGCAGCTGACCATTAGGTTCCTTGAGCCGTGAAACGAAATCATATTTCGTGTCGCGCCGTTTGAAGACTTCCACGACACAATTCGTATTGATTGCGTTACTCTTGTGAATATTTTGGTATTCATCTTGCTAAGGAAAAAAACTTTTTTCCTCTGTAAATACAAAAAAATCCGAAAATGTCGCTCCACTTTTCTTTTTATTATGTGCTGTCTTGACTCAAATTATTTTCAAGTTTTTCATAGAAGTTTTTTCTTTTCTTTCTTCTTCATCCTTCAAAAACAAAAACGGGCATGTCTGAGTATTAAATTCCGTTCGAACGGAAACTGGTGAAAAGGAACAGAAAACTTATAAGTACAAAAATAGCCTTCAGGTACATTTGCACGTTAATATGAAAACCTGCATGCATAACATAAATAAATAATAAAAAGCTTTACTTTAAACCGGCTTTTTATTGGAATTTTAATCTTCTAACGAGCGAAAGTGAAATGAATCTCTCTCTCTCTCTCTCTCTCTCTTTCTCACATACTTCATTTTGATAAATATTTCTTATCTTAATATGTATTAAAAAAAAAGAAACATTTTATATGCATATGCGTTACATTTATTAGTCGTTTGGTAAGCTCACGTATTTGGTTGTGAATAACGACAATTGCCATCCACACATACCGCGAATAGCCATCTACCGGTGTTACTCCTGTGCAAATTCATTACATTTTTAATATATTTTCTGATATTTTTTCTTCCTCTTTGCAAGAAATCCATGATTAATGTGCACTGCACTATTGGTTCGTATATATATATATATATATATATATATATGTATACGCATGTATATAAAGCACGTATACTAACAAGATCGTTTCAGTTCTGCAAACATTTCATTAAGAAATGTTACATGTTTTGTGCAATAACTACTTATCTGTTTTTGTGTTTTAATTGGTTACTAATAGATGTATACGCGTACGTGAGAGTATGTAAATCTGTGTAACTGCTTATGCATTGATCTTAATTATATATATACGTTCATTTTGAACTCAATACTATTTGGTTGCGTTCACATATTTTGTTTTTAGTCCTCAATCCATCAAAGAGAAATAAATGTTAAAGAAAAAAGGCAAAATATTTTATTTTGCAGTTTATGAGTACTAAGCAAAACATCGAGAAAACAGTTGTGTTTCCTGGCTAGTTTTATACTGTAGCTTATTTTATATTGCAGGCGTGGTGTGTGACCGATTTGGCCCATTCTCAATACCAACCTGCATGCAAGAATTTTTAGTGCCTCTCTAAACTCTGAAGCTGATGTCTTGATTGTTTCAACCAGGAGAACGTTTACGACAAACATTACACAAACCGACACTTGGACAGACGGCCATGTCTAAATCGATTCTAAATATGATGCTGGTCTCAAGATTATATGTACTTTGTGGGGTCTCTGATGTTTCGTCCTGGTCATTGCAAGCAAAAGTGACAAAATGAATATACCTCTCACCTGCGGTGGTGGGTGTAAAAATAATAAAAATAAAAAACAATTAAAAAATAAGAAGATAAAATACCATACAATTAAGTGACATTTTCGGGTTTTTTATATTTACAGAGGAAAAAAGTTTTTTTTCGATAGGAAGATGAATAGACAAAGTTTTCACCGAAGTAACGCCATCAATACGAATGTGGTCTCGGAAGTCTCAAAACGGCGGTCTGAAGCGATACCACACGAAAGAATATAATTTAATTTCACCGCTCAAGAAATCTAAGGGTCAGCTGTCTACATACATTTGTTTAGATGAGGCTATTCAGACTGTATATGATGCAAATTCTAAGAGGCGATTTGACGGTATGCAAGGACCTCGCAATTAATACATTTTATATAGAACCTGAAACAATGAGATGAATAAAAATTAAATTTATTAAAAATAAAACTAGCCTTTTGAGGGCCATTCGTATCAACGCTCGAAGGAATGAGGAGAGATTCTGTCGCTTTAAACATGCTTTCGAAACACATTTGGTAAGTCCGGATTATAAAACTTTACGTTTTGACTGGATCCACAATATGTTTGCGTTTACATTTCTTCACGATATAAAACCTCCCAATCTTCTGCAGCAAAGATTATGCAAACTGTTTCCTAGGTTTAATATAGTTATTGCTCGAAGGTCTACAGAGTGTACTTCTATTATCTTAAATATTTTGATCGATGATAGTATTAGCATTTGTAAAAAGGATATCACTACTGTTTACAAAGATCTACAAGTAGGATCTCTTCTTACAACGCTCGGACGACCTTGTTCACGGATAGATCCTTTTAAGATATTAACACCCCTTTTTTCGTAGTAAAACAAATTTCCTCTTCACTCTACGAGACCATAAGTGAACGTCGCTTGCCACACAGAATCGACATCTTTTGCGCAGAAACGGCTGCCATTATATCATTATATCATATGCTTCAGATTTGTCAGGAAAAAGTCTTATCTGTACTGGCAGTCTTGGTGTGATCAAGAGAATACAATCCAATCGCATGATTTTCGTTCACGTTTTTCCCCAATATACGACACTAATGTTAAAATACATTGGATTCATTAGCGTAGCTTTTAATTTAGACCATTGGAATTACTCGGAAATGTTATGTTACTTAGTCAATAAAAAATAAATAAATAAAAAAGAATTTTTTAAATGAACTTTATATTTAAATGAACAAAAAGTTGTAAAAGAAAATTTTCCTAAAGTCACCTTTATGTAACCGTACATAAAAGCTTGATACTTTTAAAGAATATTGAACTTTTAAAAAATTAAAACATTACGCATCCCAAGCTTTTCTTTAAAATTCAAGAAGAGTAACCCGTGGAAAAAACTAATGAATACAATTTTGGACATTTATTGACATACAAAGCGTGTGTGCTTTCTTTTAAAAGCTTTTCGTCTCTTTTCTCACGGTATATGTTAGCAAATACAAATTTGTTCTGTTAGGCCTAACGAGTTATCTATTTAACAATAGATGGCAGTGACACCTGTTTTCGATTTCCTTACAATAAAAGCAGAAAAAAGTTCGTTTAATATCCGTTTTGTAAATAACGTTTAAAAGCAGCACCGCGCGTGTTATCGAATACGAATAACCTCATTTACCTCATTTACACTGTTTCTTAGAATAATTTCATTTGTATTATTTCTTAGAGTAACAGAACATATAAGAAGAAAAAAGACAGAAAGTAAATTAAAATTACAATTATATGAATTAATTGAAAATATATAGCATATTTTTCGGGCTCATTCTAATATTAATATTGTATTAATTCATTACGGCCGCTGTTATGTTCATGATACAGTATCGTGTAATAAAAGCTATATGGAGAAGTAAAAGTAGGTGTGGTTTCCATTATAAACTCGATAAAAATTAGTAATATATATTTATTCTTATTAACTTATTTTACCTAAGAGATTCCAACTGGCACTTCTCGGCTATTTCGTCGTTCTTTCAAGATCAATTGTCGGTATAAATTTTAATTTTTCCAAATTTATGTGATAGTTTTAAATGCAATAAACGATGTTCCTTCAAGCGGTCGCACGTAATTTCTTTCTTTTTTTAAAAAAGCATATATAAACATATGCAAAATACATATTATTGTATATTTTATTTATTTTTTATATATTTAATTATTATTATTTATTTATTATATTTGATATTTTTTTTATACAAGCTTTTCAAATTGATTGATAAACAATTTTTATTTGCTGAAGTCACAAATACAAATTCTATTGTTTGCATTTGTATATATAATGCCGTTAGCAGACATATTACACAAAGGTATTTGTACAATAATGCTAACACATACATATGCACCTCTACATTGAATATATGCTGCTGTCGCTTAAATATGTTCGGTGTTCTTAATCTTACAAATATTTAGCAACTTTGGTCGGTTGTTTTTTTCGCTCTCGTTTTTTTTTTTTGCAAGAATGTTGCTTTTATGTTGTTTTTATGCAAGAGTTATTTAGAAGAATTGGTAAAATATCTACTGAATAGAAGAGAAGAAATTTAAACCGAACTCTTTATTGTGTATCCGTCGTATGGGAGAGAATTATTGCGCCAAACGTGCCAAGCGGATAAAATAATTGGCAGTACAAACCTGGAGAATAAGTTTCTGAGAGTATACGTCTACTAAAATGTGATATTCATTTACTAAATACGATTCTCGTTGTTTAATTCAAATTTTTAATCACTTCATTAGCTTGCAAGAGCCGTACGTTCATTTTTTTTATATATTATCTACAGGGGATGGACAAAATAATATGAATGTTAAGTAATATAGTACCACTCTGTTGCATCCGGGTAACATCGCTTCCGTATAAACTATGCGACGCAGATATACCGATTAAAATTTTCTATGCTAACAGAAAAGAAAATTAAAAGCTTATAAAAATACATACAAAATGACATGTGAAAGTTATAAATTGAACTAGGAACGTATCAGTTATTTTTTCAAAGAAAAGAGATAAAAAAATGTTAAGGTAGAAAAAATCATTCATTGCCGTATGCGTTGGCGGAATTAGTTTAAAAGCGCTTTTAACTTCAAATGTTTTCTATCCTAGTTTGTCCGTCTCTTGGCCTTAGGTTCCCTCTGCTAAAAACGTTCTTGACATATACATACATAGACACACAATGCATTTTAGTGGGATAAAAAAAAGAACAATAACAGGAAAAAACGGTTAATGGCTGCATAATTTAATGATGATATTAGAAAATGACACCCAAGAGGGAAAGTAAAAAAAAAAACAAAGAATTTTTTTATTTTTCAAACGAATCCCTATAGCGCAGGATGTGTAAAGGTTAACTAAATTATTCTCATGCACAGGTGTTTGTAATTACCGAAGTTTTTCTATGCTAACAGAAAAGAAAATTAAAAGCTTATAAAAATACATACAAAATGACATGTGAAAGTAATAAATTGAACTACACACGTATCAGCTATTTTTTCAAAGAAAAGAGATCAAAATATGTTAAGGTAGAAAAAATCATTCATTGCCATATGCGTTGGCGGAATTAGTTTAAAAGCGCTTTTAACTTAAAATGTTTTCTATTCTATTTTGTCCGCCTTTTGGCGTTACAAACGTTTTTGACATTTACATACATAGACACACAATGCATTTCAGTGGGATAAAAAAAAAAGAACAATAAGAGCAAAAAACGGTTAATGGCTGCATAATTTAATGATGATATTAGAAAGTGACACCCAAGAGGGAAAGTAAAAAAAAAAACAAAGAATTTTTTTATTTTTCGAACGAATCCCTATGGCGCAGGATGTGTAAAGGTTAAGTAAATTATTCTCATGCACATGTGTTTGTAATTACCGGAGTTTGAATGCATCGTTAATTAGGTTTTTTCTTCACCTTTGCTGTATTTGTGCTTCTTTTTTTTCAACAAATATATAACAATTTAAGATAATCATAAATTCGGACAAGAATTTCAATCATTCAATACAGGGAGTTAACAATATTTCCTTGAAGATATTTATAATCTAATTGAAAATTTTTAGTGTTCAGTTACTTACTTCAAAAAGTTTATCTTGAAATATGTGTCGGATCAAGTGAATGTATTAGCTCCTATTTATCGGCCCACATATTTTGAATATATTATACTATATATATATATATTGAATAATCTGAATGTTAACATTTGAGTTTAGTTCGAAAGGGTATGTAAACACCTTACAGAAAGTAACACTAAAGTCGAAAAATCTACACAGAATTCTTTTTCTTAGCTAAGATCTATAAAATTTGGATAAAAATTTAAGATTTCTAGTCACAGGTGACCGCTAACGAACTTCATTGTAAAAGAGTCGATATTTTCGCAGTCTCTGCAACATTTGCAGGCACCTGCATATCGGAAACATCTAATTCTTCAATCACTAACGGTATACAAAAGTACTCATCTCTTATGAAAGGCAGGCGATCGATAAGTTGAAGTCATTAAGTATAAGCATCATTTCAAAAGCGATTATTCCGATTCTGGCTTTACTTAAATCAATTTTTGCATACCGATAAAAAGTAATCTGCTGCGATTTCATCTATTTTTTCATTGCAAATAGGACAAATGTGCAAGCAAGTAGCTTTGCGTATGCCAATGCATGCAGCTTAACTTAAAACTTGATATGGCCTTTATCAAGAGTAGGGTGAAGTACACAAAATTTGAAAAATTCATATATTTAAATAAACAAATTATAAATAGAAGAAATTGTTAATAAATATCGTATAAGCGAATCGAATAAAGTACGAATCGCAAAGATATTAAAAAACAATTAAAAGCAAGAGCTTTGAACTTTAAATGTGATTTGTATGATTTACGTTCGTGTTCGCTATTCGCTATATTCATCTAAAAATTGAAATAAAAGATATTTATACACGTTCATTAATGTTCTTAATGCTAATCTCAAATAAGACCGTGCGTTTAGCTATCAATCAGTTCAGTTGGTGAGTCAAGCAATTGTGATATAAAAACATGGTTTTCTATTACTGTCGGATATACGTGCTTATGGTTGAACAAATTTATTACAGAAAGCGACTAATAAATGGACATATTTTACGAAAGAATATATATTTTTTCAATTCTTCTTTTGTTGTACTAGCCACTGAGAGTGAGGGGCATATTCATGTTGTCCTTTTGTTTGCAATAGCCAGCAGGAAACTTCAGATATTCCATAAAGTATATATATTCTAGATCAGCATTAAATTTGGAATCGATTTAAGCATGTCTTTCTGTACGTCTGTGGTAAACATTCTTCTCTCTCGAAGATATTGGCTTCAAAGTTGGTAAAAACATAGAAAGTTCTTGCGTACAGATTGGTCTTCGAAATGAGCCAAATCGGTTAAAGGACACGCCCAGAGTACAACGTAAAGTAACAATATCTCTGCTTTTAAATAAAAAGCCATAGCAGATAGGTTTATAAAAAAATTCCACTAATATTGCGCCAGGTATCCAGTAGGGTATTTGGAAAAATAGAAAAGATCGACCACGCCCATTCGATATAATAGAATAATGAAATTTAATTTTTTTTTCTGAAAACGTTTATAATATCAAAAAAACAGCTTCAAAGACCACAGGTGAAAAAGGCATCAGAAAGGAACCTTTTTCTTGCCTCCGTTCATATTCTGGCTCAGAATACAATGAAGCTGAGTCTGTTGTTTGTTTTCTTATATGAAATTTCTTGTAGCTTCGTGAAATTTGACTTTCTGCGGATAGTTATCACAGCAGACATAATAAACAAACAGATCCGCCTTAGAAGTCACAGCAAAGAATCATATGTGAACTCAATGGATACGACACAGGTTTAAATTGCTTAACGATATATGAAAACTCGTCATATTTTCAAGTTTTTTTTTAATTTTTTAATTTTCCATACGCAACAAAACAGAAAAAACATCAAACAAACTTTAAAATTTAACTTCTGCTTATAAGTTAAGTAAGTAACTTGAAGAGTAAATTTGTGACTAATGCTTGTATGCAAAAAAACTAACATCACAAACTTTTGTTAAGAAAATAAAAATATTTCAAATAAGAAATAGAGGATGAAATGAGTTCAAGAAAAGTATATGAAGTATTTTGTGTAGTTTTTATGTTTTATTTTTCTTCAGTTGTCAAAAATATTAAATCATTATAGTAAAAACAAAAAAACTGTAGTGAGTATTGAATATTCATCACTTCAACATATTTATCATTAAAAACTTATCTGCTATAGTAAGCGAGTAAGTAATGTGAAATATATATATATATATATATATATATGCAACCAACTATTAAAGAAATTAAAGCAACGTCTATAACATTATATTGTGCGTAATGAATGTTTTTTATTTTTTATTTATATATTTAGTAATATTTTTTCTCTTCCAACTATTATTCTTCACATTTCTGTCACCTTGAAAAAAAACACATATGATGATAAAGTAGAACGCAGTCTTTGCTGTCCGCAAATATGAAAATGTTAAGCCAAATTATAGGCTAAAATTAATTTAAGATAATAATCTGATATTTCCATTCTTTCGCACGTTCCTTTCCAGTTCTTACAAACAGTTTTATATATACGTGCACTACTTCTACTTTGAAGCTTGACCTGGGGGCACGAGTTTCCAAGTTTCACTTTTCCTCTCAATACGTGGTAAGCAGATGTAAGCTTACCAATCGATTTGATATCTGTTTTTCTAAGTCTCTAATATGTATTGCAGAGTGTTCAGGGTGGCATTGGGTGGGTTGACAAATCTAGTATACGTGCAGTACACCATCTCTTGGCAGGGGTAAGCAAAGAAATTTATGAAAGAATATATTGTGGATTTTTATTACAAGAGAAGAGAAGAGATGAAAGCATAACATAATATTGTAAAATAACAAATCTTAATGGTATAAACACATGCATTCACACAACACACTAAAGAATATGCGTTAGCAGTTCCATAACGTTCCTCTGTTATATATGGGTGTGTGTTCTGTGTATATTCTGTATGGTGTGATCCCCCTCTCCCTGATTGCATTTGAACAATGTCGAGAAAAATAAAAAGTTATAAATAAATACATGAGAATACTTGTGCACTCAAACGCATATGAAGTATAAATAGTTAATAGATATGTTTTTTTTTTATTTATTAGATGTTGTTTTGAAAAGAAATAGTTTCGTTATTAAAGCTACTAATTTAAAAAGAATTATCCTAACTCTGAATTTCTTTTTTAATCGTTTTATTATCAATTTTTAAACACAATTTTCTTTTAATGTTCGTTTTCAACTTTCCCTCGTCGCAAGATGGATGCTTAATGTAATAGTTTTCTCATTTCGCTTATAAAATTCAAAACTGACCGAAAGGCCATAATGTATATGAGATATTTGGCTGCTAAACATGCTAAATGAGCAAACAATTTATTGTCTTTACTTTAATTACTTTTAATATCATTGATCGTAGCAGAGAATTTATTTAATTAGGAGCGACAGAGACTTAAAAAGTTTACGGAAAAGAATAAAGAATACCACGAGACCAATAGGTGAAGTTCAACGATATGTTTCCGATGATAATGAAAGCCATCTTCGCCCAGTCTTGCTACCATTTCAATAAATCTTTTGTGTTGACAACAAAAGCATTCATTGGCTATTGCCGTAAGGCGATCTTTGCGCATATCGTAATGGTTCTCACTTAAGTAAAAATATCTGAATTCTTGGGTGCATAGATTAATTCATGTTCTCTTATTTTTGTAATCACCACAGTGTGTATGTGTGGGGGGTATAAAATATCTTTTATTTCCTTTGCAAAATTTCTTCAGATATCTAATAAAGATTATGAGTCAAGCAAGCTTCATCATTTGGAGAGCAGGTGATCGACACAATTTAAAATTAAAATAAAAATTAATGTTCATAATTACTGAAGACTAAGTAGATCATCCGAAGAACACATTTTCTACGAGACAAATGATTTATAATTTGATGCTCAAAAGTCTTCCTTAGCGGACTCCTGGTTGGACATGATAAAGGAAAATTCAAGACGGATCTATGTATATAGTAAGCTTTTACATTGCGATCGTTAAATTACTGAATAAAAGCTATAAAGTGTATAAAGCTTCCTCTACATGTACGCAAGATTTGGTTCGATGAAAAAGAGTATAAGCCGATGCAAGTGAAGGATACTTACTGTATCTGTGCTTCCTTGGTTATAAGATTTTAAAGACTGCTAATGCTTAGATAAATCTATTTTGTCTCGATAGGCGGAACAAAAATAGTTCGTTTTTTATGCACGTATAGAAGCCCGTGACCAGTCGTAATTCGCTCCTTCGCTGTGCCGGTAGGTTGTGTGCTATTTACGAATCTTTTTGTTTGTCCTTGTCCTGCGTTATGCTTACAATGGCTGGTTGATTTTTTCTGTTCCCATTGCGAAACCAGCATCTCAATATGGCTGCTTAGTACAGCACAGTACGGTAGAAGTGATCTATAATCAAAATTCGACATCAGCTGGATTTTGTTTTTTAGGCAAAGACTCCTTATAGGCGAGATAACTCGACCACCTTCATAAATGTTCTATTATGGTTACTTCCAAGTTCCTTTTACATGGCTTAGAAAAGGATTGCAGTTTATGTGCGGACGTTATGACACTTTTTTTAATGATCTTCATCAAAGAATTTAAATGCGAATGAATTGCAACTGTCGAGACACATGAGCGCTACAATGAATTGAGAAATTCACTACATTTACAGACAAATTCTGCTGTTTTTCGAAAGATTTGGTCGAGAAAATATTTTCAAATTACGACCCTCCGCGACTTCTTTTTATCTCATCTTCAACGATTACGTTAGAGTGGTGTAACAACAAAAACTATAGCGGTAACCTTAATTTGCTTTACGACTATAGTCGTAAAAGTAAAAACTTGGAAGTAGAAAACGCCTAACACGGAAACGGGAATATATTCATTAGAAGCATACTACAATACATACATGATTATATCCTATTAATAATAATAGCTATCATCATTCATTATTTATTGAGAACTCAAATAATTTCCTACATTTTTAAATTGAAAATTATTTATTTTAAATATTTTATTTACTTATATACAAAATGTTATTTTATTCTCATATTTTATTCGTCTCATAAAAGCCAATAGAAAATTCAAAATTAAAAAAAATTTTATTCAAAATTCAAAATCAATGCGATCATCTATTGATGTAGCACCACACATACAAACGCGAATCAGTTCCAAATCCTATACTTATTTATGAAGCATTTACATGACGGAAACTGTAAAAGAAATGTTATGAAGGTATATGTAGCATCATCAGTTACTTTTCACATGTTCTCAATGGTGTAGTTTAAGTGGCATAAACATGCATCACTATATTAGTCTTTGAATATATATCGCAAAATATATTCGGATCGACAAACAAACGTAACTAAACCGATTCAGACCCTCATGATGTATTCACTATTGAGTAAAGTAGGAAACATTGATTAAGTATACGTCGCAAGTTAAATGAAAAATTTTAATATCTTCCATTCCTGGGTGATGCATATAAATATTTATGTCAAGTAAAAGCTAAAAAAAAAGTGTTACATAATAAAAGCTTAACTTGAAAAACAATAACAAAAAATACTACTCAAATAAAAAGTATTTTTCACACATCATCTGTGACTCTAAACTAAAATCCCTTTTACTGCAATATAGCAGCAATAGTTTATGCGCGTTAAATAGGATTTTACTCGGAGACCATTTTTTCAACTCTTCCCTGGGCTGTCGTAATAAATGCATATCAACACATGATTTCACACTCAAGTATGAAACTGCATACATGCATGTGAACGTCAATGTTGAATCATCCTCTAGCCGAAAAACATAGAATGAATTTATGTTTTGCTATAAAAAAAGGCATTGTTCTCAGGAAACAAATTTGTGCAACTATGTGCTCCTTCAACCGCTAGCACCACCACAACTATTAGTTGCCAATAGTATATTTTACTCCTAGTTGTATGTATGTGTGTGTGTGTTACGGTCGCCACATTCCTCGACTTATATATACATATATAAATACACTCGCATACATAGAAAAACAAAGACTTCTATCGCAATGAATGTTCTAACAAACTTATAAACAAGTAAAGTAATACGTGTAATTGGATATGAGTTTGTTTTGAGTACGTAATAGCACCTAAATGTATATATACTGTTATTTCGATTTCTATAGAGTTTGGAAATTGGAACTACATAGCAGTAATCATTACTTTTAACACAGGATGATAGTTTACCTTCCTTTAAAGTTTCTTTTCAAAAATCGTGCATGGCTATGTACATAATACGCATGTGAGCTAATAGAAGCTACTTGGAGAATTGTGTGTGTAACATTATGAAAATATAGATCTAAGAAAATCTTTAATCAAGAAATAAAAATTTTTTTTTTTTCCATAATGTTGATTGACAGGAAAAACTCATTAAGTACGCTTACAGTCAATTGAAGATAATCAGGATTTAATTATTATTTTTTCCTAAAATTTTCACTCATTATCTATCTTGCGATAGATTTTTATAAAGTATAAGTATAAGTATTGTAATATCAAGTCATATTCGTTGCAGTAAATGATATTTTTATTATTATTATCCTTATAAATATTGTATAATATATTCTAATGTTAAAACGTAGGGCCCCATTGAATGTAAATTAATATGAAGCATTAAACGGATTAATCTTAACTTATGGTTGTCTCATCTGGAAAAGCTTGGCTGAAGTTCACATATTTACAACTACTTGCAAATGTTGAACTTCGCAGGCTTTCTGAACTACCTCTTTTTGCATTGCTTGGATCATTTGGCTAATTCCTTCAAACAAAGATGCAGGGTATCAAATATCTTTGATGTTAGATCTTTGATTTAACTATTTTCTGTTGCTCATTAATTTCTAATATTCTTATATATAAATGAATCCACATACTATATGTATATATATACATAGATCTATGTATATATATATATACATTACCTTTCTACTATGATTTATTAATACATTTTTCAATTCGATTTTTCTTTTTTTATTATAATTATTATTTTTCATTTATATCTTTTTTTGTATACACAAATATACAACGTTTTTCCTCGTTTCGTTTCCTCATTAATGAGTCTTCTATTAATATCATCTTCCTATCGTCTTCCTTTTTCTAATACTTTGAAGGTACTCTGTTGTTGAAGTATCTTAAGATAACGTTACTAATTTTTTTAACTCTCTTTATATGAAAACAAAAGTCGCAGAACTTGATAGTCAATATATATTCAAAAAATAAAAAATTCCTTAGCGTATACCCATTATTCATTGTCAATATGATCTAGATTTCCGTAAATTTCAAAATAGTAAATTTCGCATTCGTTTGCTATAGTCATGTGACTATCAAGCTTCAATTTTCTATCTCTACGTCAATCTTCACCAATTGGAAACCAATACGCGGACAAGTGAATAAATCGCTCAGAGCTTTCATTGGATAAAGATGTACTTTACGCTTTCTTTGATATATTACGTGAATACCATACATGCAATGAAATTAATATGCGTTCACATTTTGCAGTAATAGGTAAAAATATTCATTCGATAGCTTTCATTGATTTTTAACAACATTTTTTTCCTCGTTGTTTAACCTACTTTATCATTTATCAGTTTTTCCTCTTCGAAAGTATAATAAATTAGTCGTTGTATGTGTTGACAAAAACAAAAAGCGTTCTCTTTTCATATCCATCTGTTCACATACTACCTATATATACCAATTTTTGCTATCTCTTATATTTCACTGTAAATCTGTACGTATAGTAACATAAAAATGTAGACCTTTGTTAACTAATTAAATCAAGGCTCGCTTTTTGCTATTTTCTTTTTTTTTTCATTTCCAAAGTAATATAATTTAAACTGATAGCAACACCATCGAAAAATATTCGACAGCCATTAAAAAATACAACAAAACGTCAATGTTACTAAATCGTAGACTTTACGCAAAAAGTAAATTAGTATCACGAAGTAAAGTCTGTTAGTGTAGCAAGGGGTTAGTAATAAAAACAAATAAGAAAATTATATTTGGCTTTGCCGAATCTTTTATGCCCTTCGCCTTTATCTTAAACAAAGGTTGGAAAACTACATTTTAATAGGTGGGCGTAGTAGATTTTGCCTATTTCTATAGAATGCCATGACAATTTTTGTGTTGTGAGAATTCACCCAGAAAATATAGCTTATTTTATACTGTAGGCCTAATCTGGGACCGATTTGGCTCATTTTCAATACCAACCTGCATGCAAGAACTTCCAATGTTTCTCTCAAATTTCCAGCCGCCAGGAAAATATTTACATAGGCATTACATATATAGGCAGACGGACAGACGAATATGCTTATATCGATTCTAAATTTGATGCTGACTAGGAATATATATACTTTATGGGGTCTCTGAATTTTCCCTCTGAACATTTAAAGGTAAGACAATTATACTCAATTGTGATCGAGTCTTTTATACCCACCACCTTTATTTTAAAAAAAAAACAATAAAAAAAATTTGATCGCGATCCTTGATAATATTGAGCGCGTGTGAATGAAATTTTTCTTTTTTGTAGAACTATTATGAAATATCTTAAAGAATATCAAACAATTTTCTAAAAAATTTTTTTGTCGTATTTCTTGCAATAAGCAAAAATCTTAGAAAACAGAGGTGCCTTTATTTTGTGTCGTTGTGTAAGCTAGTCCTTCAATGGATCTGGTCCTTGTGTGCAAAAACTTTTAATATCTTTGCCAAATTCTTAGTTGATATGTTAATTTTTGAAAATGTTTATCCGAAACATTAAATGGACGGACGGACACACAT
Organism: Glossina brevipalpis; assembly: GCA_000671755.1. NCBI lineage: Eukaryota > Metazoa > Arthropoda > Insecta > Diptera > Glossinidae > Glossina > Glossina brevipalpis. The sequence continues at coordinate 5,112,466 of KK351011.1, read as the reverse complement.
TGATCGAGATTGAGATTGATTGAGAATTCGATACTGATCAAGCTTAGATATACTTAAAGGCAACTCTAGAAGCCCGTTTTGGTTGTTGCGCACAATTTGATGAGATGAGTATGCCACATCTTTCGGTCACAGGTATAAAAATTATTTTTATTCGGTTAAATAAAAGAATACACTAACTTTGTCATTGTTTTTGTTATATCTTACACACCTATATAAAAATATATGTTGTATGTAATAACATACACATATACATATATATGCATATCCAAACGGGTCGCATTGATGGTTTCTACCTTAATTGAGTGACAACAATTCTATTCGACATCCGTGCATTTAAATGTTGTTGTCTGTTAGTATCCAGGCTGAGTTTCGTAATAAGAGTGATTGGGCTGCTGATATTAAATGATATTAAAACAAGACGACAGAAACGTGTTCCAATTATTATTCATTCAGGTACCGCGACGAAGTTAGCTCCAGTTATTTTTTATTTTCATTTCTAGAAATTTTAAGTAAGAAAAATGACAGGGCACTAGACTGTACCAGAATGATCGCACAAATAATTGTTATAAATGGATTTCTAATCTTCAAATTTTTGCTTCAATTTAACATCCGAAAGTAGCTGCCAACAAGAGGGTTCGTAGGGTAGAGGGTTTCTAAACCGTTCTAAGCCGATTCTTCGAATACAATTCAATTGTAATATCTATTTCGCTTATATTACTTACACGGAACTTTACTTATAAGACTGTAGTGGTTCCGAAAGATCGGCCTTCTTCTCTGTACTATTTTCTTTTACTTTTTTTGTTATTACAAGGACATTGCAGACGTTCTTCGTTACATTATATAAAAAGGAAATTGATTCTTTTTACAAAAGCAAATTTAAATAACGGATAGAATTTACTTTCAATTTAATCGAAGATAAGAAAAAAAATTATAAAAAAGTGGAAATGAAAATATTTTTGAAGGAAATAAGTAAAATCGCTAATGATAATGTATGTACATAAAAAATTATTAATTAATTGTAAAGCAATGAGCTGTAACGTAAATGTGCTTTTAATGAAAAGCACATATTTCTCTTTTCAATACTCTTTAAGAAACTAACTTTTGACGCATTAAAGACTAAGTAATTGTAATGCTTTGGTTCTGCTGAAGAATGATAATCAAATTATCTCTTCACTTACATTATTATCTACAGTTCAAAATGTTTTATTAGAGTTTCATCGAAACTCATTTCGAGCTACCTTAGGCTGAAGACTTTGATTGCATTCAGAACTTTTTTTTAAAATTTGTTTGAAGTGAAGTCTTTTAAATCATTGATCATTTTTACAAATTTCTTTAAAAAAAAATTTCTTAACAATTCTGTCCTTTCTCCTTCTTCTTCTTCTTCTTATCCATTAACTCTAGGTTTGTTTGTAAACAGCTTCAGAAAACACTACAACTCTGCACAAAGCACTGTTTTATTTACAGTGCAGGTCATGAATAAAAACTTATATGTTATATTGCTTTTAATGACTTTTGCTTTATGCAAATTTTTATTTATACAATATGTAGAATTCTTTTGCAAAGGTACGAACTGCCTTCAGAGCTGCACATCTGCAAAAGAAATGTGTAATATGTGCGAAGACCACAAATCAAAATAACAAAACCAGAAGAAGGTAAGAAGTCATCTTTGGGTAAATCCAAACCGCAAGCAACTTGAGGTTTCTATCTTAATTGAATTCGTTTTATACATTTTTGCCATTTTTATTACTACGAGTATAAATGCTACAGGATTAAGATTAATTTAGTAAATGTGTAGATAATATAGCTTTAGTTTTGTGCAGATCTGTTTGAAGTGTTTGAAAGCTTTAATTTCTGGAATCCTTAACAGTGTCAATATTTTTATTTGAGTCTTTCAACGGATGTCATTTTTATATGTAAGAAATTCGATTTGTCAAACATCCCAAACTTGTATATATTATACAGTCACATGAAAGTAATTGGAACAAAACTTATTTTCCACTTTTTAGTTCACTTAAATAAAGGTTCGGAATATTTGAAACTTTTTGACGAAACTTGGCAAAGTGATGTGTTTTGGTCCAAGAATGAACATTGTCGAAAATTGCTTGGTTCGGAATAGTTTTGCAATCACTCCCCTTATATAGTCTTAACTTAAAAAGTGGTTGTATGAAAACCGACCGTGGTTTTGAATTTTTTCAAATTTCTTTTTTGAACATTCCGTTGTAATGGTAAGTAAAAGAGTCTGCAAAACTTCGACATGATCGGACATTCGGAATTGCCCGAAATACCGTACGATATATATGCTTTGCGGTGACCGCCATATTGAATATTTTTCAAATTTTTCTTTCTGAATATTATGGCAGGTAACGCAAAATCTCAGTATGATCGGACTTTCAGAAATGCCCGAAATATCGATCAGAAATTTCCCATTTGATCTTGATGGTTTTCAAAATTTTTCGTATAGAAAATTGTATCATCAAATTTCGATTTAGAAAAAAAATGCTGCCATGCTGCCATGAAAAAGAAGTTATGTAAAAGTTTATAATTATAAGAAGCCACTGAAAATAATTGATGCCTGTTTGTATTTTGGCCAACGACATCTATTGGTGAAAATGAAAAAATAATGCGAAGTAATAATGTGCATAACAGTTAAATTCGATAATTTTGACATTTTTATACTCAGTATATGCAGACAGCGCTCAAAATTGCATATCCCACGTTCATTAGAGTTTGTTGTTTAATTTGAAGAAAACTGTTGCCGGGAAGTCCATCAAACACTTTTAGAAGCTAATGGTGATACCGTTCAATCGAGATTCGCGTACGCGTTTTATTAATTTCTCCTTTGCATGAAACTCCCTGTGCTCATGAATAGAAATATTTTATAAACTAGAAAACACAGCAACACCAAAAGTAGAATAGACAGACCTAATGTAACAAAATTATAAACAAGAAGAGAAGGAAATAAAAAGACAACTGAGCTAACCAAAAAGTCAGAGCTCACATATCCATGCGATATGTCGAAATGTTGGCGTATATAATAAACATTATGTGTACCACATACATGATGTGTTTCCTGATAAAAGCAAAGTACACGCACTTATTCACAAAAGCACAAAACAAACAAATGTCGTAGTAGAGGAAGTACTCTGTTAAATAATTTAAACACTCAATGTACGACTAAGCAGGATTTGCAAAACAAAACTTTAAAAAAAAAAAAAGTACAAAAATTGTATTCGGTCATGCTGAATCTTTTATACCCACCACCTTTATCTTAAAACAAAAAACTGCATTTTAATAGGCGGGCGTGGTAGATTTTTTTTATTGTTCTGCAATATCATGGAAATTTTTATTGCTTACTTTATGAGTAGTAGGTAAAATGCCCAAAAGGTAGAGGGGTTTACCGTTTATTTTATGCTGTAGGCGTATCCCGCGATCAATTTCACTCATTTTCAATACCAACGTAAGTTGCAGTAACTTTCAATGTTTGTGCTAAATTTGATATTTGCAAAGGGGAAAGTGACGACCTTCAGTCAGATGGACAGACGGACGGACATACATAAGTGAATTCCGAATTTGATACGCATCAAGATTATATATATTTTATGGGATTTCTGAAACTTTTTTAATACAAACGTTTTCACAATAAACATTAAATTTCAATAATGTATGGGATAGGCGTGATCGATCCTTTTTATTTTTGTACCGACACAACAGAATAGCTAGAGCATTATATTTACACACCTATCTGCCGTAGTTCATGAGTAATAGACTAAAAAACCAACTTTTTTCAGTTAAAAACAAAGATGTTGTCACTTTACACTGTATTTTTGCCATATTCTTTGACCGATTTGGCCTATTGTAATACTAATCTCTATACAGAAGCTTCGAATATTTCTGACAGCTTTCAAATTTATATCTTCATTTTGGCGGCCAAGAGAATTTTTAGCAGAGACCTTGGATAAGTTTAAATTGATTCTAAATTTGATGCCAGTTAAGAATATATATACTTTGTGGGATTTCTGAACCTTCACTTTGGTGGTTACAAACAAAATGACAAAATAAATATGCCTCTATTCTTCAGTGGTGGGTATAATAAAAACATCACTGAATGCATTTGCACTAGTAGTAAACAAAGCCAAATAAACACTGAAGTACTAGATTTTCAAAAGACATTCTTCTCTAAAAAATAACGAAGCGACTTTCGGGAAAATATGCGTTATTTATGCGCAACTCGCAGGCATAATGAAGTGGAATATTAAAGGGATGTCTATATGGTGGTATAAGAGCATTATAGTCAATATAATGCGCAGTAAAATTTGAAAAAAAAAATCCTCGATTGACGTGCTCGAATTCCAAACTTTAATCGTAATAAATGATTTTCCAGCGTATGGCCTTCAATGAAATAAGATAAGATGAAAATGATTTCCTACTGAAGAGTTCTTAAATTTTCCTAATTTCAAAAACGTGAATAGCTCTTAAATGAGTTAATAGATAGGAATCATACTGTATACAAGAACGTTAGTATATACCAGTAAAAAGCTATCATTAGAGGTGAAAAATCACTAAGGTGTAAGGTTAGTAAAATAGAAATGAGGTGGCTACCTTGAGGAACCGCTGGAATTAAACTGAGCGTCTATAACTTTCTGAGGACATTAAAGGATTCAATGTAATTGCAACGAACGATTTAGAATTAAAAAACTTATAAATAAAAACAAATCAAATATAAATGCACCAAGATTTGTCGAACTTTCACATTTTAAAAATAAAAACGATTTCTTAGATTAGATTCCAGCTAATGTAAAAGAACGAAGGTATTTACGATAACAGTTACTTGGTTAGGGACTCAGTATTTATATGCGCCGAGAACTCTGTGAATCGTTTCTTAATCTTACACTCGGTTGGGCAGGCGGTTTAAACATAGAGTAGTTTAAATAGAGTTTTTACATTGTATGCGATATAAACGTACTTCAATGTTAGTACAATGACACGAACGAATGGTCGAATGCACGTTTTTGGCTTTAGTTTAGTTTAGTTTATTCTACGTCTTTCAAAAGTTCGTAACTTATTACTTAGGTGACATCACTATATAATTCAATCTTTCTGCACTATATTTTCCTAACCAATATGGCCATGAATCGATTTCAATCTCTTGATTAAAGTGGACGTGTTTTCAATAAAGAGAATAAGAACAAATTGACGATTGTTTGAGATTGCAAATCCCACAACTTTACGCTCACTTTGGTGCATATTTATATAGGGAACGTCGGTTCTAATTCTAGCGTTAGCCAGCAATTGCATCAGTTTTTGTCGGTAGCGTCCCCCCTATAAAGGCTTTCTCGTTTTAGGGTAGATCATAACACTCAGAATTTAGTTAATCTTAACAAATGCAGTGTATAGTAGTGCGTTGAATATTTGATTTTGTTCTCTATTGTAAAGAATTACAAACGCATTCCCTTGAAAATCAACTAAAGCTCAGTTATTGTGTCAATTTTATTTCGCATTATCTCGTTGTGAATATGCGAAGAGATCGACTCACACACATATATCTATATTTTTATTTTTATGCAATGTTAAGAGAATAATTATTATACAATTTTACAGATGAGTTCTTGTTCAAAATGTATAAAATGAGATATATATAAGCACTATCAGCTTTTTTGTCATAAACAAACTTTAGCTTGAAATCAAGTTAACGTTAATTTTCGAAATTTAGGTGCAAATGAAAAAATTTAAGTACCAAAAAGGAACTTTTGCCAATCAGAATAAATTTTTAAACAAATATTAACGTGAGAAAAAAATTTTCATAAAAAGCGATTCCCAAACTTGATATTTACAAAATTTATTTCAAACATTTGACAAAGTTAAGTAAACGATTAATTTTTAAATGTGATAAACGTTTTAATAAAAATCCCTGTATTTAATCTCATTTTACATTCATTAACTGTAGAAAGTGTATTTAATACAACACTTACCGTAATGAAGATCAAGTAGATCGTTAAACTATTATTTATTAACTGGTCAATGTGAAAACTATGTCTTTAATATTTTTAATCGCTTTAATTTTACCAAAAAAAAAAAGAGAACTAAGTGAAACATCAGTGAATTTCGTCACACATTTTCACTTACTCTTAACGATAGCATAAGCAGCAATTTTAGACGCATTCCTTCAATTTACGTTTTTGAAATACTTTTGGAATTTCAATACGAAATTATGTCCCAGCGTAATATTAAATAAGTAAGACAAGTATATTTTCTTCAGGTACAGCTACAATTTATTAAAATTTCACAGCTTACCGACGAATAAAAAATGCAATAAATGTTTTTTTTACGTCAAAGCCTTAGAATTTTACTTTTGTTTACTACTTTAAAATGTCCGAATGCATATGTATGAAAAAAGAACATGACTGGTATAATTGAAATTTGAAATATAACCGTTTTCTCTATCTTTGAATTTTCGTTTTTATTATCAATTATTCAGATATAAATTAATGCATCTTTGGGAAATCATGGGAACTGATTCATAACAATATGTCATAAGCAATTGTAATGAAGCGTAGACTCCGAATAAGAATTAGATAAAATTATGATAATTCTTACAACTTAAATATACGAATAAGAAGTTTTCATTAAACATGCAAATCGTATAAAAAGTTTCTTTAATAACAAAAAAAAAAAAGAGCATAATAAATAGCAATTTTCGTACATTTCGTAGTGCTTTCAATCCCGAGAGTGCTTACCAGCCTTGTTACATAACCATAAAAGATAAACAAACACTTGATTATAGGATAATTAGGTTGTGTACCCATGGTACGCAAATTGTACAAATGTTATATAATTCTAAATTATTTGTTGTTTTTTTTTTTTTTCAAATTGAAAAATGTTTATATTTTATTAGCTAGTAAAAGCAAACAATATTTGCGGCGAATTTTAAAAACATCATACATGCATCAAATATATACCTCCCATCGAGGAGCATGACTATACGCATACAAGATCAGTTTTTCTTTTATATATATCAGCTGGAAATATTTGCAAACATAATGTTAATTAGAAGCGAAACTACTGTCCGCTTGCTGGTAACACAATTATATTCACGAAAATATAAATTTACAGCAGAAATTTGTGTAAACCGTGAATCAAGTTTGATAATGTTGTTGTGATCTACCCATGAAATAATAAAGAATCATTCGTAGTCAAAACTAAATTTACGAGAAAGAAGAAGAAAGTAGAGCGGCTATCCTGAGAACCCTACGCTTAATACAATATTTCTCTTTACATTCAGTAAAGTTAATTTTTTTGAACTTCGCCTCTTTTAATTAAAGAAACGTTAAATAATTAAATACCCTAAACCACTTCGCCTAATACAATTTTTCATTTATCTACGTGAGAAAGTATCAAACACCAACCTTGGTCTCCATGTATGTATTTGTCATTTTTTAAAGTTTTTTTGGAACATACTTTCTTTAAAGTTAAGGTCTAATGAATTTCTAAAATCAGACAAACATAATTTCTACAATTCTACTTAGTCTAACAGTTAGTGTCGAAATGGAGATAGAAGAAAAGTTAAATTAGTTTTATTAACGCGTTAGCTCGTGCGAAATCAAAGAAATATTTTTGGAACACAATAAAATATTTTTATTTTCTATCTAAAAGTAAAGGTATTTATAATATTTAATTCTATTAGATAACTAAAAATATATTTTGCGTTTCCATTAGAAAGTCAATTTAATATTGCTCGCAGTCATGTATCTATTCAACTATTTGTGCGCACCGATAAAATATACAGAATAAAAAGAGAAAAGCTATATATGGTTAAAACACATACACACGCATTTATTTTTTGTTCAAATTTTTCAAATTTTTTTAATACACTTATGATATATCAGCCAATTGACACGTTATTAGACTAACGTACTAACAAACAGTTCCATTTCACAAATATTTTAAATTATCGTACGCGCTGAAGTACAGAAGCTTTCAAATTCTAAAAAGTTTTTAAAACAAACCAAAAAATAAATAGACAAAGTGCTTTCGCTGCCACCAAAAGGTAAAAACTATTTAAAATTGATATATTTTTTATACGCTATTTAGACAAATTTTTATTGAAGTGTTTTTCAAGGATTGTTGAATGAAATTCAAAAATGCGAAAAAATTAATTGCATTTTCCCAAATATTTCCCAATCAAGTTTATGTATCCAAGTAATTATATGTTTGCAAATAATTTTTAAACAAATTTTCGCATTTCCGAGGGCAATTCAATTGTCAGTCGCAGCAAACATAATAAATTTAAAAAAGAAGATTTTTTTTTTATATAGTTTCTGAAACACACTTTTCAAGCTCCCATTATGTGATAAACAGTAGAAAAACTTCTTGGCGTTTTGTTTAATTGTGACGATCTTAAACATAACTACTCCTTTCAGGCCATACTATGACATCACGACATTTGCTGATTCCTTCGAAACTAATTGCATTACAAATATAGACGTATTTCGCGCTTCAGCCAGAGCTATAACACTTTGGAAAGTTCGAAATTTTACGAAAATCAGCGGCAAGGAAATGCTCATTTCCGCTTTGAGAATTTTGTTTTTGAAGACACGTCGCCATCTGATGGACCAATCGACAAATCGATGAAATTCTTCAACGTTTTCAGAAAGACCGGCATATCGCATTAGCGTAAGATATCGCTGCAGAACTAAATATTGAAGAAAAATCACTTTTGAATTATTTTCATAAAACTGGGTACAAAAAGTAGCTCAATATGTAGTTGTCCCATGAATAAGAAGTAAAAACAGTAATGAGCTCGTCAGACGATAAATCCTTCTTTCAATTGTTAAGACCTAAGGCGACTAAAACGCGGAATTGAGATAGAGTCAGAGTTGATGAATAGAAACGCATCGTCTTCAACAGTGTCTTACCATGCAGATCTTCTCCACAAAAATTGAGAAAGCTTGGTTACGAAGATTTAACGTATCTATTGGGATATTGCCTCGACCAACTACCCCTTTCGTCGCTCTGAACAAAATTGTCGTATTGGTGGAAACCTGGTTTCCAAAAGGACCTGCGAAAATCACTTTCTCGCACAGAAATCGCAATAATAGCTTAGTGATGTTAGGTTAAGATTATGAATCAAATTGAATACATTTTGTGTAATAAACTTTATTTAAAATACGAGAAAATCGATTTTGAATTTTAATGAAGAAAAGTTACGAACTTTTTTCTGCCATAATTTCATTTTTGTATAACAATAGAATAAAACCTCAAACAATACTTTTTTAAACATGTTTTCAAATTAATTTATTTATTTAAACATCGCTCGCTACGAAATATTCTTGTGAGAAGAAGTACGCAATTAATGAAGAAAAAATTACTTAATTAAGACGCTTTCGAAGATTGTCACAGTCAAGTTGGGTGAACTGATCAGACTTTTCTAATGCGTTTTTGTTGGAGTAATACAAGCAATACATTTTAATTAACAGATAACAGAGCATGCGCCGTACAGAAACAATCAATGACTACGCCTAAGAGTATGCAAGCAAAAATGCCAATAACGATGAGCAGGAGAGAAAGCAAGAAATAAAGCATAATTGAACAAGATCGTTTAATTGATTAGGAAACATACTGCATTGCTCGTGAAATTGACAACTAACGCAGTGGAATCAATTAATTGTTACCGACATATTTCTGACATGATCCATGAGTCGAATATGATGCAAAAAAAAGCTGTACTGACAAATTGATAATCCAAAAAATGTTATTTTTTTTTAAATAGAGGGTTTTTGCCTAAATTCTACAGCACAAAGAAGCTTTTTGTTTTTCATGCACACTTTCAAATCCTTTAAAACTTTTGCCAGTAAACGTCTTGTGAAATCTGAAAAACTGCTTTAAGAGTGAATCAGGGTATACCTGTTCCGCGAATGTTTAAACAATCTTTTATACTGCAAACTAATGAAACCAATTATCAGTTTTATAAAGTTTTTATGTGCACCTTCCTCTGTTTATTTTCCACCAAAACACATAAAAATATTGCAAATATCTTTTCTCTGCAATTTTTAATAAATTCTCTTAATTTCCTTTTTAAACTGCTGTATACTACACTCTGCTGTGATAATAAAAATTCTCTGAGATCTGCTACTCAAAAGCTTAGCACATGTTTGTCAGTTTCTTTGCAGTTTCCAAACTTATGATTAACGCCAGAATATGAAAAACTCATAAAAAGTTCATAATATGAATTTGACGTTTAGTTATGAGCATGGCTTACGAGATCTCGATGTCGTTCAGAATAAGCCGGTTAATATTGCACAATAAATTACCCCGTAAAAATACAAATTGTTGTCCAGAATGAAGCAAGCACCCAAGAATCATTATAAAGTTGAAAAGTTCTTTGAAAATATATACTTTTTTACTTTACACGAATAAGAAATTTAGTATTGGATTATTAAAAGAATATGGCTTTTATAAAATTTTAGTAAGCGTATGCAATATAGTCTGTGGAATAGATGACATTAAATTTGTTAAAGTAACATTCGTTTTGCAGACAACAAATTTAAACAAATTGGAATTCTAATTCCAATATGATATGCTAAGCAGCTGGACTAAGTATAGGAAAATGCGAAATTGATGCTTCAAGATCACTTTTCGAAATACGTGCGCACATGCACCCGCATATATATACCAACATATGTACGTAACAGTGCAGATACATCATACACTCCCCTGGATTTGCTTACTTGGGCACCACAGTGACTTAAGTTTAGATTTCTGAACTTCCCTTTTCACGTAAACACAACGCTATCTAATATTGAATATAGATGACACAAATAGTTAAAATTTATATTTTGTATTGCAAACCTCTTCACTCTTAATGTTAAATTAAAACAGGACTTTCAGTTTATATTGACATTACCCACACACAAATTGAGTTGTTAAAGAACGATAACTGAAAAGAACTATATTCAAATTCATCATTAAAGAAGCAAAGTGATTTACCAAATGGCAAATAAGTTTCCTGAAATCTTTCACTATATCCCATAGCAAGATATTGCTTTATATCTAAAAAACTGTTTGAAGACCGAATCCTCAAACTGTAACGCACCGTTGTTGTCTCTCAACCATCTCGGCAATTTTTTACGGTGCATTCTAATGAATAATAAATAAACAATTTAAAAACGAATATGTACGTCTACCTTTATTCACTTTGCACAAAGTAAATACATTGCAATTATTTTTTCTTATTTTTGTTCATACTTTTTCAAATTACACCAAATCTTCTTTTTTCATTTTACTTTGTTATTGTAACATATTCGTGGTAACCAGCTCAAGAACACAACACAGACTTGGGAGATTTTTTAAACCCTCAGCAGCAGTGATTTTATGTCAGAATACGGAAATGAGACGAAACATCAGAAGATGACTTTAAGATTCGTTTAACAGAAACAGATGATTAATGATGTGCCAATGAGGTTGCTCAGAATAAGGCTATTATGGTAGTTTGTTGATCAATATCAGAATTATGTACAATACGTTTTTTTGTAGATATAAAAAAATGAAATCCATCGAAAGTACGCGTCGATTTTTGTCAAGCATGCTTAAAATTTCAATACAGAATTCTATTTAATCTAATCCCAGATTTTAAAGATTTTTGAATATTATAAACAGAATAAAATTAATGTGTCGACATTTTTCGGTCTTAAATATAATAGATTCAAATTCAATTTCTATTAAATATTGTATGTATGTATTATGACCGAAATCTTCAAGAACACGAGTCAAAACCTATGTCCGATTTTAATTTCTATTCTAAAATATTCTTCTTCATATCAAGCACAAAGCAAAGCCAACATATAACAAAAGCAGAAAAGAAAGAAAATGAACATAAATGCAATCTAAGTCAGGAGGAGAAAAACAAACCAATCAAATAGCTTTCTTGAGGGATATTAGAGTATAAATTATTAGATAAATACGAACAAACAGCTATGTGTGCATTTCATTGCATTATATGTGTACGTACACATTCTATACGGATTTTTCTTGTCTTCTTTGCGTCAATCAGTTGAATTGGAATTTATTTTCATTTTAGAACGATAGCCTTAAAGGATTTGTTGCTTTATAAGGCTAAATCTTTTATAAAAGAAATAGATATATTGAATTCTTAAGTGATTTTGATGTGTTGCTTACGAAAACAAAAGCAAAAATGCTATGAAATGTATTTAAATCAAGATTCGTTATCAATAAGTTTTTGGATACGAGCAGGCATAGGCTCAAAAATTTAAAAACTATCTCAGTACTCCGGCTCTATTCAGTACGTTAAGTGATTATAAAACGCTGATCTTTAAATAACTTAAAATATATATTTATTTTTTCTTTCTTGTAAATGCAATATTCTTCACAAATAATATTTGGTGTTTGGAAACAGATAACAGTTGGAAAACCTTTTCGAGAATAATTTGAGGGACATTTTGCTGCATTCATTCTTTTGGATGTATGACACATTCAGCACTGACGTTGTCGCGATGATCTCTTGTGAAGTCAGTAAACCACCGACAAATTGTCTTTTTCAACAGGAAGAAATCCTCATAACATAGTTGAAATCTCTCTCTCAACTCTGATTTTGAGCAATATATCTCTCATTAAAAAGAAATCATCATTTTTTTTACCATTTTCTGAAAATATTTCAACGTCGTTAAAAATCGCTGTAACTAGTAACTAAAAGATCAAAACGATGCGAAATTTCGGCAAGTAATGTTCGAATGCGGATAGTTCGTGAAAGTATGGATTTTTTATACAGAGAGCATCTGTGAATCAGTGACGGCAATTATTCATCGATGTATATTATGCTTTATTTAACTCCTTGTATTCAATCTATCCAAATTTTTTCAGGCTTAATAAACCGAGTACGTCAATACCATTACCAAATTTGGGTGCTCTCAGCAAAAATGATTAAAAAATACAAATTAGTTTTTCAAAATGGCAATCAAAAGAGTTACGCTCTGTTAATCAAAACTAAATTTTCAAAAGTAGATTTGGCAAGTAGATTAGATCACATTTTGGACGATAGCACGTATCTGCTATAAACCAATTTTCATACCCATTGCATGCACTGGAATTTGTGGCATTAGATCGTAACATATAGTTCCTTGAATGATATGCCTTTTCTGAGCTGGCCCGTAAAACATCCAAAATTTTTAAGATTTGAAGACGAACATAAAACTTAATAAATAGAAATTGTCTATGTCACAAGTGTATTTAGATTCTTGTAAGGAAAAACTTCAAAGTGCAAAAATGAAAGATTCATCTTTTAAATATGAGTATTATGCTTTATAATATCGCATTCAAGAGTTCCTTTAATTACTTTACAGTTTTCATTTATAAAATCTGCTATTATTTCAAATTGTAAGTCATTAAAATTTTACTCAAAAAAAAAGTGTGTGAATTTTTAACTTAAAAATAATATACACGAATAAAATAAAAGTTTGTGCTTACAAAATATAAGTATCTCAGAAAAATCTTCTAGAAATCAGGATAAATTTTAAATGCAGATTATCATTCTTTCAGCAACAATGTTACGCTTATTTACTTTCAGCGATAATTTTGCATATGCGGTCAAAAGCCTTTTCTAAACTGTTGATAAATTCCAGACCACTGCAACCATCTTTGTATGAAGTAACAAAAGCCCCGCACTTGTCACTTTGCATGGAGTAACTGAGTGGAAATAATTTCAAGTTCTTTTCTCAGAAAAAAATTACTGTTTTAAACGTTAACTGTACTTACCCAATGCCTAAACCATCGCGTACTACGGGACCAAATGCTCCCAATAATAACGCTTCTGATCCTAACGTGGAAGTACTAATGATGTTGTAATTAATACGTTTGTAAGCTTCACTATTGTATAACTGAGGTAAGGGTCTGTCGTTGATTTCAGCCGTATGTCTCAGGGCAAACAAATGCCGATCGAAACCCTGGCCCATAGCAGCTTCTTTAGTTAATTGTCCGTGATAGGTGGAGCATTGATCTATTAACATTCTCAAGTGTTTAAAATCTTTTTCAGTTTGTGGCTTTAGCAAAGTTTCACAAAATTCTTTAGTTTTATTGGTACAGGGTCGCATTGTTTCGGTGCGACCGTGTTTAAAAGCTGCCGTACTACACGATTCATAAGTGCCCACGTATTTGTTGAAGGCTTGCTTAAAAGCTAATTGGAATGAGAGTTGCATAATAGAGTCTGGACTGAGGCGATCCCGTTTACAGCTCTCTTTACAGAGATGAGGATACCGTAGAAAATTCATATTTAAAGATTTAATGTTAGCATCGTGTTTACGTTGTACACTGTCAATGCCAGCACGTAGCTTGTCGTCAATTTCAAAACTAAGAGACCGCACTTTACTGGAGTCTATTGCAACCGAAGACAAGGATTGCAAATCTTGAATACTTAAAAAGGGTTTATTGATTGTTTCTTTATAAATTTCATTGAAATAACGTAACACGGCTACACCATCTCCCCAAGAATGTTCAAAATTTACTGCGGCTGTCCCATCATTACCCAAAAGCAAGCTAACGGATTTATCAAACCATCTGTAGGAAAGCGAAATATGAGAAAAGAACGTATATGTTGAATAGGATTCTCACCTATTTGTAGCCTTGCCAGCCAGAAAATGGTTCAATAAAGGCACGGGATTATTATCGTCATAGACAGGATCTTCAGGTGTATCCAAACATACGCAAAATAAAGCATTATCAATTTGTTTCGTCAACAAATCATTATTCCTTTGATGGCTAACCAAATGCGACCTGATTTCTGCCCATTCATTTCGATTTGCAGCTGTTAAAACTCCCAATGGCATCGCCGCAGTGGGTTTGGGTTCGTCCAATTTTACGACCATCTTCAGACGAGCCAAAATCTCTTTCGGTGATTCGATATTTCCCTGAGAATCTAATACTTCAACCGCGTAAATATTGCCACGTCTCATAACCATAATGTGTTTTGAATTAGGATTTTGCACTAAACGATCCTTATCTACTTCTGGTATGCGTGAAGTTCCAAACAAACGTTCATATTGACTCATATCTAAAGGATAGGCTTTAAAAGCATAAGAAACGTAAGTGGCCACAACTTGTGGAGTTAAACGCATCCACCTGCGATAGCTTTCTGTATCACTTTTTTTTGGATTCATATGGAAAACCTCTGGTTCCAGATGATCATCAAGTAGAGAACGCCAGAAACGCAAAGAACTTATAATCAAATTCGCAGCACGTATCAACTGGTGTTGGTATTCAGGACGAGTATCAGATTTAAAAACCAACAAAGGATTGTAATTCAGAGGAAGAGGAATACGATCTTTCAAGTACATATCAAACCTAAATGAAACAATCGACTATATTTGCTTTGCGAGAAACTCGAGTACCCGCCACCAAAGGTTAATGAAAATCGCTCTCTCCCGTCGTTTGAGACAATGTCAGTAAATCTTTCCGGTGATTTTCAAACACTAATTTTGCATAAGTTCGAAGCAGGCGCAGCCTCTTATAGAGGTTTTTACTAATAAACTGCTACATTACCACTTCCTTGTCTCTGGAGAGTACTTAGGAATGTTATCATTGATATTACAAGCTTTTAACCTCCAGTGGACGGTTGAAGAAGAAAACTTTGTCAATTTCTAATATATTAATACACAAAATTCTTACCATGGTTCGGATATATAGCTGGTATGTTTATTGTTTTCATCTTTTGCTTTTAATAAACTATTTAACTCTGGGGCTTCTTGGTTCTTAAAACTTAGTACGATTTTTTCTGTGTCAGCAAATTCCGCGGGTGACAATAAAGGCTGTACAGCTTTAAGAAAACGCTCACAAGTCTTTTCTACCTCTGGTATAGGCAAACGAGGTAAAGATTTCTGAAAATGCATAGTCGGCACTTTGGAACATTGCATATATTGATAATTGTCCGAATACCCAGAGCTTTGTGTAGCCAAACATCTTAACTTGACAATGTTTGGATAAGTTGCCGCCAATTTCCCTTTCAGTAAAATGGTTAATTTGTTTCTAGCCAGTTGACCGAGCATTATTTTAAAAATTCTTTAATTTACTTTTCACTACAGCAAAAAACCTCATACAAAGTCCACTCGTTAATATTAAGCAACTGATGTACTTGCCCATAAATTTGCTGTTCATATACACATGATATGTAACAATACACAATCAAAAATAAATCAAATTCAAGATAATATTCTCCTTATCTTCTGTTTATTGTGTCTCTCATAAACAAACATGTTACTCTACCTCTAGCAGATGTTAAACAGGGTTGCCAATGCTTAATACTACTAAGTGATCGTGCTAATAATGTTTTTATAGGAGTGGGACAAATTCAACGGCAACGGTAAATTAATGCTCTCCATATGCTTAGCTTATTTTCGAGATATCGAATGCTTGAAAGCGAAGAGAATAAATGACAATAGATGAATCATTAGATTTTTTGCTTATTAAGGAAGAGATTTAAAAAAAACATGATTAAGGCTTGGTTTTCATTATTGTTTGTTGCGAGGTCGAAAGCTAGTTATCGTTTTTTTAAAATAATATATATAAGTAAATAGGTATGCACAATTTCAGGTTTGTGACAGAGCCGCTATTTTGCTACTAGCCAAGCTTGCGCTGGCACATGCGCATGAACATCAATGTCAATAATACAAGCGTTAAGAAATGGACTGAATGGAATGAAGATGAACGTCTCGCTAGTCGCAACTCTTTCGTGCTATATAAATATCAAAAGGAAGCTCGCGAATGCAAGGAGAATGGGAGAGATTTCACGATTTCGTGGTTAAAAGAAAGCAAGCCTAAGAAAGCCTGAAAGTTACTTTTTAACATAGAAAGTGACTATCAAGAAGTTACATGATGACCACCTAGATTCTTCACAAGCCTAAGACGTGACATGATAGAAAAAGTCTCCTAGTGGTGAAAAAAAAATTGTTTGAAGGCATATCTTTATTATGTTGCTAGTTTACATTTTAAACTAGAATATATTTATAGATGTAATGTTGATTTAAAATATTCGCATTAAAATTATTGTGAATAATGTAGCTAGAAGATGAAATGAAAAAAAAAGAAATCATATAAGAACGAGCCCATATCCTCCACGGTGAAGTTAACTTGTCTCTCTCTTGCACTTTCATTCGCTGCTACCTCTTCAACTGGCGATTACATTTTAACGGCAAAACTCACGTTGGCGTACTTCGTTTCCAGCGTCTAACCCAATGGTATGGTTAGTGTGTAAGTGTTGGGTATTGTCGAACCAAAAAATTATTTTCAAAACGATTATACTACGCCAATAATTCTAGTCGTGGGTTGTTAATAAAAAAGGATCCTTTCGTATTAGACATTATTATCGAAATTTCCGTTTTGCATCAAACAATATTGATTATTGAGAGTAAAATAGTTTATCATGAACTGAATACTCTGAAAACTATTTTTGTCTCTTTGTTCTCCTTGAGGCGACATGTACATGCAAAAGCATTATTTATTGCATAGATTTGTTTAAGGAGAAGTGTTTAAGATGAATAAGAAAGAAAAAGCTAGAAGTCTGAAGTGTTATATATCTCTTAATAATCGAATGGTGATATAAACGGTACAGAGGAAGGCAAGTCTTACATTTTGCTTGCTCGGTACAAATCTGCCAGGCGCTAGCAGTTTAATTAATCTTTTACACTAAGGCGTCTTTCTTATATACGTGTATACTAAAGTTACATTTATTAATTAAAATATTATATGTTTGAACATATCCGAAGTAGGAACGGATAGGACATTTTGCAGTTTTGCTCTTTGTCTATGTATTTTGTATGTAAATGTAAGGTCCTTCGCTTGACAACAGCAGCCCCTCTCATGGGGTGAAAAGACTAACATCGTTTATATGTGTGTCGAACCACATAAATTAGGCGCTGAACACAATCAATG
Organism: Glossina brevipalpis; assembly: GCA_000671755.1. Lineage (NCBI taxonomy): Eukaryota > Metazoa > Arthropoda > Insecta > Diptera > Glossinidae > Glossina > Glossina brevipalpis. Next base: position 5,094,538 of record KK351011.1, on the reverse strand, counting down.
CATTTGCATCTTGTATCACGCATCCAAATGTCGAAATATGATTTTTATATGGTCTTACTGTAGCAATGGAATGCAAATTATATGTACAATGGCTGATGAACACGTACAAACCGACCATATTTTGACATTTGGATACATGTAGCACGACGAAAATGCATTCATTGTGTTCAACACTTTAATCAGCAACATGAGCACCCATGTTGCTTATAGGTGGTTTCGATGACGGTTGTGGTGTAAAAGTAATTTCATCATTAATGTTTAACGGTTCGAAAAGGGAATTATTAGCAGCGCTTAGACAGCTGCGTTAACCGCTAGTATTACTCCTAATTGGTATATAGAGTGAATGCGAGCTCTTTTTACTACATATATTGTCTGCTTGGTCACCACGCCGTAAGCGTGTATAAATATAAACGTTTTGATTTGCTTATATCTGAAGCGGCATTACATGCGTAAACCTATACAATATGTGCGCTCATTTAAGTGTTGCACGATTATCCTGGGACATATGATGAAACAACTCCCTATGGTACAAATAGAAGGCCGATCAGCGCCTTTTAGCGGTTGGCGGCTTCTTGTGCAGAGCTTCTTACCAAAAAATGGTGAGAATCTGCATTTTGTCCGGTGAAAAATCGAAATTTTTGACAATTCAATAGCGGTCGATTGGAAATCAGGTTGTTAGGGTGTTTCTTATCTTGGTGTATGAATTGTTTGCTGCGGAAACTTGTTTTTATGTCGTTTTATTGTAAAATGCATTATTAGTTCATTTCCGGTGACCAATCACATAGGATTACGGGTCCAAGACTACAAAAATATTTGTCAGTCTCAAAAATTCACTTTACATATTTTTTGAAAAATAACGAAAAAAAAAATAGCCAGACCAGGCCGATAGTTTAATATCCTGCATCATGCTGTTTAACATAATTTCTATTTACACTCGTAATTAAATACCAAAGATAATACAATGTTTCCATGTAAAGAGTGAACTGACGTATTCGAAATTTAGAAAATTTAAATTTTCTCTGTCAAACATCTTATTCTTTAACTATATTTCCCTTGTAAAGTACTAAAAATTAAACTTTGCTGCCATATAAAGGTCAATTTTTCATCAAATTTTTTTTGTAGTGGGATTCAAAAAATTGATCTATGTGCTCCAAATTTTGGTGCGGTTAATTTTTAGATCTAATTACTATTATGGAGCAAACTATACGAAAAAAAAAAATACAAATAAAGAGGATAGTATTAGGAAAAGCGATTTAGGGCATTTAATGCTCGATCTTGCCCGGCTATAAAGTTTTCACTTGTTCTTTTTGCATTTAAGTCAGAAAATTATTTTTCTCCGTTGTGATATATTAATTGAGTTTCTTTTTTTTTGCTTATCTTGTTAGTCTTTCCCTTTTTTTATGGTAACAAGCAACCAAGGCCCTATAAATAGAACACTGCATGCAAATGACATCATCAAGAGTTTACATTACATGCATACGACGCAAGGCAAACCGCAAAATGGTTAGGCTTGTAAGGCGTTAAATTTGGTGTCTTTCATATAAAAGAAAATTTTGTATTTCTTGGACCTCGCATCACTTACACTGACCACACTTACTGCCACGGAGATATTATTCGCAGTGTAGCGCAGCGAGCTGCAACTAAGAACATTTCTGCCTTAAAATCTAATCCTGTCTTTGGTCCTCACATGCTCGTTTTCTTTGGCAATTATGTGCTCTTTTTCAATATTATTTTGAACGTAGATTTTAACTGAATAATAATTAAATTAACGCGTAACTTTAATATCAATCAGCCACAATTCTTCCCTGTTATGTTTTCGCTTTTAATATTAATAGATAACTTTTGACTGAAGTAAAAACATAAATACGCAAACTAGAGCTTTTCATTGTAATGTGTTAAGAGCTTACTTATAGCTTCTGAGAAAAGCTGATTAAAGTTGTAACAAAAAAGGAAACCATAAACATGCTTATTATAAACCCCTCAGCTTATGACTATGTCTCGACGCGTCGACTAATCAGCGAAAAATTTTCTAGTGAGTTATTTATTTGCATTAGCTGCTAATGAACGAAGAAGAAAGAAAGAATGGTATGTAGGTATAGTTTACTATATATTCAGTGCCGTGGTGGTGTGTTTCCATATGCGGAAAAAACATGTAGAAATCTATATATATCTAGAGAGTATATCTATCCTCTCTCTCCACATCTTCTTATCTCATCTGTCTGCCGCAGCTACCTTGTTGCGAAGTCTACATTAATGTTTTCTGCATTTGGCATGAAACTCTACGATGCGGGTTCTAAACACATATACATGTACTTGCCCACATATATCATTTCTCATTCTTATATTAGATTCTCGTTTATTAGATTAGATTCTAGATTCCTTGATAAACGGGTAAAGTTGGACAAATCATAACACTTGGAGTTTAAAAGTAATAATGGAGTAAATACTTGCTATGTTTGGAACTTATTTGGTTGCTTGAAGCAATGAATCTATATATAGCTTAGAGACACTAAAATATCGTTATAAACTGTTTTATTATTTTACTTAGAGCTTGTTTGCTATCACATCTGTCCCGATAAATTGTGTACAATGGAATTAATCAAAGCCTGAACTCCATGTTTCACGTACTCATCCACAGTATAATAACAACAATCATTTTTAATGGATAATTTAATTTTGCGGTAAATTGGATGCATCATTTAATAAAACCCCGTACTATTTATATTATTTTTGTTGTTGTTCTTATCATTATTTTTGATGTTAGTAATATGTAATGCTTTTGCATTGTATGTTCATTAAGACATGTCAACATGGCATACATAGTCAGTTATTGTTGATCTTACTATTGACAGAACAATGGTAATATTGTTATTGTTGCTGTTGTTATCGCTTTTTTGTTTTTCGTTTTTTTTTTTGGTTGTTCTGTTTTTATATATATTAATATCCATGCAACAACGCTACCGATAGCAACTAGCAACCGACAGCATGGCTCACACATGAGATAATCAGAGATTATACCAGTGATATCAAAGTGAACGCACACACAATTTTCACGAATCAGATGCAATAACAGTAACTATGAATATTGTAGAGGAAGGAGCGAAAAAGTGAGTTGCGAGATAGGGAGACCATGGAACAAAAAATATGTTATTGTATGTGTGATTTACAATTGTATATCAAAAAGGCTGGTTGTTATAAATAAATATATGCATGTGTTTGCGGACATTTTCCTCCCTTACGGATATGTGTTGTTTGTTTGTTAACATGTCTGCAAATTCATTTGCATCTATAGAGAACAATACAGTTATTTATATTTACTGACGGATTAAATAAACTGAATTTCGTATCAAAGTCAAACAAGTGTGAAATCGTATGTGTGTGAGTGCTGTAAGTCTATTGTTTATTTTCTCTTTTGTATCGCAATTACGTGGACCGAGAATAGGAACAAAATTAAGTAGATTTCATTATGAAAAGTTAGTATAATAATTTGTACTAATTTTTTTTGCCTCGAACGAATTATTAGAAATCCAAGAACAGTCTGTAGAAAATTCTTTAGAAAATTTATAAAAAGCTTTCTGCAATCTATTTGGTCTTATGGACTGAAATTCCCTTCATTTATCACACTTCTTTTTTTAAATCTAAACCAAGTAAAGCATAAACATCAATTTTTGCATGCTGTGCGTATGTCGTTATTAATGAATTTATTATTCAGTTAATATGCTAAGTTATGCAGATGTAATGTCTGGGATAATTAACAATTAATATGTATTTATCATAGAAGCAAATAATAATACTGAAGCGTATAAAATGAGAGTAAAACTAAGGTGACCATATGTGCACTTTTATAGAATCGTGGGTTTCTTTTTCGTGCCTTTGCCTTTTAAGAGTATTTCCTTAGAGTGGACTTTTAGAATTCATTGTGTAAAAATTTGGCTCGCTAGTCATGCGAACTGACTTAGAAGCCCTAGTTAGCCTTAAGTAGCGCAATTGCAGAAATTCTAAATATTAAATAAAGCAATTGGTAAGAATATTTAAGTAGATACAGGTTATAATCTAACTTACTTTTCTGTCAGCACATTCTTAAAATCGAAATTTCGTCCACTTTCCACTGTCTGATCATGTAATTTTGCACACCGCTTTAGTTACGACGGTAACAAAATTTCCTTAAAAAATTTTGAAAAAATTAAAAATGGCGTCTGCCACATCATATGAGAAGTTTGTCGATCGATATTTTGGATAATTTGAAATATCCGATCATACCGAAATTTTGTAATCATTTTTACCTGAAATGACAACATAATGTTCCAAAAAAAATGTTGAAAAAATTCGAAAAGACCACTATAAGTCAAAAATTCAAAGTGGCGGCCGTTAGAAAGCATATAAAACGGGAGCATATCGGTCAGTAAATTGGTCACTTCTGAATGTCTGGTCATGCCAAAATTTTGTACACACCATTACCTGCCATGAACACCTGTTGTGCAAAAAATTCTTAATAAATTCAAAACGAGAGCCGTTCAAAGAAATAGTTTTTTTTCTAGTCCGATTAAAATCATTTTCGCCAATGTTCGCCTTTAGCGTAAAGCGCATCAATGTATTGAAGTTCTTCAAAACATCTAACAAATTGCGACCTGTAGGCTGAATTTAATAATATATCAGTTGACGTTGGTTAGACAAACAGCCAGACAAGCTGAAAGCGATTTAGAAACATTTGCAAAGGTGGTCCATTGAAAGTCCCTCTGGGTGTTACATATAATACATATGCACAAACTTAATAAAAACCATATCACAAATACCGTATGCACAAGGATTGATTGGTACAAAATTTATTTCCCACTTTTTAGTTCACTTAAATAAAAGTATATTTAAAAAAATTTTTTTCTTATAATTTATTTACGTGTGTGTAAGCCTAATTCCTTTCGCGTTTGTTTTGTAAAAATGTAGTTGGTCGCCTTACTAAAGCAAATAAAATAATGCAATCATACGCCCAGTATAACATAATTTAGCAGTAAAATATCGACTCTTAATATGTAACATATATTTCTATGTATTGTTCAGTTTTTAATTATAAAACAAAAGCGGATAAGTTATTTTTATGCGCTCTACATCGAGCATCCACAATAATATACAATAAAATATCTCTTTTAATATCTGTCAATACTATTATACTCTGTATTAAAATATTGCAAAATATTTATAACATTATCAACGTTATTAGACAAACATGAATGTGTTAAGTGGTGGAGCTAAGCTAAAATGAGGTTCATTTAGAGGCTAGGTAAAAATTTCAAACACATTTTAAGGAACCATATCAGCTGTCTCGGGTGTCTGCAGATAAATATTTACAACACTCTTTCATTGTATGTTATCTGCTTATTAGATGTATTAACATCATTGTGTTTCCTTACACTAGTCTTATGCTACTCATTACCATCATTTGCCTGCTTTTCATTGTACATTATCTCGATTATCTTTATCTTATACACTAATAATCATCTTAAACTCTCTATTTATTATCATTATATTCTGTACAAACGTACGCTTTGTGTGCATAAGCACTTGTAATATACTTTGAAGTACTCTTGATATATGAGAGTAAAAGCTGTTTCTTCTTCTTGAATTACACGCTTTTTTTGCTCACTCAAACACAGTCTGATCTCAAGTGTAATTTACTCATAAGCTTTTAGGAATACCCTGCATATTTTATAGCTAAGCATATGAACGGAAGATCAGCATCAGCACAGCAGGAAGGCGTCCTTCGGCTATAAATGAAACCTTTACCGCAGAAACCTTATTTTAATTAACAGTAACCAAATGACAAGGTAAACTATAGACTTAATATTTGCGTTCCTTTTCCATTCCTTTGCTTGTACGGTACGTAGACGGCAGGCGTATTCCTGCATGGAGACGTTCATAGTTAGCTATCTTCCTTTCTATACCGTAATTATTCTTTTCTATTCTTTTTCCTTTTACATTAGCGGGAGGGTAGGAGCATGAAGACTGTTGTGCCTAACTGTCCTCCCGCCTTGACAAGGATTGTCATTTCCTATCGTTTTCGCTTGTATAGTACGAAAACAATAGAAGAAGCTCGTGTCCAACTGAAAGCTGTTTTCCTTCTTTGACTAAAGAGACGGACAGAGAGTTGTTTGGCTGGCTTCTGATGTATTCGAGCTTGATTGTAGGTGCACCGAATTTGAGACAAAGTTCCATATCTCGGTTAAGAAAGCTGTTATGCTTAAGAATATAGTGTTAACCAACAGTCAATCAGAAAAAGTTACAAATCTCCGAAAAACTCAATACGGATCTTCCGGCACAGTTACGAAAGCCACCTGCTGGCCTATGCTGGTAAAGGAGTTTTCTCATGAAGTTTTAGCTTCAAGAACGAGGCAAAATAGCGGCGGTGGTGCAGCAGTATATCTTGTATGTTGCAACCTAGGAGATTGAGCGACGTTACGTTTGACGATAGTATTAACTGACAAAATCATCCAGCAGCGATGGACTACGATTGCGGCGGAATTCTTAAAAGAGCGATGTCTTTTATCCTTTTCTCCTAATGCCTGAAAATCCTATTTTTTCTGCGCTTGGCTGTGGTGATCGCGCACATATTTCCATCTCCTTTCATGGACTATCGGACAAACCGCTACATGAAAAAATCTATTAATTGACACCTTCCGACTAACAAAGAGTTGATCGAATAAGAAAGGTAGAAGAGTTTGAATTAATATTGATTTTGCAATTTAAAGTTGCGATCGGCGCATTTCTATTCCTCAGCAATTTGAATAATTTCATAAAATTTGTTTATTTTTATATCGTCTTGGATCGTTTATCCATTTAGTTTTCATGGTTAACCGCCTAACAAGAAAACAAATTATATTCATCTGTGCCGAATATGGAATGAATATTTCATGTGCTCTAGAATGAATAAAACGTAAATTTTGTGAACCGAATATTCAGTTAGTTTTCCATTTTGCAATTGCTCTATAAAATCTCTATAAAAACATATCGTTAGTATTGTACTAAGTTTTAAATTTTCTTTTTCTATTTTTTTTATTGCTTTTCTGATATCCTTTGGAAAAATCGATGATTTGGTCATTTCACTATGTCACTGTTCGCTCCATGCGCTATGTTTTAATAGCTACAGAAAAATGCAAATTGTGTTAGAACAGTGCTGTTTTCTGCGAAGTCCAAGATTGTGATTCCGTTAGACGGAAGGATACTAAATTGAAGTTTAATACGATTAAGCAGACAAACGCAGACAAACAGAAATCTGAAATATCTGAAATTGGTAAACCAATTAAGACATTAGCCATGATGATGGCTAAAGATGTACGTTGCTCGTGCAACGAACACTGCGGCAAAGAAATCACGGCAACGCGAGTTCGCTGATGTTCACACAAGTATTGGCTGCCATTGGAATTGCAAATTTATCATTTTTTTTTTTTTGTAAAATTTAATGATTTCGAAAATAAAACGAAAGAAAATGTGCTTGCATTACGTACTTAATGCATAAAGCAAGAAACCAAATAACAATAACGGCAGTATTCACGAGAAAGAAAAAAGAAATAAAAACTAAACACTTCTCGTAAAAACACAAAACGTCATATTAAAATAAATGTAAAATCTTTAAAAAGCGCTCAGTAGTTAGTTATAAAACTGAAGTCTATTAAGTTTTGATTAAAACGCAAACGTTCGCAACATGCCGCAAAAGCTTAGAGAGAGAGTCTCACAGGAATATATTTTCTTTTTTATTATCAAATATAATTTGGCAGTTAATTTTCCTTTTTATGCGACAATCATTAGAACGAAGCGATGGATTGGATGTATATATAAAAAGGGGTTATATTTAAAGAAACTCTTGGACAATCACAATTCATGAATTCAGTGAACGAATTCATAGCGCTACGATTAGAGTTCCGTTATAAAAGGAATTGGTATTAGGTAAAATTAAAAGTTCATGACGTTTTTCTTACGAGATGGTTTTAGAGTCGCATGGATTCGGCAACGCAAATCCTATCGCATGTGAATGATAGCAGTCCTTTCATCGCTTCCATCAAGATTTCTGCTTCCTATCTTTAACTTTACGGCTATAGTGCAACTACAAAAGGTGCGGTTCAATAAACTTTGGTAGAATTAGATATAAGTCACTGGTTAAGAGAATTGTTGAAGTTATGCTGCATCCCACACATCGAGAAAAACTCTTTTAAAGTTTTCAAATCGTTTATATGCATGGTTTTTATTATCAAATTTTTTTTAATTATTACCAGTATTCTGCCTTCTCAATAGCATTAATCTGATCTTCCTCGTTCATATCTCAGTCTTTTGCCTCGAAGATTTTATGTGGAAATCTCTTAGTTCTACTTTGTAGTCCAAAGACAGAATTGTAGTTTTACATTTTACGTGTTGCGAAATGGCAAGGAAAGCGGTAACAAACTTTATGATCTTAAAGGCGAGTACTTTTTAAAAACTTTCTACTAAACTTTTCATTTCTAGACAGAATCGATTTCGAATAGCTGTTAGTCTCATGTCTATACTGTAGCCGACTCGATGAAGCGATCGTATTTTGGTTTCGAAATCCTTTTCTAAACACAGAGATTCTCTAGTTACTTTTTTAGAGAAGTTAGAAACCGACAGATAATTTATTACTATGTAAATTACAATACAGAGAGCCCTTTTAATTAGCTTCGGGAAAAACCCTAAAATTACAAATTCTTTTAAATAATGAGATTTTCTCCATATTCCAAAAGTAAAATAATAAAATAAAAGTACAGCAGAGTTTCCCTCCTTAGACATTTCTAATTAATAGATGTACGTCTCAGAGAGCTTACGAGAGAGTATGTGCATAAATATCCTTGCTTAGATTGAATATCGAATTAATTTCGGTTATGTCGCTTTATTCGACCATCTATCTAATTATCACAGTTATGATATCGACATTTTTTTCAAAAAAAAAAAAAAATTCTTACCTTCAAATTTTTTCTGAGGCATATTTTTAAAAAGAATTACCTTCTGTGTTTTCGTTCTTATTAGTCCAATGAAGTTTAAATTGTAATATAAACTCCAAATTTCCAAGTTTTCTATTTGTGACTTTCTTGATTCTGAAAATATTTTGCAAACGGACAAGAAAAAATAAACTTAAAATTTTATTCTGTAATTAAAAATATATGTATGAGAGAGACGATTAATAAAAGAAAAATGTTTAGGCTTCACAAGGAATATAAGTTTATTTTTCATTACGTTCATTACATATTCTTGCCGTTGGATTCAGTAATAATCATAGAAAACTATATTTCTCTTAAGTAATTTGTTAAAAATTTTTCAATTTTCAAGTGTGTTTGCTTTCAGTATGAATACATTTCGCTTCTAAAAAACTTTGTTAGAATAAAGTAAACTATGCTAACGCTCATAGGTGCTAGTGCATCTCCGGTATCATTTCTCTATAACTGTAGTACCACTTAGAGTTTAAGCGTAAATTTACATAAACTTCAATAACAAAGCAGAGCACTTGCATACATATATGTATATATATATACATACATGCAATTGTATGTAATATAGTGAAAGATTGTGCTCACTCCCTGACTGAGAGAAATACTTTTTCAATATATATTTTTCGAAAAATAAGTATTGTTCGTAATTCCAGCATATACATGTGTGGACATGGATGTGTGAAAACAACCAAGCATTTATATGCAAAATCCTCCCAATGCAAATGTAAACAATTGGCACTATGGGCGCAAAACAAATAAACAAATAAAATAAAATTGAAAAAAAAAGATCATTTAAGTATTCCCTCTTGTCCTTTTCGCAAATGGTGTATTAATGCTTCTCTGCTGTTAAAGGTTGATAGTACTGCAGAATATTTATTCGTTCGTTAAAAAAATAAAAACAACAAGAAAAACAAATAAAAGCTAGTGTGTATATCCTTAACAAATTCCAATTTGAAAGATGTGATTGCCAATGAGGCTATGCAGTTGAAACATAGCATTTATATTCTTAGTTGATGGCAATAGACTACAGTTGTTCTTCTTCTGCTTCTATTGTATGCCGAAGAGTCCACAAATAGGACGATTCTTCTCGATTATGGCTTTGGTTAATTACTTTTAAATGAAAAATTCCCAAAGTGGATTTTTTTTGCACTTAATCTAACATATTTGTTGTATTAATTATTAATAAATAAAAATGTAAATATTTTTACAGAAATAAAAATGAAATTTATGCCGAAATATTAAATTTTATATTATGTGCTAAAAATGCCACTAAACTCTCAACATTGAGCCTAAACTAACTATTCTGTAAAATTATTTTAAATTATTACTAAGTTTAGAAATAAAATCTAATCTTTCAAAAAATGACCGACAACCGAGATATGACTGATAAACTTTTAAATAACTTTACGTAAATGAAAGTTTTTTGGATTTTCAAGAAATGCAACATATTGCTGTAGGTGTGCTTGTGAACTGTTTAAGAAAATTTCAATACACAACATAACACACTTAAAGTATTTATTCTTCACAAAAGTATTAAAGCCAAAGGCAAGAGTCAAGTTTTTCCATTAAACATCATGTTGCGTCTTTAAAATTCTGACAAGTAGAAGTTGAAATTATTTGTGACCAAACACACATTACTAAGTTATTTGAGAAAACTTTTGCACATTACCCTCCCTACCTTTCTAATGAAGAGTTAACATAAGCGCAAGAAATTTTCAATTCATACCACTAAATAAGTTTTTAGAAAAAACTTAGTTATATCGTATGAGTATTGCACAAGCAAAGAGCATATTTAGTGTTTGCTCGCATTGAGCTGCAAATGGTTGTAAGCGTGTGTAAACTTGTGGCGTATGTGCTACAGGGGATTATAACCACAAAAAAAAGAAAAAAGAAAAAATATTAAAAGTCAGATTTTTCTTAAAAAATATTATAAAGGCTTTGAGTATTCTCCATCTGCTCGAACACCTAACACCTGCAGAATTTTTTAATGCGTTCAAATATTAATTGCAAAAATGGTTTCGCTTTAATTCCTAACCTAAAAACAAGAAAAGAAAAAAGATTAGAGAAAAGAACATCATACTAAAGAAATCATAAAAAAAAAAAAATAGCAGCATTAGTGATAAAAATGTTTCTATTAAATTAATTTGAAATTACGTTTCCAGCTAAATTGATTTTATTTGTGACTTCTCTTTACTTTCCAATACCAAAACACGAATTTTAAATAGGTTGTCAAACTCATTGTACAAATTTAGGACAAGTATCTGTTATCTACAATTCTTTTGGTCTTGTTTACTTTTTTATTGGCCACAAATTTCCACAATATTATTACTAAAGCTAAATGTTTACAAATGCGTCGGCATATACTTTACTTGCATTGCTTCCAACGAAAGACCGAAATATATATTGAGCTTTTTCATTAGTTTCGTACCGCCTAGAAAAACGATATTGTTAATCAAGGGGAAGTTGTGAGAGCTGATTTTGTAATCTCCATCTGTTCATAAATCTTCTATTATCATTTTGAAAGGAAGTGTTTCGAGTCAAAGTAATTCTCTGAACTTGAAATAAAATTCGTAATTTTTACATTTATTTCTATAAATATGAAGCATTGATTCAAAACTGAGATTAAATTCAGAATTGTCTCCACTGTCAGTTCTAAGATGGTGTTCCATTTTTTTGTAAGACTTTACAGGTATTAGATCTTATGATAAGCACAAGAAAATGAATACTTGATCGACAAATCCAGGTAGATGAGAGAAACTATATCTTCAGGTAGATAGAAAAAACGAGAAGGATGAGTATGGGGAGAGTTGCGATTCTGTTATGATGTCTCTCTTGATTGATTTGAGTTTAATCATGTTCTATTTTCTTTCCTACAGTATGTTTATCAGAAAAGTCTAAAGGTCGCTGCAAGCATCGCCGTTTACTTCCTTTAAGTGGAGTACATTACATATTTTTGTTTACACATCATTTTATTATTATGTTTATTGTTAATAATTAAGCTACATATCTTCATAATGTATAAGCCGTTTTGTAATTAAAAATTTTATGTAAATAAGAAAAATTTCGCCAAACAAAGTCAGAGAATATCTTGTTCTCAAAGAATGAATTTCTATATTCGTTTCTTTACCGGGGGAGATTAGCAAATCAAATCAAAGCTATTCGCTGATCAAATATTGTAACACAATTACATTATTCCATTGTTCTTTTGGGTGATTTTTAATTACGAACATTATACCCTCTTCTGTACATAGCATGGTTTCAGACCATTTGTGTGCTTTATTCAATACCCAACTTATTGACTGTAACACAAGAGAAGAACTATTAAAGCGATGAACAGACTGCTTGCAAGCGGAACGTATTGCATGCAGCAAAATCATATGGTGTGAAAAACTGACTGTATAAGTAGATTTTTCTTATGTAATCATGAAGAAAGTTTAAATTTAATAAAGCGAAAAATTTTAAATACTTTTTTTAAGTTTTAACAATCTTTAATATTAAAATGTAGTCTGGAGCGTGGCTAACGTTGGGGCTGTGTCGATACGATAGTAGGAAGTTCCTTTCGGATGTACAACATATCCAAAGGTCCATCCAAAGGAAGCAGGTTGCCAAAGAGAGATTGCAACATGTTCGTTCAATATGACGGTTGAGGAATGCTCTCTGCCTGGTCACTGCATACGATCCGTCCACAGAGTTTTGTGGTGTTTTCGGAATCCTAGGTAGGGATATCCTCTAACCAAAGAGGAACTCTGGATTACACCAAGAGAGCGTTTATGCTGGAATAGTGAAGATCCCTATTATAGGAATTCTTTCATAGGTTGGGAGACGTAGATATCGTTCGCTGAGAAATAGTCTTGTACTTTAGTGTTCGTTCAGCTTTCATAGCGGTACCCACGTCAAATTCAAAAAAGCATCTCTATATATGGTATTTGATTTTCGAATTTATGTGCACATTTATTTAATTATGTTATATCCTAAATATGTATAATGTTCAAGGGTTACTTTTTCTGTTTCCTACCTACGCAAAGTTGAAAATGAAAGGGTGGTATACAGTGAAGCACAATTGTCGCCTTTTTTTCTATTATTGCCCTATATTGTGCTGTTTTCTTTATGATACCACGCTTTATGAGCATTACTGCTCTATATTCTTTCTTCTGTATTTTACACAGACACCATTTGAATTTAATTTCCACAAAGGGCACATCAGTGACCTTTTGGGAAGCGCATGAACAATTGTCGATAAATGGTATATGCGATTCTATCAAAAAAGGGCACACATTTACTTGAATGAAGCCATTGCTTTTTGTTCCTACAATCTTATTCTACTTTTATCAGAAAAAAAAATTAATTGTAAGAGCAGAAGTAAGATTATTTTATGTTAATAAGTAAAAAGCTTTCAGAAGTGACATAGAGATCTACATTATTGTCGATAGTAGTAGCGTTTTTGTTGTGCTCTATGAAAACATAGTTTTCTCCTTTTCTTAATAAAAAAAATTTAATTTGCTAAATAAATTACTAATAAAAGTATTTATTACTTTCTATCTAAATATTTTTTTAGTAAAGAGAGTTTTTTTTTTGCTTTGTTCTAGTTTCTTTTTATAAGTTTTTTTTTCACATCTATAAATTTCAGTTTTTCCTTCGCTCCTTCTTTCACACATGCACATACACACACACGCATAGGCAATAGCACATGGTTTTTCTTTGCAACGAGGATAATTGTTTTTATCCCCAAAGCAAAAATTTAGCACAATTCACAAACCCTCCATAAATTATGCTGAATTGAAACAGTTCTATATATTAGGTGTTTGTATATATTCTAGCCATTTTTTCATTTGAAATAGATGTTTATTGAGAAATACTACTATAGTAAGTTTTAATCAAAATATTTTCCATCATTTTCTACGATTTTTTCTCGTCTTTTTGACAACATGGCGACAACGCGTGGAAAGAATGATGAACGACCCAATTTTACGCTTCTTCAGCATTTCGCAGCCACAATCATTCGATCTGAACAAGTGGTAATAAGAAGACGTTATGCCTGGCGAGTATGCTGGGTGCGGTAGAACTTTCCATATGCTGCAACAATGTCTCTTTGGCAACTCTTGCAACGTGCGGCCGGCCTATAATGACTTTGCGTTTGGTAACCGCTATAGCTGGTCTTTCTTCCAGCAAACGTTTAATTAAGTCAGCTAACCTAGCTAGACGTCTGCAGTAACATTTCCATTCACGTAGAGAGTGACATAAATATATGAGACCTACGCTTTCAGTAGCTGTAGGTATTAAAGCGTTAAAGTAGTTTGTTTCGTTTCGCAGAAAAGTAAGAAATACAATTATGGCTCCACCGTAAAATGTAATTTTGAAAAACACTACTTAAATACAGTTGAAGAGGTGTCTCTATATTTATAAAAACCTATATTTATAAAATATATTATTCAAAAATTTTATACAAGGTCCAACATCAATTCGCATATAAGATCATTTATTTTGAATTGAAATTATTTATTTACAATTAAAATTATAAGTTGAAAAACTGGGAATAACTACAGGACTTTAAAACCTCTTGTAAATTAAATACTATTAGGCACGCTATGAGCTTTAGCTCTTCAAGAAAAATAAACAAGAAAATTATATTCGGCTGTACCGAATCTTTTATATCTACTACCTTTATTTAAAAAAAGGTGTGCGTGGCAGATGTTTTCTTCTTTTATGAAATAGGATGGAAATCTCTATTTTGCAGTCTATGAGGGCTCAGCAAAACGACCAGAAAACAGACATGTCTTCAGCCTAGTTTACACTGTGGGCGTGGCCTGTGATTGGTTTGGACTATTTTCAATTGAAGTCAATATCTTCATTTTTGAGGCCAAGATACAGACGTTACACAGACTTAATCATTTCTAAATTTTGATGCTGATCGAGATTACTTATATTTGGGGGTTTCTGAAGTTTCCTTCTAGATATCGCCAACAAAATGACAAAATGAATACATCCTTCATCTTCGGTTGTAGGTATAAAAAGGAACATTAATATTGTTTACAAGTTTAGTTATTTTAGAAATTTTAACATATTGAAGATAGATTCTGATTTGTTGTAATCAAAGCAGTCTGAAGCTTTGCATTGATGGAGTTCTTAAATTATATAAGAATAGCGAAGAGAATTATTGTTTACCCTGCAGAAGAAGCAAATAGGGGAAATATAATTGTCAATATGATATTGATAAGTGATTTTGATGTGTTCTAAATGTAATCGAATTAAATAAAATGTGACTTCGTTGAATTTCACAGCCTCACAGCTTTTTAAGTAATCACTAATGGAGAGTTTATTACGATTTTCTTGTTCTATACCAATGTGAACTCACATTGATTAATAAGATGTTTTATATGAGAGCAGCTAAAATTACTGATCACGTGCAATAGACATGAAAAAGACAATTTAGCTAATTAGGGAATATTAACATTAACAACTAACACATTGAAAGTTTAGAACTTTGGGAAGATAAAATGTTGCTAGTATAAAAAGAGGAGTAGTCATGATTTCTCAAGTCTCTTATACTGTCTATAGCAGAAAGTGAAAGTGTTTGTTTCTTGTATTGTTTATTTTTAATTAATTTACTCATTACGATTTTAATGTGCACTGCTAGTTGATTCAGTTTCCTCATACTTTACATGCCTTAGATAAAGTGCACATGTAACGCTTATAAAATAAGCAATAGTCTGGTAATCTGGTTTGTGTTCTTAAATCTGCTACGGTCTACATAAACATAGTTTTTTTATTAATTCTATATGTGAATTATTTTATGTTACATAACTACATTTTATATTTGCGGTATAGATAAAACCATTGAAGAAGTTGTAAATAATTAATTAATTTCTAATAATTCATATTTTAATTCTCATAATTAATCTCTGATTCTGCATTTGAAAAATAGCTTTTGTCCATGTTTTTGTAGTAACATCACTTTGAGTAATGCAAAAATAATGTTCAACATATACTATTAGCAGCATCGAAAACGTTATAAAACATTAATTCGTAGTACGAATTTTTTCTGTTTAAGTCCTTACCACTTAATTTTCAATACTTTTCTACAATTTGATTGATTAGTTTTAATAGTCCTTAGAAGAAACATTGAAAAATCGATTACTAAAAAAAGCACTCACAATGTGAAGAGAGAGAGAGAGAGAGAGAGAGAGAGGGAGAGAGAGAGAGAGAGAGAAGCGTATAATTAAATAATAGAAACAAACCTGTGTGACTGAATGTAAGGAGGGGGCAAAAGGAGCAAATTCCAGCTTTGGTATAGATTTTTCATTTTTCCCACACTAGCGGCTTATGTGCACAGTAGTATTGCAATTGATTTCTTTACGTTTTCCAAAAGGAAAAAAAGAGAGGAAATTCTTAAAATAATTGCATGAAAGTTAAGGAACACGATTAACACTAAAACCTAAAACTGTGAAATTTATGGCTACGGCTGCCACTATTGCCATTGTTTGGCTGAGCTGTTGCTATACAGCAAATGCTAATAGTAACAGGCTGCCAATAGTAGCTATATAGTAGCTTTTGCTGCTGGTTACTGCGATGTGCTCCTGCAAATGAAAAATAATTTATTTTCTTTTTTAGCTTCATTTACTTCTTCACACGTTGCACATTCGTATGTAGAAAATATCTTATAAATGCCTTAGATAAATCGTAACATAATTACACGTATTGCGTCCTATACATTCTCTAAAATCCACATATATATCGATCTATACACAATTGAATGCTTAGATTTGTAGGAAAATATATGTCAATAAATAATTGTGTACAAGAAGTGTTAAAATTTATATTATACATAGTACGCCTTATGTAGAAAATTAATGTTTCTGTTAGTAGAAAAAGACTTAAGCATATTTTATTGATTCTGTGGCGAATTTTGGATACTCAGCGGTTCTCAATAATCATAAGCTTTCTTTTCTAATGATTTGTGACTATCTATCTGCTCGTCGAATTAAGTCGAATGTTTAGATATTTTTTTTAAATATTTTACCACAAATTAAATCGATGTCTATTTCAGCTTGTAATAATATATTATACTTATGAATTATTATCTTTTAATGATTTCGTTTGAGGTTTCAAAAATTCAAAAATAAAAACTTTGTTCGAAAGATGTGAAGAAAGTGTAACTATAGCGATGGGAAACATCTTAAATAAAGCATATTTTTTTATCAGTTTTCTGAATTTTTTTCGGAAAAAAGCGACAACTTGTACAACTTCATCGACCACAACAATGGTGAAATTGCATTAATTGCTTTCACATTCATTGTATTCTCCGCATTTACAGTCCAGAGTCTATTGCCTTTTCTCGATTTTCAAGAAAAAAAACTCGCCGGAATGCTATGTGGCTCGAATGAAGAGGTGACCGTCATTGAAGAATATTTTGAATATGTTGTAGGCGTTATATATAATTTTCAAGGGGATTATGTCAATGAATACACTTGAATTTTGCCTAAAAATCGTTGTTTTATTAGTTGATACGTTATCTATCAAGTAAGAAGAAGATCTCGAGAGATCCACCAATAAATGATAACTGTATGCAGAATCGAATAGATCAACCCGCGAAGCAAGAATTCATATACTTACTATTACGTCCGCATTTTTGGCTGTATTGGCTGTAAGGGGGGCCGTTCGTCTTGGTTTATCTTTCTGCCTAACTAAAAGTCAATGATTGCTTCAACTATAATAGCGAAAAACCGCTAAACTATTTCCTTTTGCAGTTGTTTCTTTTGCTAATATTAAACGATAGCAAATAATACTAGCAAGAGAGGAAATGCAAAGAGAAGAGAAAGTTTAAAATTTTCTCCGAAAAACTCAAGCGTAAATTTGCAAGTAGATCATCTGATTCGGTCTTGGAATTAGCGTTCAGACGTGTTTGACGCAATTGTTTGCGTGAAGATATTATATTACAAGTTTTTGTGTGTAATAAGAGAGAAACAACGAAGCAAAAGAAAAACCCAATACACTTTGTAAAAAAATATCTTAGAAAAAATATATTTTAAACAAAGAACTTTTTTTTTTAATTTAAACCAATCAATATGCTGTAATTAGTATTAGCAGTAATTAAATTAATTACAGTTGAAGGGAAAGAAAAAAGAATTGAAACGAGAGAAAAGAGAATGCGTTGTTTTGCTTAAATGTGCAATAATTAATGGTACATTGTTTATTCATTTCATAAAATTTTGGCAGATGAAAGGAGAGTATTTGAAAATTGACGGACAGACTTATACAGTCAATTCTGAGGATACGTTATTAACAGCTTGCTTAGGCCAAACTTGTTTGATGTCTTCGTAATACCATAAGTTCTGTCGGCTTCCAGAGTTTTATTCCGGAAATTGTAAGAAAGGGTTTTCGCATCCCTCGATACAATTTGACTTTTTTTCTTGAATATTGTTAATAGCAATTGTCAATTTTTCATCACGCAATATCAAGTTCTCTATAAATGTTTGAATTTTGAGCAGTGTTAAGACAGGTATAAATACTGAGATTTAAATTTATTTGTAACAAGTAATATTGCAATCTAACATATCTACTATCAGCGCTTTTGGTAAATTGCTTTATTAACTTTGTTGGATGTGTTTCGCGAAGATATGCGTTTCTAACATAGAAATTTCCACAATTTCTCTTGAAAGCTACTTTCGATAAAGTTCCCTGCCTATTTGAGGCATAAATCTCGATACAGGCTTGAGCCAGGTCGCAGATGTCCATGCAAAAGATTTCTTTCACTATTGGACGCCAGTTGTCGTCTAACACTCAGTTTGTGTCTTGATGCTTGGAATAATAAGGCCATCTCCTAAATGAATAGCTATGTACTTACATAATAAAAGAATAATTGTGGTTAAAAGCCTCCCGTGTAGGCTGGAGTACAAAGATATTATTCCATCATTGTAAGAAGACGTTCTTCTGCAATAATAATCATTTACCCTTAATATAGCTTCTTAATCTGTCAGCAGTTTTTCTTTTAAGTATTTTCTAACAAATCAAATTTTGTTCCCGATTATTATTTACGATTTATTTCTTTAAGTCATCGCTATGCTCTTTTTTATTACGTGAACATAATCGAATAAATTTCTAAAAATCACTTGGTATCTATCCTAAGGCTTAAAGTCAACCAAAATCTTAGAATAAAAATAATTTATATTTAGTTCAGCAATCTTCTTCACTTTCTCATCTCTTTTTCACTTTCAATATATTTTCTATGAATATGTGCTGGTTTATCTGTTTTTTAGTTTATTGTTGAATGTAAGCATGTGTGTAAGTAAAAAAGAGATAAAAGTTTTCAGATCTTGATATGTAATGCCTTTTTTATTACGGTTATTGTTGTTATTATCGTTACATAAAATATATTTACGTAAATGTACAGAATCCCTTAAGTGTGTGCTTCTAAACATTTCACTCATTTAATATACTTCCAGGCATGATATCATGTGGCTGAGTTATACATGTATTGTGTTTTATTCAACTGTTAAGTACTTCTTTACCAAGAAAGGCAACTACTTCTCGTAGATAATAGGTGCTTGCGTTAATTTTGATCATTGATTAGTACAATATATATGAATCAAAATAATTTCCATTTTCTACAAGTTTTTCCGATCTTTTTGGCAACATGATGACACCATGTCAGAATAACTCATGGTCTTTTGAGGTTTTCGCAATTCTTCATCTCTATGGAATCGCGTGTCAACCAATCCATGCTTCAATGATCTAAAGAAGTGGTAATCAGAAGCTGCTATGTCTGGTGAGTACGCTGAATGCGGCAGATCTTCCCACTTAGGGTGTCATGCAAGAAGATGATTTTGCGTCTGTCAACCGTTATTGCTGGTCTTTTTTGTAGCAATTCGTTTCAATTTGTTCAACAGTTTCATTCGGTTGTAGCAGCTCGTAATACACTATATCTTCCCGATCCCACCATGTGCAGAGTAAAAGTTTATTTCCATAAATATTCCGCTTCGGTGGCGGTCTGAATGGTTCTCCTAGGCTAACCCATGATTTTTTGCGCTTGGGATTATTGCAGTAGATCCGCTTTCCATCGCCAGTCACGAGTAATGCAACCGCGATGTTGAAATCGTTCGAAATGGTTCAAAATTCGCGTGGTAGCCATTTTCTTTTTTGTTTTGTTTTGTACCTTTACCATCGCATATAAACGTCTAGAAACACTTGATCCATCAACTTAAGCTATACTGTTAGTAAGTTCTTTGAGAATTTCACCTGGGCTTTCACATAATTAGTGTAACAATTCATTGTCTTCGGCCATTTTGGGGACAACAACGATAGTGAATGTCGAAAATGCAATTTTGAACGTCCCATGATTAATGGAAAAATGTTATTTTAAGTAGAGGAAGATCATCGAATTCGACTGTTATGTAGGCTGGTGTTTCCTATTACTTTGTATTTTTTTACCTGAAGAAGTTGCTGATCAAAATTAATGCAAGCACTTTATATATGAGTAAATACGTATGTTAACGTCTATTTGGCAACTTTTTTGCCGTTGTTTTTTCAAAATTATTTATTACGAATCGACGAACGTGATAATATTAAAATTTAGAAAATATATTTGATGTACATTTTCCAAAAATCTTAGCTTTTTATTCAATTTCATCTATCTTTCAATTGATTATTTCTCAATAGAAAAAATGTGTTCATTTTCTATATAAATAGATTCGATTGATGTCTATTAAAAAATATTAAATCAAATAAGTTTAAAACAAAAAAAAAAGCCACATACGAGACATGATTGAACTTCTGTTTAATACTAAGAATATCTTATTTTATTTTTCATTCTTTCTTTTTCTACAGAAAAAAAATACGAAATTTGTAAACTATTGGTTTTTAGTTTAATGTTCTGTTTCTTCGCATTGGTTTATTGACTTCCATTTATTTCAGACAATTACGAATGATTGACAATTGCGGCAATAGGAAGGTATTTAAGACATTGCAAACCTGTCATTGGTACATTGTTATTAAAAGATAAAGGAAATGTAAAAAGGTTTACGTGTTTATGTATTTGGGTCCTTGTGCGTTTATGCATTTGGGCGTGTGCTTCGATTAGGCAATTGAAAATACAATCATAGAAACAAAAATGTGGAATAGAAAAGGAAAATGATTTATTATAAATTCATCTAAAAGAATATATAGTTATGTAGAATTAAGGCAGAAAAACTGATTAGAAATTTATGTTAATATTTGGTAAATATAGGAAGTATGTATATATATATGTTTCTTTGATTAGCCACTACACGTGTGGGTACGGTCTTAGTCATAAAGAATTACAGGTTGGGGAAAGAGAAAAAAAGGAAGCAGTATTTTTGTATGTTCGACTTGAAAATGGAAACATATGGAACGGTAGAGAAGACCTTTCTTGATAGGTTGTCCCGAAGCCGGAAAATGTGACTGATGAATGATAAGTCTCGTGCGGTATGTAGATAGCTCCAAGAGAAGAAATTTATTGTTGGATAAATTGCTTTAATCTCTGCAAAGCATTTTCCCTGTAACTACTTACTCAAAAGCATAACAGAACTCACATTATGCCGATGCGCAAGAGTAATGAGTGTTTTGGATGTATGCACATCGCCCATGAACATCTGAACTTTTCCTGATAGGCTTTAGACCCCTTTGTGCATATATAAAAAATTGGACATGAATTTTTACTTCAAAATTGTTTTTAACACGGTTTCTACATTATAATTTCTATCCAACTACAAGGTCTTGATTGAATTTTTACTTCGGCAGCAGTCATTCAATCCCACCTACGGCTATTGTTGCCGTCTAATGGCGACGATATTCTCAATGTGGAAATATTTGTACTGGTGTGAAGTTAGCCCACACTTGCCTGGCCCACTTTTTTCTCTTTGCTCAAATGTAGGCTAGCTTCACAGCGTGTAAGTGTCTTTGTTAAGATAATTCCTAATATAAAGCAGCTCAGAAAAATAAATAAAATGCTTATAAAAACTAAACAAAAACAGAATATAGAAACGTAAATGAAAAACTAAATCATGCCTTATGTTATAAAAAATATAAAAAATAATTATTATTCCTATACATCATGAACGCTTGTAGTTTGACAAAAGTTACAATGTACAAACCGCAATATAAAAAATTTTAAAGAAATAATACACCTCCAGTTTTTGATATATGATAAAAGGATCTAAAAGC